>OY757924.1:72028105-72340605 GCA_963585895.1 Sepioteuthis lessoniana | reverse complement strand
GTAATATTTTCATGGGTACTAACTAGGTAAACTACATGATTTAATCATCTTTTTTCTTTGTCTTTCACTGTAACTTTCTTTTCTCCTCTCTGATTATTACTTTCTTTCATTATGACTTCTTTTTCTTTGTTTCCATTTATCCTGGAAAGAGTATTAGTAATCTTTTAGAATGCTTTTTGCAATATCTTAAATTTCCCCACAAGATTTCATGTCTTTTTTTTATTTCTTCTCCTAATCTTAGTGACAAATGCTAATACTAAGGTTAGAAATATTGAGTTCCTAGTAAGAATTCAACTCTTTATTAATGATCTGCTAATCAAGCTTGCTAACCATTACACTACAGTGGGGTCTTCATGCCATAGTGGCTAACATGCTGGACTACACCATTATAATAAGTGAGTTCAAACTCCAATCATGCTACTATGTTCACTTTCCTACTCATACTCTTGGGAAAGGCATGAACTCCCTTATCACCTTGTCAGCTGGGACTGTAGGTTATGCCAACTGCACTTCTTCAGAGGAGTAAGACCACCCATAATGAGTGTCCTGGGTATGACACTAAACTGCATCTGATGGTGAGTCCTGGAACTTTGGGGAACTTGGAGTACTTCATTTCCATTACTCCTTTGTCCACTCTGACCTGGAGTGATATTTCTTGTTAGCGTCCCATTTATGGGTTAAATAGAATGATCTACTTATTTGCTATACTTAAATTGAATTGTTAGTATTAGATAGCAATGCTTTAAACCATTTAACTATGTGCAAACAAATGAATAATGTTGACTAGAATTATTAGTGTTAGATAGCAATACTTGAAACCATTTCGTCTCTTGCTTAGTCAGCTGGGGTTGTAGAATATATCAACTGCATCTCTGCAGAGGGGTAGGACCTCCCTAATAAGTGTCCTGGATATAGCACTAAACCATCCGATGGTGAGACTTCAGTCGTGGAGCTTTGGGGAATGTGGAGTACCTCTTTGTTGCTGTTACTCCCAGGTCCACTCTGCTTGAAGTGGTTGTACTTGTTAGGTTCTCATCTATGAGTCAAATATATCTGTTTGATAATTATTCATATTCTATAGGAATATCATATGTGCTAAAAAATACTTATGAAACTACACAAAAGAACTTGAAACCATTTAACTGTGTGCAAACAAATGAATAGTGTTGACTAGAATTATTTGTCTTAGGTAGCAATTCTTAAAACCATTTAATTTCCTGAGTTTGACATTAAACTGTGTTTGATGGTGAAGCTCTAGTCTTGGAGTTTGGGGAATCTGGAGTACTCCTTCATTACCATTACTCTCAGGTCCACTCTGACCTGAAGTGGTAGTACCTGTAAGAGTCCTATCTATGGGTCAAATAGAACTATTCAATATTTTATTAGGGATTATTGATATTAAATAGAATTATTAGTGCTAAACAGCAGTACTTGAAAACATTTAACTGTGTGCAAATAAATGATTAGTATTAGATAGGAATACTTAAATAGAATTATTAACGTTAAATAACAATACTTGAAACCATTTAAGTGTGTACAAACAAATAAGCTCTGTCTCAATTAAAAATGTTTCCTATTTGTTTACAAATTATATATATGAGCAGGATTTGGCATTAAATAATCTACAAGGGTTGATATGCCATAAAACAAAACCAACGAAACTCCCTTATCCTTACCATTAGCTATGAGTTAAATAGTACCACTGCTGTTCTTCTACGAGGATGGCTTTGGCATTAAATAACCCACAAAGATTGATATGTCATTAACCAAAGAAACTGAAACCATTGTACTACACAAGGCACCCATTACCGTAACAAATATCTTTAACTCTTTTGCAAACAGCAAATTTTTGTCTTAATAGTAGCTCAATGTAAGGCATTTTCCTACTGGTTGATTGACCCATTCAGGGTTAATATATAGAAAGATTGCTGGGAGACACCACTATAGTCTAAGATTGTGTAAAGGTTGTTTTGCAAAATTGAAAGTGAGTGTTTTATTGTTTTCAGCCTATTGTACTATGACACACAATTGCTGAGCAGATTATCATGTTTCGCTTGCTTTTTATATATGATTAATTGATTTGTTTGAAGATACTCTCTATTTTTCAAAAATTTAAAAAATAATTTGTTCACTCTATAAGGATTAAAAATATTATCTGCCTGCAAAAGGGTTAACTATGCAAGTGCTCAACTTATGTCAGTGTCAGGACCCTTAGGAGCTTTCATTTGTTTCAACGTTCATTTTTCAAATGTTTTTCAGTATCAAATGCTTTGACTTCACTCTTTGTGAATAAACATTGGTGCACAAGACTACTCACTTGGGGCAGTGTATATTAATTAAATAACCTGACCTCTCCCATTTCATTCATATATGCACACACTTAAAATATGAATGTAAAACAAGAGAAGAAAAAATAAGACAACTTCAAAAACACTAGATTCCATTCAGGTGCAAACTAGTCTTAAAATAAAGGTCAACATAGAAGGTGAAGTGAGGGAGGATGGTGAAAAGGTTGTATCTATTTGTGCACAGGTTAAATGAGTTAATTATGGCCTGTTAAAGCTACACAAATGTGACACTACTCTCTTCAACTCTATTTTATTTAATAGAGATTAAATTCCAGATAGCATTGCTTTCATATGAATTTGTAATAATTATGCTAGGGCTATTAAATTTTGAAATGTTGGAAAAGTGCTTGCTTATCTGGACTGTAAATAACATTTCAATTGTTCATCTTATTGTTATTCAAACTCTGTCAACCCTGTTTGTGTGAGTACTCTCTGAGGTTTATAGGGTTGTTGGCTGGTTAGTTGGTTGGTTGTTTTTAGACATGACAACTCTTATTGGGTTATTTTATGCTGAAGTCAGTTTGATAATTATGATCTCCAATTATATACAGTACAAAGATGAATATTCACAATCATTTTAAAAAGGTAAACACTCCATTATCTCAAACAGATCTATTGGAGCCATATCAAGTATTTGTATCTCATACAAATAATTTGCACACAATTATAATTTCAAGTAACCATTCCTATTTAATAATAATCCATTTGTTTGCGCACAATTATATGATATCAAGTATTCCTATCGAATATAAAAAATATGCCCAGTTATATGGTTTCAACATCTAATATTAATAATAATACTATTGAATACTAATAATTTTTAGGAGCTGTCCCTGTGGTATAGTGGTTAATGTGTTGGACTGAGACATTGTAGTAAGCAAATTCAAACTCTAGCTGTGTTATTATATTCACTTTCAGACTAATACTCTTGGGAAAAGTATGAATCCCCTAACTGTCCAGCTATTAGTTAAATAGTACCACGATTGTTCTCCTACAAGCATGGATTTGGCATTACTCACAAAGGTTGATATGCCATTAAATAAAAGAAACTAAACTAATAATTTTCAAACAGATCTCTTTGATCCACAGATAGGACACTAACAGGTACTACCTTTGACTTAGAGTATAACTGGGAGTAATGGCAATGAAAGCGTGACTCTCTACTCCCCAATACTCTAGATGTACAGTCTCACCACTGACCCTTTTTGGGTGGATGGGATTTACGCCTCTGCAAGTGATGCAGTCCACATATTCTAAGCTCCACTGTCAAAGCAGAGCTTTATCAGCTGTATGTTAAAAATTTGTATTGATACATAAATAATACTTGCTGAAAACATACCCTATAAATATGAATTATAAGCTTGTAAAACTAGACTGTTTTGGTGCAGATTTATAAATTAATAAACCTTATCAAGAGAGATTGCTTGTATTATGAACATTAATTTTTTTTCATTCTTTATTTGTTTTGAAGAAAAAATGTAATGAAAAAAGATTATAAGTGGTTCTTAGTTAAAAAGTTTTCAGGTAGATGTTTACTTCATATGATTAAAAAAATTATACAGATTTGGTTTAGCTAACCTCATAGACATAAAATAGTTCCAGTTTAGCCTTATATTTACATTTTAAATCAAACTCCTTGCTGAAAATTTAGAATAATTGAATAAACTAGAAACCTACTTTGGGGTTCCATTAATTATCATAGGAAATTTGGTGACAGTAGCTGTTGTCATCTTTTAGTTATACAATGACAGACAGACAAAAAGGTCATTCAATGACTTATCATAAGATCATGGTGCAATTGAATTTTGGAATAAGAGAAAGTACTTACTTATCCAGATTGCACTAAACATTTCAGTTGATCAGGTTATTATTAGATAACCCCTGCCAGACTTGGTTGTGCAGTTTTTACCTGGTGATATTAAAAAGTACAGCAACACTATTTATTTTTCTACTGATTGTCCCTATATTTTTTTTTTTGCATTTATTTACATATATCATAAGTGATTAAACCACAGCTTGCAAGCCACATGTGGCTTCGATATTTATTGTGTGATTCATTAAATATGCTGTCAGAGATATTTTTTTTCATTATAGTTAATATAAAAGACAAATACAAAAAACATTTCAAGCTTTATAATTATTTACCTGGTAAGAACTGTGATCTTATTGGATTAAAATGTAAATTTAATGTTCATGGTTTGTAAAAAATATTCAAAAATTTGAATATAGAATTTAATGTAATTAAAGCAATCATCAGTCAAAATTTTGTAAAGTGAGAGAATATTATTATTTTACTCCTTGTGTTTTTCAAATCAGTTTTAACTGGTGATTTTCACTAGAATCTGAATGACAAGTCTCCTCAGGTCTTCAGGACTCTTCTAAGCATCCTTGCCAATTTCAACAGTGCCATAGTGGTACATGTTTTATTTGGTTGTTTTTCACTGAGCTCTGAGTGACACCAAGTCTCCTCAGGTCTTCAGGACTCTTCTAAGCATCCTTGCCAATTTCAACAGTGCCATAGTGGTACATGTTTTATTTGGTTGTTTTTCACTGAGCTCTGAGTGACACCAAGTCTCCTCAGGTCTTCAGGACTCTTCTAAGCATCCTTGCCAATTTCAACAGTGCCATAGTGGTACATGTTTTATTTGGTTGTTTTTCACTGAGCTCTGAGTGACACCAAGTCTCCTCAGGTCTTCAGGACTCTTCTAAGCATCCTTGCCAATTTCAACAGTGCCATAGTGGTACATGTTTTATTTGGTTGTTTTTCACTGAGCTCTGAGTGACACCAAGTCTCCTCAGGTCTTCAGGACTCTTCTAAGCATCCTTGCCAATTTCAACAGTGCCATAGTGGTACATGTTTTATTTGGTTGTTTTTCACTGAGCTCTGAGTGACACCAAGTCTCCTCAGGTCTTCAGGACTCTTCTAAGTATCCTAGCTGATCCTAATAGTACTGTGGTCTGGATTATTCTTCTGATCTCAAGTTCATTCAATTTCTTTTCCAGGCCTTTGGGGACCACTCCAGGGGCACCAACTCTACAATTGGTATCACTGTCATCTTCATGTTCCACAGCTTTTTCAGCTCTCTGGCAAGATCTAAGTATTTATCTATCTTTTTACCTTCTTTTATTTTTGCTCTGTGGTCTGCTGGAATAGCAATATCCTTTATTATTTTTTTGTTGTTGTTATTATTATTATTGTGAGTTTTTCACACTAGTAGTAGCCGGTCATGGCCATCTTTCGATGGCTGATTGAACAAGTCTTGGAGACAGCACCCCACAAAGCAGCAGCTATACAGCCACCTACCACCCATCATGAAAACTATCAAAATTAGACAAACCAGACATGTGGGACACTGCTGGAGAAGTAGGAACGAGCGTACTCCTGTGGACCCCTTCACATGGATGTGCAAAGGCAGGACGACCAGCTCGAACATACATACAGCAGTTCTGTGCCGATACGGGATGTAGCCCTGAGGACCTGCAATAAATGATAGAGAGGGGTGGGGAGAGGGAGTCAGGGATATCCGTGCTGATAATGCAACATGATGATGACGAGTAGCTGGTGGTTTTTCACTAAAGTTTGAGCCACAGCAAGCCTCCTCAGCTCTACAGGGCTCTTCTGAGTGTTCAAGCCAATTTCAGTGGTCCTGTGGTCTAAATGGTCACAATTGTTTCTTAAATCTCTAGTTCCCCTAGCCTCCTTTTCAAGTTCTTTAGAATTGTTCCAATTACTCCAACTATCATTGATATTACTGTCACCTTTATGTTCCATAATATTTTAATTTATCTGACAAAGTCCAGATATTTTTCCTGTTTTTTGTTTCCTTTTAGTTTCACTCTGTGATCTGCAAAATCCATTGACAAGTCTTTTTCTGCTTATTTAAAATTAGGTTTGGTCTTCTGGCCTGGATGGGTGATCACGATTATCATTATTTTACTCTTTGCGTTTTTAACTGAAGTTTGAGTGACAGCAAATCTCCTCAGGTCTCCAGGACTCTTCTAAGTATTCTAACTGATCTTAACAGTGCTGTAGTCTAAATGGTCTTGATTCTTTCTCTGATCTCCAGTTACCTCAGTTTTTTTCCTGGCCTTTGGAAACTGTTCCAAGGGAATCGGCTATGATTGATATCATGTTGATGTTTTACAGCTCTTTCAGCCCTCTGGTAAGATCCAAGTATTTGTCTATCTTTTCACCTTTTATTTTTTTTACTTTATAGTCTGCTGCAACAGCTAAATCCTCTTGATGACAAGCTCTTTTCTTTTTGTTAATTAATACTTGGCCTCATTTTCTGATTGAGATTGGGTGATCTGGGTTTTTTTTCACAAAATAACAGAATTTTATGAAGCATTTTCTCTAGGACAGTTTCTGGTTTGTGCATATATCATTTGTCAGCATGGTCAAATTTGAATCTCTTGCACAATTCTCAGTGAATCACCTTACCCACCCAATTGTGACTGTCATTTCTGTCGCCACATAACCTACACGTATTTAAAATTAAATCCCTTTCAAATATTGATATTGAATTTATTTTTCAAATTGGAACATATACAATACTTATCTAAATTTTTTATGTTATCCATCAATAGCTCAACAGAACAAGGTTATAGTAATATTTGAAATAAACATGGAACTGAAACTAATTTACTAAAGCACTCACTCAAAATTTTTATTCTATTTTTAAACTAAATTACAAGCAGAAATTACTTAAAATGGATGAAGAAAAAGCAATTGTCCACTAAGAAGCTGCAAATCTTCAATAAGCACTAGATCAAAAACAATTTGATAGGCTCAGAAAAGCATGCCAGGAACAAAATTAATTTTGGAGTAGAATGCAACATATTCATTGAGTTTAATTGTATGTCAATTCATCTTGGGTTATTTTATGCCTACAAGTTAAGGTGACTGCATTCCTATCAAATATGAATAATTTTCAGACCTGATCTATTTGACCCATAGACTCATTATAATTATTCATATTTGATAGGAATGCAGGTATTACCTGGGTCAGAATAGACCTTAGGAGTAATTGCAATGAAGGGTCACTCCCAAATCTCTGTAAAGAGAGCCTATTTTTTAAAAATGGCATGAATAACCTCTACTTCCAGGGTGAGTGATTAATTTCATATGACATGAATACTATATTTTTCTATTTCCACACATATCCTCATCATACTTCCATTGAGAATAATATATATAGGTACAAACAATCACCAAGGATTAAAGATCAATATAACATGCCCTACTATGAAACTACATAGAACCCAAAATTGACAACATTCTTAGGAAAAACCAAAATGGTTTCCAAAGAAATAGATCCACGACCTCACCAATATTGACTATTCGTAGAATCCTTGAAGGTGTATGGGCAAAAAACCTACAGGCGATAATACTATTTGTCGACTTTACCAAGGCCTTTGATTCCATTCACAGAGGGAAGATGGAACAAATCCTACTAGCATACAGCATACCAAAAGAGACCGTCGCAGCAATAACGATTCTCTATAGAAACACCAAAGTGAAAGTACGTTCACTGGATGGAGACACAGAATACGTCGACATTGTAGCAGGAGTACTGCAAGAGGACACGCTAGCCCCATACCTCTTTATCATCTGTCTAGACTACATGCTTAGAACATTGATAAAATCAAAGAAAACGGCTTCGAGCTGACAAAGAAAAGAAGCAGAAGGTACCCCCCAAAACAATTACCAACGCTGACTACATAGTGATTTTGGCAAATACACCCAACCAAGCTGAAACACAACTGCATAGTTTGGAACAAGCCGCCACAGGTATTGGCCTCCATGTCAATGCACACAAAACAGAATACATGTGCTTTAATCAAACAGGCAACATTTTCACACTCGACAGAAGCTCTCTGAAACTAGTAGACAAGTTCACCTACCTAGGAAGCAGTGTCTCATCAACCAAAAAAGACATCGACACGCAGCTCACAAAGGCATGGACAGCTATCGATAGGCTATCAATCATATGGAAGTCAGACCTGACCGATAAAATGAAACGCAGTTTCTTCCAAGCAGCGATCATATCAATACTGCTATATGGATGCACTGCATGGACGCTAACAAAATGGCTGGAGAAAAAGCTAGACAGCAATCACACAAGAATCCTGCAAGCAATATTGAACAACTCCTGGAGGCAGCACTCAACAAAGCACAAACTATACAGCCACCTACCTTCCATCACGGAAACTATCCAAGTTAGACGAACCAGACATGCAGGACACTGCTGGGGAAGCAGGGACGAGCTCATAAGTGATGTACTCCTATGGCCAGCTCGAACATACATACAGCAGCTATGTGAGAATACGGACTGTAGCCCTGAAGACCTGCCAGAGGCAATGAACGATAGGGAGAAGTGGTAAGAGAGGGTCAGGGATATCTGTGCTGGTGGCACAACAGGATGATGATGAAAGGACTCCAATTTAATATTTCATAGTACCTCCATTATATCAAGAATTTAGATGATTAAAAATTTATGTTCATCATGAATGCAGACTTCAAAAAATTATAATTAAGTTGTAAATTAGACTGGAAATTACTGTATCCTCCAAGTTTGAACATTTAAATGTATTGCTCTGATAAAAATCTCAATATGATGGGCTATTTTTCCTGGGTTTTATACACATATATATATCGGGAGGGTGGGAAAGTGAGGATACTCAGAATTGGTTGTTAAGGGATTAATAAAAGCCTTATTGACAAAATAAAGGTATTATATATATATATATATATATATATATATATATTGAAAATCAGGAGAAAGAATTTTCAGTGGTTAGGAATTTTGAGGGCATCAAATGCATTCTCACAACCATATATGCAAGTTGAAAACTATACTCTGTATCCTTTGCCTGCCAGAACATGAGAAACAACATATTTCAAATTTTGAAAAATACAATGATAGTTTCATTGAAGACAGGTAAAGCAAATCTCTTTGCCATATATTTTTCATGTACATGTGAAAGCAAGTAAACTCAGGGTCAGCTGGAAATACATTGATTTAAATTTATAACATGCACATACAGTTATATATATGTCATTCAAAAAGAACCTTAGCTGAACATTTTTGTTGTGGCAACACACTACCATTTCTTAGAAATCTGAATTAATTTTTCTAGTTTTATATGTAGGTAAGGCCTATGCTAAGATGAAGGGTGTGCAACAAATCTAAAATTTTGGTGAGGCTTAGAACTTTTTGAATGACCCTCATACATACATATACATAGAGAGAGAGAAGTAGGGCAACCCAAAGGTTCCTTTTCAATAGCTATTACACTGAGATGTTGGGGAGGGCTCTACTCCTTTCTCTAGATTGTGCCACATACCCTTGATCCATACCTTTTAATGCTGAGTGTTAAGCAAAGACGCGTCAATACCATTTTTGAGTCTTTGGTATGACTCAACCTGAGATTGAACCCTGATCTCCTAGACTATTGGTAAACACTCTAACCATTATGCCAATTGATCAAAAAGACAAACAAGGATTTACAATTGAGTTTTTTATTAGCCTTTTCATGTTCATGAGTAAAATATCACAATTAAGGATGAAGGCTTTTTAATGATTATCCAAAATCTCTGACATTGTCTAAAAAGCTTTTATCTTCAGTTGTGACATCTCACTCGCAAACATGAAAAGGCTTTTTAAAAAACTCACTCTAAATCCTTGTCTCATCTTTAATAAAATATACCTTCGAGAAAATCTGCTGCATAAATACATGCACACACACTATATATATATATATATATATATATATATATATATATATATATATATATATATACACAAACAAGTACAATTCCTCATTGTTTGATGGTTGTATGGATTGGAGTATTGCTGTACATTTGGAATATCATCTTGTCTTTCCAGCTGAGATAAAGTTAACTACCTTCTTTGGCCAGTTAATTCAAAAAGAGTTTTTATAATTAAGCTAACAGTTTCCTAGTAGATTATTTTTCCCATTTGCTAATGCTTACCCTTGTATTCCTTTTGTGCCAGTTTGAAGTACTATATCATACTATACAGGAAGCAATGGGTTAAAAGTCTTTCAGCTGGTTAGTATCTGATCTACTTTTTCCAACTGATTGTCTCTAAAGTTTTTCTTCTCACCGCAACAGTGGATGTCACACAATTTGATCCAATATTCTCCAACAGTGTGCAGTATGTCTACTTATGTTTTTTAAATCTTTAAAACGATCTTCTGCTAGCATCCCATAAATTAGAACCTACTGTGTTTTTCAGTAACAGAAGAATACAATAAGTTTCCTGTCTTCGCAATGTAAATATAGAAACAGTTGCTTAAATTATTCACCATTATATCAAAGACCTAGTTGTTTGTTACAGAAATTTGTGAAAAAGTGAACAGGTGTTCATTTTATTTGTTCTATTGTTGATTCTAGAATTGTATTTGCCAGGATATTTTATTCTTATTTCTTAGATGAAGCACAGTTATTATTATTAATTTTGACCATTATTTTCTTTCATCTTTTAATTTTAGTTACTTTTCTATCACAACTCACAAAAGGACAGTAAAAAAATGGTATTTTCTTTCATCTTTTAATTTTAGTTACTTTTTTTTTAGAAATCATAACTCTTTTTTTTTTCATGACAATTCATAAAAGAACAGTGAAAATAAAAAGAAATGAACTATGAATAAATTTTACATGATTTTTTTTTTTTGATTATTAATTTTGATAACTATTTTCTTTCATCTTTTTGTTTCTTTTTTTTAAAAACTTTCTTGGGTTTGTGATTTCTATAACAGCAAAGAATATTTCATGTTAGAAAGAATGATAAAAAATAAGTTCTCACATATTTTGCTTAGAAGCCTGTTTATCTATACTAGCTACTTTATCAACTAAGCTACAAAAGCCAATAGTGTTACAGAAGCCTAAATTACACTTATCCCTAATCTGCTGATGACATATTTATTATTGTTTTTATATACTAATCATATTTACCAACCCCTCCGCTCGGGCAGGATATGACACAAGGTCATTTTTTAAGCAGAGTTTAACAGGTTTGAATTCAGAGTTTTCTTTCTCCTAGCCTAGTTGCCTAACCAAGGCTGAAGAAAAGCAGTCTGTCCTACTATTTACCCATAGCTGGAGGGAGAATAATTGGATTCATACCTTTCCCAAGGGTATTAGTGCTATGTGAAATGCAATCAGTCTCGTCCAGGATTTGAACTCGTGTCGCCGTGTCCATTTCCTACGACGATAACCATTACACCATGGGCACCTCCATAAAAGTAGAGTTTTTATATACTAACAGTATTAAGAACATATTTTATTATTTAAATGAAGCATCATCAATCATTATTATGATTAATTTTGCATAAAATTAAAAGATGAAAGAATATACTAATTAAAATTTATGAAAATAATAATAATTGTTAATGCATCATCTAAAAAATTAAAAATCTAACAATAAAACAGTGTCTTATACCAAAGAATGTCAAATCTACTTTGTCTATTGTCAAATGACCTACTTCAGATTTTTTTATTGTTTACCCAAGTAAGTTGGGATCAATAAAAATAAAATATCATTTTAAAAAAATTATTTAATGAATGTTTAAGCGGAGTTTAACAGGTTTGAACTCAGAGTTTTCCCTCTCCTAGACTAGTTGCCTCACCAAGGCTGAAGAACCTAGTCTGTCCTACTATTTACCCATAGCTGGAGGGAGAATAATTGGATTCATACCTTTCCCAAGGGTATTAGTGCTATGTGAAATGCAATCAGTCTTGTCCAGGATTTGAACTTGTGTCGCCGTGTTCATTTCCTACGAGGATAACAATTACACCACGGTCACCTCCACAATTTAATGGGGGTGTCCTTGTGGTGTAAAAGGGGGTGTCCTCGTGGTGTAATGGTTAAAGCGATGAACTGCGGAATCGTAGTACGCGAGTTCGTACTCCAGTCGCGCTATTATGTTCACTTTCGGGCAAATACCCTTGGGAAAGGTATGAACCCCCTTATTCTCCCTCCAGCTATGGGTAAATAGTAGGACAGACTAGGTTCTTCAGCCTTGTTGAGGCAACTAGTCTAGGAGAAGGAAAACTCTGAATTCAAACCTGTTAAACTCCATTTAAAAATTGACCTTGTGTCATATCCTGCCCGAGCGGAGGGGTTGGTAAATAGTACCTCCACAATTTAATGAATGTTATAAACAGGCAAGTATTTAGGCTTTTGTAGCTTTGTTGGTAAAGCAGCTGGTATGGATAATTTAATGAATGTTATAAACAGGTAAGTATTAATAAAACCACTCCATGTGCTCTGTGTATTAAAATTAAGACCTGATTATCCATACCAGCTGCTTTACCAACAAAGCTACAAAAGCCTAAATCACATCTATAACTAATTCTCTATTTCATCTCCAATCTGCTAATGATATGTTTTTTCTTATTGTGCTGATAACATTTATCTTTTAGATGACACATTCTCAATCATTATTATTAATAATTTTCAGTTTGTTTTTTTTTTTCTTTTTTAATTACAACTTACTTGGATCCTGCAAAGAATGGCACTATCTCACTGTTGTTGAAATGACAACCCAGGTGAGTTGCAGTGAAAAATAAACTAAAATTAAAAGGTGGAAAAAAATACAGGTATTTTATCCCATAGCAGCATAAATTTCATTTAACATTAATTAGAAAAAGCAACAAAAAAATAAATAATAATAAAGGTCTATAGTTAAAGCCTTGAATGGAAGGTCATGACACTAAACTGCAATTCTGGAGCTGTGGGGAGTATGGAGTCATCCTTTTACTGTCGTTACTCCCAGGCCCTCTTTAAATTGGAGTGGTACTACCTGTCAATCCGATTTATGGGTCCAACAGATATGTTTAAAAATAATTTGTATTAGATAGAAATGCCTAAAATCTTATTGCTGTGGCTAAATAATTTGTATTAAGAATAGTTACTTGAAACTATATAACTGTGTGCAAATTATTTGTATTTAATAGGAATACTTGAAACCTGTGTGCAAACATGATTATCATTAAATGGGAATAGTTACCTGAAACCATATAAATGTGTATAAATGATTGATATTAGGTAGAAATACTTCAAACCCTATAAATGTTCAAATTATTCATTTTAAGAATACTTACTTGAAGCTACAATTGTTTACAAATAATTCCTTATTTACTTGAAACCATGAAATTGCTTGCAAAAAACTGATTTTAGCACCAAATGGTGTAATAAGGGGGTTGTCTTGCCATAAAACCAACAACAAAGAAGGTTATGACATATATAGTGCAGCGGAAAGCCATACAGAGATTGAAATTGTAATAAAAACTTATTAAATTCTGATTGCTACATCTTTTTCGTATATGAATATAACTCATTAGATGTGAAGATCAGTGGGTTTTATGTCCAATTGCAGATGCTTGATTTGCTTTTACAAACTGATTTTATGGAAGGAAAAATACCTTTTAATTTAATTAGTCATATATTTTAGCTAGATTCTATGAATAGAGAAATATGAACATGATATGAATATACTCAAAACTAATTTTAGATGAAGGGAAATTCTAATTAGTTTCCAAGAGTCTCTTTATACACAATAATTTTTGTTCTTCCCTCTTTTGCAGATATATAGCATTTTTTTTCACTACTTACTTGTAAACATCCAGTATATTGCTAGCCATGTCAAAAACATAGGACTGACCTCATTTATTAAGTCAAAAAATGTTTTTGTACATGTCAAAGATTCTATCACTCAGTGATTTCAAATGACCTTGTATAGTCTATATTAAAGCCCAAGATTATATTAATATTCATGCAAAAAATGAGATCCTCCAGATATATATAAATATATATATATATATGATAGTAGTACAAACATATATAAATATAAAGAATAGATATAACACTGGGCATCTATAAACTTATGGTAATTAAGTGAGTATTGTCTCGATCTTGCTAAAACATTTTTGAAGAAAAGAAATTGGTAATACTTATTGAGTACTCTTAGCTTTTCTGGCTATTCGCCAATCTTTTTTTAGGTAGACACAATGGGAATCAATTATGTGTTTTTTTTGTTTGTTTTTTTAAAGTGCTTTGTGTTATCTCATGGAGATAAGAATTACTGCTTATATATTGGAATTCTTTCTGTTTAGTTTTTGGGCTCTTTCGAGAAGAATCATACCAGACAGGAATTGATAATTGATCATATCACTTCCTAATTGTAACTATACTTATTCATATGCTTGATTCTTTCTTGTAAAGAGTCCTGGGTATGACACTAAACTGCATCCAGTGGCGAAACTCCAGTTTTGGAGTTTTGTGGAATGTGATCAGGTTCACTCTGAGCCAGAGTATGATTGATTGATTGGTTTTAATGGTATGTCAACCCATCTAGGGATATTTTATATCTAGAGGTTAGGGAATTGCATTTATATTTACATTTTTTGTGTAGTTGTTTCATTTTGCTAGATTGCCCCGTTGGCTTGGGCTGTAGAATACACCGACTGCTTCTTTGCAGAGGGGTAAGCCCCCCCCCAATGAGTGTCCTGGATAGGACACTAAACAATCTGATGGTGAGGTTCCAGTGATGCTGGGGCCTTGGATAATGCAAAGTACCCCCTGGTCTAGCATAGTAGCACCTGATAGGGCCCTATCTATGGGTTAAATAGAACAGCATACTTATGCTAAACTGAATTGTTTGAAATAGAAATGTTTTTCACAATTAACCTGTACTTACATTTAAACTGTGTACTTATCCTAAACTGAATCATTTGAAATAGAACTATTTTCATAAACTGTACTTACATTTAAACTGTGTGCTTATGCTAAACTGAATTATTTGAAATGGAACTGTTTTTTTTATATTGAAACTGTATTTACACTAAACTGATTAGTTTAATATAGAATTGTTTTGACATTTAACTGTGTAAACAAAATCTGTACTTATACTAAACTTAATTAGCTGAATTAGAACTGTTTGACGAAGCTGAATAGCTTGAAATAGAAATGTTTTTGACAAACTGTGTACTTAAGCTAAACTGAATTGTTTGAAATAAAACTATTTGCATAAAAATGGATTTGGCATTAAATAACCTACAAAGGTTGATATGCCATAAAACCCTAACAACCAACCATCATTTTACTGGAATTTTTTTTTTTTTTTGTACACAGTTCTATCAAATACAAATAATTTTTAAACAGATCTGTTTGGGACCCTAAAAGGTACTACCACTCCAGGTCTAACTGGGAGAAATGGCAATGAGGGGGTAAACCACGCTCCTTAAATCTCCTGAATTAAAACCTCACCATCCAATACAGTTTAATGTCATAGCCAGAAATTACATTCATTGTATGTTCATATTTACATTTTTTGTGTAATGAATACTTGATATCCTATAACTATCTAATACAAATAATTTGCCCACACTTGTATTGTTTCATATATTCCTATCCAATACTAATAATTATATTTTGGTGAGAGGAGGGTGTTACACTTCTCCAGAGGATACAGTCAGTGTATTCTAATTCCCATCGAGCCAGAGTAGTAGTACCTGAAAAAATACAAACATATCATAAGGCAACATAAATTTCATTTAACATTATTTGGAGAAAGAAAAAAAATAGTTGCTAGAGAATATGGAATACTTCTTCATTGCCATTACTCCCAAGTCCACTCTGACCTGGAGCAATAGTACTTGTCAGGGCCCCATCTATAGGTCAAATTGATCAGTTTGAAAATTATTAGTATCAAATAGTAATTCTCGAATCTATACAACTGTATGCAAATAAAGGATTATTGAACAGAAATAGTTACTTGATAACAGTTGTGTATAAATTATTAGTCATAGAAACATTTTAAAATTGTGTGCCAATTATTTGTATTAGATATGAATACTTGATATAATTGTGAGCATACAAATAATGATAGTCAAATATAAAGTGCCATTCAAAAAATTTTAATGGAACACTGAAAATATAATAATTACAGTCATTTACAAATGAAACAAATTTTGACATTAAATAACCCAAAAGGAGTTGATATGCCATTAACCAAGCCAAACCTTCTTGTGAATGTATTCTGGTCTATTATAGAGTTAGAAAAAATAAAAAGAACATTTAAAATTAAGGACTTTTTAATAGCTAAATTGTGAATATTTTTATATATCTATCTTCTCTATGATGATTGTAGCATTTTTTCACCACATGAAAAACCCAGTATCAATAAGAGTGTATATGTCTTTTTAGTTAATATATATGTATAAACAATATTAAAAAGAAAAAATTTCCCACCTCACAACTTTAAGCTTTACAATCTTTTGAAATATTGCTGATGGTGTCTTTAATCACCAAAAGTTTGTGAGACTTAAAACTGTAAGTCAGATTCATTAGGTAGGATCCTATCAGATGTTACCAATCCAGGCCAGAGTGGACCTAGGAGTGATGGCAATGAAGTGGTATTCGCATTCCCCAAAGCTCCAGCATTACTGAAACCTCACCATCAGATTGTTTAGTGTCATATCAAGGACCATCAGCGGGGAGGTCTTACCTCTCTGCAGAGATGCAGTCGGTGTACTCTACAGCCCCAGCCGACTGGGCAATCACCAGACAGGAATTTATTGCTAATTTTTACTTTTGGCATTACTTCCTATTGTTAGCGCGCACACACACACACCTGGTGCTAATAAATTTTTTGACCGATGGCATCCAGGTACTGCCACACCAATGGAAAAAGTGTGTGGATGGCAAAGGGTACTATGTTGAAAAATAAATCTTATTTGGTTGCATTCTATGCAAGTATCTTCATCAGCCTATAAACTTTTAAGCTGACCCTCATATATATATATGATAAACAGATGAGAATAGATAATTGTTTTTAAAAAATGGTTAAATGCTGGCCACCAGAGCAGAGTATAAAAACTAAAAGTAATTAAAATCTCACCTTCTTACTATCAGTTTCATGTGAAGATAATCAGATGAAACTTTATTTCATAATAAAGTTTCATCTGATTTAATTACTTTAGTTTTTATGTATATATAATCTTTTCTGAGAATTTTGGTTAAATGCAAGAAAAGATCATTCTATTCAATCCTGTAGTCATTATAAGAGTTCTTCAAAAAGTTCTAAGCCGTACCCAGAGAGAACTATAGCTGAATATTTTTGTTGTGGCAACACACTAAAACTTCTTAGAAAACTTGAAAAGTTAATTCAGATTTTTCTAAATTTTTAAGTTATAGTATGTTGCCACAACAAAAATATTCAGTTATACTCTTCTTTCTGAGGGAGGCTTAGAACCTTTTGAATAATCCACATATGTCATCACTGCGTTTAAGAACCTATTTGGAATTGACATTTGGATGTCTCCTTTAATCTATTAAATAGTTTTGATTCCATACTGAATAATTTCCTTTTATACCATCTCTCAGTTCAATGGAGTTACTTGTAAGTGCCCAGCTCCTCTCAAAATAATATGTAAGATTTACTTAGTGCTAAACAGCATAATCTACCAATGTTTTTTAATTGGCCAATTTCTAAAGCATAACTCAATCTAATTGGTATGGTTGTTCTACTTAGATATTCAACCAAAATATAAAAGGGATGTATTTTCAATCTGGAAGAGTTATGAAGCCAATAACATATTCATTGGATGTTTCTTAAATAAACAGCCTTCTCTTTACACTTAATTAGTTGGTGGCAGTTCAAAAGCATTTCCACTACTTTCAATTGATTAACACTAATAACAACTACTATTCTACTACCACCCTGTTGTTAGAGCTTAGAATACACAAACTGTATCCTCTACAGATAGGTAAGACCCCTCCCAAAAAAAAGGTGTTCTAGGTATGACAGTAAACTGCAGCTTAGGATTAGGCTCCAGTTCTAGAGATCTAGGGAGTTCAGAGTACTCCTTCATAGCCATTACTCCCATGTCCACTCTGACCTGGAGTGGTACTACCTGTTAGGGTCCCATCTATGGTTTAATTAGATTTGTTTAAGATTATTTGTATTTGATAGGAATACTTGATGCCAGAAATTATATAACAGTATGAAAGCAAATGATCATTATTAAATAGAAACAGTTACTTGAAAGCATATAATTATTAGTATTAGATAGAAATACTTGAAAATATACAATTGTGTACAAATTATTTCTATTAGATAGGAATACAGTTATCATATAACTGTGTGCAAAAAAACTCTTAAACAACCACAAAAATGTGACTATGAATGCAATTCCCTAACTATGAATGCAATTCCCTAACCTCTTGGCATAAAATTACTCTAGATGGGTTGACATACTTTTGAAATCAATCAATCATTCTATTACTATTAGGTGTAAGTGCTGATCCATATGTATTTATCTTGTCATTTTTGACAAGAACAACAACAACAACACACACAATTCAATGTTTTTGTATTCACCATGGTGTTAAGTGCACTGATAAGGAAGAAGAAAAATATTTGGGATATTATCAAATAATGTATGTATGTATGAATGAGGTTGTTTTGAAAAAAATTCACATTTAAAAATTGCTATAAAATTGATTATTAATTTCTTAACTACCAAACACACACACATTTTTTTAAATAAATTGATTTATATGAGAAGCTTTTTTCTTTCTTTCTCTCCACCCCCAAGTAGATTATAAAACTTAAGTTGTAATTCCCTGTTCATTTGTCTAAAGAAAACATGCACTTTTGATGAGCTCTCATCCCTTTTCTAAAGTTGGCAAATGTGAAGATTCTTGTTTATTGAACCTTCAGACTAATCCTATAAGCATTGCAAATGTGATTGAAAGTTTTCTTAATGCTCCTTGCTTGGTATTATCTATTACAAGATCTCTCAAAGAAGAGCTGATTCTATTACAGTTCTTTGAACAAGATTTAACTGTTTTTTTTGTTTGTTTGTTTTTTTTTAACTACTTTATGACGTGTGATCAAAAAGCATCATGACTGACTCTTTAACTAGGTTTAATTTTAAAATTAGGAATTTAAATAAAGATATTTGCACAGCTAAGAAACTTTTAAATTTCAAAACATAAAATTTGAATGACGACATCTTGACAGCTAAATAACTTATATTGTAAAGGGATAATCTAGACTCCTGTCTATACATTTTTTTGATATCAGTCTCAATACTTTTTGGCAAAACACAGGATTATGGAACTGAAGCACCTTACATTCTCACCAGACTTAGCTCCATGCAATTTTTTCTTGATTCCTAAATGGAAAATTCCTAAATGGAAAATTCTTCTCATATTATAAGAAATATGACAACACATCTTTATACCATATCAAAACAGGAGTTTCACAAGTGCTTTTGACCAATAGAAGACTCACAGTTATTTTGAAAAAATTTAATATTTTGTTCAGTTTCAGTTATTTCGGTAAATACAGCTTTAGTCTCAATATTTTTTGCACAACCTTTAAGTATTGCAAATCAGATTAAATGCTTCCTGTTTATTATTGTCATTATAAGAGTTCTCAGAGAATTGCCCTTTTGGCAGGATTTAGAATACACTGACTGTATCCTCTGATGAGGACTGAGATCCACCTTCCAAAAAAAAGGTAATCTGGGTATGACACTAAATTGCATCTGATGGCGAGGATCCTGTTTTGGAGATCTGGGGAATGTCACCGTTTTGTTTCCTTTATTCCTAGGTCTACTCTGACTATATACCTTGCAATACTGTCCTGGGTATGACAACTACATTTGATGGTAAAGCTTCAGTTCTGGAGATGTATTGAGTTCCCCTTCATTGCCATTACCCCCAGGTTCACTCTGACCTAGAGTAGTAGTACCTGTTAAGATCCCATCTATGGGTCAGATAGATCTATTTAAAAATTATTTGTGTTTAATAGGGCCATGTGCAAAATATATCATTCCTTAACCTCTAGGCATAAAATAATCTTAGAAAGGTTAACATGCCATTAAAATCAATGAATCATATAATTCTATTACAGTTCATTGGACATCATATAACTGTTTTTAACTTCTATTAATTTTTGTGTATGTTTATATCAATCATTGAATCTATGCTTTTCTGGGGTTGGTCCTGAAAATAATGTTTAACTAATCCTATATATGTATTTACCCATCCCTTCTGCAGGAACAGGATGCCAAACAAAGTCTTTTTTTAAGCACTGTTTTACAGGTTTAAATTAAGAATTCTAGGGAAACTATCATCCAACCAAGAGACTAAGTTCTCTCTCTCTCTCTTATATATATATATACTGACCCAACCCTTGTGTATGAGTAGGAAGTAAAACA
The DNA here is from genome assembly GCA_963585895.1 of Sepioteuthis lessoniana. Classification (NCBI taxonomy): domain Eukaryota; kingdom Metazoa; phylum Mollusca; class Cephalopoda; order Myopsida; family Loliginidae; genus Sepioteuthis; species Sepioteuthis lessoniana. The sequence continues at coordinate 72,319,998 of OY757924.1, read as the reverse complement.
ATGTCAATTTCTAAGCAGGGTTTAACAGACTTGAATCCAAAGTTTTGCTTCTCTTAGACCAATTGTTATACCAAGGTTAAAGAACCAAGTTTGCTCTACTATTTACCCATAACTAGGGAGAGAATAGTTGGATGCATACCTTTCTCAAAGTTATTAAGTCTATGTGAAATGCAAAACAGCCACATCCAGGATTTGAATTTAGATCTCTGCTGAATTCCTAGATTGAAAATCATTATACCACAAGTGCCTACATACATAAGATATATATACAACTCTATACATTTAGTAAGGTAACTTTTTATTTATAGCATATTATTTAAAATGATCTCCATTATGTGGTGGGAGCTTTGTATCATTTTTTAACCCACTCATCAAATCCACTTTTAAAAAACTTAACTGCTATCAATGACCTTCCTTATTGTAATTTGTCTTTAGTACTTGTTTAGATTTTTAAAAACTTTTTCACTCATCTTTGCGAATAGAGGGTTAGAGTTTTCTAATTAGTGTCCTGGATATAACATTCAACAATCTGATTGTTGACATTGCCAGGTCCACACTGATAGTGTCCTATCTAAAGGCTAAATAGAACTGTTTAACATTTAAACTATGCAAACAAAAGACATACTAAATTGAATTGTTAGAACTGTTTTATCATTTAATTGTGCATAAACAAATGACCAATATTTAATTAAATTGTTAGGGAAACAGCAATACTTGGAACAATTTATCCATGTGCAAATGAATGAGTAACTTTGAATAGAATTATTAATGTTAGATATCAATAATTGAAACTTTTAAACTGTGTACCTAAATTAAATTATTGATATAATACTTGGAACCATATGACTATGTGCAGATGAATGAATAGTGTTGAATAGCAATACTTGTAACTACTTCACTGTCTGCAATCATATGATTAATATTGAATAGAATTATTAGTGTTAGATAGCAATAATTGAAACCATTTCACTGTGTAGAAACAATAATGATTCTAGTCTGCAAACAAATTAGTTTTAACTCATTTAAAAATGAAATTACCTACAAACCATGTGTTCCAACAAATGAGTGATGTTAAGTTGTAACTATTATATAGCAATACTTGAAACCATATCACTGTGTGCAAAAAAACTATTTGGGGCTTGTTTAAAAATGTTTCTGACAAAATGTGTTTACAAATCCTATATTTAATATATGTATCAAGAAGATTTGGCATTAAATAACTTATAATGGTTGATATGTCATCAAACCAAACTTTGCACATAACTCTCTGCAGTTTTCCTGCTGTTGGTGGGGCTTAAAATATTCTGTATCCCCTGTCAGAGAGTAAGACGGTCACCTCAAAAGGGGTTTCCTGGATATGACCCTAAGCTGCATCTGATGGTGAGGCTTCAGTTTTGGAGAATTTCATTGCCATCATCCCCAAGAATTACCTGTTAGAGTCTCATTTATGAGTCAAGTAGATCTGTTTAAAGGATTATTTGTATTTGATTGGAATACTTGATGCTGTATAACTGTAAATTATTTTTATCAAGTATTGTTACTTATAATCATTTACTAAGGATTATTATTAGTAATTTGAAACCATATAATCATTAGTATCAGGTAGGAATATTTGAAACCATACAACTGTGTGCAAAAAATACAAATGTACAATAAATGCAATTCCCTATTGTTTAGACATAAAATAGCCCTAGATAGGGTGACATACCATTAGAATTAATCTACATCAGCAATTTTTGTACTTTGTTTCTGTTTATAGAAGACTGCATAGCATAATAATTAGATTCAACAAGCAGAATTAAAAATCCTGGATAAGGCTGTTTGCATTTCACTTTATGCTAATGCCCTTCAAAAAGGCATGAATTCTTCTCTTTTTCTCTAAGTTATGAGTAAATAGTTGGGCTACTGGGCTCTTTAGCCTCGGTAAAGCAACCAGTCTAGGAGAATTAAAAAAAACTTTAAATTCAAAACCAGAGAGCACAAGACCGGCTACATAAAAAACTTACTCGCTACTGAAATAGACTTGACCAGAGCTCTATACTCCCCAAGGAGACTACAGGATGCAAAGATGCAGTTTGTTTTTGTTTCATATCCATAGTTAACACCTGAAAATAAAAATTTAAAAATAATTACTTCATCTGGTGGTATATAAGTACCACATTTTGATTTATTTATTTGTTTGTATTTAACTAATTTTGGTAAATTAAGTTTTACCATTAAGTCAAAAAGGAAATGTTTCAATATTAGCAATAAATCAATAAGCCCATAACCTGACAGGCAGAGCAGTTGTGCAGGTTGAGGTAAAAATTAAAGAGCTTAATTTCAGGAGGCTGTCCCTCCAGGCTGCAACTACCCACTTGTTTAAAAGGGGCAGGGTTGAATTCATTGCCTGGTGCCTGAGGCACCTTGAAAGAAGGAATGCCAACAAAGTTAAGCAATTTTTGGCACCATCTTAAGCTTTCCCCCTCCCCAAGCAATTATATGATTTCTTAGTAACTATTCCTATTTGATAATAATAGTCATTTACTATCAGTTATAACTTCAAGTAAATATTTTTAATACAAATAATTTGTTCACAATTATGTTTTCAAGCATTCCTATCTAATACTAATAATTTTTGTACAATTATATAGTCTGTAGTGTTTCTACTTAATATCAATGATTTGTTAGTAATTATATAATTACACTTCATACTTAATTGCAATATCAATGTTTTAAGGGCCAATGTATTAATAAAATTCACAATCATTTTAAACAGATAAACACTTCATACTAAGTTGCAATATCAATGTTTTGAGTCAATATATTATTGTTGTTCAAAATCATTTCAAACATTATCTTAAACAGATCTATTTGACCTATAAAATAACTTAACAAAGATTGACATGCTGTACAAACAATCAACCATCTATTCTTTTCAGCAGAGTAAATTCATGATCTTTGTCTTTTCATTTATTCAGCTGTACATGCAGGTTGTTCTGACCTTTCAAATGCATATATGCTTTGCCTATATGCATATATTTTCCTATAGACATGCTCACACCAACATGCATATGCTTTATTGCTTCTAAATAGGTTCAACCTGGGACAGAAGTGGTTCTAGTGTCACATTACATTTCTCCAGTCATGTATGTAAGTTTTCTGACTTTTCTCATAGAGATAATTCTCAGATCTTTGTTGGATGAATATTAAGGAAACCATATAGAGTTCAAATCTTTATTCTAAATAGATCTTCATTCATTCAATACTAATTATGTATATATTCATAACTTGGTCTAATTTCCTGTTAGTCTGACCCAACGTGTTTCCACTTAGCCTAGCTAATGCTTTTAGGTAAGATTATGAAGTTTTTTCCATAACTTTGTTTACTATTTATAATATTTGTACCTATTATATGCACAGGTGTTATAAATTGCAAGCAATGTCAAGTAAAAATTTTATTACCATAACTAATAGCCTTTGTTTAGGTATAGGCTATGTGGAGACACTTTGGATCAAAGTTATGTCAAGGTTAGACTTGGAAACAAGATAAGTTTGACTTGCTCAAAAACATATTTTGTGTAATGAATGACCCCTTGTTTTTGAGGTGAAAAATTGGTTTTAAAAAGTCATTCATTACTCAAGTATATGGTATATAGAATTTCATTTTAATTCTTGTTACTGGCAAAAAGCCATCTGAAGTTGTATTATGGTAAATATAAATACTGATTGGAATTTCTAAAGCCCAACTGTTTCTATCTTGTTTAGCTAACTCTACAAGAAAACTACTCAGTGTAGTTACCAGCTTATTAAGGATATTTCCTCTATATCTAATTTTCTTTCTTTTCCTAAATACCATACACTACTTACTGCCACATTTATATTATTTCTAAAAGTTGCCTTGTTTTACTTTTTAGCAGACTGCACTTTTAAGATCAATTTTTTTTCTCAAGTCAATTTATTTTCCATTTTTGATTTTACTGGTATCTCTCTATTGCTTCCAGGCTCTGCATTCTTATACAAATAGTAAAATACAGCAAATATAGATTTTGGCATCAGGCAAGATACACACTCTCCTCATCCTTTCTCAATTTAATAACTGCATCATTTTTATCATTTCTGAAAGCTTTATATCTGTATTCTTCTTTTCCTTTTATCTACTTTTCTTTCTTTCTCGCTCACTCTCTCATCCTTTTTTTCTCTGACTCTCTCTCCCTCTCTCACTTTCTTTTATCCCTATGTCAGAGCCAAATAAATAGAGTAACATTCTCTTTTATTCTCCTTTACTTGGTCAGTAAGAGTGTTAATAATCAGATGATTTTAGATCAATAAAACAAAAGTGAACTCTCTGACAGCTAACAAATATCACCAAATCAAATATCATAAGATATACAGCAAAATACTGAGGAGGAATTTAATGTTATAATTATATTTGTTCACGGCACTAATCCTATTGATTTCCCTTTTTCTTATAAATTTATAAAATCTGACAGTACCTGTACCCCAATCCACCTTAGAAAATCACAACCTGCAGACAGCATTGGTTACTACTCAATCATCTGGACAATAATGAATAAATGACCATTTGAGAATACCAAGTTATTTACTATAGGATGTAGCACAAGATCAGATTTGGGAGGTGGGTATTGTTAATTTGAATTCAGTTTTACTTCTACACTGGTTGCCATCCCAAGGCTAAAAAGCACAATCTACCCTACTATTTTACCCATAGCTGGGAGGTGAGAAGAAGATATGGATTTATATCTTTCCTAAGAGCATTAGTACAAAGTGAAATGTAAACAACCTTGTCTAGGATTTGAACTTGGGTTACAAATTCCATTTCTGAAGATGATAACCATTACACTATCACAAGTTTTCTCCCACTTATTTTCCCTATGATTTCCCAGGTTTCGTTTATTGGAGTTTTGTTATTTAGTTTGGAGATGTAATTTCTCCAAATTTTTTATTTGGCTTTTTTGATAGTATAGCGTGCTTTTGCTTGGGCTTGTTGGTATTTTTGAAGATTGATTCTGGTAGGGTTGTGTTTAAAAAGCTTGAGCATTTTTTCCTGGTTTTTACTGTTTCTCTGCATTCTACTGTAAACCAAGGGTTTGTTTGTGGGTGTGGTTTAGTGAAGGATTTTGGGATTGTTTGTTTTACTATTTTGATTAGGGTGTTAGTGAAAGCTGACATTGGGTCTGGTTTATTGAATATTCCTTCATCAATTAGTGTTGAGCAGAGTTTATCAACTTTGATCCAATAAGCTTTGTGGATTTGCCATTTTGGGTTTGTTTCTTCTGGTGGAGAATTCTTTGATTTGAGGAATATTGGAGAGTGGTCACTACCACATTGATCATCGTGGACCCCCCAGTGAAAGTTTATGAAGATTGAGGGAGAGCATAAAGTTAGGTCAATAGCTGATGTTCCAGTGCCTGAGTGAAGGTAGGTGTAGGTTTTATCATTCAGGATACATAGTTCAAGTGATTTTTCCTGTTAGATTGGTGTCATTGCATACACGCATTTTACTGTGGGCATTAAAGTATCCCATTAGTATGATGGGGGTAAGGAATTGTTCCATCAAGTTTTCAATTTTGGTTTTATTCAGTTTGTGTTTTGGTGGGATGTAAATTGAGCAAATAGTTATTGTTCAATGAAGTGAGGCTTTTAATCCTTATGCTTGGAGGTTTTTTGTAGTGGTAGTACTGCATGAGGTATTTAGTTTTTGATTATTATTGAGGTGCCACCAGTAGATTGGTTGTCTCTTGCTGATCTGTTTGTTTGGTTATAGGTGTTATATCCTTTGAAGGTGATGTTGTCAGTTTCATTAAGGAGAGTTTCTTGTAAACAAATTATGTTGGGATTGTAGTTTGTCATGCATTTTATTTCCTCATAGTTTTGTTTTATACCTCTACAGTTCCATTGTATTATGCTTTGTTTACAGGTTTTCATTTTATGGGGGGGGGTTTGAAGGTAGATTTTTTTTTATTGGGTTTTGCTTAGATATGGGGTCTCAGCCTCCATTTCCATTGTTTCCTGGGCCTCAAATCTGTTTTTTGTTGGGGTAGTTTTCATTCTTGACATTGATCTTGATCTATTTTTTCTAGTTTTGTGCCATGCCTCTGTTCATTAGAAGGTGGTTTCTTTATAGCTTCCCCATAGGGGGAAGTCTGTGGTGGCCTAGCAATAGAGGCCACTTCAAAGGAAAGGGCATTTGGGTTCTCCTTGTTTGATTTTATTTGTGTCTATTGGTTTGGTGAATCTTTGGTGTTTGAGTTTTCTTTGGAGAGTTGTTTGTTTTCAGTAACTGTTTTGATTATAATTTTCATTTCATTTATAAGTTGGGTAATTCTGGTTTTATTCCGGTTTGGTTGTTTTCATATGTTTGGTGTCCTTGTTGGTTTATGTTTGGTGTGTATCTTTTTGAGATTTCAGAGTATATTACTGCTTCTATTATTTTTCTTGCTTCTTGGAAAGTAATGTTTTTGGTGCATTTCATTTTGGATATATCTTCACAATCTTTGGAATTTGTGGGGTGATTATTTTTGCAGTTAGTGCAGAATGCCTCTTTTTGACCATCTGTATGTTTTGTGTTGTTTTCGCCACATCTTCCACATACTGGGGGGTCTAGTGCATCTGTCTTGTCTGAACCTCTGACAATTGAAACATCTAAGGGGTTCGGTATATATGTTTAAACTTTTTTAATTTCAGGGGAGGGGGGTAAAATTTAATATGTAAATGTTTGTATTTATGGTTTCTCAATTTTTTAATGCTTACTCTTTTAACATCTGTCACATTTTGTTTTTTTAAATTGGATCTTATTTCATCTAGTGTGCACAGAGATAATTCAGAACTCTAAATTTAAAGATTGGTAGAAGTGGGTTTTAATTTTAATATTGTTGAAAGTTTCCAATTCTAGTATTTCTTCCACTTGTGTTTTATTAACTTCAATTAATATTGTTCTGTTTGTTAATTTTTTGATTGTTTTTTGTTTTATTTCTTTGGAAAGAATTTGTTCAATTTTGAAGGGGGATATTTTGGTTATAGGTATATCTTTAGTTGATTGGATTACCACATAAGTAGGGATGTTTTGATAAATAATTTCAGGTTCACTATCAGAGCTTTCAAAGTGTAGTCCCTTGATTGATTTATTCGTAATCATTTATAGAAGGTGTATGAGTTTCATTGAGTATGCTCCCCACCCACTACAGCGTCTCAAATGGGGATGTGCCTAGGGGGAAACCTATTCGCCTAGTAACATAAGGGATACATACTCAGTATACTCATGCTGATGGTAAACAGATAAGTTTTATCCTTGGTTTTTCATTCCCAAGATAATTACTCATGCAAAGACAGTAGGGAGTATAGGTCTTTCCTCAGCATGATTGACCCTACAGTCATCGCCCTCTAATTCAGAGGACCAGCCGATTGATCACATTAAGCTTCTCTGACCGCCCGTCCAACCCAGTAAGGGCCAAAGTGGAGTGTTGCAAGTCAAGTGACCTCTTTAGTTGCCAGGTCAAGGACTCCTTAGCCACCAGGATCTTGTCATCAAGCATTACGGGTCGCCACCCACAGCCAACAGTTAGCTTTGTTGGGAATGGGTACCCCCTTTGCAGAGGTGCAGTCAGCATATTCTACAGCCCCAGGCAACAGGGCAGACTATTGCTAGGGAACACATGGAGAAATTTAACATATCTCATACAACTATCCTACACCACCTGAAAAATATTGGAAAGAATACAGTGATTGGAAAATGGGTCCTGCACAACCTGTCCTTAGAGATGCTGCAACAGCATGTCACTTGTTGTAAGTCACTGCTTGCATGACACCATCTTCACACAGCTCAATTGTCTAAAAATCTTTTAGAGGAGCTTGGTTGGGAAAAATTACTTCATCCTCCATATTCTTCTGACTTTGCTCCTTCTGATTATCACTTGTCTTGGAGATTACAGTATCATTTGGATGGTTTTAGGTTGACATCAAGAGAAGAGGTTGAACATAAGTTGGTCTCATATTTTGCTGCAAAACCTCAAGAATTTTACTAGCATGAAATCTAAACTTGCTGACAGATGGAATTGAGGATCCAGGGAGCAATTGAGACTGATATTATACATATAAAAATTAAGATGCACTTAATGTAATGATTATTGTCATAGATAATGGAATCAGCAACCTGAGTTTAAGTCTTGGACAAAGCTGTTTGTATTTCACTTTGTGTTAATGCCCTTTAGAAAAGCATGAATCCATCTCTTCCTACAGCTATAGGCAAATAGTAGGGAAAATTGGATTCTTTAGCCTTGGTAAGGCAACTAGTCTAGGAGAAGGAAAACTTTGATTTTAAACCAGCTGTATTCCACTTAAAAATTGACCTCGTATCATATACTGCTTGAGGTAAAGAAGTTAGGTAATACTCTACATATGAAAATTAAACCTTCATAAAATAGACAACTTATCTATTTATTGTGATTCTAGAATTATTTTTTATTTCTTGATTAGTTTCTTGTGGCATGTATTTCCAATCATTTAGATTGGAATAATTTCCTCTGCATTCAGTCTAATGGTATAATTATTTCACCAAATACCCAAGTAATCAAATTGATCGGAAGCTCATGAAAAGTGAACATGTTCAAGTGTCCATCTTGAAATCTTTGAATAGTGATGGAAATGTAAACTTTATCTAATAATTTTGTTTACTGGCTGGCTTATCCTCAAGAAGACTGTGAAGATGCATTTTATAATTTAAGAACTAAATTCTCATGTATACTGTACTATCATAATTCCTGTAAAAAATCATAGGATCACTTTCACAATGGATCACCATAAGGATCAGTGTAGGATCAAAGTGTCATATTTTGTATCAGATTGTTGCAGTTGTTTTTGCTGTGAAGTTTTACACAAAGAATATTAGGCTGAGTCAAAAGTTTTCTAATATTTTGGTATGAGCTAATTTACAATGAGTATAGCTTGTGACCAAAGCAATTCCAGTTGTGGTAGATAATATGATGGTAGTTGGTGTGCTGACATGTTGTGCATTGTTTCACATATATGATTTGAAAGCTGTACAGGTAATATGAGTTCAAATTAGGCCATATTACTGTGGAAGCAATCAAAAACATTTATGTGAAAGGTGAAAGCTCCGTTGATCACAGTACAGTAAACAGATGGTTAAAGAAATTTTGCTTGGGTTGCAAGAACCTTGACAAACAAGAAAAGTCAAGTAGGTCTAAAATTGGATTTTGAGGCCATGTCCCAAGTATATATAAGTGTGTGTGTGTGTGTGTGTTTGGAGTGAAATCTGACAATATGAGAAAAATGAAATATGTCAATCTAATTTTTCAAATTGTCTTCTTGATGAGCATAAGTTATAAGACAAATAAGAATATTTCTTTTGTGTTATTTATTTTTTGATTGTTCTCACCTAGTTTCAACCTTAGGTCATTGTCAAAAGAAAAAGTTTTTTAGAAAGATTTTTTTTTAAATTGCTATAAGAAGCAATGAAAAGTGTATTTGTGAGGTAACATATCCATTGGTTGAATGAAAATTATTTGCTGGTATCAAAGTATCTTCTACTGACTTTTATATCATCTCTACTATCATAAACATCTGGAACATAAAATTAAGTTTTTACCTTATTTTATTTCATACTTGAAATATTGTGATATTGTTCTGCATTTTTTTGTATTTTTCTAATTAAAAACACTTTTAGCTGTAAATTTTAATTATAATTTTACACACACACACACGTATATTTATTATATGAAGGTCATTACAAATGTTTTAAGCCTCATTGTTGTGGCAACACACTACCACTTCTTATCAAATTAGAAAATCTAATTCAGATTTTTCTAGTTTTATAACAAGTGGTAGTGTTTTGCCACAACAAAATCTCAAGCTATGTCTCTTCTTTCTGGATGAGGCTTCAAACTGGTTTGACCAACCATCATATTAAAATCAACTGTTAAAAGTGTTTTTTGAACAACCCTTGTGGTGTGTGTGTGTGTGTATGTGTGTATATATATATATATATATATATATATATATATATTCATGCAAACAAGGCTCATTCAATAAATAATGTGAATTTTGCTTAAAGAGTTGGTAACAGGAAGTATTGTTTACATGTTGGAATTAGGGTAGCCATTCTTTCCTTTAGTTGTGGAATTCCTTATACAAAAGATACATCTTGTCAGTAGAAAACTGCAATACATCATGAAAGATGAGGATAATTGCCCCTCCTCATATATCCTCTAGTCATCGCTGATAGGCTGATCTCCTGCTGCTACTAATGGGCAAGTCTATAAATAGTCTACCAATTTGTAGAGGGCTTGTACCCCCATATACTGACCCTCCCCAAAACAATCCAACATGCCCCCTTGCTTAGGAGTATAAGATGGAATCTTCAACTTTAACAGAAATACATTAAATCAAAAGCTGGCATTAAATGACCCCTTGTGGTTGATATGCTGTAAAACAAAAAACAAAAATTAAATAAAAAAATAGTTAAACATTTTTTTTTATAATTGTTATTTTATAATTTTTTTCTTTTTTTTAATATGATTATCATTTGTTTCCCCCTCTACTATAATTAATACAAAATACATGGTTAGCAATTTTTTGGGGAGGGGTAAGATTAATTGGCTAGCTTAATGTCATATACAGGACACTCGTTACCCCTCTGCTGAGATGCAGTCAATGTATTCTTCTACCCCAGTCGACTAGGCTACAATGCCTAATTTACTAAGACTTAATTGCTCACTATAACCTTTATGAAAGTGTTTAATTCTATTCTTGTGATTTGCTTCATAAACATGTCAGCTACAATTTCCTCTGTTTCAACGTATTCTAAAAGAATGGCCCTTTTATTTGTTTTATTACATATAAACTGAAACTTTATATCAATATGTTTCGATCTTTGACTGGGTTTTTTGCCAAAACAATACTGGACTGATTTTCACAATAAATAGTTGTTGGATGTTTAAGGGACTCTAGTTCTATCACAGTTCCTAATAGTACTCTAAGATTCAGGGCTTCTTGACTTGCTAATGAGATAGTGATAAATTCCACTTCACATGTTGACAAAGCGACTGAATTTTGCTTTTTAGAAATCCATGAAATCATTGGGTTGTCTTTTTAATATCTACTCATCCTCTTTTATCACTTAAATTAGCTTCATCTGCATCACAAAATCTCTCTAATTTCAAGGTTTTCTGTGATTTCTTAAATATTAGTGACTGATTAATTGTGGCTTTTAAATAATGTAAGATGTGCTTTGCTTTCATTAAATGGAAAGAATTTGGTTTTGCTAGGTCTTGGGACAACCTGCTAACTGTATAACAAATATCTAGCCTTGTTGCAACTATGATATATATCAGACTGCCAATAATTTCCCGATAAGGTTTGTTATCTATTAAATCAACTTCATCACTTGTTTTATTTATATTCATTTCACATAGACTTGAGCATGATTTGCCATGCCAGACTTTGTTAATATCCTCTTAATAATATCTAGATTGATTCATTTTAATAGTACTATTTTTATATTTAAAATGTATTCCTAAAAACCAGGATAATTTTCCAAGATTAGTCATTTTGACGCGAGAGTTCAGTTTTGCCTTAATTTTCATTAATTCTGCCTCAGTTTTTGAAGCTATTAATATATCATCTACCCATAATAAAATGATGGATATTTGATTGTCGACATTTTAAACATACATACAGGGGTCTACAGGTGATTGCTCGAAATTTTGTGTAATTAAATAGCTATGGAATGTCTTATTCCAGATTTGACTGCTCTGTTTTAACCCATATAAGGATTTAAGTTTCCAAACATGATTCCCATTTTGACCATCAAAGCCTTTTAGCAGCTCAACATATATTTCATAGTCTAAGGGGGCATTTAAATATGCACTCTTAACATCCATATGATGGATTAACAAGTCATACTGGACTGCTACTTGCAATACTAACCTTATGGAAGCCATATTTGTCATTGGGGCAAAAGTTTCTTTATAATCTTTACCATATATTTGCAAGCAGCCTTTAGCCTCAAATTTGGTTTTATACTCATAATTTCCATCTTGTTTATATTTGAGAGAATATATCCATCTACTACTAACAATATTTTTATCTCTTGGAGCTTTCTGCCATTCAAAAATATTATTTTCTAAGGAATCAAATTCTTTTCACATTGCAAAAACCCAGTATTTAGAGTCCTCTGAGCTAATGGCCTCAGTATAATTAGTAGGGATTGTATGCATTGTACAACAGTAGTTAACTCCTCTAAATTCAAAATTTTCAATCGTGAAAAAATTAGGTTTTCTTCTTTCAGGTTGGATACTGTCTTGTTTTCCCCTCCCCTTCAGTGTTCAGGTTATCTTTCAGTTTTTCATTATATGTGTTGCTTATATAGTCCAACAATTCTGTATGTTCATCTTCCTGTTTTGTTAGAGAGCTATTATCATAAGAATCTGTGGATTTTACACACCTAACTCTTTTAATAGCCTTTGATTCCGGAAAATAAATCAAATAAGCTGGACTTTGTTTATCATAGTCGACAAATATGCCTTTTTCACAGCGAGGATCTAATTTCGCTTTATTTTGTACATAACAAGAAAGAAGTTGTACCAAAAATATGCAGACACCTTGCCATAGAAAATAAGGTTTGCCATGAACGTTCAGCGGTTTCATTTTGATACTGCAAATAAGGGGCTGTCTGCTCATGTTTGATTTAATTATGCATAAGTAATCATTGAAAGGTTTCAGAAGTGAACTCAGTTACATTGTCTGTCTACAAACATTTTACATGGCTATAAGGAGCGATGTCCATTTGATATTTCTTTGTAGCAAGCAAAGTGCTGGACTTATATTTTAAGACCTATTTCTGTCATTAGACATCTTCCCTTGAATGCAGATATCACAGTTAAGAGCATAGTTTGGAGTCAATTTTATCTTCATTCCTTTTACTAAATTAGGTAACTCTTTGATATGATTCATTATAGTGGCCTAATATTTTATGCCAAGTATGGAAGTCATAAGTGGCATTTTTGTCAGAAATGATATTTTTCAGATAATACAAATGTTCTCTCTGTGTTATGTTGAAAACTACTCCATTCGGGTAAATTGATTGGGAGTTGTCTCCCTCAAAACTTATATGCGCACCGTTTTTTGTTGCCTCTTGTACTGAAAATATATTTTGTTTAAAAGTTGGGATATATAAATAATTTTTTAAGATACATCTACAAATGTTTCCATTGCTATTGTGTGAATAGATACAGGTATTTCCTTTTTTCAGCATTATATTATTCGCTCGGCTCCCATCGGCTAATTCAACAAATTGGTTCCCTGGTTCAAAATTTTGCTTAATCAGTTATTGCATGTTTGGTAGCTCCACGGTCAACCAACAAATTAATTTTGTCTGAAACAATATCATATACTAAAGCTAAGAAATAGGTTTGGCCTTTTGAATGAGTTTTTATATTCTAACAAAAATCTTTTCACTTTTTATTTCGGCATTGGAAAGCCTCATGCCCTTTTCTATTGCAAATGTAACAAATATTTGTTTTTCCTGGGGAGTTGTAATTTGTTGATTTATAATCATAATGTGAATGGGTACTTACCCCTAGTTTATTCCTTGGCCTAACTTTTTTAAATATGGTTTTTATTTGTAATATGTTGTTGGATTCATTTGGGGCATAACATATAGGTTGGTTGGATGTTTGGGTTTTATGGTATATCAACCTTGGCTTAACATATACACTGTTTCTTTATAACTTCTTAAACATTAAACATGACCTTAATTCTTTCTGAATTTAAGGTTTCTTCTTCTGGGTTATGACCATTGCAAAAAGTTTAAAATTAAGAGGCAACCCTTTTAAAACCATGGCAATTAAAAATCCATCACTCATAACTTCACCAGCTTCTTTCAAAGAGTTAGAAATATTTTCTGCCCTTATATTGTCTGTAATAGACTCTGATTCCAATCTCCTCAAAGATGTTACCTTTGTATAGTGGGAAATAACTTTCGTCTCTCGACGAATAATGTTCCCTTAATATTCCTAAGGCCTTTCTTCCATTCTCTTTGGCATCTCTCATTATCAATGTCCAACTCGAGTTGTCCAAATATTGAATGAGCTTGGCAAACACAGTAGCATTCTTTTCTATAAAATCCATATCATTTTAATCTGTTGGTGACAGTACAACTTGGTGTAAATGTTGAATTCTAAGATATCCTGGGAACTTCATTTCCCACAATTTGTACTTGGATTCATTGTTGTCAAAGAACAGTTTTGCTGTTCTGGACCCATAAACCTGCTGGAATTTGGGTAGCCATTCTTTCCTTTAGTTATGGAATTCCTAATACAAAAGGTACCTCTTGTCAGTAAAAAACTGCAATACATTGTGAAAAATGAGGATAATTGCCTCCCCCCCATATATGCTTGTCATCGCTGATAGGCTGATCTCCTGCTGCTACTAATGGGCAAGTCTATAAATACAATCTACCAATTTGTAGAGGGCTTGTATCCCCATATACTGATATGATGGGTTCTTTCATGCATCCAAAATTTTTTATACATGTAAACAAGGCTCATTCAATAGATAATATGAATTTTGCTTAAGGAGTTGGTAATAAGAAGTGTTGTTTACAGTTGCATGTTTTACAAGGAAATCAAAACTTCTTTACTGTAGAGTCAGTGTTTCTACTGTCTTTTCAACTCAAGCTCATTGTGAAAAAAAACCATATTTAGCCCATTTGCAAACTTTTTTTTTTTTTTACTATAACGCACTATTCCATATGCTTCACACATTCTTCTGTAAATTTCTCATAGTTTGGACTTCTCAGACACCAAATATTTGATGACAGACCTCTGTTCAGGCCTGGAGCACTCTGATTTGCTGCCATTTTGAATAGCCTCAAAAAATATTTTTGAGAAATAAAAATAATTTTTGCTATAAAATAATTCCAAACCTTTATGAAAAAAATTCCCCTTATATATTGAATGAGCAACATATATATATATATATATATATATATATATATATATATAAATGGCTGACCTCAATAGTATAAAAAAGAGGCACTAATTCACTGTATATTCATATCACACAATATTTTTCACTTGTATGTCTTTTCTTTCTCTCTCTCTCTCTCAAAAGCAGGGCAGGAAATTGGACCAGAAAAATATCATGTGATTAAAAGTGTAGCATGTCTTCATAAGGATCTTTTGATTATTTTTGTCAGATTTTGCTTTTGTTAAATATCATATGAGATGTACTTTACAGATTAATTGCCCCTACATAAAGAGTCTATTTATCTTTTGGCAAATGATCGACTCTCTTAGCTTCAAGGTTATCGATAGAAAAGTAGAAATTGTGCCATCTAAATGGCTCTAATCACCATGGTAATTTTTTTTTTTTTTTTTTGTAAGATTTTTCAAAGTATGTTACTACTATGAGCTTTGTCTAGTAAAATAAAACTGTGACTGAAATATCAAGTTTGAAACTTAGCATATTCAAGAAAAAAATTTCATCATTTCTTTAATTTAGATCATCATCAGTGTATTGCTCTAATAAAAATCTAACTATGATGTGCTGTTTTTATCAGATTGCAGTTAAACACATGCATGAAGACTTAAATAAGTTTGAAACTTATCGTATTCAAGAAAATTTTTTATCATCATTTTCAATAACACTCTTATATCACATAAAGCAAATATCAAATAGATATTTATGAGGAAAGGTCAATTTTGAATCAAGGTCTCATTCATGTCTATCTAGGGTTTTTGTCACTCGTTTGACATTTACATATCAACTGTTTGACAATAAAAATATCTAATTAGAAACATTAAACCTAACTCTAAATACTAATCCTAATATTTATATTTCTTATTAAATCCAAAAAATAATGTATAATTAAACTATGTTTATTTAGATTATTGCATTTTAAGTTTTGTGAACCCATTGAAGTCCTGTTGTAACAAAAGTCCATGATAATATTGATGCCTTCTATTTAAGGAGTGAAAAAATCCTAATTAGCATTTCATAGTCATATTGAGAATTTGAATTTAATTTTGTTACGAAAGGGTTGCAATTGTTTTTATATATAATCATAGCAAGATCTTTTTTTATTATGTGCGTGCGTGTGTATAAAGATCATCATCTACTTTTTACAATGCTCTCATTGCTCCAAACAATTTATAGGGAAATTAGAATGGCCTTTCAATTTTAGAGTGAATAACTATACATACAGAATTAAATCTCTGAATTATAGCAAATTTCTTACAGCCAAAGAACATTTCTGCCAAATAAACCATGACTTTAAGAGAGACTCTAAATTCACTAAAAAATTACGTTTTAATCCTAAAATATTTATTAAAATGTTTAAAAAATTAATTATTTAAAATTTATTAACTTTTTAGACTGATCTTCCTGCTTAATGACATCTTCAAAGGAGAAAAATAAACATTTGAAATGTCAAATATTTCAATTGTTAAATTTCAAGCATATTTCTCTGATAAAAATGTCACTATAATGTGCTGTTTTTATTGAATTACAGTTATATACACACATATTATTGAAGACTTTAATAAGTTTGAAACTTATTTTAATTTTCATTCACATGTGAAACTAATCTTGTGGCATTCGTACACCTTCAGTCTTGAAATATAAACAGTCAAGAAATTAACAACCTTTGATTGATGGCTGAAGGCCAAAACCAGTTGGGATTAACAAATATATGTAAGATACAGATAGAGATCATATAATATAGATGCCTGTCTGAAGATTGTGGAAAATATACAAAACTTAAGTAATGGATTTATTGTGTCTATAATTCTAACATACGAGTATATATGGACTTCAAGAACAAAGCTTTAGATTTTTTAAATTCGAATGCATACCTGTGCTAGCTGAGCAAATTATGTGATAAAGTGATGATGTCTTGTCAGTGCCAATTTGAAAAAAAATCAAGAAAACTATCTCAATTTTTTTATGAGGAAAGGTCAATTTTGAATCAAAGTCTCATTCATGTCTATCTAGGGTTTTTGTCACCCATTTGACATTTATATATCAACTGTTTGGCAATAAAAATATTTAAGTAGAAGCATTAAACCTAACTCTAAATACTAATCCTAATATTCATATTGCTTATTAAATGTCAATTTTTGTATGACAGTTTTTAGCAAAACACAGATTTGTGCAAGTGCAACAACCTCCATGCAATGTTTTCTTGTTTATTAAACTTAAAATTTAACTCAGTGGTAAGATTTTGAGATGTGGATAATATTTAAAAAATGTAACAGTACAGCTTAATACTATATCAAAAGAGGAGTTGACCAATGGAAAAATGAATATATACTCATTCCAGTGAGTTTTCCTTTTTTTTTTCCAGTGTTAAGGGAAATATTTAGAAGAAAATTAATGTTTTATTTATTGTTCATTTCTGTCTTAGTAAATACAACTTTGGCCTTGGTACTTTCTGAACGCACCTTGTATATATAGATATAATGAGAGTTGTCGTAATATACAGATAATACTAGGATGTACATATTATATGAGTTTTCTGATTCCATTGCATTGTTTATTTTACTTTTGGTCATGAATTTTAATTCTTTATATACTTGTATTGGAATCCAAATATGATTCTTTTAACCTCGCCATTCTAATTGAAAATGTACATATTTATTTCCTAACCTAAAAAATTTATCTGAAATGTAAGATTTGAAGTTGTAGATCATATTAAAAGAAATACAACAGTGCAGCTTCAAGAGAACTTTCATAGGTTCTCTGACTAATGAAAAACTCATTTGGATAGGTGTGTTGCATGGCAAGGAGAATATTTTGGAGAAAATTAATATCTTTTAGTCTTGATACCTTTTGAACATGCTTTGAAGAAAATTAATGTTTCATTCATTGTTCATTTCTGTCTTGGTAAATACAACTTCAGACTTGATAATATACTTTGTATATGCATACCTAATGAGAGGTTTGGAGGCACTTGTGGCATAACAGTTGTCATTATAGAAAGTGAACTTGATGACCTGAGTTCAAATCTTGAATGAGATTTATTTATATTTCACATAGCGCTCATACTCCTGGGAAATGATATGAATCCAACTTTTCTCTCTCCAACTATGGGGAAATAGTTGGGCAGACTAAGCTTTTTAGCCTTAGTATGGCAACCTGTCTAGAAGAAGGAAAGCTGAATTTAAACCAGTTTTGGAGAGGGATGGGCTCTGCCAGACTATTGATGTTTAAGACACATTACATGAGTCACACCACCACAACCAAACCATGTTACAGTATAAGGCTGTCTTTTTAATGATTGATTGTTTGGGTTTTATGGCATATCAACCTTTGTAGGTTATTTAATGCCAAATTCATTTTTTATACAAATGGACAGTTTTAGCATAAGTACACAGTTAAATTGTCAAAAACATTTCTATTTCGAGCTATTCAGTTTAGTCAAACAATTCTAATTCAGCATACAAAAACAGTTCTGTTTCAAGCAATTCAGTTTAGCATAAGTTTAGTTCTATTTAACCCAAAGATAGGACCCTAACAGGTGCTACCACTCCAAGCCAGAGTGGACCTGAGAGCGATGGCAAGAAAGGGATACTCTGCATTCCTGGAACCTCACCATCAGATTGTTTAGTGTCATATCCAGGAGACCTGTTGGGGGGGGGGGTTCTACTCCTCTGCAAAGATGCAGTCGGTGTATTTTACTGCCCCAGCTGACTGGGCAATCTTTTTAATGATTCCATTGCATTATTTATTTTACTTTTCTATCATAAGATTTTGATTCTTCATATGTTCAAATTCCAATACAAGTATTACTTTTTACTCAGCCATACTCATTTACAATTGCAATAAAATGAACATTTTAAAGTCTGATGCCTGAGAGCAAAAGCCAAATTAGTTTCCTGGTGAATCCCAGCATGTGATGAATTAAGGATGATGCTGATGCCTTATCTGTTTGACACTACACACCATCATTTCCTGCCCCTCCTACTATCATCTGTCACTTCTGTGATGACTGTTTATATAATTCTCTTCCTCTCACCAGGATGTCATTGGCAGCAATGATGTCAGTATTTCATGTATCTTTATAACATTTTAAAAAAGTAAAAAAAAAAAATTATGAGAAACATGCTGCAATTTGTAGTGGAGGAGAATTTTCTAGAATCTTTAACTTTAATTTTTTGACTCATTTCTATTATCATGTTAAATAATCAATGTCATTTTCTTCCCAAGAAAATCGTCAAAACACATTTGCTTTTCCATTTAAGAGCCCAAAATGTCTGTTTCATTTAATCTATTTATATGTACTTATACCTCACATAGTGTAATGGTTAACAAATTAAAAAAGCCATTGTTTGCAAATTTGATTCTTACTGGGTGCCCCATACTTCTGGTCTTATACCCAAAGTAAGCTAAACCTAGCTAAATTACTATATGTGATTTAATTAGCTATTAAGATTTAATACAATCAAGAATTAAAGAATTTTATCTATATATTCCATTCAGTTATTCAGTGCTTCCTCTTTATTCCCTTACAAAAGAGGGGAGTCCACATGGCACAGCAATTAACATATGGGAGTGAGACATCATTGTGAGTGAATTCAAACTTCACTCTATTTGCCTCACTTCAGTATATTTTTTATAATAATTATCATTCTTTTAAAGGCAACTTTGGTTTGGCCATTAAGCTAGTTATATCTTATTTATAGAATTATATTAGAATTATTAATAGAGGCACTCGTAGGGAAGTGGACTTGGTTACTTGAGTTCAAATTCTGATTGAAGCTGTTTACATTTCACATAATGCTAGACTGGTTACTCTACCAAGACTATAGAGCACAGTCTGCCCTACTATTTTATTCATAGTTGGTGGGGAAAAGATGAATTCATGCCTTTTAGTACAAAGTGAAATGCAAATAGCCTTGTCCAGGATCTGAACTTAGCTTGTCGAAGCCATGTCCTAACAATGATAACCATTATCCTATGCATGCATTGGGCCATTGGCTTAATGAGTAAAGTGTTTGCCAACGGTCCGGGAGACCGGGTTCAATCCCAGGTTAAGTCATACCAAAGACTCAAAAAATTGTACTTGATGCCACCTTGATTAATGCTCAGCATTATAAGGTATGGATCAAGGGTAAAGTGGAGCAATCCAGGGAATGTAGCGATTGAAAAGGGAGCCTTCCAGTCACACTCGACTAAGGTCACCAACCTTACTTTACTTGTATAAACAATATATATATATATATATATATATATTGTTTATACAAGTTTGGTTAAAGACTATGGAACTATTGTTTTTTCTCTAGCTTTCTTGCTAGTTTCTTCTAACAAAAATATTGCAAACAAATTCAATAAAAACAAACAATCATTCTAATGACGATCAGTCAATCAATATGATCAAAAGCACCTGGGAGAAAAATCTAGGGCAACTTCTATCAACTGGGCCCTAATGCTAGAAAACTATAGAGAGAAAAAAAAATAAGATCATAAAAAAGAAAGTTCCAAGTCTTTAATCAAACTTGTATAAACAATAACACTACCAAAATATTGACTATTTAAACACACATATATGGATATGCTATGTCACATCAGTTCCTTTGAAAACTTTCTAAAAAACACACACACACAATGACCTAAGGTTGAAACTACTTGATAGCAATAAAAGAACATTTGTTTTTTGGGACTGATTTTCATGGGTCCAAAATAATTATTTCTTTGTATAACATTATTATGAACACAGCAAAATTTATCTAAATCAAGAATATATGGCATGAAAATAAACGAAGCTATAAAAGTTAGTGAGTTAGAATAATCATTCATGATGGTTTGAGTCAGGATGTTGAATCCAATCAAAGATAAAGGACTTGTTCTGAGAGAATTTTTATTGCTTCAAAATAGATGGATTTCAGAGAATAGTTCTTTGAACTGAGTTCAAAAAGTTCTAACCTAGAGAGATATATATGTAATGTAAATATTTTTTTTAAAAAAAAGTTATTCAGAGGTTGATTTAATTTAGTTATTTGACAATCTTAAATATTTTGATTTTCTTTATTACATCATTGCCCTGATGATGGTTTATCTTCTGAATTGTATTCAATTTTTTAAATTGAAAAAAAAAAAAAAAATGAGAAAAGTCTTAGCATTCAATTACCATGAGTTGCATTCCATTTTAAATCTATGTGACATAATTAGTATTTGAATTTCAATTTAAATAATGTATTTCCTAAAAAAATTGTTTTTTGATATATGTGTGTGTGTATATATATAAAATTCATTAAATATACTTTGCATGTTCTATTTTTTATTTCTTTAAAATTATTCTGTTATTTTTACAATGTGCAGATCATGATGCAGTTTTATCTACTAAGTTTATTTTTATTTTGTCTTTTGCAGATTATATCAATGACCTGTTAACCTACAACCTTTTCAATGGATAAGAAAAAGGTTGATTCGCAGGATTCAGCCTACTACCGACGCAATTTGCAGACCACCTATGGCTGGTATGGCTCTCCAGGTTCCAGTGCTTCTTTAGGCAGAGCTGGACGTTCTGGCAGACGCAACATCGAACGATCTAGTGAAAGACAAATACCAAGGCCCGAGTCTGCAAATTACATCTATGATGGAGGACTCTTTGCAACACCGTCATCACCAAGAAGAGATTGCTTTGTGATCCATCCGGAATGGGTATCTGAAGGTAATACCCATGTCAAGGTGGCCCGGGAGAAGAAGAGCCGTTCTGGTACATGGCCAGGGCGACGATGCCGAAGTGCCCCACCCCCAAGCTATAGGAACCCTATCACATGGGAGCCAAGCTAACAGATAACAACATGCACGTACGTTGACAGATTTTATCTGAAACAAACGGGCTGGAATCGGGGATTACGGTGCCTCCTCCCTCCCGAGATAATTGCTTTCTTTGCTTCTTAATATCAGTGGAGACGTTTGTAGGGAGACCAGTGTAAAAGACAGTGTTATGGGCTTTACCTACAATTACATACACAAACACACACACACACACATGCATTTAAAAATACAACAAAATTCAATTCATTTCATTCTTGCTTCACCCCCCCCTACACACACACGCTCCTCCTTTTTTCCTTCCTGCCTCCCCACCACCATCGCCATTTCTCGAATCCAGCTTGGTAATTTTTTTTCCACTTCCTTATCATCAGTCTTGTTCCATTTTTTTCAGGAGGATAAGAAATGTTGCTTTTTATCAAAAGTAAAAAAATTTCAAATTCTTTCTTTCTTTAATTTTTGCATTAGGAAAATGTTTTTTTTAACCAAAAGATAAGTTTATTTCTAGATTTGGTCTCATATGATTCCATACTGGAGGAAAAAAATTCTTTAATAATTTTTGATAACTTTTTCTTTTTTTAATTTTCAATAAAACAATACGAAACACTTCAAAGACTAAAATTCAGAGTAACTACAAAAATTGATCTTAACTCTAGTATCATCAAGTTTTTGGCAACCTTCATGAATTCTTTACTCAAGTAATCCTGCCTGCTGGTTTGGAGATTGCCATAAACCAAAATTGTTTTATAAAAGTTAATTCCTACTTCATGTTTGAATTTGGTTTATTTATTTATTTTTTTATAAGATCAAAAGATCCAATACCTGTTGGAAAAGAAATCAATTTGTTCGATGATATAGTATTGGGCAAAAATAAAAAAGAGTGAAAAAAAATTAACAATTTTTTATTATTACAAGTTTTAATGAAACTTCAATGGCTTAGCCATACATAGGAAGTGATTATTTTCCTTTAGTTGTAGTAAAAGGTTATAATTTTCTAGAAAGAAAATACTAAGAGATGAAAAAAATAGCAAATTTCTTAGAATTTTTTTCTTTGATTTGATGTACTAATCTGTGATTAGTTTTTTCCTAATGACTTTTCACTACAACTCAGGGAATTTTGACAACAATAATCAAGGAAAATTATCACTTCCTAAGTGTGTGTCTTTGCTATTGAAGTTTCATCAAAATTTATGGCAATAATAAAAGATAGTTCAGCTTTTTCATTGTTTTATTTATTTACTTTTTTCCTAAACTGTATCATCTGGAAAGAGACTGAAGAATTTAATTTTCCTACTTAAAATTAGTCTATCTTTTGAATACAAATTTGTGTTTATACAACAGCTTCAAAATTTGCTCATAAGTTGGAGAAATTTTCTGTATCCGTCAATAATAACTACAACATCCTGTTGGCTCACATATTGTATTCTCAGGGCAACTGTCCATCATTGCATTTTTTAAAAGATTATTAAATGATTATTATTACTATTATTGAAGAGCAAAACTTTACTTCATATTTGGCATTCAAAAATCTTAATCCTCAATGCCTACTTCCTTGGAACAGATTGATTATACTTTTTTCTTTCTTTATTTGACATTGACATAAATTTGATCGTCCATCAAAAGTGCCCGGATTAGTCTGCTTCCAGTAAAATAACAAAAATCACAAAAAAAAATAAATAAATAAAATGCTTTACTTCACTGCAAAAATGGAGCAAAAATTTGTTCCTCATTCTAAAAACTTTGCTAATAAACTTTTCCGTGACTTTGACTGCCTTGCTTCCCCCCGCCCTCAAAGTTTTTTCACGCTGGCATTTTTGCTAAAAGTGAAGATATATATATATATATGTATTTATATATTTATATAAAAATCCAAGCACTGGCTTCAGCAATTTAGGAATGTTTATGAAAGAAGCAAAATATCTGTTGCCTTCAAAAGCAATTTGATGTATTTCATTCCTGAAAGTTTGTTTAAATCATACTTTTACACTCATCTTTTGAATTCCTATTATTTCAATCCTTCAGTTATCCAGTCCATTGATCTTCTGATAATTATCAGGTGATATAATGACAACTCCTTGAATCCTTTAAACATTGTGACATTGCATTCTACAAGCACAATTATAATTATTCTTAGAGTATTGCTTATAAATAAGTACATCCCTAACAGTTTTTTTTATAAAAAGTTAATTTTTTTCTCAACCAAAAGTACTAGGATTTAATTATTTCTAGTGGAATATTATACAATTAAAATGGATATTATTATATATTCTTTATTATCAAACTCTACAGCATTGAAACTCTGTAACCAGAAAAAATATATAGCAGTCCAAAAATAATTACATCCCATAAATTATATATATGTGTGTGTAAAATTTTATTTTTGATTAGAGATGTTGTGATTTTACTTTTGGATACTGAGTTTCAATCCTGTAGAGTTTAGTAATAAAAATATCTGTTCTGATTGTACTATGTTCAACTAGAAATAATAAAATCCTCATATCTTTGGTTTAGAAGAAAATTTTAATTTAAAAAAAAATGGTAAGTGTACTTATTTATGAGTGATACTGTATTTACTAAGCTTTGCTTCATCTGATACACAGGTCCCAGGTTGCTTACAGTACCTACTATTCTTAAATTGTCACCTATCTAAGTATTGAACAGGTTCATTACTGCTTAACTTTAGTGATCTGGTGGGAACTAATGCTTTCAATATAAGTCTATGATTATAAATATTAGGACTGGTGTTTTGTTTATTTGATTGATGTAGTGTGATGTATGACTTGGATCTCATAATATTTTTGCTTGTTTCATTAGAACTTTATTCATCTACCATGTTTTTTAATTAGTATATTCCAGTAGGGAATTTTCTGACCAGCTTTAATAGAAACTAGACAATCTAGCAGTCCATGATTATATTGATGCTTCTATTTAGGAAGGAATAAAGGATTCTAATCAGCATTGCACAGTTATCCCCGCTCTACTGAGAATTTAGATAATTAAGATATGATGTTCAGCACAATGGCAGACCCCACAAAATTATCATTCATTTGCAAATTGGACTGGATTTTTTTATTCTCTAAGAGCATTACAAGTGTATTGCTCTTTAAAAAAAATCCCACTATGATATACTATTTTTGTTGGGTTACAGTTATATATATGCACACACACACACAGATATATATATATATATATAAAAACAACTTGCTGTTTTTTCGTTACAGTGCTCAACACCAAGAGTTGGAGCCATGTATACTTTTTAAAGTCTTAAAATCCTATAAAATTGTCGATAAAAACTTTGATAAAAATGGATTTCAATTACAAACACTTTCTCCATGTTACTGTCAGTTTACCCAATTGTCAGATGTGCAATTTGCTTCCTTTTCAAAGTTGAATTCATTTATGTTGAAAAAATTTTCACACTGACATTTTGTTAAAAGTAAAGATGTATATCTTAAAAAAAATATTTATATATTACGAAAATTCTCTTTTCATATATGAGAATTTTACTAATATATAAATGGAAGGTATTAAGGCAAACTTGTATGTACCCTCTGTATAATAAAATGTTAATCTCAGATATACTGAATATATAATACGGTTGAACTAGTGTCCAGTGGTATGAACACAATGCATCTACTTTTTCTAATTTAGATATAATGATATTCTGAAGATCTTTGTTCTTCTTCAAACTTACACAAATTGTCCAATACTTTAAAACCACTCTGCTACAAAAGTTGAGTAGAAAAAATAGTAAATGTTGATCTCTCATATTGTAATGATAAATTAATGAGGTAATAGCTTGACTTGAAACTTTATTGAAATATCTGTGGTCAGATATTTAAATATAGAGGTGGATGATCCAGGGGGAGAAAACTAAGATTGACTTCACCAAATATTAGCCTTAATTTTTTTTTTTCCCTATTTATTTTATAGTTTTAATTTGTTTAGCAAAATGATTTAAATCCTATTTCTCTCCCTTACCATCATAGCTCTAGAAATATTAAAGATCTTGAACAATCCTGTAGATCTCGAAATATTTTTCTTAAACATTGTTGGAAAGAGAAGGTCTGAACAAAACTGGTGTCAGCTGATGCCTATCAATACACAAAAAACACATTCACACTCTCTTTCAAGTCTTACTAAGACTTTACATTATTATTTCTAGTTTGCTTCTATCATAGAAAAACAATCCTAGTGGTTTGCAAAAAAACAAAACCTAAAATTCAAAGATGACACTAATTCTAGTGTCATTGAGGACTTATACTTTATTATTTCATCTGTGGTGTTCCTTGCTATCATAGAATAATGATCTGAGTGAGTTCCAACAGAAATAAGCAATTAAAAGATGAAAGAAAATGCTAGTGAAAATCATTAATAATAACAGTGACAGACTATAGCACTGGTAAGATTGGCTAGAATACTCAGAAGAGTCATTTAGACTCCACTGAAAAACATAATTAAAGCTGGTGTGAAAACTTACAAAGAATGATAATAATTCATCTAAAAATGAATCAAAGCTCACCCAGATTTCTTTAATATAATTACAAATTCATCTGAGCCATGTTTTCTGAAAGTTAACATAATTCCCAACCTAAAAGATGAGTATGATTGTTTGAAGAAATAAACTTACAAGAATTTTTTTTTTTTTTAAATCAAAAATATCTTTACCACCCCCACCACTTCAGTTTTTTCCACATCACAGCAATTTGTGGGCATTCATGTAACCTTATGCCGAAAAAAAATCACTTCTTCACTCAAAAAAAACCCAAAAAAAACAAAAATCATGTCTTTTCAAACATAAGTTTCATTTTTTAGTTAATTGTGATGGAGAATGAAAATATTTATATCAGCTAAAAACACTTGAAGAGGAAGTTATCATTTGGTTGTCTATAATATATAATATATATGCATATAGATAAAAATTATACACATGTGTGTATATATATATATATATATATGCATGTGTGTGTGTGTGTGCATTTATAATATATGTATGATATATATATATCTAAGAGATATATCTATGTTTCATTTTAAAAACTTGGTTGGAAATATTGCTGAAATAAAAAAAAATGCCTAATTTATTTACTGTCTTCTTTTATTTTTTTTCTCCTTTTCTTGTAGTCTATTTTAAGTTTAAGTTTTTATCAGTATCTGATGATCATTAGATTTTGAGGAGAAAAAAAAGGGTTTTTCTAATAAATGATCTATGAGCCCACTGGGTTCCCCTTTTGTAACATCAGTCTTTGATTATATTAATTCTTCTTTTTTGTTATGAATGACAAAAGTTTTGCAATATTTCAGCAGCTCTGAATACTTGGAGTTGTGAAGGTGACATACCAAATTTGTCTGATACTCTCCAAGTGCTACTCATCAGATTTAACTCTATGGTTTGGAGCACAGCCTTGGAATCCATGGTTTTAGGCCTACCTGACCTTGTTTGATTGAGGGTCTTGCAACCTGAGCAAAATTTCTTGAACAATCTGATCACTGTACTATGATCGACTGCTCCTTCACTTTTCACACAATAAATGTTTTTGGTTGCTTCCACAGCATTACAGCCCAGTTTGAACTCAATAAAACATAAATTCCTGGATTAGACTACTTTTCATGTTCATCTCAGGTGGACAAGCCCTATGACAGGTCAATGCCATGCCTAACCAGGTTCTGGACATACAAATCCTATGGGACATTGGCCAGGATCAAATAGTTCTATCAGGGAACCACTGCTGCTTATCTATAAGAGTGGCTTCTATAGATGAGAATAAAAACAGCCATCGAAAGATTACCATGACTCACACTCAACTCCTGTGGACTCCTTCACATGGACAAGCAAAGGCAGGATGACCAGCTAGAACCTATATACAATAGCTCTGTGCCAATACAGGATGTAGCCTTGAAGACCTCCCGGGAGCAATGGACGATAGAGATGGGTGGCAAGAGAGGGTCAAGGAGATCCGTGCTGGCAGCAGGACATGATGATTATGATGCATGTTCATCATCTGTGTAGCTTTCAAACCACACATGGAGTGAAGTGATTAGAAGATAATATTCAGCTCAGATATGGACCATACAAAATTATCATTCAGTTGCAAATTTGACTGGAAATTGCTTTATTCTCCAAGTTAGAGTATTTTAAGTGTATGTGATAAAAGATTTTGTAGGTAAGTGGGTGATTTCTCTACCTTGGTTTGTTTTGTTGTTTAATGACATATCAACCTTAGGTTATTTAATGCCAAATCCATCCTTCGAGAAGAACAATAGTGGTACTATTTAACCCATAGCTGGGAGAATAAGGTGGGTATTCATACCTTTCCCAACAGTATTTGTCTGAAAGTGAATGTAATAGCGTGACTGGAGTTTGAACTCGCTTACTACAATCCCGCAGTCCAATGCTTTAACCATTATGCCATGAAGACACCCCCTACCTTGGTTTAATTTCTTTATTTAATGGTATATCAATCTTCATGGGTTATTTCATGCCAAATTTATCCTTGTAGAACAGTAGTTGTATTATTTAACCCATAGCTGAGTATTCTCCCTTGTATTTTAAAGTGTCATGATTGAAAACTGATGATTGTTTAATTCTGAATCACTTGAAATGCTTAAACCAATTTTGGGTTGTAAACTCAGATGTTTCATTTCCTTTCTCTTCCCAAATTACAGTGCAGCTTCTGTGGCTTTGAGGCTTAATTTAAAACAATGCTTCAAAACTGCCAGAATCTCACTGCATATACCCACCACTATAAGATTTGAAACAAAAGGTACTGCTGAATAGAATTGAAAATGATAATACAAGATGACCTATATATGGCTAAGAGGGGGAAACCTGAACAGAGAAAATGAATCTCTTAATAGCCAGACAAACTAATGCCCTCAGAATCAATTATGTCAAAGTAAAAATTGATGATATGCTGAAGAATTGTAGGTTATGTGATGACAGATGAAATAGTTAATCACATAAGCAAATGCAGCAAATTGGCACAAAAAGAATACAAGAGTAGGCATGATAGGTGGAAAAAGTGATCCCCTGGGAATTGTGCAAGAGATTAAAATTTGTCTATGACATATGGTAAATGCACAAACCAGAACCTGTCATAGATGACACCCATAAAGTTCTCTGGGACTTAGAGATACAAATGAGTCACCTAATCCTCAGCCAGAAGTCCAGATCTACAATGAATTGACATGAAGAAAAGAACTTGTCATCTTATGGATTTTGCTGTTCCAGCAGACCACAAAGTGAAAATAAAATGAAATGAGAAGATAAAAAAATACTAGGATCTTGCCAGAGAGCTGAAAAAACTATGGAATATGAAAGTGACAGTGATACCAACTGTAGTTGGTACCTTTGGAATAGTCTCCCAAGGCTCTGGTAAAGAAACTGAGGGAAATAGAGATCAGAGGAAGAATAAATACCATCCTGATCACAGCACTGTTAAGATGAGCTAGAATACTGAGAAGAATTCTGGGGATCTGAGGAAACTTGTCACTCAGACTTCAGGGAAAAATCACTAGTTAGAACTGGTGTGAAAACCTCATAAGGAGTAAAATAATAATTTGCTCACTCTCACATATCCATTAGATTTTCCGAGCAAATTGCAATATCTCAATGCTTTTAAGAGCCAATGTATTCATAAAGTTCAATGTTTTCAAACAGATAAGCTCTTCATACGTATTTACAATATCAATGATTTAAGAGCAAATGCATTTCAGAATCTATTCAAACATTATCTCAGATAACCTTAACATCCAAGAACCAGAGTGGACCTAGGAGTAATGACAATTAAGCGATAGGACTCCATTCTTCCTTGAGCTCTAGAAGTATACACTGGATGAATTCTAAGTAGATGTACTTCACTTAAAAACTTGACCTTGTGTCACATCCTGCCCATGATAGAAGGATTGGATAAATTCTTATCTATCTCTCTCTCATCTTTCTCTTCTTCCTATCATTTATTAAAATATCTATTGCCCATACCTATAGCCAATATTCTAAATAAGTTCAATCTTTTCAAACAGGTAAGTTTTTCATACAATATCAATATTTTAAGATCAAATGCTGTTCAAAATTATTTTAAATATTTTCTCAGATATATTACTATATAGATGGGACCCTAACTGCTACTGCATAATATCCATTATAGAATTTGAATATTTGGATGGGTATATATATATTTTAGGTAGTGGCATAAATATCAGCCACTTGGGTTCAAAGAGTTTGAAAAGAAACCAAAACAAGAGTATCTGTATGGAGATACATATACCTGAAGAAGCCTGGAGAATGTACTGGTTGAAACACTATATGAACAACATAAGAAAATGTTCAGGTGTCTGAATAATTTTTTTTAGTGTTAATGACTTCTCAGAACTATAGACAGAAATCTTCATTTTCTTATAATTAGTTTTTTTACTCATTCTAGAAAGGATTCATGTTTTTAAATATACACAATAAACAAGAGTTTTGATATTTGTTAAGATGCTAAATGTCCATATTCTTATTTCATTAATTGTGATTTTTTTCATTTACTCCTAAAGTTAATAGTGTTTTTATTTGAAGTCCTTTCTTTTGAGTTGTATCTATGCTCCCACACATTGAACGTTTTTAATGAAAATAACATATCATTGAGTTTTATTTGGACTAATTTCTGTAGTATTAAAAGTAATGGAATAGATTACTCACATCGCGTCTGCATTTGACTGTCGGGAAAAGAAAATAAGAGGAATGTGGGTTTGTGGACTCCTTATATGTGAGTTGCGGTAATTTGCATATGAGGAGAAGAGGCTATAAAAAGACCAAATTGGCAACGCTGGGCATGTTATTCTGAAAATGGAGAGCAGACATTGAGTTAAGAGGAGTTGGCGTGAGTTGCGGAGTAATGTTATTCTGAAAGCGGAGAGCAGACATTGAGTTAAGAGGAGTTGGCATGAGTTGCAGTCATGTTACTCTGAAAGTTGGTGCAAGCAGCATAGTTGGTGGGAAGGAGTTCCGACCCCTTTTTTCATTACAATTTCCTTGGGTCTTTTTACCATCAAAAGCTGGTTACTGATCTCTGACCTCAGTTAACACAACAGATAGCTGAAGTGTATATGGTCAAAACATTGAAAAATAAGGAACAAAGATAAGGAAATTAGTCTGAAATAAATTCATATATACATACATAAGGTTTGTTCAAAAAGTATCGAGACATAAGCTGTATTTACCAAAACAAATGAATCCTGATCAAGTCACACTGACAGCATGGATTTCCCTGACTCTTTTTCCATCTATCCCTATCATCCATTGCTCCTAGCAGGTCTATCAAATTGCATCCAGAGCTGATGGAAATAAGTTCTTGCTGGTTGGCCTACACTGGCACATCCATGTGTAGGGGTTCATTGAAAAACATTGCTTATGAGTTTATCCTTACTTCTCCAGCATGTCCTATTCATCGTACTTCAATGATTTTGGAGATGGGAGGTAAGTGGCTGTACAGCTGTTGTTTCATGGGATGTTACTTCCAGGATTTGTACAAAATAACTTATAGCATTCTTGTGAAGTTCCTATCTAGCTTTTTTCTATGCTTTTTGTTAGCATCTATGTGGTGCCTACAGTAGTATCGACACAGTCAAAGCTTGGAAAAAATTACATTTTATTTTATCAGATAAACTATAAACAAATATGGTGATAACATATCTCCTTGCAACATTATCAAAGAAGTCTGTGTCTCCAAGTTAGCAAACCTTTGCTTTCATATTTTTATGATGCATCATTATAGTTGTAACATTTTATTTGGGGCAACCATATGCTAGTAGTATTTACTCCATCTTTCCTCTGTATATGGAATCAAATGTTTTGGAGGAATCTACAAACAATAGTGTTGCTTCAAGATTTTTTGCTCATACTCCTTCAATGGATAGTCAGAATTTGTGAAGTTTTGGATCAATTCCTCTGTACTGGTTTTTCCTATGAATTTTCTCAATTTCAGGTTTGATACAATTGAGAAGCAGAGCATTATAAACCTGAGCAGCTATAAAAATAAGAGTTATCCCCTCTAGTTCAAGGTCACCTTTTTGGGGGAAAGAGGAGGATGTAGCCTTTTGTCCATTTCTCTATTGTATTTTGTTTATAGACAGCATTGCATAATTGAAGAATTATGTCAGCAAATTTCCTTGTCTTCTATATTTCTGGAGGTATTTCAAAGTCTGCTTTTAATTTTAATCCTAGATGAAAATTTAGTGCTGCCCTATATAAAATGTAACTAGAATTATGGAAGACAAGAAAATTTGATGATATACTTCTTCGATTTTGCAGCAGCAGAGTGTATGAGAACCAAATATAGAATGCCATAAGAGTCACTAGTAGTAAGGAAAAATCCAAGGAATCCAGGAAAATAGCGTCCTTACTTAATAAAAGAAACCCAACAAATGCCAACACATAGAAGCTTAAGAAAGTCTAGAGAGAACTAACACATACCAAAAAGAAACAAGAATACATTCAAGGCCAAATCAATAAAATCAGATACTCAGTAGAAGATTCACAATCACAAATAATATGACAGACAATAAATGAAATGAGCAAAAGGAAGAGCACCTCAAAAGCAAAGCTAAAAGCTACTTGCCAAGAAGAAAGAATACAAATGTAGAAAGAACATTTTAATTATCTTCTTGGAAACGCCCCTAAAGTCACTGATAAACAAAAATTATCAATAGCCAACTAAACATCAATGTAGGACAGTTGACAAAGAACTTGATGTAATACTGACCAAAATGAAAAGCAGAATAATGAATAAAACATTAATTTTATTCAAAATAGTCCCCTTGCCATTTAACACTCTTATTCCAATGAGTTTTTCATTGGTTAGAGCACCTATGAAAGTCCTCTTGAAGCTGCACTGTTGTATTTCTTTCATCAAATCTTATCCTTTAGATAAATTTTTTTTTATAGGAAACAAGAAAAAAAAATCACATAGCGCAAGGTTTGGTGCATATGGAGGGTGCTGCTCTTGCATAATCTTGTGTTTTATCACAAGCATTTAATACAAAAACTATTGAAAATAGCTATTGTTTCTTTTCAAATTAGTACTGACGTTAAGACATCACATTATTATATAAAGCATTCAGCTTCACATGACTTCATTTAAATTTTAAAATTTTAAAAATTCAATATTTCAGTTTTCATGTTAAATAGTCAAATGATCTGGGGAAAGAAGAAATGAAAGAGAACTTATAAGAATGAGGTATTTTTTTTATTTTGGTTCTTTCTTCTTTTACTCATATGTGAATATATAGGTTTCATGTTCTAATGGTTAAAGTTACTATGTTAGTAGTGTTTCCTAAGCTTGCAGCAGCAGATTAGAATATGGACATTATATTGTACAAGAACACAGATATTACCACTACAGGGTGGAATGATAAAATTTTCACCCTAGAAAAGACGACATGATTCCATTTTCGTTTAATGAAAACTGGTTTTCTTTTTTTGTTGCAGACCATCTACTAGTTGGCCAGTTGTCTACAAATCCCAAGAGCAATAGGAGCCTTCTATCATGTCTGAAAGTGACACAATGTTCAACAAGCGAGATCGGAGATGTGCCGCTGTACAACTCATGCTCTCTACCGATCCAAGTTATAACAACTGGACCATTGCCAGCACCCTCAAAATGCAAATCTGGATTGCCACGAATAACAGGGACGTGCCCAGGGTGATGAAAACAAAGTTTCCAGCTACAGTTATGGTCTTTGGTGTGGTTTCAAGTGAGGGGCCACATCATGCCACCTTACATCTTCAAAGTCGGCTTGAAAGTCAACACCAAAGTGTACCTGGATGTGCTGAAGAGCGTGGTGATCCCCTGGTGCAATCAGGTGGCAAACCCTGGGTGTGGCAGCAGGACTCAGCGCCAGCCAACAAGTCCAAAAAGACCCAGGCTTGACTTCAGAAGGACTGCTATGACTTTGTACCCTTCTGTCACTGGCCCCCCTCCTCCCCCGACCTGAACCCGCTAGACTACTTTGTTTGGTCATACGTCGAGAACATCACCAACATGACCTCCCACAACACCAAAGCCAACCTGATCACCGCCATCCACCGAGTATTCGCCCAGCTCCCACCGGTGCTTGTAAAAAAGGCATGCTCCCAGTTCCAGCTCCGTATCGAGGCAGAAATTGAGGCTGAAGGCAGCTACATTGAATAGATGTCAGCTCTACTACATAATCAAGTTACCTGAATTGATTTTTTTCAATAAAAGTTTTAAAATAAAGCTGTAGTGTTGTTTTCTTTCGGACAACAATTTTATCATTCCACCCTAAAGAACTAAAATACAATGGTCTGGATAATGGATAGACATTTGTTTCAGTACCTGCATGGAAAAATTCTGTTGATGCAACAATTTGAGGTGTAGGAATGCTTTTTAGTCCTTGTGCCTTGAAATTACTAAGTAAAAGTAAAGTTGGTGACTGTAGTCGAGAGCAACCAGAAGGCTCCCTTTTCAATAGCTACTACACCGAAGTGTAGGGGAAGGCGCTACTCCTTTCCCTGGATTGCTCCACTTTACCCTCGATACGTACTTATATTGCCAAGTGTTAAGCAAGGAAGTATCAAGTACCAGTTTTAAAGTCTTTGGTATGATGCGACCTGGGATTGAACCGAGGTTTCCTGGACCATTGACAAACACTTGACCCACTAAGTCTTAGTCTGACACAGATCTGGCCGAGTGCTGGCTGTTGACTCACCATTTCCTCTGGCCTCAGGGGGTTATCCCCCCAGGCTTTTACCCCCTCAGGGGGGATTATTGCCTGGTGCCTGAGGCACCCCTAATAAAGGGAATGCCGACAGGGTCGTAGGTATTTTTAGAAAATGCTGGGCGCATGTGGGCTCCGACCCTGCACCCAGACCCACCTAAAAAAAGGCCTTGTTCTGCACTTGCCCGTTTGGTGGGGCATGTAACAAATACCCTCTACCCACTAAGCCAATGAAATAGCATAAAAAAATCCAACAGAGTATGATGTGTGCTACATTTAATGTTGATCTCTGCATGACAATTGTCTCATGCTACAGTCCCGCCAATAACAGTGATGAAATGGACCCCCCCATCACCACCATTTATAATGAGCTATATTCCCTTGTCCAACATATTCCCAAACACAACATTCTAATCATTAGTGGAGACATGAATACTCATATAGACAAAGACAGAAATAATAGATTCTCCTTACAAAACTTGCTGAACAGAAATGGCAGACTTTTCACTCAAGAATAGACTAGCATGTCTTGATACGAAATTCCCCTACAAAAATAAAAAGGATAGAAAAC
This sequence comes from Sepioteuthis lessoniana, assembly GCA_963585895.1. Lineage (NCBI taxonomy): Eukaryota > Metazoa > Mollusca > Cephalopoda > Myopsida > Loliginidae > Sepioteuthis > Sepioteuthis lessoniana. Next base: position 72,284,909 of record OY757924.1, on the reverse strand, counting down.
TATGGACCTACACCAACCCAAATAACTCTAAAGTACAGGTAGATTATATATTTATAAATAAGCAGTGGATAAATAACACTGTGATCCCAGAATTGTCTTATCAAAGATCTGCCTGAGTCTACACAGAACTAAGAAAACAAACAGGTAAAGGTTTACATTATAACTGGTCCTCATTTGCCAATTGTGATAAAAGTAATCAATGGAGAGTAACTCTAAGAAACAAGTTTTATACTCTTCAGGAAATATCTGAAAGACATGCTCTAAATGACAAATATAAAAACTTTGTTACCATCCATATAGAACCAGCAGCTGAGTGCATACAAAACAAACCAAGAGCCAAATGTAGATTTCCCTGCGAGTCAATAGCAGTTAGGAAAAAATGAGATAATATTTAAAAAAAGCATCCTTACTTAATAAAAGAAACCCAACAAATGCCAATGCACAGAATCTTAAGAAAGAGAACTAATACATACCAAAAAGAACAATTAAAATACATTCAAGGTCAAATCAATAAAATCAGAAATTCATAGAAGACAATCATGATGAGCATGGCAGATAGTGAAGTGGAAGGAAAAGTACCTTGAAAGCAAATCTAAAAGCTACTAGCCAAGAAGAAAAACTTCAAAAGTGGACAGAACAATTCAAGAATAATCTTGGAAAGCCACCTGAAATCTCTGATAAACCTACCAAAAAAATTATTAATAGCCAGCAAGACATTAACTTCAGAAATTTATCGAAGATAAACTTAACATAGTACTGACAAAAACTAAAAAGAAAAGCTGCAAGCTTTGACAAAATACCTCCTGAAGTATGGATATTTGAAGACATACTTCTTAGATTATGCAATGCTATATATAAATAAAACACAATAGAGAAATAGACAAAAGTCTTCATCTTCCCCTTGTCTAAGAGAGGCTACCTTAGAATCACTAAGGGTGTCCTCGTGGTGTAATGGTTAAAGCGATGAACTGCGGAATCGTAGTACGCGAGTTCGTACTCCAGTCGCGCTATTATGTTCACTTTCGGGCAAATACCCTTGGGAAAGGTATGAACCCCCTTATTCTCCCTCCAGCTATGGGTAAATAGTAGGACGGACTAGGTTCTTCAGCCTTGGTGAGGCAACTAGTCTAGGAGAAGGAAATCTCTGAATTCAAACCTGTTAAACTCCGCTTAAAAATTGACCTTGTGTCATATCCTGCCCGTGCGGAGGGGTTGGTAAATAGTACCTTAGAATCACTAAGAATTATAGCAGCATAACCCTTATTGCTATTGCCGCTAAAGTTTATAATGCCTTGCTTCTCAATCTAACCTAAAATTGAGGAAATTCTTAGGAAAAACTTTACAGATTCTGACAATCCATTGAGTCATTAAAAGGAGTGTGCAAAAAATCTAAAGGCAACACTATTGTTCGTAGATTTTTCCAAGGCATTCCATTCACAGAGAAAAGATGAAACTAATATTACTAGCATATGGTGTCCTCAAAGAAACTGTTACCACTATAATGATGCTTTACAAAAACAATGTTTGCTCACTCAGCTTCTTCAAAATTGTTACTAAAGTCTTGTTTATAATCTGCTTATGTACTAGCAACATCAGTAGATCTAATAAAAGAAAATGGTTTCACTTTAAAACAGACAAGAAGCAAAAATTATGACAGACACAGATTACATGGATGATCAACCACTTCTCACAAATACACCAGCCCAAACAATGGAAGTGTCTGTGGTATAATGGTTATTGCCATAGAAAATGGAGACAGCTAACAAGTTCAAATCCTGGAGGCAGGTTACATTTCACATAGCACTAATAACCTTCAGAAAGGTATGAATCCTATTATTCTCTCTCCAGCTGTGAGTAAATAGTGAGGTAGACTTGGTTCTTTAACCTTGGTTAGGCAACCAGTTGAGAAGGAAAACTCAGAATTTAAACCTGTTAAACTCCTCCTAAAAATTAACCTTGTGTCACATCCTACCTGTCTAGAGGAGTTGGTAAATACATACAGCAGTCCTCTAGCTAGATCTCTGTTGCATAGCCAAGAGCTAGCAGCAGGAGACATTAACCGCTATGTAAATGCAAATAAAACAGAATTCATGTTTTCTAAACAAGGAAGAGCTATCTCTACTTTGAGTGCCAAGGCTCTGAAATTAGTAGACAAGTTCATGTACCTCAGCAGCAATATCTCATCTACTGAAAGTGATGTCAACATATGCCTAGCAAAGATGTCGACTGCTGTTGACAGTTTGTTGATCATATGGAAAGCTGATCTCTCAGATGAAATAAAACTGTAATTCTTCCAAGCTGTAGCTGTGTCAGTACTACTGTATAGAAGCACCAACTGGGCTCTAACAAAATGTATGAATAAAAAGCTAGAGAGAAGCTAACCAACAATGTTACATGTTGTTTTGAATAAATCTTGGAAGTAACACCCCACAAAACAACTGTATGGCTACTTACCTCCCATCTCACAAACCATCGAAGTAAAACAAACAAGACATGCTTGGCACTGCTGGAAAAGTATGGATGAACTCATAAGCAATGTTCTTATGGACTCATACATATGGACATACAAGTCAACCAGCAAAGCCTTACATCAATTCAGGGAGAGTCAGGAAACTAAATGCTATCAATACAACTTAATGATTTTATATATATATATATATATATATGGGTGGGTGGGTAAGTGTGATTATGTGTGTGTCTATATTAGTCTGAAATAAACATATATACAAGTAGAAAGTAAAGTTGGTGACCTGAAGGGTCCCTTTTTTAATAGCTATTACAGGTGTAGGGGAGAGTGCTACTCCTTTCCCTGGATTACTCCACTTTACCCTTGATACCTACCTTATAATGCTGCGTCTTTGGTATGACTTAACCTGGTATTGAACCTGGTCTCCCACACCACTGGCAAACACTCTACCCACTAGTCCAATGGGTTGGTATAAAAAAAAAAAAAACATACACACACACATATACACAAAAGGTTTATTCAAAAAACTATTAAGAATGAAGTTGTATTTACTTAGAAAGAAATGAACAATGAATTAGATATTTCTTCAAAATCATCCCCATAGTATTAAATATACTTTTTCCAGTGAGTTTTTATTGGTTGAAGCACCTCTCTTGATATGATATGAAAGTTCATTCATATTTCTTTTAATATTCTCCACATCTTCAAATCTTACTTTTGAGATGAATTTTTAGTTGAATAGAATCAAGTCTGGTAAGTATAGATGATACTGTATTAGCAAAATCATGTATTTCATTAAAAACTACTCAACCAAACATACGAGGAAGTAACACTGACTCATTTAGACATCATCACTTTATCATATAAGTTGCTCAGCTTTGCACATACCTTCATTTAAATTTTAAATTCTGAAATTTAAAAAAATTTTAAAATCTACCTTGATACTTTTTGGTCAAATATATGTAGCAGAAAGAACCTTGTATTTTTTGTTTGGCGCGTAATTTAATTTGACCGTTAGAGTCGCTGAACATTTTTACCCAATCAGGATGACCTGTCCTATTCAGCACAAACTATATTTCCTAGCAGCACTAAAAATTGAAGAAAGCCTGCGAAACACTCTCTCCCGCAGAAATAGTCAAATTCTGGAACAGAAGTCTTATTCTCTGTTCTTGAATAGCGGCAGCAGCATCAACCACTATGAGGAGAGCCATCTAGTTTATGGACCCCCTTGCATCTATTCTTCTAGACCAAGGGATCCTAGTTAAAAACAAATTAGATGATACACTCTAACAACTTCCTACCTTCTTTCCTTCCTACGAGACTCGTAGCATACCAGCATAAACCCCTTACTTCATGCTGCCATTAAAACCTTCATTTAAAACCTAACGAGATCTTCGTTCTTCTCCTCTACCTTTATTTTCCATCAACATTTAGCGAGGGGATAACAACCAACGTACAACCAACGTAATACCAACACAACCAATGTCATACCAACGCAAAACCAACTTAAACCAAAAACCTAATAATAATAATAATAATGACCTCCTCATCACTATATATATTACTTTTATAAATATTTCTATAACTCTGGCAGGGTTATAATAAAATTTGTAAATAAGAAAAAATATATTACAAACCAAAAATTCAATCAAGAAAGAAAAAACTAAAACATCCATACTGCTTGAAAGTAATCAAACAGTACTGCAATGCCTAACCAAGAGAATAAACACTGATAGTTATCTAAGTTAATACGTACAAGTGCTCAATAGACTAAGTAGAACAAAACTAGAATATCTAAAAGAGTCAGAAACTACCTACCCAGGTTTCCACTCACTGATCTTCAGGATAATTCTGAGATTCAGAATTATCCAGAAGATCCATAAAAGGAAACCTAGAGAGGTAGTTTCTGGCTCTTTTAGGTATTCTATCTCTCTCTCTCTATATATATATATATATATATATGTATATCATATTTACCAACCCGTCTGCTCGGGCAGGATATGACACCAGGTCAATTTTTTAAGCGGAATTTAACAGGTTTCAATTCAGAGTTTTCCTTCTCCTAGACTAGTTGCCTCACCAAGGCTGAAGAAACCAGTCTACCCTACTATTTACCCATAGCTGGAGGGAGAATAATTGGATTCATACCTTTCCCAAGGGTATTAGTGCTATGTGAAATGCAATCAGTCACGTCCAGGATTTGAACTCATGTCGCCGTGTCCATTTCCTATGACAATAACCATTACACCACGAGCACCTCTCTCTCTCTCTCTATATATATATATATATATATGAATCTTACATATTACAATCCTTTGCTCTACAAACAACTATTGGATATGCAGGTAATATTCATCAGTAGAAAAAATGGATTCAACAAGTTGAGTTCAAATTCTGGATGAAACATTAGCTTCACACTTACGCCTTTAGGGAAAGTATAAACCCATTTCACACCCACCCACAAACATATATCCTCAGCTATGGGTAAAATAGAACAGGCTGCATTTTTTAGCCTTGGTTGGGCAACCAGTCTATGACAACTCAGACATGAAGAGTAATAGGCCTTACCTTGCCAGCATGGCAGGGTAAGGCCTATTACTCTTTATGTCTTTCTTAGAGAAGGCCTAAATCCTGCAGTAGACTGAAGAAAAAAAAGAGAAAGCTGATTGGATCGAATGAAGAAATATATATATATATATATATGCTTTGATCCCAGCTACTGAAAGCTAGTATGTTTAGCCACACTGATGAGTTGATAGAACAAAACAGATCTGTCTGTGGATGACTATATATATATATATATATACACTACAAACAGAGATATAAAGAATTTGAATGTAATGTTGAACTTGCAACAAATCCAGTGACAGTTCATAGCCCAGGGATACATTATTTTGCCTTTCAATAAAATTAATTTTTAGAAATATACAAAACTATTTTGTTAAACACTGATAAAATGCTTCTCAGAATTGATATCAATCTAGTTTTTTGTTTTTTTTATAGAAAGGTAATTTTAAAAACAGTTTTCTATATGTATTTACATAAAGTTCTATGAAAAGAGAGAAAAAGGTTTTCATTGGGTGTTTTAATATAGGTTTTACAAATTTGTCTATGTAGAAATATATTTTTCTCATTTTTTTAATAAATGCTCTGAAATAAAAAAGAAATCTGTTGTTGATTTATCTTCTTGGTAAAAAGTCTTCATTTATTTTGCTGAAGAGAATTTAGTCCATTATTCTTTAATTGCTGCCAAAACAGATCCATGAATTATCTAAATTACATTACTTTTACCAACAATAATCATCAAAATAGTGTCATTCGTCTTTAACAACATTAACAGTCAATATTATCTTTGTCTACAAAATATTACCGGCATTTTGTTCCTCCAAAATAATAGGGGAAGGAGTCTGTGTTGTGTAGTAGCTAACATTCTAGACTGCTATGTTGTGAATTCCAACTCCAGTCATGCTATTATGTTCACTTTCAGATTAATACCCTTGGAAAAGGGTATAAATCCCTTTTACCCTCCCAACCATGGGTTAAATAGTACCACAATGTATCTTCTACAAGAATAGCTACATGGGCTATTCAGTAACCCACAAAGGTTGATATGCTATTAAAGCAAAATTGTACCACTTTTTATTCCTTAAACATTACCATCACCTTCTCTATATACCATACTTCTTAACTTATAAGAGACAAGGATTATTTACAAAGGTATTCATGGGACTCCTGTACATTATAACCCTTCCAAACTCCAGGAATGCCTATAAATATAACAAACATTAATAGATAAGTAAAGTTGGTGATCTTTGTCGAGGATGACCCGAAGGCTCCCTTTTCAATAGCTATTACACCAAGGTGCAGGGGAGGGTGCTACTCCATTCCCTGGATTGCTCCACTTTACCCTTGATCCTTACCTTATAATACTAAATGTGAAGCAAGGTGGCATCAAATACCATTTTTTGAATCTTTGGTATGACTCAACCTGGGATTGAACCCTGGTCTTCCGGACCATGTCTGTAATATTTGATAAAAAGTGGTCAATATTGGTAAGAGAGCATATGTCGACCAAAGTTAGGATAGCATAGACATAGTGTCAACAGCCTATGCGATCATCTTCGTCTGATGATTGGATAGGAGAGAAACTGACAGTCACTAAGTACTGCTGACACTGTGTCTACACTATCCTAACATTATGTATATATGTATAGAATACCTAAAAGAGCTAGAAACTAACTAATAATTCTGACTAAAGAGGGTTGGCCTAAACAACATTTTATTATATATATGTATATATATATATGGTCATATGTTTGTGTGTGAAATCACATGCTTTATATATAAGTCGATGTAAATCCATTACTAATGATTTTACTATAGAAATGCATTGAAAATCATGAAGAAAAGGATTGTCAGTTATGAGGCCTTAATGTAAGCATTACTGTCAGAATGTAGCTATTATATATATAATTACATCACATTGTCATTATTAATGGTCAAATTTAAATGAACTTAGCAGTTTAAAGGAGCAATCCCCTCCCACTTTGTAGGAGGATTGTACTATAAGATAGAAAAAAATTCAATATACCAAAAACCTGTTACAGTTTATCTTTTCTCAGAATTTCATTCCTCCTTTTAATTCACTTATCTGTCTACCTTTTCTTCTTTTCTTTTTTTAAAATATTAATAGCTTTATGAAATTACCTGTCACAGTCAAATGTTAATTATATTCATTGTCAGTCACAGCAGGTGACTTGTATTGTGTAGGAGTAATTCATAATTGCCTGTGTTGACTTAGTGTGCACTTATAGGCATGGCTCAGTAGTAGAGAAAAAAAACTGGATATTGTGAGGTTCTGTCTCAATTGTCTATATTTTTAAAAACCTCTAATATAAAGACATTAACTTTTCTATACTAATGAGTCTCTCTTAAGAAATAGGAAATATCACAAACTGTAGTTAACTATAGTTTTTTTTTCCGGCACAGATTAAATATAAGTTTGTTGAAAGAATGAATTGAACTGGTACTTTTCAGTGGTCATGAAGGTTGGTCATGTTAAAAGATGTTTTTAATGCATGTCATTCTAGTAAGACCCCAATTAGCTTTTTAACAGCAAGGAAGCAGTAAAAAAGCTTTATGTAGAGTTAATGCATTGGGTTTGTGTGACTCTTGCAAAACAGATTGAACTTAGTGTCACAACAGGTGAAAATCACATTGAAGATGTTGATTAATATTCCAATTAAATAAACTGTTGAAACATTTATTTATTAAAAAATATTAATTTTGCCTATGTGTCCAGACCTAAGGGACTCACTGTACTCTGCAGAAATGTGTGTCTATCTGATGATCCTGAACAAATAATTCACTCTGTTGGCAGAGCTTAGATTGTGACTTTATCCCCTGCAGAAAAGTAAGATCCCCACTTCCTAAATAAAAAGCATCTTGGATATGATACTAAACTGCATCTGATGTTAAGGCTGGAGTTCAGGAGAGTGTAGAGTGCCCTTTCATTGCCTTTAATCCCAGGTCCAATCTCACCTGGGTGGTAGTACCTGTTAGGGTCCCATAATGGAATAGTGCCCTCCCCTACACCTCAGCATAGTAGCTATTGAAAAGGGAGCCTTTGGGTCACCCTCAACTAAGGACTTGAATCTAATAAAAAATTATTCACATTCAATAGGAATACTTGATACCTTATAACTGTAAATTGTTGGTTTGGTTGGATTTTATGAAAATATCAACCATTGTAGGTTAATTAATGCCAAATACTGTATATACATATATATCAAATATATATATAGCCCAGCAGCTTGGGCTGTAGAATACACCAACTGAATCTCTGCAGAGGAGTAAGACCCCTCTCCTCTACAAGTGTCCTGGATATGAAACAAAACAATCTGATGGTGAGGCTCCAGTAATGCTGGAGCTTTGGGGAATGCAGAGTACCCCTTCATTACCATTGCTCCCAGGTCCACTCTGGCCTGGAGTGGTAGCATCTGAAAGGGTCCTATCATTGTTAAAAAAGAGGTCTCAAAGAAGCGGCACATATGTTGGGTCATGTTGACCTCTTGAGTAGACCAAGTATGGAAATAAACACAATCTGAGAACCAGTAATTGAAAATGCTAAATCAAATTGTCTTTAAAGAAAATTACTTTAAAAATATCAAGAATAACTGATGCCATTGGATTTTATGTTTCAAGTTCATCTCAAGATGCTTCTTGGATTGATAGACATGAAAAACAATGATGTCATTATTTGAATAATATCTTCATATTGTAGTGGTAACATGTATTTAAGTTCCCCACAATTTCATGTTGAAGTTTGATATTTTTAGTGTTTAGAAAAAAGGTAGAATAGGCACATGGTAAAAAACAAATGAATGAAGATAACCAAATGAGTAAAAGATATGAAACGGCGCGGAAAAAAGGAACATTTAAAACAAGGCAACGAACAAAAACAAATTTATATTCTACAACAATAAAACTTACATTGATACATAAAAAATATTGCTAATTCTACTATCAAAATAATAGTGTGTGTATATGTGTGAGTGTGTGTGTGTCTAACACAACTAAATTACAAAAGGATTACATATTTAAAATGTCTTTCTTTTTATGGTTGGAAACAGGCAGTTTCTCTGAGACTGGAAAAAGTCTCATAGTGTTTGTATATTTTGAATGTCTGCGAGGCCCATCCATGTTGTTGCTTTTCACTCCTGTTGATTCACACTGGAGGGAGTGTGTTGCCGCTGTGAAGAAATTGGGTAAAACAGAGAAAGGGTGTTTGAAGACGATGTATTTATAGAAAATACGTGTCTTGTAAGTGGCTCCAAACGCAGGACAAAAATTTACGCGCAGACGTAGTTTTAAGCCTGTCACATGGTTCTCCTGGCCAATGGTTTCCCGAGACTGAATATGTGAGCGTCTGCCATCTTTGTTGTGGGAACAAGTGGCATACCACCCATATTAAATTATAGGAGTGTAAAGTCCTATAATATTTCTTGAACGCATTGTTGAAACAGTCAAAAACTTTAAAAATGATTTTCCAGGTTGTATCATTCATAAAGATGAGGACATTAAATATATTAAATTTAAAACAGTAAAATATCATATCAAATATAAAATAGTAAACACAGGTATTGCTTGATAATGAGACTTTCAATGCTCTAACAACATGCTTTACAACTTCAGAATCCGTTATCCAATTCTGCTAATTTATGTCAAGAATTGTGAGAAGCCAGGACAGAATACTGCTGATACACCCCTTATTTTGGAACCTGTGTCCATATTAATCTGTATATGTAATCATTGACCATAATCCAGCGATGTTACCTGAATTATTGATACACCCCTGATTTTAGAACCTGTGCATGTATTAATCTGTATGTGATCATTTACCGTAAGTAAAGTTGACGACCAGAAGGCTCCCCTTTCAATAGCTACTACACCGAGGTGTAGGGGAGGACGCTACTCCTTTCCCTGGATTGCTCCACTTTACCCTTGATACGTACCTTATATTGCTGAGTGTTAAGCAAGGAGGTATCAAGTACCATTTTTAAAGTCTTTGATAGGACGTGATCTGGGATTGAACCCAGGTCTCCCAGACCATTGGCGAACACTCTACCCACTAGACCAATGAGTCGGTTCATTCATAATCTGGCTATATTACTTGTATTGTTAATAAACCCTTTTTTGTGGCAACTGTGTATGTATTGATCTGTATATGGGATCACTGACCATAATCCAGCCCGTGGTGTAATGGTTATCGTCACAGGATATGGACACGGCGACACGAGTTCAAATCCTGGACCTGACTGATTGCATTTCAAATAGCACTAATACCCTTGGGAAAGGTATGAATCCAAATATTCTCCCTCCATCTATGGGTAAATAGTAGGGCAGACTGGTTTCTTCAGCCTTGGTGAGGCAACTAGTCTAGAAGGAAAACTCTGAATTCAAACCTGTTAAACTCCGCTTAAAAATTGACCTTGTGTCATATCCTGCCCGAGCGGAGGGGTTGGTAAATATGATAATCCAGAAATATTACCTGTATATTTGATCTTAAGTAAATTAAACCCGATTTTAGGATGTTGCAATTTTGTTTTATGCTGGTGTTTGTCCATGATTTGAATATACAAAGGGTTTGAATCAAAGAAATTTTTTTAGATAAAACAGAAATATCCCAAAATTCCACTTTTGCCTAAGATAGACTTTCATCAACAAAAGAACTGGCTCAATCACTGTTTTTAGAGGTGCAATTTATTGGGCACCTGTCTTGTTGTGAGATGAGATTTGTAATGTATTCAAATGTTGGGCAGCCAGAACTCATATAAAAAGAGGAATGTCAATAACAGAGTGTTACCATTTTGCAGACTAACCAACTGAACAAATGAATTCATTTGGTGAATGAAGAGGAAAGATTTAGTTTCTATGATCATCTATTGTGACACTACAAGGACTGCTGAGAAAGTGGATACCTAGATCCTACTAGCTATTTAGGCACTATAGCAAAAGTTCACAAAAACAGCGACATTCTAAAGCCATTTTCCAGCAATGTAGGTGATGTGAGATGGCTGAAAAAAGTCAGGCCGGTGGTGAGACTTCAGCAGGTGGATGATGTAGCAAGCCTGCTACCATTGTACCAAGTAGGAGATGCACTAGCCCTCTATATGTTGATGAAGGAAGATGATCAAAAGGATATAGGTCAAATTTAAGCCTGGTTAAAGGAGGCATTTATGGACAATGTGTTCACATCATACAGAAAGCTGACCATGGTCAGGTGGGCTGGCAAACGAGGACATTTTTGCAAACAAGATCAGGTAGTTGGTTGGATTGGCCATGTTGGACGGAGCTGGGTTGAAAAGGATCACCAAACTGACTTTTGTCATGGGGTTCTCTGATACTATCTCCCTTGAACTTTGACAGGCACCAAATATTAAAACTCTGAGCATGAGGGACCTGATAGCAAGAGCAAGAGTGCTGACGATGACTGGGAACCAAAACCAGGATGTAGCTACAGCTGTGTGCTTGCCCTGTATTGGCTTCGCACCTTCTGCCAAGAGTAACCCCATTTCCAGTGTGATCTGCTACAGGTGCAGCATCAAAGGCCACACAGCAAAAGACTGCCAAACACACAGGACACATTGCTACCAATGTGGTGTGGTTGGACACAGGGCCAAGGATTGTTTGGAAAACCAGCCTTCTTCTCCACCAAGAAATAAATGTGACACTCCCAGTGGCAAGCGTCTATATTGACAGGATGCAGTGTTTGGCATGAATTGACAAGGGTTGTTAGTGAACGATTGTGGATGCAGATTGGTGCCAGTCTTGGAAGAGAGCAACAGTGAACATCAGGATGATTGAAGGCATGTCACGTCAAGTGTTGCGGTGTCAGAGTGGTAATCAAATCCACATGCTGGTGATGCAGGTCAAATCACTGGGGTTTGACCTGCCATTGGAATCAATGCCATAAAAGTGTTGAGAGGTATTGCTGTTGGGCCAACAGGACGAATACAGATTAGCAACAGGCAAGTCACTAAGTCTGCAGCCATTTCTATGAATGACTTCACCGCCACCTTTGACCATCAGAGCTAAGCCTGAACTGCTGCATAGAAGTAGTCAGAGGATCATGCATCAGAGGGACTGCACAAAGGGGTGTAAGAATATCCAGTAGATCTGGAAGGACTATGAGTGGGAGCTCTGCATATGGATGAGCAATGGCAGGGCTCATGCCATACTCGGAAGAAAACCTGGGGCTTCCCAAAGGGCTAATTCCCCTGATGGCTGTACAACAGCTGAATAAATCATAAGTATGTCCAATGATGGACTTCCAAGAGATCAATCCTCATGTTGATATGTTTATGGTCAATGCAGATGTCTGCACAACTAAATTGTGTGAATGGTGGTAGAAGGGTTCCAACATATTTTTGTTGGACCTCCGGAGAGCGTACCTCTAGGTACATATCCATAAGACACAGTGGCCATTCCTGACCGCGAAGATTGACAGGAAAAAATACTGCCTGACATGTTTAGGGTTCGGCTTAAATGTGGCTCCCCTTATCATGAAGGTCATTATCAGGACTGTGATGTTTCAGGAAGAAGACATGGGCTGCATGGCATCCACTTACATTGACGACATCTATATCAATTAAGATGTAATGCCCACAACTCGTGCCAGAGAACATACTTGGCTCAGTTTGGACCTAGAACAGTTGGAGGACAGCACATGGGGACAGGGATTGGTAGTCATGATGGAACGAGGTAGAAGCAGGGAAGTGTTGTTACAGATGCTCCTGATGTCGTCACCCAACGGATAGTATTCTCCTTGTGTGAGAGGCTTATCAGGCACTTCCTGGGTGTGTGGTTGGCTCAGGGTGGCTTGCAGAATACTCAAGAGGAGAGCAAGTTTGGTCAAGAAGGGCTGGAACACTGAAATAAGGGACACCCTCCTTCAGCATATGATATCTGAGACCGAGGATTCTGTGCAGCGAGATGATCTGGCCAGGGCAGACTGGTGCATGGATGCCCGGGAGCTGAATGTGTGGGTTGATGCCAGTTTCTAATTGCTGGAGTAGCTTTGGAGAGACACAAGACAATGCTGGAGAATGCTTGCTGGCTGCAACCAGAAAATGATGCCCAACATATCAACCTAGCTGAAATAGATGCCATGTTGAAAGGCATCAATTTAGCTCTCCAGTGGCAGGACAAGGTGCTGCATGTGAAAGCAGATTATGTGTTTGCGCATCACTGGGTATCGAACACTTTGACTGGGAGAGTGTGAGTTCACACCAAGGCAACAAATGAAATGCTCATCAGGAGGTGGTTGGTATTGTTAAGGTTGTGAAGGAGTATGAGTTGACTGTAGACGTAATGTTGGTTCCATCGACTCAAAATATTGCTGATTAACTGATAAGGGTTCTACAGTGGAGGTTTGATGCAATGAAGAATGGCAACAGACCACTGATCGGTGCTGTCCACGTGGATGAGCTGGATGCAGACTAAATCATGTCCATCTATAGCAGCTGTAGAAATTTGGAAATGCGGCACACGGCTTACTTTGTCAATCAAATCTGCCCGATGGCAACAAAAGCAGCCATTAAATCAGCCATGCAGACATGAGAGGAATGCCAGTCTATAGACCCAGCACCAATTCACTGGGAAAAGGGAAAACTGGAGGTGAACAGGAACTGGCAGAGGCTGGGAATAAACATCTCGCACTAAGGTACCTGCCATTTTTTAATGCCCACAGATTGTAGTCCATCGCATTTCTTAATTTTGAAGCAGTTGGTGAGACAAGATATGATTCACCAGCTGGAGGCAGTGTTCTTTGAGCATTGCCCACCACACAAGTTCTTTACAGACAATGACACAGTCTTCTGCGGCATAGAATTCAAAACTTTCACACATGAGTTGGGAGTTAACATGCAGTTTTGTTGCGCATACGCCCCAGCAATGTCACCGCACAGTGAAGCAAATTGCAGTCAGGATGCACTGTCCAACTGGCACAATGTCACAACTTAAAACAATTTATCAAATGGGATCTATCAATATAAAGTCAGGCTCCAGACACAGCTTTTACCAGGTCAGAGATCATGGGTGGGTCGAGGTGCAATATAGTCAATGTAACATTAAGTTTGGCAAGGGTCAGGTGACCAAAATAATCAGCCCACAGTCCTTCCTGGTGGACGGGATACCCTGCCACGTGAAAGCTTTGTGCTCACGCCACACACTGTTACCATGTCAGAAGAAGACTCCAATGGCAAATCTTCTGAGAGAAGTGCAGATAGTCTACTTCATGTCTATGAAGATGTGAAGTCGGACAATTCACCCGAGGAGGGAGTCAAAGCAGAACTCCCTCCCTGTCTTTGCAAAGATGCCCCCATCAAAAACGACTGCGGCCAGTCTGACACCTTTGTGATCATGAGATGGGGGGGTTGTAGCGAGCGCAAACGTGTTTTGCGTGCAGTGTACTAACAGTGAGAAACATGGCCATTCTCGGAAGTGCAAAATATATATATATATATATAGGACACCTGTCTCGTTTCTGGCGAGATGAAACTTGTAACGTATTCAAATTTCGGGCAGCCAGAACTCGCATAAAAGGAGGAATGTCAATAGCAGAGAGTGTTACCATTTTGCAGACTGCTAGTTTGATAGACCGACCGACTAAACAAACGAATTGACTTAATGAATTAAGAGGAAAGACTTAGTTTTTATGATCCCCTGTTGTGATTCTACAAGGACCGCTGAGAAAGTGAATACCGAGATCCATTTCCTTCAATCCTACACCATACGACATAATTTTTATAATATTGATTTATGGACTAAATAAAAAAAAGTTCCAGAGAAACCCAAAGTCCACGAACTAATAAAAATAACATCCTTTTGACAACTATCATTTTCCCATATAATTTCTTTCCTTGTCAATGCATTTAATTCAGTGGTGAAAGTTAATCACATACAGGGTGTCTCAAAATAGATGCAACCCATTAATATGATAATGATTTATTACTGAGGCAAACACAATAGCGGTCATTTAGAACACATCCTGTAAAAAATGCATCCTTTGAACTAGAGACATTGAATCAATGTTTTTCTTTAATTGTTATTGTATCAGCTTCCAGAACATGTAATCTTTGAGTCTCTTATCTCAGTAATAAATAATTATCATATTAATGGGTTGTATCTATTTTGAGACAGTTTTGAATGATTTTGTATCCAAATAAGTAGTGGCACAAAATATTTTTTCCTCTCTCATCCAAGACATTGTGATCAAGGATTAATAATTGTTATAGCATACTATGTTCAAATCTGAAACAAAAAAGAACACAACATTATCATTTGAAGAGTTATTAGCAGTCACATCGGTCCCATATATTGAGACACTCTATACATCAAACAGGATTGCATAATAGTTATCATCGTGTGAAATGGTTGGTTGTTTGGGTTTTATGGCATATCAACCTTTGTAGGTTATTTAAAGCCAAGTCTATTTGTATACAAATAATCAGTTTTATTTCAAACTATTCAGTTTAGTATTTTTTGTCAAAAACATTTCTATTTCAAGCTATTCAGTTTAGTCAAACAGTTCTAATTTAAACAATTAGCCTAAGTACAGTTTCAATGTCAAAAACTTCTATTTAAAAAAATTTAGTTTTGCATAAGTATGCAGTTTAGTTCTATTTGACTCCTGGATAGGACCCTATCAGGTGCTACCACTCCGGGCCAAAGTGGACCAGGGAGCAATAGCAATGAAAGGGAACTCCGCATTCCCCAATGCTCCAGCATTACTGGAGCCTCACTTATCAGATTGTTTCGTGTCATATCAAGGACACTCATTGGGGGAGTCTTACCCCTCTGCAGAGAAGCAGTTGGTGTATTCTACAGCTCCAACCTACTGGGCAATGGGAAATAGAATTGGCAACCCAAGTTCAAATCCTCGACAAGATTGTTTACATTTCATTTTGCTCTAATGCCCTTTTGGAAAGATATAAATCCAACTGTTGTACCCCCAGCTATGGATAAATAATATAGCAGTCTGGCTTCTTTAGCCTTGGTTAACCAACCAGTCTAAAAGACAGAAAACTTTGAAGCATTCCGCTTAAAAAATTGACCTTGTGTCACACCCTATTCTTGATGGAGGGGTTGGGTAAATTTGTAAATACATACTTCAAACATTATGCAGTAAAAATATCAGATCAAAATTCAGCAAATGCCTACATGCCTGGCTACACACCTTTGTATATAATGCACAGATGGCAACTGTAGTCGAGGGTGACCTGAAGGCTCCCTTTTCAATAGCTACTACACCAAGATGTAGGGAAGGGCACTACTCCTTTTCCTGGATTGCTCCACTTTACCTTTGATTTATACCTTATAATGCTGAGTGTTAAGCAAGGAGGCATCAAGTACCATTTTTTGAGTCTTTGGTATGACTTGACCAGGGATTGAACCCTGGTCTCCAGGGCCATTGCCGAACCCTCTCCATTATGCCAATGTCTGGTTACTTACTTACCCTTGTATATAATGCACAGAAAAAACATGCTAAAAATGAAAAAAATAGACCTCCACTCTTTTCTAAATTAACTTTAGATAAATCCTATATGCAAAATAAGAACATTTTCCTTTTGATTTTTTGTGAATAAGTCGCCACTGAAAACCTTGTTAGCCAGTACCCATGATCCTAACCATTAAGCTATGAAGAGAAAATGCAATTGCATCCATCGTTATAGAAAAGAATCTCATTTTTCTTAGAAGAAAAAAAAGTTCTTGTTGCTAATAAAACCCGGTTGATTCGGCTTGAGTCACCAATGTCCACTGCACCATTCACCATTCCCAGTGTGAATAGTGAGCAGCCTCCTGATTGGTTGACTTTATCAACTGAGTCATCTCCTTTAGTTTTGGATCATAAATCTTATTCTGCCCCGCAAGATGCTTTCAGCTAGGAAGGCACTTTTCTTTTAAAGAGGTTTCAGCTCCATTTAACATCTTTAACGGTTGTATAAAGTTTTAAACGAGGATGCATATTATGTGATAGTTTATTCAGACTATTATCATTCTCTTTATTGCTTTTTCAGCAGATCAGTTATTTAGCCTCCAGCATCAGGAGAGTGCAGTATTTGGTTAATAAGGTTTTTAAAGAAACTGAAGTCATTATTAGACTAAAATATTGCAGAAAAAAACTCCAAAAAACAAAAGAACACTAATGTTTTTTGAACAACAAATATGGTGGAAAAATCAACAAATAAACTAGTGTATTATATTGAATTCTCAAGTTGTCAAAGAAAGAATCTGTATTCCATAATCTATTGTAGTTTTAGTGTTTTATCATTAATTTTAATTTGTACTTTCTTTCATCTTAAGTTTTATTACAACTCATTAAAGTCATAATTCTACAACAGCAAGGAACAGTCCTAAGATAATAATAATAATAATGATAATAATAATACACTACAGATTGACCAATAACATGGTACTGCAAACTTGGTTTGGTTTTATGGCATATCAACCATTGCAGGTTATTTAATGCCAAATCTGGTTTATTCATATATAGTAGACATATATAATTTGTAAACATAAGTCAACAAAGTTAAATAGTTCTTAGTATTTCTATGTATCATTGTTTACAAACAGTTCTATATCTAACAATTCAATTTAGCATAAGTCATTTGTTTGCACTCAGTTTAAATGTCAAACAGTTCTATTTGACCCATCGATAGGACCCTATCAGATTCTTCTACTCCGAGCCTGAGTGGACCTGAGCAAATAGTCCACCTTGTAAGATACTCTGGACCATTCTTAAACTGGACAAGGGAAGAACTCACAAATGAACACAAGAACAAGGAAATTGATGATGATGGTGATGCAGAGGTTTGGTTGTTTTTTTTATAGCAGCTCAACCTTTGTGGGTTATTTAATGTCAAATCCTGTTTATATATATATATCTTACCCCTTTGCAGAGATGCAACTGACATATTCTACCTCCCCCCCCAGCTGATTCGTTTGGTGGTATAGCATCCTTTTGGTAACATATAAATTGCAATGTGTTGTTGCTGTGTGTACTTAACAAGCTGAGAGTAGATTACACTCTGGTGTGGGGTTCAATTGGACGTAAATTGTTCTATTGGCTTAAGGTTGGCCTTGCTTACACAAACCAAAATCACACCAATAACTAATTCTCTTCTTCATCTTCAATCTGCTGGTAATATATTTAGATATTGAATTGAAAAAGAGTAACATAACTGATATGCTAATTTATGCTTGCAACCACCACTACAAATGCTAAGGGTCATGTGATGCAATTTATTGAATGAATAGAGAGACATTTCATATTGAACAGATTATTGGTTAGTACTCAAGAATAAATACAAATAAATTGATAAGTAAAAAAAATGACATTAGTCATGATGTGTTGTGCTGATTTTTATTTGCTACTGCAATAAATATAGTTTGTACATAAATGAGAGTATGATTATTCAGTTGAATAAATATCCTTTATATTACAATTCATGTAGGGTAATACTTCTAAATAAGATTGGTCAAGTAGATTTTTATGAAGATCAATGCTGTCTGTTAAGACTCTTTATTAGCCTAATTGATAAATATTGTTAAGAATAAAATAGTCTATTTTCTCCCAATAACAATTTCATGGGTGTAAGAATTTATGTTTGCTGCTATAAATATAGACAATGTATAACTGAAAGTGTGAGTAATTAAATAAAATCTCTCTCTTATTGAAACAAATGACTTTCTTGTCATGTAATACTTCTTTAAAAAAAGAAAAAAAAGAGAAATTGGGTTAGTAGACCTTTGCAATTATATGACAAATGATAACATCATTGGTTAACTTAAAATGTATTGATAAATTCAAATATTATTGGAGGCAACATAATGAATTTCTCCCAGTAACAATTTGATGGATGTAACAATCTGTGTTTGCTACTGCCACTACTAATACTGCTACTGCAATAGTTATAATCAGTTTGTGAATAGTTGAGAGTATGATTTATTTGTTCAGTACATTCCTTCATATTGCAATGAGTGACTTCTTTGTAGTGTGGATCTTCTAAGGATTGGTCAAATAGACATGAGAGAAAATGTCAAGGCACCAACTGGTCTTGACCTAGGGATGCAATGACGATAATAATGTTTCATAAATCACACGTAAATGCAATGGTATCTTTGTGTCTATTGTCAGTTAATAATACTAAATTATATTTTTGTATTAAAAGTAGTTATGATCTTATTGATGGAAAACAGTCTGACTGCTTTATTAAATGAATGATGTAACATTACATTGTCATTTCCCATATTTCTTTGACTTCCCTGAAATATTTGAGAATATTTGGCAGAAAAAAAGAAGAGAAATCAAATCTAAAGAGGAAATTGCTCATTTTGCACCAAGATAAAAATTTAAATGATTCAACTTGCAGAAGACTCCATTCCCATCTTCCCTTGAAAATGTTAATTTTCTTAAAATTAATAAAATTTGTTTTTAAAGAGGAAAAATGAAATGAAAGGAAGGGTACATTGCTCATCTGATAAACGTTCAGTTTCTATGGTGTAGAAGGATGTTTAAAATTTCATACAAGTTCATTGGTTTAGATTGGTTTCTTTGTTTAATAGAATATCAACTTTTGTGGATTATTTAATGCCTAAGCCGTCCTCTTAGAAGAGCAATAGTGATACTATTTAACCTGCAGCTGGAGAGATAAAGGGGTTCATATCTTTCTCAAGGGTATTAGTCTGAAAGTCAACATATCAACATGGCTGGAGTTCAAACATCCTTACTTTGTGGCTGCAGTCCACCACTTTAGCTATTACACCATAGAGACTCCCCCCCCCATAAAGTAAGTAAAGTTGGTGACCATAGTCAAGGACGACCCAAAGGCTCCCTTTTCAATAGCTACAACACCGAGGTGTAGGGAAGGGCACTACTCTTTCCCCTGGATTGCTCCACTTTACCTTTGATAGGTACCTTATAATGCTGAGTTTTAAGCAAGGAGGTATCAAGTACTATTTTTTAAGTCTTTGGTATGACACGACCTGGGACTGAACCCTGGTCTCCCAGGCCATTGGCGAACACTCTACCCATTAGACCAATGAGAACATCATAAATAGGAAGCACACAGTGAGGATCAAACTGATTGCTCAGAAATAGCTGTTAGCTTAATTTAGTTTAGTTTATCACAAGGCTACAAGTATGGAGGACTCCATAAGTGTAATCGTGTACCAAATTTAATTTAAAACAAATTTTAAGGAAAAAAAATGTGAAGAAAGCTCATCTATTAAACTTAGCAGTTTTTACTATGCTGGATGAGAAATAGTAATTTTTTCCAGTTTAGCTTAGTTTGGCACAGGGCCAGAAAAATAGAACAGCCAGTAAAAAGATTCACTTATAGTCTCCTAACCCAGCACATTAATCATTACACCCTACAAGGCTGCCAAAAAAAAGCATAGCTTAGATTTGGCACAAGTCTCTAAGTATAGAGAACTCACTGAGGATTGAACCCAGTACTTAGTAGTAACTGAGTTTTGAGACTAACTCACTATCACATCATGCAAGAAGTCTAGATAGCTGTTTTACTGTTATTTACTAACTGTGGCTTAGATTGGGTACAAGGCTAACAATATAGGGCACCCAGTAAGAATCAAAATCACTACTCATTAGCCTACCCTAAAAACAATTGCCTAGTTGGCTGGGGCTGTGGAATACACTGACTGCACTTATGTAGAGAGGTACTACCTCCCACCCAACAAGTGTCCTGATATGGCACTAAACAATCTGATGGTGAGGTTCCAATGATGCTGGAGCTTTGGGGGATGCGGTATATGCCTTCAATGCCATGTCCCACTCCCAGGTCCACTCTGGCTAGGAGTGGTAGCACCTGATAGGGCTCAAACCAACTTACAAAGAACTGTTTTAGACATTTTAACTGCCAACTTATGCGAAACTAAATTGTTTGAAATAGAACTGTTTTTACATTTTACTGAATGTAAACAAAAACTGTACTTATGCTAAATAGAACAGTTTGTATGTATAAAATTGATTTTGTATTAAATAACCTAAAATGGTTGATATGTCATAAAATCAAACCAAACCAAAACTGATAGAGCCCTATCTATGGGTCAAATAAAACTAGACTGCATACTTATGCTACATTGAACTGCTTGAAACAGAACTGTTTTGACATGTTAACTGCGTACTTATGCTAAACTGAATTGTTTGAAATAGAACTGTTTTTGACATTGAAACTGTACTATGCTAAACTGAATTGTTTGAAATAGAACTGTTTTGAAATTCAACTGTGTGTAAACAAAAACAATACTTATATTAAACTAAATTGTTTGAATCAGAACTGTTTGACTAAACTGAATAGCTTGAAATAGAAATGTTTTTGACTTATGTTAAACTGAATTGTTTGAAATTGTGTTTATGCTCAGAGTGAATCTTGCCAGAAAACATGATGGTGCAAGAGTTTTATGACGCATGCGCAACAAGCCTTCTCGGGGCGCTGTTTTTTCCTTTTGGGGTTTGAGAAGCAAAGAGGAGAAGACACAGAGACTGAGAGGAGAGAGTCGCGGTAACCTTGGGATGTAGAAGTTGCCAAACTGAAAACACATTTTTTCTCCTGCTGCACTGGTTTTCACATGAGTAGTCATTCACCATGTATTTTCTTGTTTGACCATTCAAGTCTATAGGGTAGTGGCTGTGTTTTTGTTGTTGTTCTCATGATGATATTTATATGTGTTTGCCGTTCTAAGATGTTAGGAGTATTTAGACATGTGAAGGTCTGACCCAAGGTTTCGAAGTCTAGGAGGAAGAATGCTAAATTATACTCTGGACTTTGTTTTTCACTGCAAGAAGGAAGAACTTTAAATTACTTGCTGTATTGTTGCCTCCTTTTTTTATTTAATTTACTACATTGAAATAGAACTGTTTATTTATATAAGAATAGATTTGGCATTAAATAACTTACAAAGGTTGATATGCCATAAAACCCAAACAAACAAACAAACTATATTGTTTAAAATTGAACTGTTTTGACATTGAAACTGTTCTTACACTTAACTGAATTGTGTGAAATAGAACTGTTTTGACATTTAAATTCTGTACTAATGCTAAACTGAATTGTTTGAAATGTAACTGTTTTTGTATGCTAAACTAAATTGTTTGAAATAGAAATGTTTATTTGTATAAAAATAGATTTGGTATTAAATAACCTACAATAGTTGATATGCCATAAACCGAAAAACAGTTACACGACAGGAGATGACCAAATGTCAGATTTATATTTACTTAGATTTGGTACGAAGTTATAAGTATAAGGCACATAGTGGGAATCAAACTAATTGGTTAGTAGTATTTGTAGTGGAAGAAAATTTCGTATTTTGGTTTGGCGCGCAATTTAATTTGACGCATAATTTCATCCAATCAGGAGGACCTATCCTATTCATCCGGGATCTCCTTTCCGGGCAGCAGAAATTGGGTAAGCTGCCAAACACACTCTTTTTGGCTGAACAACGCCGTCCAGTGCAGACGTCTCACTGGCGGTTCTTCAATAGCAGCAGTAGCATAGACACATGAGGGAACCTATCTAATTCATGGATTCCTTACGTCTATTATCTCTTAGACCAAGGAATCTCAGTTGAATATGAATTAGATACATTCAATACGCCACACACAGGAACAACTTTATTTCACCCCCAAAATTGGCTATGTCGATGCGATGCCTAATCCCGCTCCCGGCACCTAGCTCTCATTTCACCTCTGGGCAACCTTAATGGAGACACGCACGCCTCTCCTCAAAACCACCAGACACACGAAACTCACGGTGACTCCAAAATTTATTTCCTCAAACAGCAAACCTGACTTTTGCTCCATATGGCGAACATACTTCCCTCGCACGTTCAATAACACACGCTGCTATCTCAACTTTCTCATAACTCCATTTCGTCTCTCTACATCTAACTTTTTCCACGAGGCTTGCAGTACAAACACAAACTCTATATTCCATGCTGCAAATAAAAACTATTCCTGAAAACATTTTGACTTCGACATCTTGGAACTTCTCCTCCTTTATATACCTAACAACAGTTAGCGAGGGAATTACACACCTACACACTTACCGAGGAAACAACTCAACGTAAATACACACACGCACGTTACAACTTTTCCTCGCTAACAATAACAAATATACCTCCTGCTAAATATTCATTTGCTAAGTTTAGTTATGTACAAGATTACAAGTATGGGGTACTTAATAGTGATCAAATTGACTACTTATTAGTGGTCATTAACAAAAAATGGTTTAGTTTGACTCAAGGCTATATGGAAATTCACTTTAGTCAGTAATAACAGTGTCAACTTCAGGCTACGCATTTAAATTGAGGGGAGCTGCTGTCAGTTGGAGAAGTAAAAAACAATCATGTGTGGCATTATCTACAGCTGAAGCAGAATACATGGCATTGGCAAGTGCAGCGCAAGAAGCTGTATAGATGCAACGTCTTCAAAATGATCTCAATGAAGCCTCAGTTAAATCAACACTCATATATGAGGATAACGAATCCACAATATGCATGGTAAAAAATCCACAATATCATGGACGAGCAAAACATATTGACATAAAGTTCCATTATATTTGTGAACAAGTTGAAAAGAAAGCTATTCAACTTGAATATTGTGAAAGCAAGAACATGGTTGCTGATATGTTGACAAAAGCACTTCGGAGCTCACAATTTGTGAAGTTCAGAGAAATGCTAGGTGTTAGAGAAATTATTGAACAAGTCTGATTGGAAGTGAGGAGGAGTGTTGAAATTCACTATAGTCAGTTATAACAGTGGGGCCAGAGGTTATCTGCCCGAAACCATTTTTGTTGGGGTGAGTTACCTGCCCTTAAACTTTTGTGTTTTTAGTTGTTGTTATAAAATAAATGAAACACCTTGTGTGTTGATAGCAGTCCTGATGTGTTGCTTTGTTATTTGACTGGAAGTTATTTCATGTCTAAATGACTAACTGCACTTGCCAGAAAGAAAAAGGTATGTCTCTTTTTATTTAAGGGTTTAAGTCAACAAATTCCCAACAGGCTAGAAGTATGGAGTACTCAGTTCAATCCTCATTGAACACTCCCTAAATGTAATTGTGTATCAAGTTTGATTTAGCTTGTGTAAATCAGAATTAATACAGTAACTAAATCCAAAGTGTATTTAGGGAGTACCAAGACTGAAGAGACTAACACACAAACAGAAGAAACTGTGTTTAAAGAGAAACCGTCATGGTGTGTGGACAATTGAATGAAAATGATATTCAGTGATGAGGCAAGAATCTGCAAATGTGTTGACACTGGAACTTTTATCTGGTGCCATTCAAATAAAATAAAGATAACTGTCTGAAGAAAACAAGTAAATTTCCCTGGTCATTCATGTTATCGGGTTCCATTTCATTAAAAAGAACCAGGAGAGATGGTTTGGTTTGGTTTTATGGCACATCAACCATTGTAGGTTATTCATGCCAGATCCATTTTTATATATATAAAAAGTTCTATATCAAACAATTCAGTTTAGCATAAGTACACAGTTTAGTTCTATTTGACCCATAAATAGGACCCTATCAGGTGCTACCACTGTGGGCCACAGTGGACCTGGGAGCGATGTCAATGTAGGGATACTCCGCATTCCTTAAAACTCCAGCATTACTGGAACCTCACCATCAGATTGTTTAGTGTAAAATCTAGAACACTCTTTGGAGGGGGGGGGTCTTACCTCTCTACAGAGAAGCAGTCAATGTATTCTACAGTCCCAGCCAATTGGGCAATGAGGAGAAAATAGATATTAACCTCAACAATCAATGTGTACATTGAAACTCTGGCTAATCTTCTCATTCCCTCAATAGAAAATTGGTTTGATGATGAGGAAATCATTGTTAGAACTAAAACATATTCTGAAGCGGATTTTTTTTTCACCTACAAATAACTAGGTAGACTACACTACTTAATTCATCTTTCAATTTCTTTTTTCTTTGTAACTTTTCAAACTTATTTTCTCTCTTCCCTGTATCAGTTGAGGTTCTTTCAGTCTTTTTCCTTTCAGCTTATTCTCTCTGCACTTTCTTTCATTTACTTGAACAAAATGAAGGGATTTCAGTCAAACTATGCACCTGTGTTCTCAAATTGCCATCATAATTAATGCCATTATTTTAACCCCCCCCTCTCTCTCTATATATATATATATTGTTTTTTTTTATTCTTATTTCTTACAGATATAACCCAGGAGAAATTATATATCATATTAACATGTAGGAAATTAGTACTATTTTACAATAACACTACTTAGGAAAAAAACAACTGATAATTTTGATGTTACAGTGGGGTCATTTGACTCGGCACAAATTGCAGACTTAGTAGGAATATACATTTTAGACACACTAGGTAGCTTTTTAAATTTGAATAATGTCAGGATTTATAGAGATGATGGGTTAATTTTTATCCCTAATAGTATTGGACCCCCTAACATCTAAAATACAAAAGAATGTCAAAACATTTAAGATTAGTTCTAACTTAAAAATAGTTATTTTTTTTTTATGTAACTCCCAATTTAAAAGACAATTCTTATAAACCATTTAGTAAGACTAATGCTATACTAACATACATAAAGGTTAGTTCTAACCACCCTGTGATCCATAGTTAAACAAATTCCTAATGTGATTAAAATATTAAAATAAACAGGTTATCATTTTCTAAAAACATATTTAATTATCATACAGAGTTGTACAATAAAGCTTTATATAATAGTGGCTATAAAAATGAGTTTAAGTATTTAGAAGCCAATAGACATCACAAAAATAGGGGCTATAATATAGGAAACAATGGAACTAATAATAATATAAATATGGATAATAAAATAAGCAAAAATATTAATAAAAATAAATGTAGAAATATTATCTGGTTTAACCCTCCTTTTTGCATATCAATATAGGGAAATATTTTCTAGGTTTAATAAACATTTTAAAGATAATAACCCCCTAAGAAAAATAATTAATTAGAATAATGTAAAAATTAGTTATTCTTCTACTAACAATATATCTTAAATAATTGATAATCACAACAAGAAATTAATAAATAAGCTGGACTGGAATAACAATGACAATTTAAAACATTCATGTAATTGTAAAATGAATGCCCACTAGGAAATAAATGTAACCTTGATAATATATATCAAGCCAAAACTAAAGAAAATGATACTAATGAAAAGGTATACATAAGTGTGAAAGGCTTAAACTGGAAATTTAGATATTACAACCACCTAAAATCATTTAAAAATCCAACATTAAAAAATCAAACTGTCCTATCCAGGTATTACTGGTATCTAATAGAACTAGGACTAACACCTGTTATAAATTGGAAAATAATTAAGAGACCCTCCTCAACAAACAATTTACATGGTAATTGTAATTTATTCTTAGAAGAGAAAATATATATAGTAAAATATTTGAAAGAAAATTTACAAAATACCAGAACAGAAATGATTTCAGCATGTAGACATAGAAATAAATTCTTAGTATAATTTAACCTCATATATTAATAGTATTAAATATATTTCATCATCAGCATCATCATGTCGTGCTGCTAGCACAGATATCTCTGACCCTCTCTCGCCACTTCTCCCTATCATTGATCGCTTCTGGCAGGTCTTCAGGGCTACATCCTGTATCCTCACATAGCTGCTGTATGTATGTTCGAGCTAGTCATCCTGCTTTTGCTTGGCTATATGCGGGAGTCCATAGGAGTACATCACTGATGAGTTCGTCCTTGCTTCTCCAGCAGTGTCCTGCGTGTGTGGTTCGTCTAACTTGTATAGTTTTTATGACGGGAGGCAGTTGGCCGTATAGTTGGTGCCTTGTGGGGTGCCAGGACTTGTTCAATATTGCTCGCAGCGTTCTTGTGTAATTGCCGTCTAGCTTCTTCTTCAGCCGTTTAGTTAGCGTCCAAGTAGTGCATCCATATAGCAGTATCGATACGACCGCTACCTGGAAGAAACTGCATTTCATTTTATCGTTCAGGAAAAAAATATATTTAACTATCATTAATCATGTGATTTATATATTTTTAATTCTATAAATTGGAATATTAACCCTCAATTTTTAAAAATAGATTAAATAATGAATAATTTAAAATAGATTTTTCTAAAAAGAATACAATTACATTTAATAGATAAAGTATAAGTATATGTTTTTATAAGATAATAAAATAAAAAATAAAATTAATATAACCTTATAACAAGTAGGTACTATCCCTTTATAACACAGTTTTTTTTTTCTATTTGTAAACAAAAATTGAAGAAACTAATATTTAATTTATTTATATTATAAATTATTAGTTACATCAATGAAGTACCTATTACATATTAATTCTTGGCTTATTATGATTGACTTAACATATGATATGTTAATTTCTTCCTGATATAAATAACAGAAATTTTTATGATAATTTTAATAATTAGGAGTAGTTTTTGTAAATTGATATCAGCATTGAATTATTATTTCCTGATAACACAAATTATATTATTTGATATTTATAATACATAAGAGTTTCAATGGAAGTAAGAATGCATATTTCATTTATAATTTTAAATAAGTCACATGCTGCAATTTAATTTTTTCAGAATTAGGTTTTTTAATTTTCTGTAGTATTTAAATTAGGGGTAAAAGTTTTTTGTTTTTTTAAAGGATTATAAACATTGTATAAATAAAAAATAATAATAGATATATCTCCACGATAAAAATTTTTTCTCGATTAAAAAATATGATAAAAAATATATTAAAATATTATTTTAATTAAAAAATTTGTATCAAATCCCATTCTCATCGGAAGCAATCTAAGAACACCCAAATAAAATTTTTTTTTTCAACAACATCTGATGATCATCATCACAACTAAAAATAAATTAATAATGAAACCAAGGAAGTGAATTTTTCTTTTTATATATATGGTCTTGTCATAATACTTCTTAAATATTCAAGTCTTTCCCCAAAACTTTCATTTTTCTTACATGTATGCTAAGAACATTTCTTACTATATCTTTTGATGTACTCTTTATATGGCTCATTTCATCTTATATTTATTCTATTAAGTTTGCTCAGGTAATAAAATATGTTTTTAATCTGATGTGATTCTTGTATTTATTCCATACAAGGAAACCATATTCAACTAATCACAAATTTCTCCATGATCTTGACCTTGGCTTTTAGTCAAAAAATAATATCTTTTTTTAATATTGGCTTCTTGTTACTGACTTTCTACAATCTACAAAAGAGATTGATTTTCAACTCTAAAATATTAACTATTGATTTAATGTTGCCAAGGCTTTAAGAAACTGAAGAGATTTTTATGATGTTCTGTTAGAAAAAGGTAGAGACAATCCTATTTTTAATCCTTGTTTTTTTTTTATTTTTCTATATTGGCAAAACTCAAGTATCAAAATTTTCTGTCAATAGAGGATCAAAACTGAAGAGACCAATGCATAAACAGAATAAAATAAGGTTAAACTTGGCTAAAGAGGAACAATCAATATAAAAATTGCTTTCTAACACTGAACATGATGGAAGGAAAGACAAGATAAATGCATTTGTACATACAAGAACATTTAACATTTATATATATATAAGATAAATATCAATGGTATTAAGAAGAAAGAATACACTAACGCATACTAACAGCAAGAAATATACACATATTGTTCCATGAACAAGCAGCATGTAAAAGGGGTACAAAAATGAAAAAAGGCTTACTTTCTATTTTTGTAGTTACCCGACCCTTCTGTGATGAATAGGATGCAACACAAGGTCAATTTTTAAGTGACGTTTAACAGTTGCTATATACCAAGGTTAAAGGTCCCAGTCTGCCATACCTATAGCTAGCGGGAGAATAGTTTGATGCATACCTTTTCCAAGGAAATTAGTATTTTTCTGCAATACAAATGGTTTCATGCAGGAATTGAACTCAAATCACCATGTCTATTTCCTACAACAATAACCATTACATTTGACAAATGTGGGCAATATTACCATTTCCTGGCAAGGTCCAAGACATATCTTTTCTGTTCAAAGAATAGAGTCAAAAGAAATTGAAAATGGGTATTTGAGATAGTCATGTGACCCCCCAAAAGACACCCAACAGGCAGACCTGTTTTTTAAGGGATATAATTATTTATTGTCTCCCAACAAATGCATTGATCTGATTTTGATTTTGTATTAAAAAGGACTACTATACATTTTACAAGATTATTTTTTCTAGAAATACAGGATGAAGATATTAGTTCAAGAGGTAAATTCTTTTGTGCTTTTTTTACAAATGTTTCTGGTGCAGATTAAAATCAAGTAGCAGTATCCATATCACATATTATGTATATGTACTTAGATACATCAATAAGCTGAAACTCAAATGAAGCAAACCATATCCGTTTTATACAAGAGAAATGTTTATTTTTCAACTTGCCAATGCATTTAATATAGTGGGGAATAGTAATCATATAGATTGAACATTACATTGTGAATATATGGCAAGTGCCATGAATATTTACATATAGGTAAAGGGTATGAACTGCTTTATTATATATTAATAGCTGAGGAAGAAATTGTTTCATGCCTTTCTAAAAGGTATTAGTCGTTTGTGAACAGCTCTAGCGGAAGTTGTCTGTGTTGTTAACTATTATACCAGCCACACTTATATTAAAAATTATTCAAAGTTAAAAGATAAATAAATAGATAAAAACAATATTGGAATATTTATAAACTCTATCCTCATTACCTTAACAAAGAAAAAAAAACATTTAGTAAAATCAAAATGATATTTTAATCTTCTAGGAATATAGAAAAAAAGCGAATCAAGTCAAGGGAGACAACTTTGATAGTCTGAAAGATTCAAAATAATCAAATTATTTGGATTGTGACAAGTTTTCAACTGTTACACAATACTGTTTTTATGTGAGTCTCTTTATCTTAGTTGTTATTTTAACATTTTGATTGTTGTACCTTCTTCAAGTGTCTGTCACAGTCAATAACCGCAAGACTGTGTATCCAATAAGACTCATTGTCTGGTGGATAAAAGTGTATCTAGTTAACCAGTGTTAGATTAACCATTCACATTGGATATCATTTAAGAGTAAATGTAAGTTGGCTGAATGTTGTAGAGGGTGACACAAAGGCTCCCTTTTCAATAGCTACTACACTGCAGTGTAGGGGAAGATACTACTCCTTTCTCTGGATTGTTCCACTTACCCTTGATTCTTACCTTATAATGCTGAGTGTTAGGCAAGAAGGCATCAAGTACCATTTTTTGAGTCTTTGGTATGACTCTACCAGTGATTGAAATGGACTATTGGTGAACACTAACCATTATACCAATGGGTTGGTATAAGGTTAAATGTTATTGGAGAGAAACATTTAGATTTTAATTTTTAAGTTTTGATTTGTTGGTTGATTTTTTAGCATATCAACCTTTGTTGGCTTATTTTAAGTCTAGGTACATCTTTTTTTACTCAAAATTGCTCACAGTACCTGCTGGGTGTGGGGGTACCATGGTCGAAATATTGTGACTATAACAACCACCAAGATGAGGATACTAGTCCAAACATATCAGTGAATAATGATAAATTCTCAACTCAAATTTTATGTCTTTAGTTCTTGGCATTTTTTAATTAAAATTTTGCTTAAACAATTTTGACAATTCAGTATTAATAAATAAATAAAGACTAGAAATCATAATCCAGATCAAAGAAATTATTGCAAATTCAAAATTTGTATTTTGTTAGGAAGGTAAACCAGAGGACATCTTTAAAAATAACTTTCAAAGGCTTCTTTTTTTTTTTTAAGAATACAAAAAAAAAAAATCGTTAGTGATATGAAAAATAAAGACTATATTAATTTTGATATAGAAAAAAGAAAACAATTCCAAGGAGAAAAGATTATGGATTTAAATTTGGTGAGTAAATCTTATTGGAAAAAAAAAAAGTATCTAGGTCATTTTTTGTTTTTCTAAATAACTATTGTTGTGTCTTAACAAATAGATGTTAACAGCAGCTGCTGCCTGGAGATATAAAAGATCCTAAGTATGATACACACCACTTTTTATTTAACTTCATTTCCCCTATATTTTATTTTTGGCTCTGACCTCCTCCAGTTGAAAAGCTGCTGGAATGGTAAGTAAAAAGTAAAGTTGGCGACCTAAGTCGAGGGTGACCCAAAGGCTCCTTTTTCAATAGCTACTACACTGAGGTGTAGGGGTAGGGTGCTACTCCATTTCCTGGATTTTTCAACTTTACCCTTGATCCTTACCTTATAGTGCTGAGTGTTAAGCAAGATAGTATCAAGTATCATTTTTTGAGTCTTTGGTATGCCTCGATCTGGGGTTAAACCCCGGTCTCCCGGACCATTAGCAAACACTCTACTCATTAGGCCAATGGCTCGGTGAATGGACCACACCTCAATTAACCACTTTTCACCCAAGTGTCACAGATATATGCCTAAAAGGTAAACTCATAAATATTCACTAATAATCTTACTGTTTTGATTGTTGTGCAGTTCAGTTGGTTTTGTCATTATTGCTTTGTGCATGTTACTTTTCCCCACATTATTTTCAAACTTAGTCGTTTGTATCATATTGTAATTATCTCCCTACAACCTCCACTCTCTTGAGAAGAAGTTAAAAAAAGAAAAAAGAAAAGGGACCATCATGGCGTCTTTGAAATAAATGCACGTGTGAATTAAACTCCTTATTTGTGCTATCTTTTACCTTCCCATATGCTCAGGAACATTCCTTTTCCAGCCCTACTATTTTCTTCGGAATTATCCACATAGCCGTAATACTCAGTTTAATGTTAAACTATATCAGTTAATTTAATCAAAGACCAAAATAATCCACTATAAAACTTTCTCTTACATTAACAACATATTTCAACCACAATTCACAAAACTGTTAGTAAATAAAATAAAATCAACTGATAATATTAAGATAATCCAAAAATTAAGAATAATAAAGTATTTTGCTTTGAGGGGGGGGGATTAACTATCCATAAATAAAATTTAGTTAATTCTAATTAATTATCTATAAATGAAATTAATCTTCATGATTGGTTTTTATGGCATGTCAACTCTTGCTGGGTTATTTTATACCAAGGTATATCTTTTTTAAACAGTTGTTTACAGTACCTGCTGTTCTCAAGTGCTCACCCATTTAATTACTGAACAGGCTTATAGCTACTTAACTTTGGTGATTTGACAAGATCTGGTGCGTTTAGTGTGACTTAATCATAAGTCAAAATTTTGAGGAAAGTAAAACGCATCCAGTACAAAGAAGTTATCTCCCCTTTGGAGATTTAAGTCTTTGTTTTAAAGCTAAACATTAAGAATTACTACACAGCAGAAACATCAGAAGTGGCCATTAAGCAACTTTACTAATGCTCTTGGGAAAGACATGAATCTTCTCTTTCTAGTTATGCGAAAATGGAAGGGCAGAGAAAGTTCTCTATTCTTTATTATGCAACCAATCTAGAAAGAAAACTCTTAATTATTGGGCTAAAAAAAAAAAAAAAATCATTCCAAAAGAAGCCCATAACATGTTATTTAGATGTTTAGACATTATCACTTTATCATAGAAGTTTCTCAGCTGTGTATAGTTCATTATATAAATTTTAAAAAATCAAGGGTTCAATCTTGATACTTTCTTTTATCCTACTTCTTATATAAACTGATAGTAACAAGCAGAAAGTGTTTGTATATGAAATCCTTTTGTTGTAACTGGTGATTTTAATCAGGATTTATAGGTTTTACAATATATAATGTGTACTTAACCAAAACTTCTGCTACAAGCAGGATGTGACACAAGGCCAATTTTTAAGTGGTATTCAGCTAATTTGAATTCAGAATTTTCCATCTCTTAAGCTAAAAGATCAGTCTGCCCAACTATTTAGCCATAGCTGAAGAGGTAGATGAGATGGATTCATGCCTTTCCCAAGGGCATTACTATGTAAGGAAATACCAACAGCCTTGTCTAGGATATGAATTCAAGTCGCTATTTCCATTTCCCAGGGCAATAAGCCTTACACAATCATGTATGTGTGTGTGTGTGTGTGTATATATATATATATATGTGTGTATGTATATATATATATATATATACACACACACACACACACACACACGGAGGTGCTTTAGAATCAACCAAAAACAATTGGTGTGCTGAAGTACAGTAACCAGATAGTTTAAGAAATTTTGTAAGAACCTTGATAGTCAGGGTTTAGGAGGCTTAAAACTGAATTCCAAACCATACATACAAATCGGAGAGATTCAGAGGAGCTCAGCATCTCATAATCCAGTATGGTTTGTCCCCTGCACGACCTCAGCAAAAGACTCTACAGCTGCTGTATTGTGACTCACATTGCAAAACTATTGACTCATCCAAGTATTATTCAACATATAATTATAATATAACTGTAGACAGTACGTTTCTAATGTTGTTCTACTTTCTGGTTGGTACAAGTTAATAAACGTGTAATCCAGCCACAATGATTGATTGGATGTTCTGAGTGTTTATTTCTTTGATGGATTTGAATCATAATGATGAAAGACGCACTCCTGAACATCATAATCTGAAAAGATCATAATTACTTAGGATTAGATTTGGTTGTTTAGGTTTTATGGAATATCAACCTTTGTAGGTTATTTAATACCAAATCCATTTTTGTACAAATAATCAGTTCTATTTCAAACAATTCAGTTTAGCATGAGTACACAGTTTAATCGTCAAAAATATTTCTATTTAAACAATTCAGTTTAGTATAATTATAGTTTTTATCCACACACAATTAAATGTTAAAACAATTCTATTTCAAACAACTCAATTTAGTATAAGTACAATTGCAAGGTCAAAAAATTCAGTTTTCAGAAGTACGCAATTTACTTCTATTTGACCCATAGATAGGAGCCTATCAGGTGCAGGTGCCTGTGGTGTAATGGTTATTGTCATAGGAAATGGACACGGCGACACGAGTTCAAATCCT
Organism: Sepioteuthis lessoniana; assembly: GCA_963585895.1. Lineage (NCBI taxonomy): Eukaryota > Metazoa > Mollusca > Cephalopoda > Myopsida > Loliginidae > Sepioteuthis > Sepioteuthis lessoniana. The sequence goes on along the minus strand of OY757924.1, from coordinate 72,250,888 downwards.
GGACAAGGTTGATTGCATTTCACATTGCACTAATACCCTTGGGAAAGGTATGAATCCAATTATTCTCCCTCCAGCTATGGGTAAATAGTAGGACAGACTTGGTTCTTCAGCCTTGGTGAGGCAACTAGTCTAGGAGAAGGAAAACTAAATTCAAACCTGTAAAACTCCGCTTAAAAATTAACCTTGTGTCATATCCTGCCCGAGCAGAGGGGTCGGTAAATAGGATCAGGTGCTAATGCTCCAGGCCAGAGTGAACCCCCAGGTTCACAATGGTAATGAAAGGGTACTCTGCATTCTCCAATGCTCCAGCATTACTGGAATCTCACCATCAGATTGTTTAGTGTCATATCCAGGACACTTGTTGCGAGGTGTCTTACCCCTGCAGAGAAGCAGTTGGAGTATTCTACAGCCCCAGCCGACTGGACAATTAGGGTTGGAATTCTAATCTATAATATTAATAAAGTAAAGATATGAATGCATTTGTTTGGATGTTAGACCCTATCATCACATCATATAAATCATAGACTATTTCCTTTTAATTGTGAGGAGAGAAAAAGAACATGCTACATAAAGGAAAAAAAGAAAGAAAAAAAAAAAAAGGAAGAGAAGGAAGAATGCTATATATCAGATATTTATTATCTGCTTCAGTGAAATAGAGGGAAAATAAAAAGGAAAGATAGAGAAAAAAAAAAAAAAAAACAGGATAGAAAAAAATGAAAAACACTTTTCTTAGTCATACTAAACTGAGTAAGCCTTTTTGGCCTAACAGTTATTGCTTCATACAAATTTTGTTTGATATTCTTAATACTCTCATCAAGAGGTCAAGGTCATTCATTAGTACAATTAGTTACAAGTGAATTAAATAAGTACAAAGTCAGCTTTTGACACCAGAAACATTGAAGATTTTAAGGTTATTTGATTTAATAGCATATCCAACCCTTGATGGTTATTTAATACCAAATCTTTGCATATATGATTTTTAAGTGAATAGTTTATAGGTGACATCATTTTTAAATGAGTTAGTTACCATTTGTTTGCACACAGTTAAATAGTTTCAAATATTGCTATTTAACATTAGTAATTCTATTTATCAAGTATTCCTATTTCACTATTTTAATTTTCTCAATTTCTGGTTTGATGTGGTTGGGTAGCAGAGCATTATAAATCTTAGCCGCTAAGGGTTATGCCTTGTCAGTTGTTGGTAATTCTAAAGCCACCTTTCTTATATATGATTTGTAAGGGAATAGTTTGTAGCTAATTTCATTTTTTAAATGAATTAGAGTTCATTTATTTGGGCATGATTAAATGGTTTCAAGTATTGATATTTAACTTTAGTAATTCTATTTATCAAGTATATCCTATTTCAGTTTCTTTGTTTTATGGCATATCAACCTTCATGGGTTATTTAATTACAAAGCCATCCTTCTAGAAGAACAGCAGTGATGCTATTTAACCCATAGTTGGGAGGATAAGAGGGTTCATACCTTTCTTAAGGGTATTTGTCCAAAAGTGAACACAATACCATGACTGGAATTTGAACTCGCTTACTATGATTCCACAGTCTAACGCTTTAACCATTACACCACGAAAATACCCCCATTTCCTTGAATGTATCTCCTTAGATACAGTTTGATCTTAAATAATTCTTAGTATCAGATGCAATATACTATAATTATTTGTGTATAAGACATTATTTTTCCACACTTTTCAGCCCAAACATTAGGGGTGCATATGTAACTTTTCAACAAATACTGGGGAATCAGGATGGGATGATGGGTTTGGTTTTATAGCATATCAACCATTGAAGGTTATCAACTGCCAATCCTATATATGTATGATTTGTAAACAGATTTTGTAGATAAGATTCTTAAATAAGCCTGAGCTCTTTTTTGCCCACAGTTAAATGGTTTCAAGTATTGCTATATAACAGTCACAATTTAACATCAGTCATTTCTTTGCACAGTTTGTTTCATTTGACCCACAGATAGGATCCTATCAGGTGCTACCACTTCGGGTCAGAGTAGACCTGGGAGCAATGGCAATGAAGGAGTACTCCACATTCCTCAAATCTCCAAGGCTGGAGCCTCGCCATCTGCAGAGATATGGTCAGTGTATTCTACACCCCCAGCCAACTGGGCTATAGAATGGGATAACTGAAAGTAAATTATATCTATAGTCCAAATTAATGTTTTATGTCATAACAGAGAAATATCCACTAGAATGTGTGTTTGTTTATAATTGTTTCTCCTAAAGCGAGTTAATTTATGTTCCAAGTTTGTTGCATTTTTGTGTGAACATGTCCATATATTTGTTTTAAATACTGTGTGGATTTTGTGATTTAAGACATAATGTAAACAATATAAATTCTTATTCTTAGTACGAAGTGATAAAAAGTTAAATATGTTAAATTTAGCTGCTACAAATTTTTTAAAGTCTGTGCACATTATACATAAGAATTTTTTGTTTTTCCAGAATTTCATTGTCCCCAGTTCAAGGTGAATGTTATATATGAGTACACATTATACACAAATAACTACAGTGCTACAGCGTATACTACTTTAAAAAGTTTCGATTCAAAAAGATTTTTTGTTTAAAAAGAATTTGAAACTAAAAAAAGTATATTTTATGATCCTGAGTGTAGCCATGACAACCCCCCCAAATAATAATAATAAAAAAAATAAAATAAAAAGGTTGTACTGGATACATATATACAGGTTCAGAAATTGGATCAAAAGAAGTCATAACAAACAAAGACACGTCAAGAAAAACCTTAATTGTGTGTGTGTGTGTGTGTGTGGGAGGGAAGAGGTGTCAGGCAAAGAGTTGAAAAAAAAAGAAAATTTAATGGCATGTTAACCTTTATGGGTTATCTAATGCCAAAGCCATCCTTGTAGAAGAACAGATGGGATACTATTTAGCCTATAGCTGAGGGTAATAAGGAGGTACACACCTTCTCCAATACAAAAGTAAATGTAACCGCATGACAAGAGTTTGAACTTGATTTTTATATCATCGCAGTCAAAAAAACAGATGAGGAATTTCCAAATCCAAAATGTAATAAATATATTCCTATCTAATACTAATAATCTATACACAATGAAATGGTTTCAATTAACTATTTCTATTTAATATCTTTTTTTTTTTTTTTTAAACAGTTCAGTTAGATAGGAACCTTACAGGTATTACCATTCCAGATCAGAGTGGACCAATAAAGGGTTAGCTTCTCACTCCTTAGATATCCAGAACTGGAGCCTCACCATCAAATGTAGTAAATGATCCTACCAAGGATGCCCCATTTTTGCTTGGGCGGAGTCTTACCCTTCTACAGAGGATTTAGTTGGTGTATTCTAAGCCCCACTCACAGTTTGCTCGTCCAGATTAACAACACATAACATTAAGAAATTAGTTTAACAAAAAAAAAAAAAAAAAAAAAAAATTAACTTTCGATTTTAATGGGATATATCTGCATTATTTGAAGAACACAATTCTTCAATATTCGGTGAAATATTTGTCATTTAGCATGTGTCAGACCTTGTCTATCCAATTTAGGACATCAAAAACATTTTTGCATTTTATCTTCAAAGACATTTTATCATCTAATGACCTATAGTGACTTTATATAACCTTGGAAATCAAACTGATTGAGTCGATATCCCTGTAAAAAGTGCCTGTGGTGTAATGGTTATCGTCATAGGAAATGAACACGGCAACACGAGTTCAAATCCTGGACGAGACTGATTGCATTTCACATAGCACTAATACCCTTGGGAAAGGTATGAATCCAATTATTCTCCCTCCGGCTATGGGTAAATAGTAGGACAGACTAAGTTCTTCAGCCTTGGCGAGGCAACTATTCTAGGAGAAGGAAAACTCTGAATTCAAACCTGTTAAACTCCGCTTAAAAATTAACCTTGTGTCATATCCTGCCCAAGCGGAGGGGTTGGGTAAATATGATATCCATGTAAAAATCAGGTTCCTGAAACTTTCCATCAAGCAGTGATCCTTAGAAATACACAAACTTTGGTTTCTTTCTTTTTGTTTTTTTAAAAGCACATCAACCTTCATGAGTTATTTAATGCCAAAACTATCCTTGTTGAAGAACAGCAGTGATATCATTTAACCGATAGCAGGGTGTAATAAGGAGGTTCATGCCTTCACCAAGAGTATTAGTACAAAAGTGATGATATAGTAAGCAAGTTCAAACTCCAAATCATGCTATTGGATGATTGGAGTTTGAACTTGCTTACTAGGATATCACAGTCTAAAATGTTAATCACTATACAATGAAGACCTCCCACCCCAAACTGGTGTAGTAGCACAAATATCTAAAATGAATAAATGTTACACTGCGTCTATAAGCTTATGATAATGAAGTAGTTAGGTATTTTCTATGTCAAGTCAATATCCAAACAAAAGCTAGGTCCTTGGAACTTTCCTCAGGACACATAAAATCAAAAAGGTGATTAGTGTAGTGGTTATCATCCTAGGAAATGTAATCAGGGTCCAGAGTTCAAACCCTGAATGGAGTTTTTTTGTGTTTCACTAGGAGAAGGAAATGCAGTTTCTTCCAAGCAGCGGTCGTGTTGATACTGCTGTATGAATGCACTACCTGGACACTGATTAAAAGGATGGAGAAAAAGCTTAACGACAACTACACAAGAATGCTGCGAGCAATTTTGAACAAGTCCTGGAGGCAACACCCCACAAAGCAGCAGCTGTACGGCCACCTACCTCCCATCACAAAAACTATCAAAGTTAGATGAACCAGACATGCAGGAAACTGCTGGAGAAGTGGGGGATGAGCTCATAAGTGATGTTTTCCTATGGACCCCCTCACATGGTCAAGCAAAAGCAGGGAGATCAGCTTGAACCTACATACAGCAGCTCTGTGAGGATATGGGATGTAGTCCTGAAGACCTGCCAGAAGCGATGAACAATAAGGAGGAGTGGCGAAAGAGGGTCAGGGATATCCGTGCTGGTAGCATGACAAGATGATGATGAGGAGGAGGAAAACCTCGAATTCAAACCAGCTGTACTCTCCTTAAAATTGACTGTTACATCCTGCTTGTGGTAGAGAGGTTGGGTAAAATACATAAACCAAATCTGGCAAAGTCATACAGATAATCTGATGAATTCTGTGACATTTTAATCTTAAGACAAAATGGAAAATGGAACTGGGTTCAACATTCAGAATAATAGACACCAACAATTTTGCCCAATGATTTTATTTTATTTTACACCTCACAAAAGCTAAAAATGTAATCAGAAATAATGAAAAGGCCTTTCTGCAATATGGCACTAAAGTGAAAAGTTGTTTTCCAAAGATTTTCATTAGCAAATTTTTAAAAGATAGCTGATGTTTATTTGGATGCTGACAGAAATCACGTCAGAAATTTACTAACTGATTCAAAGCAGAGGAAAGAAAAAAAAAAAATCTTTCAGCAATTCTTCTAGCAGTGGTAAGCATCCCCCCCCACACCGCCTTTCCTTTGACCAGAGGTCATTGCTTTTTGAGAAAAAAAAAATTCTAATTTCTTTTGAAAATAAAGAAAAAGCAAGGTGTAGCAGATCAAGACTTTAAAAAGTTTTCTTTCACTCACTGTATTTATCATCCGTTTGATTCTTTATTAAATAGACAGGAATAAAATGTTAACAGATGAGCAGAAAAATGAATAAGAGAGAGAGAGAAAATAAATTAAATAAATTGTTTGAAATAATTCAAAATTTTAACTGAAATTTGTTGAAAACTGAAAAATTTTACATAAAAAAAAATGAATACTTTTGGTGCGGAAACCAACTTAATGTATGAGGGTAAGATGCAACTTTAGTCAACATTACTTAAAATTTTTGTACCTTGTGCAATATACCCTCTGAAAGTGCTAGCAGTTCGACATACCACAACCCTAAAATAAATTTTTTTTTTTTTGCTTCTAAAAGTTTTAGTAAAACAGACATTTTTAAAAGTATCAGTGAATAAAAAAAATACACTTATTAATACACCCTAATAACAATGGTGTATTATAGTAATTATGAAGCTAATAAATTTTATTTATTTATTTCACAGTCAAAAGTGCATTTCAGCCATTGAATTTGAAGCCAAATGTGCAGCACCAAAAGGAGTAAATAAGTTTTATTTATGAAATAAGGAAATATCAAAAAATAAGAAATGAAAAACTCCTAGATGGGCTGTTTTTCTCCTTAGTTAAGTTAGGGGTCTGTGCAGGGATGGCTCTGAAAGTTTAACCTCTCCCCCATCATCTCTTCTTGGCCACTTTGAAAGCCAAGGATATAGATTTGCACTGAGTATACTTGGCAGTCAGATCCTAAACTTTGAAAAGTCAAACATTCATAGCAACAAAGTGGAAGCCATCAATCAAAGAGATAAGCAAACACTGCCTGCAAATATCTCATGACACAAAAGAAATAATTTTGAGACAAACTGACCATTGAAATTCAGTAGTCATTACTTTGGCTGACTCTTTAAAACAAAAAGATTATCTAACCTTTTTTCTTTTTAAATTACAAATTGATTATTAAAAAAAAAAAAAAAAAAAAATCCTGCCTTCATCTTTACATAATGAGTTAATTTCAGTGCAAATTTTTACACACACATATATATATATATATATATATATATATATATATATATATAATAAATAAATAAAACACACACAGAAGTGTGAAAGCAAAATATGGAATAATTTTTAAAATGTGTTTTTTCTACTGATTAGTCCAATTTTTTGAAAAAAAAAAAAAGAAAAAAAAAAGAAAGACAATAAATCTAAATTTTCCTGATTAGCTCTATTATTTAAGCACTTTTTCATTAAAATTTAGCCCAATATGAATGAGCAAGAAAAGAAATGATAAAAAATTTATGATTTGCTTAATGCCAAAACTAAGCCAAAAATATTTCTGAAATAATTGGAGTTTCTTTATGGCTTCCCCCAAGCCCAGACCATAACCCCCTTGATTACACTATATGGGGCATTTGAGAAAACAAAACAAATGCAACTTCCAATCCAAATATTGGTTCATCTGAGACTGCTATTGAAGAGGAATGGGATAAAATGTCTGGAGAATTTGTTTTGAAGGCATGTTGATACAATAATTGGAGAGAGGAAAAAAAAAAAAAAAAATGGCTGCCATATTGAGTAAATTTATTGTTTCATGTCTATCTTATTTAATTATTTTTTTAAAATTAAATTAATCTTGTTTTATAATAGTTGTTTATCATTATACTAGAATACTGTGTGTGTGTGTGTATATATATATATATACACACACATGATATAACAATGTTTCAAGTATAAAATATGATAATAAAATGGGCTTAAAAAAAATTTTTAAAAATCACAACTCAGAGTTTCACATCATCGATCTTCAGGTGAGCTAGTATTCAACATGGCATGATTGACAGCATGAAACAGAGTCATGCACTTTTATTCTGTTTTATTATTATCATTATTTTATATCTGAAATATATTTTGATATTACACTGCATTTTCATGCTTAGGAACCTGTAAAGATTTTAAAAATTGAAAAAGGGGTGTCCTCATGGTGTAATGATTAAAACGTTGGACTGCAGAATTGTAATAAGCTAGTTCAAACTTCAATCGCACTATTACGTTCAATTTCGGACAAATACCCTTGGGAAAGGTATGAACCTCCTTATCCTCCCAGCTATGGGTTAAATAGTATCACTGCTGTTCTTCTAGAAGGATGGCTTTAGCATTAAATAACCCATGAAGGTTGATGTGCCATTAAACAAAGAAACCAAACAAATTGAAAACACTTTTAGCTTTAAATCATAATTGTGCGTGTATTTAGGTGCAGGAGACCTAACAGTTATCAGAAAACGGACTTGGAAAACTGAATTTGATTCTGGCCAAAGGCTCTTGGGAAAGGCATGAAACCATCCTTTCTTTTGTCAGCTATAGATAAAATGGAAAGGCAAACTGAGCTCTCAAGCAACTGGCTAAGGAGAAGGCCAACACAAATACAAATCCTAATATATCAAGGGTTAGCATGATAGCATATGCATTGGGTAAAGGCCAAAATTCTGCAAAGAACCAAGAAAAAGGCTAGTTGAAAAAAAAGGATGGGATATATTTGAACTAGTGATCATATTTGACGAAAAAAAAAAAAGAAAAAAAAGAAAAAAAAAAAAAAAAATCAAGAAAATATCATTGTGTTATTTTTATTTTTTGATTCACTTAATTAAAAAGTTGTTTTTTTATGGCTACTAAGTTTAATGTCACACCACATCTTATTCATAGAACTTATACTAAAATTCATTGCAAATAAATAAGTAAAACACATTATAATAAGCATTTAATAGTTATCTTTCTTGAGAAATAATCACAATTAGAGAAAATACCAACTGGAATCTATATTAAGTTGCAAATTCTCTAAGAGCATTTTAATGTTATTGTGATAAAAGTTTTGCTACAATGTGCCATTTTTGTTGTCACAGTTATATACATACAAAAATCAGATTATAATATAGATTATCCTCAGTATAATTGTGTCCAGGTTTAAAAATGATGTGAATGTAGATACAAGCATTAATAAAACCACTTTATTCAATAGCAGATAGATTGATTTTAACAGCATGTCAACCTGTCTAGAGTTATTTTATGCCTCGAGGTTAGGGAATCACATTCATATTTACACTTTTTGGGAAGTTGTTTCTTAAGAGGTTTAAAAAAAACAAAAAAACAAAACAAAACAATAAACAGCCCTATTGAATACAAATAATTTTCAAAATGGATCTATTTGACCCATAGATGGGACCCTAACAGGTACTACCATTGTGGGTCAGAATGAACACTGGAGTTATAGCAATGAAAGCGTACTCCACACTCTTCTAGATCTCCTTAACTGGAGCCTCATCATCAGATGTAGTTTACTGTCAAAAACAGGATACACCCCCATTTGGGGGAGATTCTTACCTCTTCTGCTGGGAATTTACAGCCAGCAGAGTACCCAATAGTACAATTAGTATTATTACTTAAAAATATCATCTGATGATCACAATCTTTTATTGTGACCGTTAATTCTCAATTGCGGGTGGGGACATTGGAGAGGACCACCAATTTAACCACTGGGTATTAAAATCATATTCCTGTTGACTTATAACAGTCTGGGCTGTCTTAACAGCATTATAAGAACCCAGGTAAGGCAGCCCACTGGGGCCCCAATCTACACAACCATACATAGATCACACAACAGATGGGGGCCCCTATAATCATGGTCCCTCAGGCAGCTACCCAGTGTGCTAATGAATTAAGACTTGATAACAGCTTATGTATTTTTCCCCACCAAGACATTACAAGAATTTGTTCATCTATTTATTATATCTTGATTGTCAAAGTGTTGGCCAAGGAGATGAAGCAGAGTGAATAATAAAAAAAATTAAAATGACAATAACATTTTGTTTATTTTTTGTAATAATTTAAAATGTTCACTTGCTCGTTGCCACAAACACTTATATATATATATATATATATATGTGTGTATGTGAAAGGATAGCATAGACAGAGTCAATGATGGCAGTCAGTTTGATGAGGTCATCAAACCAGAAAAGCAGTATAAAAACAGAAAGTAATTAAAATCTCTCATTACTGTTTCATTATTATAAGCAACAATGGCAACAGAAGACACGATCATAAAAATTAGGCCATCTTGAATTGATGATCACATAAGAGAGAAACTAACAGTCACCAAGCACCATTGACCATGTCTATACAATTCTAAATTAGAGCATATTGAGCACTATTTATATACATAGCAAACTATATACAAATAGACACACATTACCTGGTGTGTCCATGTGTTATTGTTCAGATTCTAGATAAAATTGTGTTGCCCAAATTTCAGAGAAGCATGCCATCTAACTTGACAAAGGTAGCAATTTTTCCTAATGAAGTCAGCTAATTTACATATCTTGCTTAAAAAAAAATATTTCATATATTTTTGTTAGGCATGTGTGCTTGTATTAATTCATCAAATTTTAAAATATAAATTAATGTTTTATGAGATATATATATATATATATATATATATATTACATGGAATTTCTAAAGGTGCAACTGGGTTATTTACTAAAGTTTACTTAGTTGAGGTACAAGGCTGGATGTATAGAGCACCTAGCAAGATAAAGCTACAACTAATTTTAAATAGTACAGCTGCTATTCACATGTACTTTTTAAAAATACATGTAAATAATTGAATATACATTAAAAAAAAGGTCACAGAGTTAAAGTACAAGTCAGGTGCTATTACCAAAAAAGGTTGAGAACCTCTAATTATCTTTTTACTAGTATATCTAAAAATAGAACAATGAAAGTACAAGATAACCGCTTATCATCAGAGAAAATATTTGACAAACCAAGTTCAATTTCTGGTTTTGGCTACTTTGCTTATGTCCTTGGAGAGAGGCATGAATCCATTACTTCTCTATTCCCAGTTAAAATAATAGAGCAAACTGGGTTCTTTAGCTGTGGTAGGCAACTGGTCTAGGAGAAAACTGAATTCAAAATGACTATCTAGAAGCCCTAAGGCAATACAATGTAGTGTTCAACCTTGTTCTAGCAATCCCTGCAGCAATACTGATGCTAAGTTGTATAGCAATTTGTCCTTCCATGGGATCAAGTTATCAAGAGAGAAGACCTGTTGCATGGGCAGCTACAAATCTTCCATACAACCAAGACTGATGGATGCCATTACTGAATAATGAAAGATGCTCGATTGGTTATAAGCAGGCTAAGATGTATTAAATGATATATCAATCATTTGCCAAAGGTTAAGCTAACAATAAACAGGTCACCAATTAGTTAAGCATTTTAAAAATCTGATTATTCTAAATGGGTTAAATCTGATTTCATTTTTAGATGAAGCAATGTCAACCATTAATTTTGGTTAGTATTTTCTTTCATCTTTAAGGGATTTGAGTTTGACTCTCATACGGATCTTATTTCCAATTTTTTGCTGTTTTTCATTTAAGATTGCTAAAATTAAGATGAAAGAAAAAAACTAAACAAAAATAATTAACTATTTTTTTAAGGTTGTTCCAATGAAAATAATATTTACCTTGCCCTACACTTAAAAGGAAGTTTCAGCAATCCTTATGGCTACCATACATTGTCATTAAAGTTATAGACATAAAATCTTTCATTGTAGTTATTTAGTAATCTAAAATTCTTTTTAAAAAGTAGATTGTTATCCAAGTAAAAGTAAAGTTGATGAACTTAGTCGAGGGTGACCCAAAGGCTCCCTTTTCAATAGGTACTACACTGAGGTGTAGGGGAGGGTGCTACTCCTTTCCTTGGATTGCTCCACTTTACCCTTGATCCTTACCTTATATTGCTGAGTGTTAAGCAAGGAGGCATCAAGTACCATTTTTTGAGTCTTTGTTATGACTCAACCTATGATTGAACCCAAGTCTCCCGGGCCATTGGCAAACACTCTAACCATCATGCCAATGTCCGGTAATGAGAACCTATTTTTAAAAAAATAATTAAGACCTTCAAATATTAATCTGATATTAATTCTATTATTAGAAATCTGGTAAACCACCGATACATTGACAGTGAATGTGTAAGCAAAAGCTTCTATTGGAAAAAAAAAAAAAAAAAAAAAAAACAAATAAAAAATAAAACAAAAAAAAACACAACTTTTGCCCACACATACTTCATACATATACTGCAAAAAAAAAAAAAAAAAAAAAAAAAAAATACGACTCTGGGGTCAGGTAAAATTTTGTGACCCAAACCTCATTACCACAAACCCAGAATGCCCGAGCAATATCTTATAATACCAACAGACTGTTAGATTTTCCATCACACTATAGGAATGCCAGAAGTAAAATATAGCCTTGTAGTGTAATCCTTCATTGCATTTGCAATTTTCAAGTCACATACACACACACTAAAAATATTACTGTGTTTAAAAGGTTGTGCTATCTTGAAAATAATATTACTAAATATATGAAACTGAGTGGCAATATGGTGAGTTGCATTTCTCAGACTGACTGCTTTAACTATATATATATATATATATATATATATATCAAATCTTTATACCAGAAGATGCAGTTTACATAATTTATCAAACAGTTTAGTTTTGACACAAGGCACCCAGTGAGGATTGAACTCATGAGTAATTTGGGAAACTAACTGGTAATTAAACTCTGGCAAGGTACTCTACTTGATTTTAAAATGTGAATAGTAGTTAATCTTTTGAATATGTATTTTCTAGTTAAATCAAGAATTCTATTTTGTTTACAACTAGTTTAACTTGATGCAAATCTTACTATTAAACAAGGAAATATTTAATTAGATTTTGCAATTTTTTTAATTGGTTTAGAAGAATTAATAGCTGAATGGTGTAAATTTTATTTTTAGTATTATTAAAATAAGTTAATTTATTAATTTTAAGCTGTGCATATTAAGATTAAGAATTCAATTTCAAAATTGACCAAATGGGTTGTTTTCTGTAGTTTTGCTTAAATTAATTTTAAGTAACTTTAAATTAAAAAGAAAAAAAAAAAAAAAACAATAAAAAAATTAGATGGAAAAATAAAAAATAAAAAAAAAAAATAAAAAAAAAAATAAAGAAAACAATTCAAAACCAAAAAGATTTTTTTTATTTTTGTCTATGAAAAAAAAAAGAAAAAAAAAGGGAAAAAAAAATAATAAAGAAATCAATTCAATCATTATTCATCAATAAAAACTGCAAAAATGGAATTGTTCAAATTTTGACAAATGAGCAATGTGAGTGAGTGAGTGAGTGAGTGAGTGAAGATGGAAAGCTGACAACCATCTACCCTCGGGGTAAAAACAGAAGGAATGGGGGCGAGGGGGGGAATTCTCCTTTTCTTCAGCCACTTTAAATATAGGTGAGTGAATAAGTGGTATAAAGAAAGGGTGGGAATAGGTTAAAGTAAAAAAAAAAAAAAGTGGGGAAAGAACAGAATGGGAAAGAGGGGAGGTATTGTATAATTCAGGTGGGCAGGAATTACTGGTCACTACTGCTATTGCAATGTCTGCTTCCACAGGAAGGAAAAAAAAATGCAGAGTGACCGGTTGTTGTTGCCCTGAGGGTTTCCAGAAGGCCATGACAAACAAAATTCTCCTTCTAACCTTCTGCCAATTTCTTTTAAAAAAAAAAATTAAAAAAAAAAAAAAAATCCAACAATCTCAGGCACTGGCTCTGAAAGAAAAGAAAATCCATTTTCAGTTAAAAAGATATATTACAAACAAAATTAAAATACATTGTTTTTGAAAAACCAAGAGATCAAGACTTTGCCATTTAACCCTTTAAATACTCAATGATTATTGTTAGATAATTCTTTGGATGAGTTCCCACTTTCACTCATAAGGAATAAAAATTTGTTTTTAAGTTAATACAACACTTAACCCAGGTCTAATAAGTAATGCATATTAAATTCGGTAGTTGTATATCATACTACCTGGCTATATATAGAAGATAGACAAACTCTTTTCAATTATTAATATAGGTTTGGTTTCTTTGTTTAATGGCATATCAACATTCATAGGTTATTTACTGTCAAAGTCATTCTTATAAAAGGATAGTAGAAGTACTATTTGTCTCATAGCTGGCGGGGGGGGTCATACCTGAAAAAGAGAAACCGACTGGAGTTTGAACAGTCCAGCAAATTAGCCATTATGCCATAAGGAATCCCACTAATTATTATTTTATAAAATTCAATCAACACATGAAAATGGTAGCTGTCTGAAACTAGTTGACAAGTTCACCTACCTAGGAAGCAGTGTCTCATCAACCGAGACAGACATCGACACGCGACTAGCAAAGCATGGACAGCTATCAATAGGCTATTGGTCATATGGAAGTCAGACCTGACCGATAAAATGAAACAGTTTCTTCCAAGCAGCGGTATTGATACTGCTATATGGATGAACCACCTGGACGCTAACGAAACGGATGGAAAAAAAGTTTAACGGCAACTACACAAGAATGCTGCGAGCAATATTGAACAAATCCTGGAGGCAACACCACACTAAACAGCAGCTATATGGCTACCTACCACCCATCATGAAAACTATCCAAATTAGACGAACCAGACATGCAGGACACTGCTGGAGAAGTAGGGATGAGCTCATAAGTGATGTACTCCTATGGACCCCTTCACATGGCTGAGCAAAGGCAGGGTGACCAGCTCGAACCTACACACATCACTTCTGTGAGGATACGGAGTGTAGCCCTGAGGACCTGCCGGAAGTGATGAACGATAGGGAGGGGTGACGAGAGAGGGTCAGGGATATCTGTGCTGATGGCACGACAAGATGATGAATCAACATGTTTTGCAAGTGTTCTATCATCAACATCAGAAGGCAAATTTTATTACCTAAAATTCATTTCACACAACAATGAATAGAAGTGGGATAAATTTATGTAGAGTGCATGCATGCTTAATTTAATTCTTTGTTTAATGGCATATCAACCTTTGTAGGTTATTTAATGCCAAAGCTATTCTCCTAGAAGAACAGTAGTGTTGCTCTTTAACCCATAGCTGGGAGGATAAGGGGGTTCATAGCTTTCCCAAGGGTATTTGCCCGAAAGTGAACGTAATAGCGCGACTGGAGTACGAACTCGTATACCACGATTCCGTAATCCATCGCTTTAACCATTACACCATGAGGACACCCCTATCTGTATTGATCAGTTTTATTTACTTACTTATTGTTGTTTATGCTTTTTAGTACCTCATGTTTTCTAACTGTTAATTTGATGAGGAATGGGGAGGAGATATAGTCTAAAAACCCGCAAGTAAATTGACTGCAGGAGACTTTTGGATTAAAATACTTTTTATGTAATACTCATAATAAATTTTTTTTTTTAAATTAGAGATATATTTTATGTCAAAGATATTATGGCAATCTACCAACGGCATTTTCTTTTAATCAGATATTAAACTTAACTTCACCTTTGTAAGTTTCAAAGAAAGCATAGAAATTTAATCTGTTGAAAAAAAAAAAAAAAAAAGAAAAAAAAGAAAGAGATCTTAAAAAAATGACTAAATTACTGTGAATCAAACTATTTTAGGCATTGAAACAAAATATTGAAGTTAGATTATTTAATAAAATTTTCAAGTTCAACATTTCAACAAAAATTATGCTGTCATCAGGTAAGTGATGATTTAAATAAAATCCACCCTGATAAAATTCAAAAGAAAACCTAATCATTTTATTAATTGTAGAAAGTGTAAACAAACGAATTCAATTTGTATCCAATATTATTTTTTTTTCAGTGCATAATCCTTTTCCAAGTCAGTTTTTCTAAATTACCCATTTCTATATAATAGACTCTTTTGATGACATAAAATAAAAATTCATATTTGTTAAACTTAATAATTCCTAAATTATTGAAAGGTGAATGTAGAATATAAATGGTGATGTATTAGAAACAGATTTTTCTGTTATTTTAAATTTTATAAAATAAAATTCCTTAACTTATAGCTGTTTCAGTTTTAGTGTTTAATGGCATATCAACCACTTATAACCGCACCCCCCCAAACACTTATAGTTGCGCGCACACACACACACACACACCAACCAATTACACACACCCACCCACCAACCAATTACCCCCCCCTTACAAAAATGGGTATAATGAGCATTTAATGAAGTAAATGACAAAATAAGTTTTATTAGTAAAATATTTTCAAAAGCATATATACAGGGTGTCTCAAAAAAATGTATACACATTAAAAATATATTTTATTTTTTATGGGTATACATTTTTTGAGGGACACCGTGTGTGTGTGTGTGTATATATATATATATATATATATATATATATGGTAAATTTATCAGTAAATTCACTACATGGTAAATTTTTCACTGGTAAATTTGTCTCAGATTAATTGCTCTTATATATGGTTTCTCTAACCTATAACCTCCTTTTATTAAATTCTTAATTTAGCCACAAATAATTAACATGCAATAAAATTACCATATCACAAATTTACCAAAAAAAATTTATTGCAATGAATTTATACAGAATAAAGATTAACAATATATCAAATACAAAATTAATTCCTGGTCATGCAAAGAAAAAAAACAAAAAAATTTTTTTTTTGGATACAAGAAATTTTCAAAAAGTGGTTAATATATTTTTACCTCTAAATATAAAATCAAGCAAAACAGTTATTTCTCAATGATGTTTCACTTTGTCTGAGACTTGGACATAGAGTTGAATAAAACTCAGGAATAAGTGGAAATTCTGAAACAAGAAACACAAAATTGGTATTTACATAATGTGGCTAACAGTCATTGCTGAATATTAAGATGAAACAAGTTATAACAAGGTCACCTGATGATGGGTGAAACTAAACAGATTTATTAAATAAATCTTTTTTTATTCAAGTCATGTGAGTTTTTTTTTGTGAGAGTAATTTATGTAGAGCACAAGAATAAATCTAAAAAGTGACTAAATTAATGTGAATGAAACTATTTTAAGCATTGGAATAAAATATTCAAGAGTTAGATTAACCGACAAAATTTTAAAGTAAAAATAAAATGGAACTTCATAGATTTATTTGATCCATGCTGTAGATTAATGAACAAATATTGACAGTCTGAGAGTAGTGATAAAAAACAACAGAAATAAGATGAAAAAAAAAAAAAAAAAAAAATACTATTAATATTTCAAATTCTATTTGATTTGAATTAAAATATCACAGAGAAGATAATAATTGCTTAGATTTCTTCATATAAAATTAGAGTAGAAGAATTAGAAATTTTTTTTTTTCTTCAACTATTCACAAATGATACAAAAAAAACTGTTGGAATGACTCACTTGTGCAATGACGTAGACAATAGCCAAATAGGCCCCAATGCCAACTGCAAGGAACAAATCAAATACGGCAGGTTTTACACTAAAAGGAAAAGAAAATCAATGGTTAGCATCAAGTTCAAAAGAGGGAGGAGAAAAAAAAATTTTTTTTTAAAATTACATATGTATGTCATTCACAGACAGACTGTTTCATTGTAACAACTCTTCAGTGTGGCTAGACATGCTGGATGCTTCAAGCTGGGATTGAAACCTGCCTAACTTTTCATTAGACTGATAACATACAGCTCAGCCATTTTGGCAAACTAACATCAACTTGGGAATTTAACGCATTTTGTATTAACTTTAGTCTGTTAACATTTTATGCTATCGGATACCAGAGTGCTCAATTCGTTAGATGAGCTTAGCATTACACATGTAGAAACCATTAAATCCTCTGTGTGTGTGTGTGTGTGTGTATATATATATATATATATATATATATATATATATATATATATATATATATATATATATATATATATATATATATATACACACATATATACACATATATATATATATATATACACACACACACACCTGTTAAAATCAGCTTAAAAATTGACCTTGTGTCACATCCTGTCCGGGTGGAGGGGTTGGTATATATACACACACACACACACACACACACACACCTGGAAAAAAATATAAGACCACCCTCAAAAATGAAGAAAGAGATATTACTTACCATTTTTAAATTATAAAAATCAGATATATGAAAGATAAGGCATAAAGACAATTAAATCTAAAATATCAAGAAATTTCAATTCATTTTTTATATGTATATTAGCATTTATGCTTAATTCTAAAATTTTGTTTTGACATAAATATAAGACCAATGAGCAGAACTATAGAATATAAAGGCAAATTTTTTATTTAATATTTTGTAGATCTGCCGTTAGCTTTGATAACCTCAGAAATATGGTTAGGCATACTTTCAACTAGTTTCTGGAGTTGAACCTTTAGGTTGAGTTCAGAAATTGCTGAGTACTGTCGACCTCCTTCATCAACTTTTGCAACAATCAATCCCCACAAATTTTCTATAGGATTGAGGTCTGGAGGGCATGCTGGGTGGTCAAGAAGTCTTATTTTTTGTTCAAGCAAGTACTTCTTTGTTATCGATGCATTGTGGATAACAGTATTATCTTGCTGAAAAATCCATTCTTCTCCACATAGACAATGCTCTTCTTGTGTGAGAGAAAAATCATTTAGCATCTTCACATAATCTGCTTTTTGTAGACTACTGACAAATTGTAGTTTAAGTTTTCCTAAAGATGAGAATGCCCCCCAGATCATAAGAGATCCTCCTTCACAATGCCTTGTTGAGTAATTCTCTTCTAGAAAATTTTTTGTGTACCAGTACTTCTGGAAGCCATCTAGACCATCTAAATTGAATTTCTTTTCATCCAAGAAAACAACTTTTCGTCATTCTTTAGCACTCATGGTTTGATATTGATGAGCATATTCCAGTCGTTTCTCTTTGTGCTTCATAGTTAACCTTGGACGATGAATTCTTTTCTTATGCTTAATTTTTTCGTTGTTTAAATGACTTCTAATTGTTTTAGTACTGCAAGGAGCATCCACTAAAGATTTCAATATTTTTGATGTTGACAAAGTTTTCTTTTTTACTTCGTGAACAATTCTTCTCTTGAATTGTGGTGATAATTTCTATGGCCTGCCAGTCAGTTTTCTTGTTTCATACTTATTTAGACTTTTCAAGTAATTGCAGATAATGGTTGTACTGCATCCTAAGGCCTTTGAAATTTCTCTGAGATTTTCTGACTCTTTTCAGAGCTGTAATCTAGTCTTTCTCAAATTCAGATAATTTAGTTCCTTTAGTATTTTGAGTATTACAGTTTTAATAGCTTTTACATCACATAGACTATATATAATAAATTTTTCAACTAAATTAAGTCCTTTTTTAAATTTTTTATGAGTGGTCTTATATTTATGTCAGAAATAAATTTAAAAAATTGTAAACAATATCTTTTTCTTCATTTTTGAGAGTGGTCTTAGATTATTGAACTTCCTATTCAGTAGTAAGTGATTTGCAAGACTTGCTTCCAAACCATGAGAAGATGCATTCCTTTTAGAATGTATTTAAAGTTAGGATAATGTTGACAGAATAAATGGGTACTTTTTGATTATCAGTTTCTTGCTAAAGCAATCATTGGACCAATGGTGAGAAAAGGACAATCATCTAGGACTGTTGACAATGTCTACAATATCTTAACTTGGATATATATCCTATATTATAGAGCACTATATATCATACACAAGAGCCCACACACGTGTTAGAGTTTGAGTTTTGTTTAATGACATATCAACCTCTGTGGGTCATTTAATGCTAGAAGGGTTAAATTGGTTTTGTTTTTGTGTGCATATTTTAGGATTTAGGGTATGAGTTTTGGTTATGACACATGTATTTACCAACCCCTTTGTATGAGCAGGAGGTGATACAAGGTAAATTTTTAAGCCAAGTTCAACAGGTTCAAATTCAGTTTTCCTTCTCCTAGACCAGTTGCCATAAAAATAAGCACAGATCCCCATTGCTCGATGGCTGCACAGACTGGCACACCACAACTGATTTAGAACATCATTTCATATTTCCAAAAGAAATAGTGTTAATGACCCAGTTCCCAGATATTGCCATTTAGTCCGTTAAATTAAAAAAAGTTTTCGTTATTGAGTTAACAGTCACTTTTGAAGAAAATTTCAGCTGGGCACATCAGCATAAATTGGAAAAATATGAGGATCTGTGAGAACAATTTGTCAGAAATGGCTGGATAACAAATGTATTTCCTATTGAGTTCAGATGCCGAGGTTTCATTACAAACTTAACCTCTGTATTCTTGACTAATCTTTGACTTTCTCCATCAGACAAGAGGAAATACATAAAAAGATCTGAGATAAGGCTCTAACTGCATCAACATGGATATGGCAATCCCATAAAGTGACATCAATCCAACAAAGTCTGGTGATATCGTGAGTTACCCCTGGGGCACTCTGGCTTAGTAGTAATGATACTTTGACACTGAACCCAGACACATCATCTGAGGAAGGCTTTGTTAGAAGCAATGCTGCTGTATAAATATCATTCATTGTATGAGTAATATATATATATATATATATATATATATATATATATATATATATATATATATATATATATACACACACACAATAAAAAAAGATGTACTAGATGTAAACTTATGACTTATTTTCTACTATAATTACCTAAAGAACATAAAAACAATTTAAAGTTCCAAAGACTTTTTTTTTTTTTTTTTTTGAAAATATAAAAAGATTCTCAAGAGAAAAATTTTGAAAACTACTACTCTAAAGATTAAAGAATCCTGCAGTATTATCAAAAAAATAAAAACACTATTGATTTAAAATAAAAAAAGTTCTCCCCCAACCAATCACCAACTTTTGGGCTTTATTCTCTGGTATTTAAATTATTGTAACTGGAACACTGAGAAGCTGACTTTTTGCAATCATTAAATAGGCAACTAATGGAATTTTAATTCGAGATAGGTAATTTATCCTTGTTAAAACCTAAGATAAAATTTGACTGTGCATAAAAATATAAACTATAGTAACTTTTCTAAAAATTCAGTTTAAATAAACAAAATATTTTTTTTAAGAAAAAATATTTTGCAAATATTTTCATTAGTCTTATAAGATTGCTAGGAAAAAAAAATCAATAATAAAACAAATTTACCTATAAGCATTCATTGTATAAACAGCACCATCATAAAATAAAAATTCAGGATCTCTAAAAAGAAAGAAAAATGACAAGATAAGAATATTATTTTAGGACATGTCAACATTTGTGTCTAAATACTTATTTTTTTTTAAACTTTATATTATCATGTGCTACTAGCATGGATTTTCCTGACTCTCTTGCCATTTATCTATCATCCATTGCTTTCGGCAGGTCTTTTAGACTATATATATATATGAGAGAGAAACATATATAGATATTACTTAATGTGTATTACAATTATAAATCAAATAGTAAATAACACATTCTATAATCATCTATTAGAGAGATCAGATATCCATAAGAGTAATGACTTATAGGGACATTGGTGAGAGAATGTCAAGGGGATCACTGCTGTTGGCATGCCTTGATGATCATCATCAAATACCTCTGGTCAATTTTCTTACCAAATTACGAAAAAAAAAAAAAAAAAAAAAAAAAAAAAAAAGAAGAAATAAAATGAATGACTAAAAATATCCATTCTCTTTTTAAATATTGAAGGAGAAAAATTTTTTTCCAATACAATTATATATAAGTTGACCATTCATTTATAGTCCCATCATTCATTGACAGAATTAATTTTTGAAGCCAAAAGTTGGTTCTTGTCTGTCATTGTGTTTGAATTTCAACCTTAAACAGTTTTGTATATAGGCAGATGCCAATTTTTTTAATTAAAAATTACATCCAAATTAGACCTATACACAAATATAAGTAGTAATAAGGACGACTGATACCAGTAGAAATTACAATTTTTGTAAGTTTTTTACTTATTTTATCATATAAATTTACAAATATTGTTTTATTATGTTTAATTTCTTTATGATAATGAGCTCAACAAAAGACAGGTTATGAAAAATTAAGATTTAGATATTTATTATTAAAGAATCAATAAAAGTTTTTCTTTTTGCCATGCCTGATCCAATAAACCATTTTTTATATCATTCATAAAACTCCAGTTTTTTTAAATTATATATATATATATATATATATATATATATATATATATATCATTCATAAAACTCCAGTTTTTATTATTATATATATATATCATTCATAAAACTCCAGTTTTTATTATTATATATATATATATATATATATATATATATATATATCATTCATAAAACTCCAGTTTTTATTATAATATATATATATATATATATATATATATATATATATATATATATATATATACACACACACACACACACTATAAAAAAGTTGTTTTTATGAATTGATATAAAATATACATAAAAAAGAATATACATAAAAAAAGAAAAAAAAAAAAAAATGAATGCTTTCTTTAGAACAACAAAATATCTCCTTTTTCAGTCCCTGTGCAAAAAAAATTATTTCCAAAATACTTATATCTTAAGTAAATGGAAAAGATCAATTTTTCTTTTAAAACTTTAATTTGTGATCGGTGTAAGGAAATATTCACATTTCCCCCTTTTCCTGAACATGCCAAGAAAATTCAGTGCTTAGTAGGCCAGAAAGAATCCTCCAAAATATTTTTATATAACTTTAGTATAAATACAATCTTGATTTGCATGCTGTGTCATTCAGATCTTATGTAAATGAAAATGCACAAACTTGCATTTTACATAGAAAATAGGTCATTTTTTAAATTCACTTATCCAAAATACAAAATCAGAATGGCCATTTTCTATGCATTTAGAAACTAAGCAATCCAAGTACTAAAATTTGTAAAATGAGTCATTTCTTATTTCTCATCACTTTTTTTTTTTTTCTTCGATTACATAGAAACAGACAATAAGTGCCTGATATATATTATTACCCCCAACTCTCTTTCTTTCCTTATTATATTTGCTTTCTTTTTCTCTCTGACATGTACGTTCTTTTTCTTCCCTTTCCTTCCACACAGCTAAATGGAATGGTCCATTATTTTTCTGGAGTGATAACAGAACACTGAAACACAATTGTTCATTTCTTTTTCTATTATTATTTTCATCATCATCATTTGGCCAAATGGGTAGAGTGTTCGTCAATGGTCCAGGAGATTGGGGTTCAATCCCAGGTCGAGTCATACCAAAAACTCAAAAAATGATACTTGATGCTGCCTTGCTTAGCACTCAGCATTATAAGGCAAGAATCAAGGATAAAGTGGAGCAATCCATGGAATGGAGTAGTGCCCTCTCTTACACCTCGGTGTAGTAGCTATTGAAAAAGGAGCCTTCAGGTAACCCTTGACTACAGTCGCCAACTTTACTTTTTTTACTTATAGATATTTAAAAAAAAGCTAGAAATCTGTTGGTTAGTTGTTTGGGATTTATGGCATATCCACCATTGTAAGTTATTTAATGCCAAATCCATTTTTATGCAAATAGTTCTATTTCCAACAATTCAGTTTAGCACGTGTACACAGTTTGTCAAAAACGTTTCTATTTCTAGCTATTCAGTTTATTCAAACAGGTCTAATTCAGTTTGGTATAAGTATAGATTTTGTTTACACAGTTAAATGTCAAAACAGTTCTATATTAAACAATTCAGTTTAGTGTAAGTACAGTTTCAATGTCAAAAACAGTTTCATTTCAAACAATTCAGTTTAGCATAAGTACACAGTTTAAATATAAGTACACTGTTTAATTGTCAAAAACATTTCTATTTCAAGCTATTCAGTTTACTCAAACAGTTCTAATTTTTAAAAAATCAGTTTAGCATAAGTATGCAGTTTAGTTCTTTTTAACACATAGATAGGGCCCTATCTGGTGCTACCATTCCGGGCCAGAGTGGACCAGGGAGCAAATGGCAATGAAGGGGTGCTCCGCATTCCCAAAAGCTCCAGCATCACTGGAACCTCACCATCAGATTGTTTAGTGTCATATCCAGGACACTCAGGTGGGTGGGTGGGGTCTTACTCCTCTGCAAAAGTGCAGTCGTGTATTCTACAGCCCCAGCCAACTAATGTCAAATCTTATATAAGTGAATAGTTCGTAGGCAACAGGATTTTTTAAATGAACCAAAGCTCATTTGTTTGCACACAGTTAAATGGTTTCAAGTATTGCTATCTAACACTAATAATTCTATTTGTTCAGTTAAATGGGTTCTAGTATGGTTATTTAACATTAGTAATTCTATTTATCAAGTATTCCTATCTAATACAAATAATTTGCTTACAAATGTAGTTTCAAATAATAATCCTTAGTAAATGATTGAACAGTTTTATTTGATCTATGGATGAGACCTTAACAGGTACTACCACTCAGGGTCAGCGTGGACCTGAGAATAGATGCAATGAAGGAGTACTCCACATTCCCCAAAGCTCCAGGACTAGAGCCTCACCATCAGATGCAGTTTAATGTTATACCCAAGTTACTTTAATGGATTTAGAGAAGAAGTACACATAAATTTAAAAAAAAAAAAAGCAGCATCAGAGATGAAAGACAACTATGCCTTCCCAACACACCTTTTATCAGCTTTTAATCCCGTAATTTTGACATCTTTGAGGTAACGGGACAGAGTTTCTTCCATCGTTGTAATTAATCGATGATCTTTGGGAATTAATGGAGTTGCTCGTGGCTGGGATGTAAGGCAGTCCAGCCAAGCAGAAACTAACTCTTCCTGTACTTCCTGCAAAAACAAGTGAAAAATTCAGTATTAACATCAGAAAATGTTAAAAGAAAATTGAATAAAAAATCACCCAACTATAAGTTTTACAATTTCTTAATCATCAGGTAATCTTTGGTGAGTATACACACATGGCAGTAATTCTATTTTATTTTGCAAAGACAACATCATGACAAAAAGTTTAATTAGGCATTAATTTGCATCATAAATATTTTATTTGTCTAAATTTCTAAGATGAAGCTTGGTAATTTTTATCATTTAGAATATTTGAACTATTGTCTTCATCTTTATTGTTATATACAATGAATGCTTACGATAGCTTAACACTTGTACCCGGTTATGGTTTAATAGAATTAGAACAATCCACTCCAGTTGATTAAATAAAGGGTTTGATTCAAAGTTCTGTATAGGCTCTCAAGTTTGATGAGAAACACCTGAAGAAGGCCGAAGGATGCATTGGCCGAAGCATTGTGAATATAACAATGAGGATTAAGACTGTAGTTTGAATACTCTAAATAAAAATTAATATTTTGTTTTATAATATTATATATTTCACACACATACTAGTTTGTAGTACCCATGTATGTGTACACAATAGAAATAAAATATAGTCTATTTACCTATTGGGCAATATTCCTTTGGTTATTTTAGTCAGTTTTTATAGATATATCTAATATATGAAACCTTTCAGGAGTGCATCTTAGACAAGATACTTCAGCTATGTTTGACTTGTGTAATGTGCCAATCCAGAGAAGAGTCAAGCCACTACCAGAGGTGGTGGGGTCCATGTTTAGACGAAAATGATGACATCTTACTGCATGCTCAAAGAAAGAATTAATCTCTGTGCTTTCCTCTTTTGATACCTGGATGTTTATCCAATAGGCAAAGACAGATAATCTAACAAAACTATCAAAAATTTCTTTTCACATGAGCTAACTGAATTCATTTTGAATCCAAATATATTTTCAAAGTTTTTATATGAGGGGATATATATATAAGAGACAAGGATTATTTTGTGTTTAGTTTTTAATTCAGCTTTTCTTGTTGGTAAACAAGATGTTACAAGTGTGTTTCTTGTCCATTTAAGAAAAAAAAGAAAAGAAGTCTATTAGATTTCCCCATTGCGAGAGGGAAAATTAGATTCAAGCCTTTTTCAAGAGCATTAGTGTGAAGTGAGTGCTTTTAACCATTAGACTACCTGTGCCATTATATCCACAAATAAGTAGAACTTGCTTATTGCCCAAATGTAAAATAATTTCAGTTGATTATTTTAGTAGTAAATTCTTTTTCTAGTTAAATTTGGAGTTTGAAGTTTCATTTGTTAAGGTCAAGGCTCGAATGGACATTTGTTTTATGTGGACATAATCATATCATAATATGCTAATTCGAAGATGGACAGTTTGTTTTAGAATTATTTAAGATAAATAATTGGCAATGATGTGTTACTAAATGACTTAGTGCAGACATGTGATTTAACGATTGCATAATTATTAAGTTTAGGATGTAAATATAAGAAATGGATTCAAAGACTTTGGGGCAGATGGGAGACAAGATCCCCCATAAGAGAGACACAGGAGGAGTCTTGCCAGAACGAGACCCCTCAGAGGGGATGGAAGTCATGCATGTACAGAATGGCTGGTGCGAGAATGATAATAACTGTTGTTTCTTTCTCTCGTCTTTCCCGCTGTACAATCTATCTGTCTATCTTGTTTACACACTTTCTTCTCTCTCGCCAAGCAATAAATTTTCTATCAAGCGAATCAACAGGAGTCGTGTTTAAACCACTTTTTATCATGTTCTGGTAGCATTACAACTTTCAAGTGGTACCATTACTAAAAAATGGATGTAGTAAAAGCTAAGGTTTTTAATGCTGATTTTCAAAGTGAACAGATACTTCCGAATTAAAGAATTGGTGAAATACTAGGGCGAGTCAAATGTTTTGCAATATTTTTCATGAATGAAGCATAATTCAGCAGCTCAGGATGCTTTTGTCAAGGTTGTGAAGATGATGAACAATTCCTTTTGGTTATTTCCATGGTGTTATGGCTCAGTTTGAACTCATAAAGCCTAAGTTTTCAAATTAGACTAAATTGCAGGTTCATCTTTGCAGCTTTCACATGGAATGAAGCAACTAGCATCACATGTTAGCACACCAACTAACATGATATTACCAACCAAAGTGGGTACTTTCCACAGCTTCAGTCACATGACACACGTGCCGCAAACTAGCACATATCAAAATATTGCAAATTTTTTTACTCATCCTAGTACAATTTTCATATTCTCCATTTTTGGCCGATGTCAGATTAAAGTTAAATAATAAATGGATTTATGATTATCAGTTTGGCTGTACAAGGATTTCTTAGGATTATATAAAAATGTAAGGACATTACATTTATATAACAGATCAACTTGGACTGTAAACATTTAAATGAAATACATTGGCCTAGTGGGTAGAATGTTTGCCAATGGTCTGGGAGACCCGGGTTCAATCCCAGGTAGCGTCATATCAAAGACTTTAAAAATGATACTTGATACCGCCTTGCTTAACACTTAGCAATATAAGGTATGTATCAAGGGTAAAGTGTAGCAATCCAGGGAAAGGAGTATTAAGCAAGGATTTTTTTAAGGGGAAAGAGGAAGGAGCAAAAAAAAAAAAAAAAAAAAAAAAAAAAAAAAAAAATAATCAATACTTTTTTCTTTAACACAATCATAAAATAATAGCTATTATTATTATTATAGAAATGATAATTGTAATGAACAATGCCAAGAGACTTGTTTCTCCAATCCTCTAGCCGACAAAGGCAGACAGAATTTGTTTTCCTCCTTCACAATGAAGTCTGGTTCTTTTGCTGACAATCTTCATTTTCTCACTCTCTCTCTCAAAGTTCCACACTATATGCTCCAACCAAGTATTACTCTTTTTCTGGTTAACTTCCATTGGTCATTGATGCAAGACTGCCATCTGTTGCTTTGAAGTACTTATGTACATAATAATTCATTCATATTCATAAGTGATAACAAAAACTCAGACTTGTGTATGTGCATGGCTCGCATAACAAGTGGCTGCTTTCATTAAAGATATGTGAAGTAGTGCATTCTTAGCTTCAACTAATTAAAAGTCATCTCAATAATAATAAATACATCAAATAAATTAGTCATTATTCAGTTTATATATAAAGAACATCAAACTCTATACATTATGTCACACTGATTTGCCAGCTACAAGGTGACAAAAACTAAGTAACCCATCTAAAGTCAAGCTACCACTGTAGTGTTGGTTGATAGCAGGGTGCAAGGGGGGTTATCAAAGAGACTTACTAAAACATTACTTACCAGTCCATCAGTAAATAACCGGAACTGTCCCTGGTTGGTTAAATTGTAAAGATGTCGTGCTAAGGTTTCTGCTAGAATTTGAATATTTCGAGTGAGAATATGGGAATCAACTCGAGATCTAGAGGGAGAAAAACATAAAATACTTTTAATATTGAGAAAATTTACACACCTGGTTTAATTGATAAATAAGTTTAATATACGAACATGGTTTAATTGATAAATAAGTTTAATATACGAACATGGTTTAATTGATAAATAAGTTTAATATACGAACACGGTTTAATTGATAAATAAGTTTAATATACGCACCTGGTTTAATTGATAAATAAGTTTGATATACGCGCATGGTTTAATTGATAAATAAGTTTAAAACCAGATAAAATAATGAAATGAAACTAAATGGTATGAAAGTGAAATGTGAATTTTTATACTGAAATTGGCTGTTCAGCTTTTTGCTTATCAAACACACTCAGCTGGCCTTTAATTTTTTTTAGGATTTTCATTTCAGTGTATTTTCTTCTTCTTAAGAAGTAGTGCCCTCCTCTACACTTCTGTGTAGTAGCTATTGGTAAGGGAGCCTTTGGGTCACCCTCGACTACAGTTGCCAACTAGATATGAGGGTCATTTGAAAAGTTCACAGGCTGACCAAGATACTCTCATGGAATATGACCAAATGAGATCTATTTTTCAACATATAGTGGTTTAGGCACTTTTTCTTTCATGTTGCAGTAATCGGATCCTATTGACCCCCACCCCCCCCAAAAAAAACATCAACAGCAGCCAATGAACTTTTCAGCCCAACCTTGTATATGAGGACTGACTGATAATTAAGGTCTTTAATCAAAGAAAACAAATTTTGGACCAAGTTGAATAACAAAACTGGTACCAAAATGAAGCAACCTCATTTCTCTTCCAAACTACAAGTTTATTTTTTCAACACAACCCCCATTTAATCAAACAAAATTTTCCAAAAGTTTTATCCACTTCTTCCAAAGTAAAGCAGAAAATTAATCTAATTTTGCACGGAAATATCAACTCTGGTATCAGATGAAAAATACTGACAACACTTTTTTCATTTTCAGGAATAACCAAAAGTCTGATGGTGCCAAATTAGTGTTGAGAGAGTCCAAGTGGGAATTTCATGATTCTACAATTCACATACTTTTATGCATGAATTGGATGTAATAGTGAAAACTAATGAAGTCAGTCATAATTATAAAGTGAATTAATTGTGAATTGAAACTGGATTGTAAAATGAATCCTTACTTTATGTTCATTGTTCATCTTACAAAAAGTTGGGTTGTAAAAAAAAAAAAAAGGGACCTTTCTTTTTGTACTTTAAAAAATAAATTTTTCATTCTTTCTCCTTTTTATTTTCTGAAGCAGACTAAGCAAAGCTTAACAAACAGTAACAATAAATTTTCTTATTACACAATAGCAAGATAGATAGCTAATACAAAAAGATGAAGAGAAAGAGAAAAAAAAAATCAATATGCAAACAATTAATAATGCCAAGTGTTACCATAATAATGGAATTTCTCATTATTCCATCGAGATAACAGGTTGTGAGAACATGGAAGATATTTGATAGAGCAAATCAGTATGAATGGTTGCTTACCTGACATCTAAAACTGTTCCTCTTTCTGTTGATTTATGACTTTCTAGTTTAGATAGAGTGAATGCAGGTAAACGTTTAATACTAAATCTTTCATGTTCCCAGGCTAACATATCTTCAGCAAGATTGATCTTTTTATGCACCATTTTGAATGTGACATCTGGGAAAAAGATTTTAGTCATATCTTCCATATCCTAAAAAGAATACAAAAAGAAATTTCAGACAAAACATTCTCTCTCTCTCATATATATATATATATAAAGAGAGAGAGATTAATAATATATATCAAATTGTGGATTCTATTCACGCTTCTTATATAAATGGGTTAAAGATGACATGGCCTATAAAACGAAAAGAAATAATCTCTAATATCTTAAAGAAAATGTTGGGGGGGAAAAAAAAACAAAAAACAAACAAAAACATACTGTACTTACATCTAAGGCAGTTAGAATGGAAGAACTTAAAAAAAAAAAAAAAAAAAAAAAAAGTTTTTTTCCTGATGTTTCAGAGAAACCTTTCTCCTAATGATGATACAAAAGTGACCAAGAAATCAGTATAATTTTATGATTTCTTGGTCACTTTTGTATCATCATCAGGAGAAAGGTTTCCCTGAAATATCAGGAAAAAAATACACATTTAATTTTATCTTTAAATGCTTCCATTCCAACTGCCTTAAATGTAAGTGGAGTATCATATTTTTTCAACATTTTCTTTAAAATATTAGAGATTATTTCTTTTTATAGATCATGCCATCTTGATAATACACACACACACACACACTTATAAATAAAGAGTACTCAATATTGTTGGTAGAGAATGTGTAGATCTAATTTGCGTAGCATAGATCAAGTCAAAAGTGTTTGATGACAATTGGTTTATCGCCTATGCAATCAGATCAAGTTCTTGGTCTGATGATAGCCTAAGCAAGAAAATAACAGTCACCAGGCACTACTGACTGTGTCTATGCTATATTTTATAACTATTTCTATAACTTTGACAGTGTGGAAAATATATATATATATTACACAAACCAATATCTGGAAAAAAATTTATACAAAAGAAATTCATACTGCATGAAAATACCACAATGACTAACCAAAAGAAAAAACACTGACAAAGTTACCTAAGCTTATATGTAAAAGTGCTCAATATACTAAGAGCAAAACTAGAAAAAAAAAAAAAAAAAAGCCAGAAACTACTAACCAAGGTTTCAGCAAACAGATTTTCAGGATAATTCTGACTAAAGAAGGTTGGCCCAAATTTGCTAAATTATGCTAATTTTTAAAATCTTTCTAGTGGCCACTTTAATAAAATGTTGTTTGGACCAACCATCTTTAGTCATAATTAACCTGAAGATCCAGTAGGTGAAACCTGGGTCAGTAGTTTCTGGATCTTTTAGGTAGTTCACACACACAGAGTAAGTAAGTAAGTTGGCTGACCATAGCCAAAGGCTCCCTTTTCAATAGCTACTATATCAGGGTGTAGGAGAGGGTGCAACTCCTCTTCTTGGATTGCTCCACCTTACCCTTGATCCATACCTTATAAAGCCGAGTGTTAAGCAAGGAGGTATCAAGTAACATTTTTTGAGTCTTTGGTATGACTTGACGTGGGATTGAATCCTGGGCTTCTGGGCCATTGGCAAACACGCTAACCATTATGCCAATGAGCTGGTTAAATTAAAACCACATATTGCAAGTAATAGTTTTATGATTTCATGATCATCGGGCAATACTATACTGATGAATTGTAAGATCCCAGAAGTATGTAAAACAATAGACGTAAAGTAATCTTATAAAACACAACAATCTGTATTTACCCAACCCCTCTATCCTAAGCAGGATATAGCACAAGGTAAATTTTTAAGCATAGTACAGCTGGTTTGAATTTAGTTTTCTTTCTCCTAGATCAGTTTCCATAACTGGGCTAAAGAGCTCAGTTTACCTCAACTATTTTACCTATAGCAGAGGGTGGATGGACTCATATCTTTTCAAAGGTCATTAATGCCAAGTGAAATGCAAACAGCCTTATTCAGGAAGAGAATTTGGCTTGGGTCTATTTCCTACAACAAAAACTTATGCCAAATTAGACTAAAAAGCTCAGTCTGCTCTAGTTTACTCAGAATAAAGTGGGGGGAGGGAGTAGGGTTCAATAGAGGAGTGAATTCATGCCTTTCCCTGTAGTAATTAGGGGTTGCTTAACAGTCACTGGAAAATCCTCAGGGTTGAGTCAATGTCGACTATGAAGAGAATTCTGTTACCTTGGGTCAGAAAGCTTAATCCAGGACTTTTTCTTCCAAGGGACACTTTTCATGTATCACCGTCCAATACAATTTCTATCTTCCATTACCATCAACAGTCTCACCACAAACATCTCTAGCTTAGAAAACTGCCCTCATGAAATGTCTCTTACAATCACCTTAATATAAAGTATCTCACCAACTGCAACGCTTGAGTTCACTATGAACACAAGCACTGTCTCTGTTGCCTGGGCTCTTTTTATGAGTTTAGAGCTTTGCACATGTCTTTATCAAGTCTCATCAGAATCCGAGATCGTGAGTTCTTAAAACATGACGTTGGAGCGGCCATTTTCGCCTTGCATGCCAGCAACACATGAGCACGTTTTTCCGGGGTTGAGTCCATTTCTCTTCTACATTAATGCTAAGTGAAGTGCCAACAACCTTGTCCAAAATTTGAATTTAGCTCATTGAGTTTATTTCCACTATGCTATACGCATCTCTAATGTTGCTTATAATAAGCTAAAAATCTTAGAATTCCTTAAATTTCTAATTTTTTTTCTTCGTTTTATACATGGAGATATAAGTTTCTATTACACTTACAACACTCCTATATTTCCATATTGCTTTTTTGTTAACCTTATTTTTATATTTCATTCCAATTTACTAGTAGACACTCAAAAGGTTCCTAAACTCAATTTAAAAAATTCTAATTATTAAATTTTGAGTATCTAAAAACATTTTAATGAATAGTAGCTAACCTGTTTCTCATTATTGAAGTCATGACAGAGTAGTAAACCACGCAGTAGAAACTTATTTTCATGTCTACATTTTGACTTGGGCTCAAATTAAAAAAAAAAGAAATTTTTAAATTTTTCCTTACATTTTTTTTTGGTTTGGTTTCATGGCATCTCAATCATTGTTGGTTATTTAATGCCAAATCCTGTTTTTACATTTATATTAAATATGATTTGTAAACACATTTTGTAGATACACACAGTTAAATGATCAAAGTTCTATTTCTAACAATTCAATTTAGCAGAAGTCATTTTTTTTTCACAGTTTAAATGTCGAACAATTCTATCTGACCCTATCAGGTGCTACCACTCCAAGCCAGAGCGGACAAGGGACCAATGGCAATGAAAGGGTAATCTGCATTCCCCAAAGTTCCAGCATTATTGGAGCCTCACCATCAGATTGTTTAGTGTCATATACAGGACGCTTCGGGGGTGGGGGAGTCTTGCCCCACTTCAGAGATGCAGTCAGTGTATTCTACAGCCCTAGACAATTGGGCTATGTGTTTTTTTTTGGTTTGGTAATGTGATGATAGCCATTTTCTCATTGCAACCGAGATATGTGTTATTTCCTGATGCAGTATTTGACCAATTCATTCTACAGCCACTTTCAGGTATATAACTCTGAATGGAGACAAACCATTCACTATATTTGCAACTATTTTGTGTTGTAAAAAAAAAAAAAAAAAAAAAAAAAAAAAAAGTCTCTTTATATACCTGAAGTTGTTATTTCCTGATGCAGCATTTATTTTCTATGATATTACTAAGGTGGTTTGGCTTTTGATGCACCACAGAGGAATACAAAAAAATTTAAATCGTTTAGACAATTCCTGGTGTTATAAACTTTGTTTAGTTCAAACAAACGATCTCTTTGTTGTTAGTATTGTTACCACATCATTTTGGTTAATCTATTCCACAGCCTCCTTCAGGTATATAGAGACATTTTTTTTTTTTTTTTTAACAACACAAAATAGTTGCAAATATAGTGGATGGTCCGTCTGTCCATTCAGAATTATATACCTGAAAGTGGCTGTAGAATGAATTGGTCAAATCATTGTAGTAACAATATCAATAGCATAAAGATAAATTCACTCTGAAAAACACTGGCTCATATTAAATCACTGAAGTTAAGCAACAATGTGCATGTTCAGTACTTAGAAGGGTAACCACTTAGTAAGAACAGATACTGTAAACAACCTAAGGCCTTCATGCTAAACAAAACAAACCTTAGTAAATAACAATATAAAGGAGTCTAATTGCTCATACAAAACTAGGAACAATAATGACTGTTTAGATTTATAGACAATAAAGTAATTCCACACTTAAATTTGATTTTTTTTAAAGATTTTTTTTTATCTTAGATGTGATTTTGTTATAACATTGATGAAAAAAAAAAAAAATCAATAAATACTATAGAGTAATATCTCATCTACTGAAATAGCAATATCAACATACATATAGGTAAAGTATGGACTGTTATTAACCATATGGAAATCTGATCTCTCTGATAAAATAAAATGGGAATTATTCCAAACTGTAGCTATGTCAGCACTATGTCAGTATTTCAGCATAGCTGAAAAAGCTTGATAGGAACAACAGAAAATTCTATGTTTAATGGGTTTTTTTTTTAAATTTTTTAGGTTATAGAAATGCCATTCACTGGAAAAGAAAAAGCATTTAAACATTAAATGTAGAATTTGGAGTTGTTTCTACACATACTGTTATTTGAAATCATTTGATCATGAGTTGGTCAAATTAAGATTTGATCATGGAATTTTTCTGAAACAATCTGTACATCTGAAATGCTAAATTTTGTAAACACCCTGTACTATGGTATTATTGGTTTTGTTTAGACCTTATTTTTCTAATGCAGGTCTCATTGGGGAACAAGAAAAGTTTTAGTAAATGAGCTAGGCTTTAGCTAGTTTACCAAAACTTTTGTTACTCTTACTTGGCTTTTAACCCAACTTAATCAACAATGTTAAGTGAGAACCTTTATATATACATATATCTCTATACAGTAACTTGAAAGGATAAATACAAAAATATGTAGACGAAAAATGTCTATATTGTTTAATCAAATATATATATATATATATATATATATATATATATATATAAATATGCACACACAGAGTTACATGCATGTATATTTTCCATTAACTGTATAAATATGCTAATAAGGCCAGTGCAATAGTGATGATGATGATGTGAGGCTGAAAAGAAAGTTACCTTGAGAAAATATCCACCTGCACTGTCTTCTCTGGGTGGTTTTGATACATGCAAATTGAGTGTATTACCAGAGCCAATTGTATCAAGGCACAGTACATAAGCTACATCAGTCAGTTGGTTGTTATCTACAATTATATACATAAAAAAAAATGTTATCGATTATATGTATAACAAATATGAAAAAAAAAGAAGTTATAATGACTTGTATGTAATTAAATAAAACAACAGATTCTGAAGCTGAATTTAAGTGAGAATGGTAAAGTCATTGTTTCAATTTATTTCTACTTATATACACTTATACTTGACAATAAGTAATACATATATACATGCTAGCAGGAGAACATGGCATTACCCAGAATAAAGATAATATACTAAAACATTTTGTCAAACAAAAATCATTCCATTTGCTTTTTATACAAATTAGTCCTCCAACTGCACAAACCTCTAAAATACTCCCTAACATTCCACTCAACAAATATTGTTAAAATATTCCTTGGAGGTGAAAGTTCACATGCCATGTTTTATAGAGACTGGCCTATAAGCTTAGGAGTACATAGATAACAAGCAAACAAATCAAATATACGTAAATGTTGTCAAAAATTTAATAAAAAAATAAAAAATAAAAAAAAATAAAAAAACCTAAAGTATTTATAGGATGATTTTATTTATAGTTTAATTATTTGGTAATATTAAAATGTTTCAGTTTTTGATATTAAACCATCATCAGGGAATTTTAAAGTGTGATGATTATCTTCTGAATTATATTTAATTTGATTTGTTTTTCTTCAAATGAAACAACAAAATGAAAAAGTTTTTAATATCCTATTTCCATAATTAGTGTTCGGTTTCAAAACTGTATGATAAAATTAATGTTCAAAATGTATTTTTAAAACATCTTTCCTTATAAAAAGAAAAAAAGAGGGTGGGTTGAAATACTCATATGATGATGTCATCTGTTGTTGATGACCTTTTTTTTTTTGACTAAATGGGATTCAAGCACTGCTTTACTGATAAAAGAGTGTGGATCAAGAGACTATGCTGTAAAAAAAAAAAAAAAAAAAAAAAAATTTTGTCACATTGTAGGAAAGTATTTCAGACAACCCATGAACTTTTCAGCCTACCCTCATATATATATATTTAAAAAGAATGAAATGGCTTACATGAACTTAGAGCTGGTACTCAGAAAAAAAAGTGATATGGTAATTTCTTTGAGGTGTAATGGTTAACAAGTTAGTGTTACAGATCAATGATGACTTAGTAGCAAGTTCAATCATCATTTGGCGTCTCATACTTTTGTACCAAATCACGCAAAAAAAGCATCTAGAATTAAGAAGATGAAAGATAATACTTGTCAAAATTATCAATTATTAACAAAATAATAGCATATTGAAGTATCATATTATTTCTAGCAGAGTATGATTTTTAGCTTTCATGTCTCGTTGTAAAGATGCATTTGACAACTGTACACCTGGTATGTAAAAGATTATTATTGGGTCCTGAAATTTAGTCATGCAAAAGAAATTAAATTTATCAAATATTTTCCCCATAATACTTTATAATCTTACATAATTCTATAAAGCTTACTTTTAATACTGTATTACAAGGGGATTAGTTTCCAATATTTCACAAGATCATTTTAAAGGTGAACAGGTCCACCCAGTTAAAAAATTTCTTTGCCATTCATTATCAATTTGATCTTATGTAGTGTTACAGCCATCTTTAAGAGTTAGTAGAAATGAAAAAAAAAAAAGATGAGGGTGTTCCTATCAGAAAAGGAAAAGTCAGCCATGTGATCAGAGAAAAATACCGCTCACTTTATTGCTGATGTTAAAACTTTTCTTTGGTCCAGTCTCAAAAACAGGAATATATAAGTGGTATTTTTAAATCAATTAAAGAAAAATATATTCTTAGACAAATCATAGCCCATCATCAATGGCAAGTGGAGTGGTTTTGCTCTCTTGGGAAGCGGCCATTTTGAAGAACATCCCAAAGTCTCATGTTCAGCCCTCTCTCATACCTACAGTGAGAGTTCTTGGGATCAAACTTTTGTTGTTGGTCATGCAGCTGGGCACTAGGATCACTGGTGGTGAGAGGTAGGTTTTACATTACACTTATATTTGTACAAAGCAAAGTACTGTAAATATGGAGATTTTCAACTTTTATGGTGAGAAATTTAACCTCTTACCAATTAATCCCAAGAGTCTAACTTTAATATATTAAATGAAAAATATGTAGTACATGAAATAATAATTGCATTGTTTTTAGTTGTTAAGTATCAACTTTCTGCTCTTTTGACAACTAAAGGATGCAAAGAGAAGTTTTCAGTCAGGATACCTGGTTATGGAAATGCATTTGACACCTGCAAAACTGATACTTAAGGAACCAATGAATGAATTTTACCTGTTGAATCTAAACTGTCTTCAATCCATCGTTTTGTTCCTTGATAATTGAATTTTCCTCCCCCAGTCAATAAAAATACTAAATTATATCTGAAAAAGGTTAAGGAAATGCAACAAATAATCACAGAAAACATTTAGCAAAGAGTCAAAATGGAAGAACAAGGAAATTAGAAAAAAATCTAAAAATGTCATTTTGTAAAGATAATTGGTCCTTGTTGTAACTGACTAGTATCCTCACCTTGGTTGTTACAGTCATAACATTTCAGCTGTTTCATTAATATACACAGATCACAATACTGCTGGTGTGTTGCTCACAGATTTATATTTCATGTTCTTTCTCTTTTTAATTTGTGGATATGTGTTTATTTTAAGTATAATAAAGCTAAAATATTCTGACTCAGATTTGTTTCCTAAGCTACATTACAGTAGGTAACTGAATTTTATGAAGCTTAGCACAATACAAGGCCTAATTGAATTAAAAGGATACTGTTGTATCAATCTTATAAACAGAGCAGACTTGCTTGCCTTTTAAATCAGCATTAAAAATACTTTTAATATCTAAAATATACATAATAATTAGCATCATTTAATTTTCCTGGATTTAATACTGAAACAAAAGGCTGATATTCTTTGTAGTGATTAATCAATCATTTATTATTATAGTTACCATATTACTAGCATTATTCTTACTATTTGCCCTTTTGGCAGAACTTAAAATACACTGGCTGTATCCCCAGAAAAAGGGTACGCCCCACCACTCCCAAGGGATGTCTTAGATATGACAAACTGCATCTGATGGTGAAGCTACAGTTCTGGAGTGTGAAGTACCCCTTCCTTACCATTACTACCAGGTGTTTTTTTGACCACGAGTCGTAGTACCTATTAGGTTTCCAACTATGGGTCAAATAATTCTGTTTAAAAATTATTTATAAGATAGTATTGCCCTCATCCCTCAAAAAACCCTCTTATGAAAAATTATTCAAAAAGTGTAAACATGAACATTTAATGAATGCAATTCCCTAACCTCAGACTATAAAATAACCCAAGACGAGTTGACATGCCGTTAAAATCAACTAAGCAATCAAAAATGGTCTATACATCATGTATTTATCTAATAAAGATAATTCGTATTTTTCTTTCATGTAAAGATATTAACTATACACGAGAACTTAATTGGTTAAGTTTAAAATCAAGGGGAGATAATCACTGGAATATAAAATGACTTGTTAAATATGAAAGATATTTAGAATGAAAGTGAATTCTGAATTAGATTGTATACAGACACACACAAAGGTTTCTTACATATGAGGGATTATTTCAGTGATAAAAAGAACAGTGATAGGTAATAAAATATGAAACTGATGAATATATTTTACATTTGATGAACAGCAAATTACTGAGAAAAAGTTAAAGTATAAACTATTGATGTCTTTAGAAATACCAGATACTTTTCTATTTTTTCTCCGGATTCATTTAGTAATTTATAGACTATTATTGCTTGATAAATTTTTTAGTCTTTCTTTTTTAAAAATAATAAATTGCTTTGCATTCTGATGATGCTAGACTACAAACAAAATATGTTAATCTTATTTTCCAAACTCTTCTTTCTTATAGTAATCAATATTTAAAATAAATAAATGTTGCTATTCTTTATTTTTCTAAATAGCCAACACACACACACACAAAACATGAGTGGGATGTGACACAAGGTCAATTCTTAAGCAAAGTTTAACAAGCTGGAATTCATTTTTTTCCTCCTAGCCCAACAACCATACTAACATTAAAGAACTTAGTCTGCCCAACTATTTAGGGAGAACAGTTGGATGCATAACTTTTCCAAAGATATTAATACTATGTGAAAGGCAAACAAAAAAGAGGTGCCTGTGGTGTATTGGGTATCATCGTAGGAAAAGGACCCGACAACACAAGTTCAAATCCTGGACGAGACTGCATTTCACATAGCACTAATACCCTTGGGAAAGGTATGAATCCAATTATTCTCCCTCCAGCTATGGGTAAATAGTAGGGCAGACTAGGTTCTTCAGCCTTGGTGAGGGCAACTAGTCTAGGAGAAGGAAAACTCTGAATTCAAACCTGTTAAACTCCGCTTAAAAATTGACCCTGTGTCATATCCTGCCTGAGGTAAATATGTATGTGAAAGGCAAACAGCCTCGTTCAGGATTTGAACTCGGGTCACTGTGTCCATTTCCTACAATGATAACCATTACACTACAAGTGCCACTAAATTACACAATATAGGATCTAGCATAGGTCCTAATCTTTTCTGACAAGATTGTTTACATATAGACTAACAACTCTATCTAGGATCAGTTTGGTTTCTTTGTTTAATAGCATATCAATCATTGTGGGTTATTTAATGCCAAAGCCATCCTTGTAAAACAATAGTAGTGATACTATTTAACTCATAGCTGGGAGAGATAAAGGAGTTCTCATACCTTTCCTAAAAGCATTAGTCTGAAAATGAATATAATAGCACAACTAGAGTTTGAACTCACTATGATGTCACAGTCCAGCACGTTAGCAACAACTCCATGGGATCTCCCCCCACCCCCCACCTAGGATCAGAGCATAATATCTAAGGATATCATACAATTATTTTAAAAATCCTGATATAAAATCAAAATATGAATTTAAAAAATATAAAATTTGAAATTATAATTTTCTTAAACAAATTCAAATCA
This sequence comes from Sepioteuthis lessoniana, assembly GCA_963585895.1. Taxonomy (NCBI): domain Eukaryota; kingdom Metazoa; phylum Mollusca; class Cephalopoda; order Myopsida; family Loliginidae; genus Sepioteuthis; species Sepioteuthis lessoniana. The sequence continues at coordinate 72,211,348 of OY757924.1, read as the reverse complement.
AGACTAATCTTATAATTCCCCAATTGTCTGTCTGTCCATGCTACTAAGGTTTTTCCATTTTTGGCACAATGGGGTCCTCTCCAAAAAGGTTGTAAACTGTATTTGGTCAAGACTATTTAAATGAAATGACTTCTTATGCCAATAAAACATTAAGTAATCAGACGATGGCCATGATTTGCAAGAAAGGTAACTAAGATGTTTGTGTTTGACATTCAAAGAGAACAGAAGTCATCTTCAAAGCTTTAAAAGGAAAAGAAAGAAAAAAAAAAGTGATGAATTTATGCAAGTGCAACTTAAAGAGATTTAGATTTACATTTTTATTTTGGTTCAAATTGTTCATCCTAAATTATACTATCCAGACAATGAACATCAGTATCCATCTTCAAATCTGTATAGAATACAAGTATGGTTAACAATAATAAAACAAATACAAAAACCATGTCATTATAATATCAGAATTTCTCCTCATTAAAGCAATGAGACCAGATTGCAAGTACATTGCAAAAAGCTTCCTTTACACTTGTGTATGCATAGAAAAACTAACATGCAAATAGCCTATTTCATGCTAACAAAATAAAATTTGTCATTACTCTTTTATTAAGACCAGATTGTGTGACTGTTAAATCACATTGAGTTTTTACATAAGTGGATAAGGAATTTCATAATTATAAATTGTTGATAACATTTTAAAGACAAGCTTCCTTTTATACTCTATATTATGCATTACATATTTTTTTAAAAAAGTGGAAAATTCATATTTTATATATTAAAACAAACAAAAAAAAAATAATGTGAAAAAGGATACTTTGCATGTGTCCTTGAGTTTGTGTAAAGTTTAGAAAATAATCGAGCCAGTTCTAATAAAGCAATGACCCCACTGGCATTGGAATCAGCTCCTTCAGACAATCCCTAGGAAAAGAAGAAAATTTATTTTACTATGTCATTACTAGAGAGAAAAGAAAAAAAAACACATACTATACAGTAAGTAATTATTTGTGTATAACACACACCCCTAACTTGATGATGGAGGGTTTGGGTAAATACATATATACAACCACAATGATAATTGTTGGTACTTAAAAGGGAGGGCGGGGGCTTGTGAAAGTATTGTCTTCTTCTCTAGGAGGCAGTTATGGATAAACTTGATGACTGCTGCTGATAGCCAAACAACATAATCTCCAACAAGACTGAATAAAATGTACAATACCATTTCCTGATCAACGAGGGTGGCTCAACTAGGATGGTCTAGGTTTGGTCACATGCAATGAATGCCTGAAGAAACACTTGCACAAAAATGCCTGAAATTTGCTAAAATAAGGTCCAAAAACTACTGGGCATGAAGGAGCTGCCACTGTACTAACTTGCTCGATAAGCTGTGGGCAGAACTACAACATGCAGGACTGAGAATCCTAAGATCTGGCAAGTGGCTGAGAGAGCTACAAACCCTCACAAAGGAAAGGACAGAGAGTCTTCAAATGAAGGAGGACTGAATGCTGCTGTAGGATGTTCCTAATGACTACATTGGCAGAATACAGTAACACACACAATGATAATTTTGGTAATACATAGATACAGGGGTGACTAAAGATAATAAGTTTGACATGTTACACTGATTAGTGTCACTATGTTATTATTCCCTTTAAGAATGTTTAATATTACCAATGAATATTGATTTATCCTGAGATCAATATAATCATGTAAACTGAATGAGAGCCTTTACTTACTTACTGTTCATAGCCTTCAAGGCAGAATCAGATTAAATTGCTTAAATTAATTACAGATTAAAACCCTGTAAATCAACCAACTGACTCTGGGATAAATTTAGAAATCTTATTCTGGTTGGCTAAAAAAAAAACAACAAAAAAAACAAAAAACAAAAAAAACCCCTGTTAATTGCCATTACCTCACCTGGTAAAAGTGTTATTTGTAAGGTAATGGCTCTTACTTATTTCCATGGAAACTGTAACATACAGGGAGCGCCATAAAGTATAGCCAGTTTTCAAGTATAAAAACCATCATTGGCTATGCATTTTCATTATTAAGGAATAAACGTCCTGATCCCTCATCAACACCTAGGCATGTGTTGTCAGAAACTATTTGTGTATAACACCACATCCCTAACTTTGGACTATGAAATTCAGTAAAAGAAAAAGGCTCTAATAGTTATTGTTGAGCCTAAATTTAGCAATTGTTCAATTTTTTTTTATCCGTTTATATCAACTAAAAATAAGATTTTATATAGTTTACCTTATGTCTTAAGATACAAAATTTACTCAGTACTTAAAGCAAACACATGGAAATGTTCACACCAAAAATGCAACAAGCTTATGGTGAAAAATAAGCTCACATTAGGAGAAACAAAATTATAAACACAGACACACATTCCAGGGGATATTTTTCCTTAACGGCAAAAAATACAGTTTGGACTATAGATATAACTTGATTTCAGTCATTGCATCCTGAATATGGTGAGGTATGTGGCCAGAAAAAAAAAAGTTAATTATTTAGTTCTCATGTATAATACAAACCCCAAACTCTTGGGCAGAAAAATCTGGAAAGATAGTGCATTGTTTACACAAATACTTACACTACTATAGCTTTATGTAACACTTTAATCATAATTCATGGTTGGTCAAACATTATTTCATCAGTTATAACTTGTGAAAAAAAACCATGAATGTGTTTGAATTTCAGAGATGATTTTTGAAGAAAAGAAACTAAATAATGTATTTACATACATTTATTGTAGTTCTTTAATTAGTATCTTTTTGTTGTTGTTATAAAACACCAAGCCTTTTTTCATATTACCATAACAATTGATTTACTCATTACCCAAATTCATCCAACTCATTGTAATGGAATATTATAGTGACAAATTATATAAGATGAACTAAAATGATATGACGAATAGGAATATTTGTGCTATTTATTTTTTGACCTTTTTCAACTAGTTTTGATCCTTGGTTATCATGCGGAAAAAAGTTTTTTTGTTAATAAAAAAAAAAAAAAAAAAAAATGCACTGATAATCCATTTGTTGAATGAAAATTATTTTCTGGTATTGAAGTGTCTTCAACTGACAGTTAAGCTTAAGGGAGCGGGGGGGGGGAATTAAAAGTGACTACTTGGTTTGTTTATTTAGGTGTTTATGTGTAACTCCAAATCTGTCCATCTTATTTCAAAGCCATTCAATTTGGTTGAATCCATTTGGAGTCAGTATGAGCAGACATTTTGCCCATTTACATGTGTTTTTATTATTGCTATAAATTTTATCATTATTGGTTGTGAGTGTGCAACTACTGTAGAATGTCTTGGGCACAAATAAACTGATATAGCACATCCCTCTCCAAGAACGGTTTGATTTCTGAGTTTTTCCTTCTTGACAATTTGTGATACCAAGGTTAAAGAGCCCAATCTACCCATAGCTTAGGGGAGAATAGTTGGTCATAACTTTCCCAAAAGCATTAGTGCTATGTTCAAAATTTGAACTCTAGTAGCCAAATCCACTTCTTAGGATAACAATTATGCCTAAAGCACCTCCTGTGTGTATATATGTACTTAGGTAAGTGTTGTTTTCAAGTGCAATTTCGATTGCTAGGCACAACGGAAGGAAATGGATTCTGTGATTCGTTTTCCCTACCAACTTTCCTCTTTACTCTCCATGTTATTATGTGTCCTCATCACTTTTCTTCGCTCACTGTCTGTTAAACTGGTGGTCTGCAGAAAACAAAAAAGACACCTTTGCTACTGGCATTGCTCCTTTAATGCAACAAAATTTGCATGCGACACAAACCTCATCTCACCAAAAACAAGATGGGTGTCCTATAAATTCCTCCTCCAAAAACGACAAAGTATTTTACTGCCAGCACTCTACACACAAGACACACTGAACTGAGGTAAATCGTTTCTCTTTATATCACCACTCTACATGCCAGACAAAATCTGGCTCTCTTTCGGTGAGAACATGGTAGACCTTCATTTTCGTGGCTCAATTCTTGTTCATTGTCACAGTAAGAGAGTATGCATCACACTGATGCATATATTGACACTGTTTCAGTAGAAAAGATATTGCTACCAAGGTCTACTAATTTCAGAGGCTTGCTATTTAATGAGGAAATGGCACCTTTTTGATTAATACACATGAACTGTTTTATCTGAGTTCACATAGAGACTGATGCCTATTGCTGCCTGCTTCAGACAGGCTTGAGCAGTTGTATTTACAAGAAATGCAAATCAATTGTGTAGTCAGCATCAATAAAAGTTTTTGTGGGATATCATTTACTTCTTGTTTTTTTTTTTAGTGTGAAACCATTTTCTTTCATTACATCTATTGACATTCATAGTACATAATTCATATTATAGTGAGTATATATATATATATATATATATATATATATATATATATATATACACACACACACACACACACACAGATCTGATGATTAGAGAGAGAGTGTGTGTATGTATGTGTGTGTGTGTGTGTGTATATATATATATATATATATATATATATATATATATATATATATATATATATATACCTACACACACACACTCTCTCTCTCTCTCTAATCATTTGTGTATTAGACACTATTTTTCCAGATTTTCCAGCTCAGAGTAAGGGTGCATATTATACATAAGAACTAAAAATACCTTTTTTCGGCAATGTGTCACCATATTTGAAACAGCATGACTGAAAGTAGGTTATATCTATGATCCAGATTAACTAATGTGTAACAAGCACTTCTGTTTTATACTCTTACTAAGAAATAGCAACTGGAATGCATGTTTGTTTATAAATTGTTTCTTCTATTGTGAACTTAATTTACATCAAAAATTAGTTACATTTTCATGTAAACAAGTCCCTTGCCTTTGCCCTAAATACTGTGTAAATTTTGTGTTTTGAACCACAAATTCTTTTTTTTTTCTTTTTATGCAATACAAACCAATTAAAAAAATTAAACAAATGTTAAAGTTAGTTTAAATAGAGCTGCTACAAATTCCCAAAAATCAATATTTATTATACAAGGAGGGGGGGTGATCTTGAATTCCTCTAGAACTAATGAATTATTTAACTTAACCCTTTTGCAGGCAGAAAGACATTTTTCTCTTTTACTGCTCGGTCAATGTAAGGCAATTTCCTATTGGCTACTTGTTGACCAATTTGATATTAGTATATAGAAACATCACTAGGAGGCTCTACTGGGGTGTAGGATTCTGTAACAGTTGGTTTGCAAAATATAATTAAAAGTGAGTGCCTTATTGTTTTCATGCTATTGTACCATGATACACAATTGCTGATCAAATCATCATCTTTCATTTGTTTTTATATATCTGATTGACTTGTTCTGCAAATTTTCTGAAAATAATTCATCCACTCAACAAAGATTAACAAAATTATCTGCCTTTGAAAGGGTTAAGAATTAAACTCGCAAATCCTAAGAAATCTAAAACTTTATTCAACAGAATTTTTTCCCTTTCAGCATTAATGGGAATTAACTTCATTTTTAGATCTTTAACTTTTATAATTATGATAATTACTTGAATACTATCAGCCAAATGACACTGGACTTACTGTTTTAACATATACAGATTCTTATTTTATGAATTTCCAATTGGGGATTAGTTATAGCAACTGCAATCAGAGCAGTTTGTTCCTATCTCTCTTTTTAGCAAGGAATCTATGAATTTAGAAGAGGCATCCCAAATCCTTAGCAATATAGATAAATCTGAATATGGCTCATATACCATGTGTAGTTAGGGACCAAAACCGTACATCTCTAGTTTGCATTTTCATTTGTGACATCTCAGGTTATCAGGGACTGAGTGACCTTGCTATTGGGAGTTTTTTGTTTTTTTTAACAGCATAAGTATTTTATAAAACTGCTAACACATTTAGATTTTTTTATTAACCCTCTGGACTCTTAACCTTCAGATATCCAGCACCCAAGCCCACAAAATTCATGAAGAAAAGAAATTTTGAAGCTTAAGACATTTAAACTTTGCTCCAGGATGTAGATATCATTGTTTTAAACTGTCTCATCATTATATTAAAAAAAAAAAAGAAAAAAAAAGTCTAAAACCTTTTATTATTAATATTTCACAGGTAGCAAACAATGCCAAAAGACTTGTTACTTATTTTGGCACAAGTCATATCCTCCTGACTTTTATCACAACAGCACTTTTAAAACAGAGATTGCTTTTGTTTTTTTCTCACCAACAAGGTTAGATAGTACTTGTTTTTCTTTCTTTCACAAAGTTCTATAATATATGATCTAACCAAGTATATCTCGTTCTAGTTTTTTTCCAACAGTCATTGACAAATGTCTTCCAGTCACTTTGGACGAATCTTATGTATACAATAACTTACGTATATTCACAATAGTAATATTAAGGATTTGAACCTGCATATGTCCACAACTTAGATGACAAATGCTCGCTTTTACAAGGGACACGAAGCAGTATATTCTTTTTGCTTCAGAGTCTGGGATATTGGGCTTATGGTAGATATAGTGCTCAGCCTGAAATATTGAGTATATTGACCCCCACCCAAGATTTAAGTATTTGTTATGCTATGAAACTTCTTAATTTTCAACTCCCAATCTTTACTAGAATAAAAAGAGAAACATATCCCATAATCAGGTTAAGGAGAATAAAATTTTTTTTTTTTTTTTTTTTTTTTTTTTTTAAGATTCAAGACACACAACATTAGTCGCTAATGTTGTGTGTCTTGAATCTTAAAAAAAAAAAAAAAAAAAAAAAAAAAAATTTTATTCACTGGACCCATAATCTGGTTTCAGGTGTAGGGTCACTACTCATAATGACTTGGTCTAGAATAGCCTGGTGGAGTGCATCACTCCAAGTCTACAACTGGTTTGAATCCAGAGTTTTCCTTCTCCTAGACCAGTTGCCATACCAAAGTTAGAGAGCCTAGTTTGCCCTACTATTTACTCATAGGTGGAGGGAGAATAGTTGGATTCATAACTTTCCCAAGGGTATTAGCGTTATGTGAAATGGAAGCAACCATTTCTCATGATAATAATGGATATTCCATAAGTGCCTTCTCTTAACTAGATTGCTTATAACAAAAGATACTCTACAAAAATAACTTTACAGAAATTAATACTCAAACATGTAGAAAAAAAAAAAAAAAAAATAAATAAATAAAAGGAGAAATATTTCTTTAGGCTTAATCAGAAAAATAAAAACTTTTACATACAGGTGCAATTCCAAAGGAATCATAGTGAGCCACAATCACGACACTGGGAAGTTGTTCTTCAATGCCGTAACCTGCTAGTCGACCCTGAATTAAAAAAAAAAAAAAAAAATAAGTAGCAAGAACTTAGTTTTTGCATTTACCAAAAATATTCATTAAAACAAATGATCATCTTAAATAAAATTATTATGCATAAATAGTCCAGGTTAAAAATCTATTTAAAAAAATACTTTAATGATTTTTAACTTCAGATAAAGTGGTGTAGCATGTGATGTTTTTAAATATGAAGAATTGTTGTTAAATTCTGTTTGTACACTCACCTTTGTGCTTCAAGATGAAAATAAAGAGAATGTGGCAATGAATCTGTTAAAGTTGTCATTAACTAAATGATTCTGAACCAAACAGGATAAATAAACTTTTCTTTGCAATTAATTGGTATAATTATGTAGTACAGTGAATTTAAGACTAATCACAACACACTGGCTATCTGGCTAATTACTTATCAATTGGACCATAGCAAACCATTCATGTTGGAGAGTAAAGTTTTTTTTGTTTTTCTTTATTTTAATGGCATGTCGGCTTGTCTAGGACTATTTTATGCTTAGTTTATATTTACACTTTTTGCATAGTTGTTTCTTAAAAGCTTTTTTTTGCACAGTTATAGGATATCAAGTATTCCTATCTCATACAAATAATTTGCACAAAGTTGCATGATTTCAAGTATTCCTATTTAATACTAATAATTACATGGTTTCAAGTAATAATTTCTATTTAATAATAATTGTTTACACACACACACACACACACACATTATTTCAAGTCCCTAACTATCCTTGCACAATGATAGCTTCAAGTAACCATTTTTAATACAAACAATTTACAATTATATGATAACAAGTATGCCTATTGAAAATGAAGAGAATTTATGCTTTTATCAAGGGCATTAACATGAAGTGAAATACAAACAGTGTCATTATGAATTTAAACTTGGTTTGCTAGGTCACTTGATTTTAACTATATTCTTTTTCTTCTGACTTCTTTTTTTTAATCATTAGCCATATTGCAAAGATTTTATCAAAGAGATTATTTATAACTGTTTTTTTTTTGTGTGTGTGTGTGTGGGGGGGGTCTCTTACTATAGAAAAAAACCCAAAAAACTCACACCTCTCATAATTCGAAAATAAATTTATTCAGTTTAGAATAAACTAGAGGATTCTGTACCCAAATTTTTATGTAACTGCCCTACAAAATGTTCTTTCTAGACAAGTTGATCTACTGAGTCTAGAGAAGCCAGTTTGCCTCACTATTTACTCATAGCTGCAGAGAAAGAAGAGATAGAATTTCTATTAATATCTTTGGGAAAGGCATAAAGTGAAACACTAACAGCTTCATTTACAATTTGAACTTGTCTCACCAGGTCCATTTCCTACAATGATAACCATTACAACATCCACACTTCAACTCATAGCTTTATTTTTTATAGTAGTGATATTTACTAAACTTTGTACAGCACAAGACTTCAAGAGTGGGGAATTAAGTGAGGTTAAAACTCACTACATTATTAAATTGTATTTTGATTGATTGTATACTGCGTTGCAGTGTCGGAGCAGTATGTCGTCAGATGGATGGATGAAGGGATGTATACTCCCCTTCCCTAAAAAGGGGGACCTCGGATTAGCCAAAAACTACCGAGGCATAACACTTACATCCATAGCAGCCAAAATCTACAATGCCCTACTACGAAACCGTATAGAAGCCAGAATCGACAACATACTTAGGAAAAACCAAAATGGCTTCCGAAGAAATAGATCCATGACCTCACAAATATTAACCATCCATAGAATCCTCAAAGGTGTACGGGCAAAAAACCTACAAGTGACATTAATATTTGTCGACTTTACCAAGGCTTTCGATTCCATTCACAGAGGAAAGATGGAACAAATCCTACTAGCGTACGGCATACCTAAAGAAACCGTAGCGGCAATAACGATTCTCTATAGAAACACCAAAGTAAAAGTACGATCACCAGATGGAGACACAGAATACTTCAACATTGTAGCAGGAGTACTACAAGGAGACACGCCAGCTCCGTACCTCTTTATCATTTGTCTAGACTACGTACTTAGAACATCGATTGACAAAATCAGAGAGAATGGCTTCGAACTGACGAAGAAAAGCAGATGGTACCCCGCAACAACAATTACCGACGCCGACAACGCCGATGACATAGCGATACTGGCAAATACACCCGACCAAGCCGAAACACTACTGCATAGTTTGGAACGAGCAGCCGCAAGCATAAGCCTCTATGTTAATGCACACAAAACGGAATATATGTGCTATAATCAAACGGGGGACATCTCCACTCTAGAAGGAACCCCTCTTAAACTAGTAGACAAATTCACTTAACTAGGAAGCAGCGTCGAACCAACCGAAAAGGACATCGAAATGAGGTTAGCGAAAGCATGGACAGCTATCAATAGGCTATCGATTATATGGAAATCAGACCTAACCGATAAAATGAAACGCAGTTTCTTCCAGGCAGCGGTCACATTGATACTGCTATATGGCTGCACTACATGGATGCTAACAAAACGGCTGGAGAAGAAGCTAGACGGCAATTACACAAGAATGCTACTTGCAATCTTGAACAAGTCCAGGCGGCAACACCCCACAAGACACCAACTGTACGGCCACCTGCCCCCTATCACGAAAACTATTCAAGTTAGACGAACCAGACATGCAGGACACTGCTGGAGAAGCAGGGAAGAACTCATAAGAGATGTATTCTTATGGACCCCCACACATGGCCGTGCAAAAGCAGGACGACCAGCACGAACATACATTCAGCAGCTATGTGAGGATACGGGATGTTGTCCTGAAGACCTACCTAGGGCGATGAACGATAGGGAGGAGTGACGAGAGAGGGTCAGGGATATCCGTGCTACCAGCGCGACATGATGATGATGATGATGATGACATTATTAAATACCGGGCCATTGGCCTAATGAGTAGAGTGTTTGCCAATGGTCCGGGAGACCGGGGTTCAATCCCAGGTCGGGTCATACCAGACTTAAAAAAAAAAAGGGTACTTGATGTCACCTTGCTTAACACTTGGAGTAATCCAGGTAATGGAGTAGCAGCCTCCCCTACACCCCAGTGTAGTAGCTATTGAAAAGGGATCCTTTGGGCCGCCCTCAACTAAGGTCACCAACTTTACATTATTAAATGGTCAGGAAAGCTAGCTCATAACTGCCACTCCACTACAAGTTGAAATTTCTGTTTATTGATAGATTTTTGGATAAGGATTTTAAAATAAAAGATAAGGAAATATTGACTTCACTCACCTGAATGTTTGTAATCTGAAAATCTGGCAACGATTTAGATTGTGGACCAGTCACTACCATTTGGAAACCATTAGCAGAGGCAGCACTAAATAAGGCTATAAGAAAAAAAAAAGAAGAAAAAAAATCACTCTCTCATTAGAGGTAAGTTTTGTTTTGTTTTTTCTTCTTCCATATTCAAAATTTCATTACCTTGACATTTGAATCCACTTTTTATGCAAATCAAGAAATATTTTTATCATACTCATCATAAAAATTTCAATATCTATACTGTCTGAAAGATGATATTGATTTTGACCTTGGTACTCTATAATATATATATATATATATATATATATATATATATATATATATATATATATATATATATACATATACATACACACACACACACACACACAAGGGTAATAGTAATTTACTAAGTGGTTTACTCAGATGTGGCACAAGGCCATATGAATAGAACACCCAAGGAAAATCGGACTCACTCGTGAAGGTTTGTTAGTCTAGCTTGCTAACTATTACATCACCAGAGGTGCTCACATACTAGAGGGTAGTAGATATGATGATTAAATTTTTATCTTCAGCCACTTAGTGATGTAGTAATGTACATACTCGTGTACTATCTGTGCCATATGTAAAAAGTACAGGGTTGTGTTAACACTCACAGAAGATGTACAGTAATATTGGGTCTGACTACTGTTGATACATCCTATATTTTGAAACCTGTACAAATTCTGATCTGTATATGTAACCAATAACTAATTCCATTATCATATTTACCAACCCCTCCGCTCAGGCAGGATATGACACAGGGTCAATTTTTAAGCGGAGTTTAACAAGTTTGAATTCAGAGTTTTCCTTCTCCTAGACTAGTTGCCTCACCAAGGCTGAAGAACCTAGTCTGCCCTACTATTTACCCATAGCTGGAGGGAGAATATTTTGGATTCATACCTTTCCCAAGGGTATTAGTGCTATGTGAAATGCAATCAGTCAGGTCCAGGATTTGAACTCGTGTCCATTTCCTGCGACGATAACCATTACACCACGGGCACCTCCTAACTAATTCCATTATATTACCTGCATGTTTAACTTTGAATAAAGAAAATAAAATTGAAATACATTCAGTGTTGCAATTTTACACATACGCACACACAAGAAATGTAATTATCGGAAAATGTTTCAACACTCTGCATTAAAAACAAGTAGTGTGACTGTTATATACATACGAACAAAAAAATAAAACTACCACACCATGCAGCACTATACTGATTTTAATCTGGGAACTATATATATATATTATATATATATATATATATAAATAAAAGGTTAGTAGATATTTTGATAGAATTTTCAAAGTCTTTAGAGCCATCATATGAAGTAATAATCACTCATTATCAGTATAACTGCATGCATACTAGAGTATATGCCTATGTAAATGTTGTGATGCTGACCAAAGAAAGACATAGGGGAACACGAAAGGTTTGATAGAAAAACATATTCAAGTAATAGAAACAAGATTCAAATGAACCTGGTTAAACAGTAGTTAGTTGATAGAAAGCCGAGAGTCCAATGTGGTAGTGACTATCTGTCCACTGTGCAAATGGTATCACATGTGATTGTGTCACGCTGATTGGTGCATTCACGTTTGACGCTCTCGTTGACATGTATTTATGGAGGAGGACAAGTCCATTATGTAGGGAGTACAACAGTATAATATAGTCTCTTGTTGGGAGAATGTAAGAAAGTCCTTTTCTTCTGGGTGGTTGTTGTTGGTATCTCATCCTGTCTCAAAGTCTTCTACTTATTTCTGTTCTCACTGTCTTTATTAAGCGAGTAAAGAGGGAATGCTAAATTACCAAACTTCTCAGCAAGTGACCCTGTTGAAGGTTGTAAAGATACTGATTCAAAATAACTGTGGGCTTCTCTATATATAAAGAGGTGTGTATACATATATTAGTGAAAGAGTGCAATCTATAACTCTGCCTGTCCAGTGTGGTAGTGACTATCCGTCCACTACACAAATGGTGTCACGCCGATTTGGTGAACTCCATCTGACACTCTCGTTGACGTGTATTTATGGAAGAGGGTGAGTCCACTATGTAGGGAGTACAACAGTAAATGCCAAAGGAAAATAGACAAGTGTATTGATATGAGGTATTAGTACTGTAAATATACTCCTTATCATGGAGCCTGTGCTCGTGGTGTAGTCGTTATCGTCGTAGAAAATGGACACGGCGACACGAGTTCAAATCCTGGACGAGACTGATTGCATAGCACTAATACCCTTGGGAAAGGTATGAATCCAATTATTCTCCCTCCAGCTATGGGTAAATAGTAGGACAGACTAGGTTCTTCAGCCTTGGTTAGGCAACTAGTCTAGGAGAAGGAAAACTCTGAATTCAAACCTGTTAAACTCCGCTTAAAAATTGACCCTGTGTCATATCCTGTCTGAGCGGAGGGGTTGGTAAATAGTATCATGGAACCTGTGCACATATTTATGTGCAAATGTGATCATCTATGATCATTCAGTCATCATCCTCATCAAGTCATTTTGATGATGCAGCGTTCTCTCGTCATCTGTTCCTATCCATCACTTTTGGCAGGTCCTCCAACACTGATGTGTCCATGTGTAGGAGTCAACAGAAGAACGTCACTTAAGAGTTCATCCTTGCTTTTCTATCAGGACCCAGCATGTCGTGTTCATCTTACTTGGATAGTTTGTGAGTTGGGAGGTAAATGGCCATACAGCTGGTGTTTTGCAGGGTTTTACTTCCAGGATTTGTCAAAACAGCATGTAACATCCTTGTATAGTTCCCATCTAGCTTTTTCTAAATGCATTTCATTAGCATTTATATGGTGCATCCATACAGTAGCACTGACACAACCACAGCTTGGAAGAAATCCTGTTTTATTTTTTCAGAGAATTCAGATTTCATATTTTAGTAAGTTGTCAAGAGTAGGTGTGAACAGAAATGTGAAATTGATTCCAGTATTCACTTTTAAAGTGGCCTCTGTTAGTTCAGAGACAATGTTTATCCAAAGTTTCCAGGCAGTTGTTATCTAGACAGACGGCCATTTTGTTGGCTGAATAGGATTGAGAAGCAGGGTATAATAAACTTCAGCAGCAATAGCACTAAGGGTTATGCCTCAGTAGTTTTTAGTGATTCTGAGGTTGCCTTTCTTGGGAGAAGGAGAAAATGCAGCCTTTCATCCATTTCTATATTGCGTTTTATTTATACACAGCATTGCATAATTAAAGAAGTATGTCATCAAATATTTTTGTCTTCCATACTTCAAAAAGTCTTTTGTTGAGGCCTGCAGCTTTTCAGTACTGCATCAAGTTCTTCCATAAACTGTCCTAGTTAGATGTCTAGTTGGCTATAGATAAATTTTTTTATAGGTTCATCACTGATTTCAGAAGGGTTTCTAAGCAGATTCTTGACACAGCCTTTGTAGGTTATTTAATGCCAAATCCATTTTTATATAAATAAACAGTTCTATTTCAAACAATTCAGTTCAACATAAGTACACAATTCAATTGTCAAAAACATTTCTATTTCAAGCAATTCAGTTAAGGCAAACAGTTCTACTTCAAAAAATTCAATTTAGCATAAGTACAGTTTTAATGTCAAAAACAGTTCTAGTTCAAACAATTCAGTTTAGCATGCAGTTTAAATGTCAAAACAGTCCTATTTCAAGCAAATCAGTTTATCATAAGTACACAGTTTAGTTTTATTTGAACCTTAGATAGGACCCTATCAGGTGCTACCACTCTGGGCAAGAGTGGACCTGGGAGCGAAGAGGTACTCCACATTCCCTAAAGCTCCAACATTACAAGAATGTCACCATCATATTGTTTAGTATGATATCCATGACACTTGTTGGGGAGGGTCTTACCCCTCTGTTGAAAAGCAGTTGGTGTATTCTACAACCGACTGGGCAATGCAATTTCATTTTTCATCAGTTATTTACTATAATGATGCAGTCCTGCATGTTAGCCATTACACCATAGGAACTCCTTCTTCAGTTATTTAATCCTGTAATCAATTAATAAGCAAAGAAAAACAAAAGGGCTACAGTTAATGTCTTAGAAGACATTTTTTGGATTTTGTTACAGAATAAGTGAAATAGGTTATTATTATGAATATTTGAAATATAGAAAAAAAATTTGAGAAATTTTACCTTCCAAAGCACTTGGTGCTTGGTCCCCAGTTGAGAGATGTTTGACATCTTTATAAATACTGGTGAGAGCCTCAGTTTCATAGGCAAAGAATACAGGCACATTGGTCTCTTCTAATAACAATTCTCTCTCCAGGCTATACAGATGCTGTGAAAAGATTTTTAAAAAGTTGTTGAATAGTTTAACCAAGATTTGCTTTTGTAGAACAAAAACAGAATCTAACCAGATTGATTAGAGGACAAAGTGTAGAAGGAAAAAAAATTTAAATCCAATCAAGTTAAACAGCAATAAACTAATTCAGTAATTAGATGGGTGACTATTTAGAAACAAGGTATCACAAGTAACTTGAAGCCTATATGCCAGGTTAAAGAAAGCTTATTAAATACTTACATTCACAGTAGATTCGAGGAACCTTTGTAGATGGTGAAGATGAGCAAACTACATATACTAGTTATTTGAAAAGTTTTCACTGGGAAATCAACACCCTATTTTAAAAACATTTTTCGTAAGTTTACTCGTGGAAAAAAAAAAAAAAAAAAATTCAGCAGAGTTATTTAATCATATTTACCAACCCCTCCGCTTGGGCAGGATATGACACAAGGTCAATTTTTAAGCGGAGTTTAACAAGTTTGAATTCAGAGTTTTCCTTCTAGATTAGTTGCCTCACCAAGGCTGAAGAATTCAGCCTGCCCTACTATTTACCCATAGCTGGAGGGAGAATAATTGGATTCATACCTTTCCCAAGGGTATTAGTGCTATGTGAAATGCAATCAGTCTCGTCCAGGATTTGAACTCGTGTCACCATGTCTATTTCCTATGACGATAACCATTACACCACAGGCACCTCCACAAGCAGAGTTATTTAATGACTGAAGGTATGTATCCATCTCTTTTCCACATACCCTCTCAGCTAGGGGGAGTAAAATAATAGAGGACACTGGCTTTCTAACTTTAGTAGAGTAATCAGTTGAAAAGAAGGAAAGATTGAATTCAAAACATGAGAAGAGTTGTTCAGGAGAATCTGTAGCACACTAGTGCACCATTCTTTTGTGATCACTTCATTCTAAAAGTGTGGCTAGTTTTACATAAGCCTTTACCACAATAAACAAATCACCTGTGCAGATCATTTGCTAAGTTTGGGTTTAGAGAATGGTTGGCATCAGTTTCAATGGTCAAACATTTTATTACTTAGTCATTTACTAAACTTAGCTTAACTTAGTTTGGTTTGGTTTTATGACATATCAACCATTATAGGTTATTCAATACCAAATCTAGGTTTGGTTTCTTTGTTTAATGGCATATCAACCTTTGTAGGTTATTTAATGCCAAAGCCATTCTCCTAGAAGAACAGTAGTGGTACAATTTAACCCATAGCTGGGAGGATAAGGGGGTTCATACCTTTCCCAAGAGTATTTGCCCGAAAGTGAACGTAATAGCGCGACTGGAGTACGAACTCGCGTACTACGATTTCGCAGTCCATCAGGACACCTCCAATACCAAATCTAGTTTATATATACGATTTGTAAACATAAGTCAACAAAGTTAAATAGTTCCAAATATTGCTATGTATCACTAATAATTCAATTAAACATCAGTTTACACAGTTAAATAATCTGTTCTATTTCAAACAATTCAATTTATCCTAAGTTATTTGTTTGCACTCAGTTTAAATGTCAAACACTTCTATTTGACCAATAGATAGGACCCTATCAGGTGCTACCATTCCAGAGTGGACCAGGGAGTCATGACAATGAAGAGGTAATCTGCATTTCCTAAAGCTCCAGCATTACTACAACATTACCATCAGATTGTTTAGTGTCATATCAGGACACTCATTGAGGGGGGGGTGTCTCATTCCTTAACAGAGATGCAGTCAGTGTATTCAACAGCCCCAGCCAACTGGTTATAAACTTAGATTAGTTTACTACAAGGTCAGAAGTATGGAGGATTTATCAGACTTCCTACCAAATCAGATTTGACAAGAAGTCATTTTATAGTAGAGGTTCATACAAAAGAAAAAAATCAAGATTCATACCTGGGACATCTCAATGAGAATCAAACTCATTAACAATTATTTACTAACCTAAGTAATAAACAATTACACCTTGAAAGATACCTAAGTGTATAATGTAGACAAATTTTAATGCTATTTAACCCATAGATAGAACCCTAACAGGTACAATTCCAAGTCGGAGTGGACCTGAGAGTAATGACAACAAAGGAGTGAATTAATGCTCCCCAGAACTGGAGCTTCACCACTGGATGCAGTTTAGTGTCATACCCATGACATCAATTAATATTGGATTAAAGAGCATACAATGAATTATGCTCAAAATACAACCAGCTCAAAGACTGATACCAAAAATTCAATTTGGTACAAACCTCACGGTCATCTGTGGAGATATTCTTAAAATTGTCAGGAAGAAGAACCAAAAGTGCTCCTACATTCTGACCAACAAGATCACGGTATTTGGGTACTGTGATCTCTCGCAGTCGTACCACAATGCAACGACGAGTCAACATTTTAGCATCAACTGACCGAGCTTCCATATTGACAAATGAACTTCGGCAACCTATAAAAAGGAGAAGAAAAGAGATTAGAAAATTAAAGAATTAAATAATTTTTAGTAAAATCCTGAATATTTCAGCAAATGATTCAAACAGAATTTTTCTTGGCACATACTGCAAAATGAGGGTTAGTGTACAGAAGAATAAGTGTAGTCTCTCCTCAGTTGCAAAAAAAAAAAAAAAAAAAAGAAAAAAAAAAGGAGGATGTGATTAGCAGAGATACCAAAAATTGCTCATAAAAAAAACAAGATATGAAAAAATTTGGATTTATACTTTAGCCAAATTCTATGAATACAGAAATATGAACATGCCAGAAATAAACAACAAAAAGTTTTAAACAAAGAAAAATTTTGATTAATTTCTGAAAGGTTTTGTACATAATACTTGTTTTTTCTCTCTATTTTTTGCAAATATGTAAAGTTATTCTTGGTGAATATTCAACATATGTTTGACTATGTTAAAAACAGATTTCATATCTGTTTCACCGTTAACATTCAATAAACATTTTTATACTTTATATTAAAGTCTCTATTTTACACTGCTCAGCCAGAAATGATATACTTTTCCATCAAATTATCTCCAGTGATCTCAAAGGTCAAATCAATATCCATGCAGAAATATCGGGTCTCTGGGACTTTCCATTTAGCTGCGATCTTCAGATATACACATAAATTTTTGCATAATAGCATGGTTATATAACGTCCTCCTGGATGGATTTTCATATGAACAAAAAAGTATTTCTAAATTATTATCCTTTCCATATTTTGTTTAATTCTTAAAAAGATGCTATCATTTAATGGGAAATATATTGTTTTTACATTTTTTTTTTAAATTCTGTACAAAAAAAATATTCTACATATTTTTTATTATTACAAATATCCGGGTTATGAATATTTTCTGTCTTGATTAAAACAAATTGGTTGGTTGGTTTTTATCCTTGAGTTATTCTAGGCTAATTTAACAATTATGGTTGAATTATACACAGTACAAAAATGTATCTTCAATCATTTTAAACAGCTAAATACTTAATGTTTTAAGAAACAATGTGTCAGTGTAGTTCACAATCATTTTAAACATTATCTCTGTGTGACCTATATGTGGAACTCTTACAGATATGACCTGTCTAGCTAAGAGAGGACCTGTGAACAATAGCAATGAAAAGGTGACTATAGTGTAGACCAGGAGCTTTACCACCAGATGAAGTTTAATGTCCTATCCAGGATATAAATCGATTCTATTAAGATTGGGCAAATGCAATCATCACTTAGCTAAAGACATATTCCTTAAAATTAGTAATATTTGCAATAAAACTTCTTTTAGTAATAAATATTCAGGATAAAGCCGCATAACCATAAAAAATATTGAGCAACAATTAAAATGATTATTTAAGAAAAAAAACAACAAAGAAACAAAAAAAACCCGAAAACAAAAAAACAAAAAACAATAACATTAAAATCAGCCATCACAAGCATTTAGTAAAACTGCCAACAACCTAAATCGATCATCAAGTACCTGATAATAAATAACCGTTTTTAATTATTGCCCAATATTTTGAGATATATATATATATATATATATATATACACACACACCCCATTGATTATTAAGATTGTAAACATCGATTTGGACATATTGTCTATATTAAGAGTTTGTTTTTCCTCTATAAATGGCCAGACAGTTTGATGTAAAGATACCAAATTTGGTATGCAAACTAATAAGGTGTGTGTGTGTGTATGCATACAGCCCATTAGCCTAGCAGGTAGAGTATTCACCAATGGTCCAGGAGACCAGGGTTCAATCCCAGGTCGAGTCATACCAAAAACTTAAAAATGTGCTTGATACCTACTTGCTTAACACTCAACCTTATAAGGTACATATCAAGAGTAAGGAGGGGGAAAGGAGTAGTGCTCTTCCCTACACCTCAGTGTCGTAGCTATTAAAAAGGGAGCCTCTAAGTCACCCTCAACTATGGTCGCCAACTTGATAAACAAAAAGACAAAAAAAAAAACCTCATGGGAAAAGGGAGGGCCTTCATCAAAAAGGAATATCTAACAAACAGGGAGATGCCATGTTGCTGAGTATTGTTTCTTATTAGACACACACACACTTGGTTTCTTTGTTTAATGGCATACCAACATTCATGGGTTATTTATTGCCAAAGTCATCTGTAATATAATGGCTGAGGGATTTCGTTTTATATATCTTGCCTTTGGGTTTAGTTAGGCTGAGAACCTCTCGGCGCAGCACATGGGTTAGTTAGGTGCAAACTTGAGCACAGGTGTTAACACGCGCGTGAGGAGGATGTGTCGTTCACAGATGTCAAAATAAAAATCCCCGATAGAAAATTGTGACTTGGGGATGTGAATGACGTCATGCACCAGAAGTGCACGCGGAGGATTTTGAAGAAAGTCAGCGAGTCGAGTCTTGCGGTCCGAAGAAGGGTGACTTTTGCTAGCTTGCAGTGGCCTTGTGGCGGGTGCCACATGTGATGGGGGACAGATGGAAAAGTCATCATAGAAAAATTGTGCATCTCTGTTCCTTATGTTGAAACCTTTAACTCAAAAGGTAATAAAAGGTTTCATACCTGAACTAAGAAGTTGTTACATGTTTTTAGTGTTTCGGGATTCCTGTGTTTTTGCTTAACACTCAGCCTTATAAGGTACATATCAAGAGTAAGGAGGGGGAAAGGAGTAGCGCTCTTCCCTACACCTCAGTGTTGTAGCTATTAAACTCTGTCAATGTTATGAACATTCTATGTATGTTTCACATATTCATGTATGACTATGTTACACATCCTTGTAAAAGAACAATAGTGAAACTATTTAACTGGAGGTGGGATATACCTTTCTCAAACTGAACATAAGAGTGTAACTTGAGTTTGAGCTCACTCAGATGTCATAGTGCAGCATGTTAGCCACTATGCCAGAGAGACCTTCCCACTGACTCGATAAGAACCTCTCTTTCTCAATGAGGTAGAAATTTTCTTTAGAGGGCAATCAAATTCTTCCTGAATATCAATATTCATAACAAGTTAGAGTATTTTGCCAGAAATCTCTCATTAAGATTTCTAGCTACAATTATCAAGAGAGCTTCTTTTTGATATGTATGCATCCATGCTATTTAAAGATTTTCAAATATATAGTAATAATGAAGAGACAGATTAAAAAGTTTGAAGCATCAACATCATTAATCAAGGATTAACTAGAAGTTTAGCAGCAGAAACAATCAGTTTTAATAATAGTTCTGACATTTCTTATGAAGAAGATTATTCACACTATTTACATGTCTCAGACTATTATCTTCATCCTGATTCTTATATTCACATTATTAGAACTCACAAGATAATGGTCCAAAACAATGTTTCTTAACCTTTTTACCCTTGTAGAACCATTGAAATAGTTTCAGGTCTCAGGGAACCTCTGCATAAAAACTTATGTACCATTAATTCGAAAAATCAGCTACAGAGCTCAAACTAAAACAAAAATTACTAAAATGCAAATGCACAATGCAAATAGCAACATTCAATGTTAGAACTTTAAATAGAATAGGCCAATTACCGGAGTTGACAGCATCAGTGATAGATCATAACATAGACATAATATACATACAAGAACACAGGTACACTCATAGCAAGGATATTAAACATCACGATACTGGCAATGGATGGACACTAGCCACTGCATGGAAAAACTCTGTCAATGCCACGATAGGAGGTGTAGGTATGCTTATAGGACCATGGGCCCTAAAATCATTAAATAGCATAGAGAAAATACAACCGAAGATAATGGTAGCTACTTTTAATGGCAACCCCAGTGCAACAATCATCTCCTGTTACAGCCCTACCAATGTTAGTGAAGAAACTGAACTCATCACCTTCTATAATGAGCTATCCTCCTTTGTTTGTAGCATCCCGAAACACAACATTCTCATCATTGGAGGAAACATGAATGCCCAAATTGGTAAAAACAAACAACAAATTCAGCTTACACAACTCATCAAACAGAAACGGGGAACATCTAACAGATTTCAGGCTAGAAAATAGATTATCATGCCTCAATACAAAATTTCAGAAAAAGGAGGGAAAACTATGAACCTACACCTACGCAAATAATACTAAAGCACAGAGACTACGTCTTTATAAATAAGAAATGGAATGATAGCACACTGAATTGCAAGGCATATTCCTCTTTCGAGGGCATGTCCTCCAATCACCGAATTGTCATGGCAAAAATACAACTGAGCCTACAAAGGAATATGACCCTAACAACAACCACTGTATACTATGACTAGTCCCTGCTTAATAATGGGGATATTAGAGATAAATATGTGTTAACACTAAGAAACAAATTCGATGCACTACAGGAGAAGACAGAAACACATACTCCAAATGATGAATATGAGAATTTTATCAATGCCGACTTAGAAGCGGCAACAGAATGCATACCAACTAAACAAAGAGCAAAACTTAGAGTCCCATGGGAGACATTAGCAGGTAGAAAAAAAGTGTGCAGACGTAAAAACTGCCTCCAAATGCAATAGGAAGAACCCAACCAATACCAATGCCCTGAAACAAAATGAATTAGCTAACATATACCTAAAAGAACAAACAGAATACATACAAAATCAGATCAATAAGATTAGAGACTCAGTTGAAGATAGACAATCTAGGATAGCATGACAAATGATAAACGAAGTGAGCAGAAGGAAGAGCACTGGAAAAGCTAAACTGAAAGCTACCAGCCAAGAACAAACACAACTATGGAAACAACATTTCAAGAATTTACTCAGAAACCCTCCAAAAGTTACACATGAACCAATCACAAGAATTATTCGTTAACAATTAGACATCAAACTAGGACAGTTTACTCAAGAAGAACTCGACTCGGTACTAAGAAAAATAAAAAAAGCAGCAGGGCTTGATGAAATACTCCTAGAAGTATGGAAGACCAGGGAATTCCATGACATACTGCTCTTGGTTGGTTGGTTGGTTGTTGGGTTTATGGCATATCAACCTTTGTAGGTTATTTAATGCCAGATCCATTTTTATGTAAATAATCTGTTCTATTTAAAACAATTCAGTTTAGCATAAGTACACAGTTTAATTGTCAAAAACATTTTTATTTCAAACTATTCAAGCAGTTATATGTAACAATTCAGTTAAGTGTAAATACAGTTTTAATGTTGAAAAACAGTTCTATTTCAAATAATTCAGTTGAGCATAAGCACGCAGTTTAAATGTAAGTATGGTTTAATTGTCAAAAACATTTATTTCAAACAATTCAGTTTAGCATAAGTATGCTGTTAGTTCTATTTAACCCATTACTTGGGAGCGATGGTAATGACTGGGCAATACACAGAGTTAAATGTCAAACAGTTTCATTTCAGATAATTCAGTTCAGCATAAGTACACAGTTTAGATATCAAAACAGTTCTATTTTGAGCAATTCAGTTCAGCACTTTTACGCAGTTACAATATCAAAACACTTCTATTCTAAACAATTCAGTTTAGCATAAATACGCAGTTTAAATGCGAAAATCAGTATAGTGAAAGAAGCACGGTTCAGTTCTATTTAACCCATAGATAGGACTCTTATCAGGTGCTATCACTCTGGGGCAGAGTGGACCTGGGAGCGATGGCAATGAAGGGGTACTCCGCATTCCCCAAAGCTCGAGCATTGTTGGAACCTCACCATCAGATTGTTTAGTGTCATATCCAGGACACTCGTTGTGTGTGTGGGGGGGTCTTACCCCTCTGCAGAGAACCAGTCGGTGTATTCTACAGCCCCAGCTGACTGGGCAAACATACTTCTCTGACACTGCAATGCTGTGTATAATCAAAATACTATAGACAGATGGACAAAGGGATGCATGCTCCCTTCCCTAAAAAGAGCGACCTTGGATTAAACAAGAACTACCAAAGTATAATCCTTATGTCCATAGCTGCCAAGATATACAATGCTCTACTATGCAACTGCATAGAACCCAAAATTAAGAACATGCTTAGGAAGAACCAAAATGGCTTTCAGAGAAATCGATCCACGATGTCACAAATTTTGACTATCCGTTGAATTCTAGAAGATGTACGTGCAAAAAACCTAGAGGCAACAATATTATTTGTCAACTTCGCCAAGGCCTTTGACTCCATACACAGAGGAAAGAGAGAGAGCTAATACTACTCGCTTACGGCCTACCCAAAGAAACCGTTGCAGCCATAATAATGCTATATAGAAACACTAAAGTAAAAGTCTGCTCCCTGGATGGAGACAGAGACTACTTCGACATTGTAGCAGGTGTACTGCAAGGAGACACATTAGGCCCATACCTCTTTATCATCTGTCTAGACTATGTGTTTAGAATGTCTATTGATAAAACAAAAGACAATGGTTTCAAGCTGACAAAGGAAAGAAGCAGAAGATACCCCGCAATAACAATTATGGATGCGGACTACGCATATGACAGTGTTTCTGGCAAATACACCCGGCCAAGCTGAAACCCTGCTACATAGTCTGGAACAAGCAGCTGCTAGCATAAGCCTCCATGTCAATGCAGACAAAATGGAATACATATGCTTTGATCAAAGAGGCGACATTTCCACACTAAACGGTAGTTCTCTGAAACTAGTAGACAAGTTTACCTATCTAGGAAGCAGTGTCTCATCAACCAAGACAGACATCAACATGTGAATAGCAAAGGCATGGACAGCTATCAATAGGCTATTGGTCATATGGATGTCAGACCTGACTGACAAAATGAAACGCAGTTTTTTCCCAAGCAGTGGTCATATTGATACTGCTATATCAATGCACTACATGGACACTAATTAAACGTATGGAGAAAAGGCTTGATGGCAATTACACAAAAATGATGCGAGCAATATTAAACAAGTCCTGGAGGCAGCACCCCCACAAAGCAGCAGCTGTCCGGCCACTTACCACCCATCATGAAAACTATCAAAGTTAGATGAACCAGACTTGCGGAACACTGCTGGAGAAGTAGGGACGAACTCATAAGTGACATACTCCTGTGGAACCCTTCACATGGACCAGCTAGAACCTATATACAACAGCTCTGTGCCGATACAAGATGTAGCCTTGAAGACCTACTGGGAGCGATTAGACAATAGAGAAGGGTAGAGGGAGAGGGTCAGGGAGATCCGTGCTGGCGGTGCAACATGATGATGAATAATGTCTACCTTTTATATATATTTTTTGTAGTTCACGTGGTAACCATTACTTTCAGATAAAAAAAAAAAAAAAAAAAAAAAAAAAAAAAAGAAAAGATTCCCTTTTTACCAAATTTATTTGCACTGGGGGAAAAAGTTATAGTATTTGTTTATGAGACCTTACACTGGCACCATATAGAAATAACTAAATCCATTCTCTATGCTCAATATAATCTTAAATGATGTTAGAGGTTGAAGCCTTTATTATAATAACCAAGCATTTTTCAACTTTATGCCCTAAAAGGAAAGTAAAATTAGAAATATAAAATGACTCAAAAATGCATTAGCCTATTCATTACTGTTTCTTACAGAAGTTTTAGTAAACTCTTGTTGAACCCTAAGATTCCAGGAAAATATTGATTGAAAAAACACTGGTTAAGATAGAGTAAAAGCATGGGTTAAGAGTTTATTTGAGTCTATCTAGAAGTTGTAAGTTCAATCTCTGTGATTGAATTCTGCAAAAAGAAAACTGATATTACAAAGGCAAAGTAACTAAGACAAATTAACTGATATAGAATATCCTAAAGTATGCACATTAGAATGTGAACAATCTGGTGAACTTAATAAAAGGTTCAGCTTGAAATTCCCTGAAGATTAATGACTTTAACAAAAGACACCTGAAGAAAGCTGGAGGATAAGTGCACCAAAAACAGAGAATGCAAAATGAAGACAATAGTTTCTGACATGTAAAAGTAAAGTTGGCAACTGTAGTTGAGAGTGACCCAAAGGCTCAGTTTTCAATAGCTACTACACTGAGGTGTAGGGGAGAGTGCTACTCCTATCCTTGAATCGCTCCACTTTACCCTTGATACGTACCTTATAATTCTGAGCGTTAAGCAAGTAGGTATTAAGTGCCATTTTTTGAGTCTTTGGTATGACTCAACCTAAGATTGAACCCTGGTCTCTCGGACCATTGGCAAACACTCTACCCACTAGGTCAATGAATAAATAACATAAATAATAACTTCTCTCAGAAATGTAAAATTATTTTTGGTCCGTACAAACCAATGAAACAAATGCTAAATTTTGGTTAAATTCAGCAGCTAAAAACTTTAAAAAGTCAGTGCATATTATAAACAAGAATATTCTTCCTTCAGAATTTCTAAGGCTAAAGTTAAGGTGTGTGTTATACACAAATAATTATAGAATTTTCTTATAACACATTTTTTGCATTGAAATTAACATTATAAAAACATACTAAGGTGGGACATACAAATTTATAGTGTCTCTAAAAGACAACAGTGGCCAACAAGTACTAACATTTGAAAAAAAAAAAAAAAAAAAAAAAAAAAAACTGCCAGAAAGAATTATTATAGTGTAAAAAGATGTAAAAAGAATAAAAGTAGTTAGTTAGCGACCATAGTCGAGGGTGACCCGAAGGCTCCCTTTTCGATAGCTACTACACCAAGGTGTAGGGTAGGGCGCTACTCCATTCCCAGGATTGCTCCACTTTACCCTTGAACCGTACCTTATAATGCTGAGTGTTAAGCAAGGTGGTATCAAGTTCCATTTTTAAAGTCTTTGGTATGACTCGACCTGGGATTGAACCCAGGTCTCCCGGGCCACTGGCGAACACTCTAACCGCTGGGCCATCGCTGTGGCAAGTGGATTTGGCTGCCAGAATTCAAATCCTGGACAAGATTATTTGCATTTCACATAGCACTAATACCCTTGGGAAAGGTATGAACCCAACTACTCTCCCTCCAGCTATGGGTAATTTTGTTTGATTTAGTTTTATGGCATATCAAACATTATAGTTTATTTAATGTCAAATTCTGTTTACACACACACATATATATATATATATATATGATTTGTAAACACATTTTGTAGATAACCTTCTTAAACAAGTTTGAGCTCTTTTTTACACACAGTTAAATGGCCTAAAGTATTGTTATTTAACAGTCATTTGTTTGCACACAGCTTGTTCTATTTGACTCATAGATAGGACCCAATCAGGTGCTACCACTCTAGGTCAGAATGGACCTGGGAGCAATGGCAATAAAGGGATACGCCACATTCCTCAAATCTCAAAGGCTGGAGCCTCACCATCAGATGGTTTAATATCATATACAGGACACTCGTTGGGCGGGATCTTACCCCTCTGCAGAGATGCAGTCAGTGTATTCTACAGCCCCAGCCAACTAGGCTGCTGGGCTCTTTAACCTTGGTATGACCAAGAGAAGGAAAATTCTCAATTATACCAGATGTAGACTTAGAGAGTGATTGGCTCCATCATGTTATTCTAGACCACCAAGACATGTTACACAAGTAGTGACCCCATGATCAAAATCAGATCAAGAGTTCAGTGAATTGAAAAGAAAAAAAAAAAAAAAAAAGATGACTTTTAATTTTTTGCACACATCTTATGAAAAAGTATCACTTACTGTTGTATTATCTGTAAACAAGACCTTTTATCTCATGAATTATAGAATCTGCTGACTAGATAGTAGAATCCTTTTTTTTCTATCATCAGTAATAATAGATAAGTAGATAATGTTAAAATATAAAAACCAAATGTCAACCACTGCTTACTATTATTTAATAAAGAATCAGTGATAATATATATATGTGATTTGTAAAAGTAAAAGAAAAGGTTCCCCAAACTTCCCATCACTGAAAAAATTGCAGTATTTTCCTTTACCGTGAAATAACCAATGAGATGTATGTAATTTGTCAGATTACACAATTACACAAGTAAGTATCATACTGTTTAAACGATTTGTAGGGCTACACTTAAATGCATTGCATTTAAAGAAGGATGTTATTCATCATTTGGCACAGACAAGATTAGGCAGTGACAAGTGAGAGAAATTAAAATAATCCATGTAAAATTTTGAAAGTTCAAAAAAAAAAAGGTCATTTCAATGAAACTTTATTAGAAGAAATATTTAAGTATAAGATTTACCATTTGTTGAATTGCAGATATTTCATTTTTAGAACAGGTTAAGAACCTTGATCTTAGTCAAAAACTAATTTTGATATTACACTGCTTGACAATTTTTCTGTTTTTACCAAGGTACCAGACTGGGATTGGACTAAAAGTATCAAATTATTAGGCTATATATAAAATATACAAAAAAGATGAGTTAGGAATTATTCTATTTGATTGTTTGTTTGGTTTGGTTTTTATGGCATATCAACTATTGTAGGTTATTTAATGCTAAATCCATTTTTAAACAGTTTTATCTCAAATAATTCAGTTTAGCATACAAAATCAGTTCTATTTCAAGCAATACAGTTTAGCATAATTACAGTTTAGTTCTATTTGACCCATAGATAGAACCCTATCAGGTGCTACCACTCTGGGCTAGAGTGGACCTGGGAGCAAATGATAATGAAGGGGTACTTCACATTTCCCAAAGCCCCAGCATTACTGGAGCCTCACCATCAGAGGGGTGTCCTTGTGGTGTAATGGTTAAAGCGATGGACTGCGGAATCGTAGTACGCGAGTTCGTACTCCAGTCGCGCTATTACGTTCACTTTTGGGCAAATACCGTTGGGAAAGGTATGAACCCCCTTATCCTTCCAGCTATGGGTTAAATAGTACCACTACTGTTCTTCTAGGAGAATGGCTTTGGCATTAAATAACCTAAAAAGAGTTAATATGCCATTAAACAAAGAAACCAAACCAAACCAATCACCATCAGATTGTTTAGGACACTCGTTGGAGGAGTCTTCCTCCTCTGGGCAATATCTTATTTGAGAATATAGGCTGACGAAATGTCAGTCCTATTCAAATATGTTTTAAGGAGAAACTCTTGCTTAGCGGTCGCATCGATACTGCTATATGGATGCACTACATGGACTTTAACAAAATGGCTGGAGAAGAAGCTAGACGGCAATTACACAAGAATGCTGCGAGCAATCTTGAACAAGTCCTGGCAGCAACACCCCACAAGACACCAACTGTACAGCCACCTGCCTCCTATCACGAAAACTATTAAAGTTAGACAAACCAGACATGCAGGACACTGCTGGAGATGCAGGGACGAACTCATAAGTGATGTACTCTTATGGACCCCCACACATGGCCGTGCAAAAGCAGGACGACCAGCACAAACATACATTCAGCAACTATGTGAGGATACGGGATGTTGTCCTGAAGACCTGCCTAGGGCAATGAACGATAGGGAAAAGTGGCGAGAGAGAGTCAGGGATATCCGTGCTACCAGCACGACATGATGATAATGATGATGATTACTATCCTTTGGCTTCTGTGACCAAGTAGTTTCATGCTTGGTTAAAAAACAACCTCTTGTCTGATGATTGCTTTTTAACCAAGCATGAAACTACTTTGAACTAATATGTTTGCACACAATTAAATGGTTTCAAGTATTACTAACACAAATAGTTTTATTTGTACATAGTTAAATGGTTTCAAGTATTGCTATTTAACACAAATAATTCTATTCAACATTATTCATTCATTTCCACACAGTTAAATCATTTCAGAAAATGATTAAATATATTTCTTTTTGCCCCATAGATGAGATCCTAACAGGTATTACCACTTTGGGTCAGAGTAAACCTGGGAGTAATGGCAATAAAGTGTAACCACGTTCCCCAAAACTCCAGGACTGGAGCCTCATCGTCAGATGTAGTTTAGTGTTATACCCAGAACACTGGTTCTACTTGACCCATAGATTGGACCCTTGCAGGTGCTACCACTCTGGGTCAGAGTAGACCTGAGAGTATTGGCAATGAAGAGGTACACCACTTCTCCAAAAGCTCCAGGACTGGAGTCTCATCATATGATTTGGTGTCATTTCCAGGTTGGTTGGTTGGGTTTTATGGCATATCAACCTTTGTAGGTTATTTAATGCTAAATCCATTTTTATATAAATAATCAGTTCTATTTCAAACAATTCAGTTTAGCATGAGTACACAGTTTAATTATCAAAAACATTTCTATTTCAAGCTATTCAGTTTAGGCTGACAGTTCTAATTCAACCAATTCAGTTTAGTATAAGTATAGATTTTGTTTACACACAATTATATGTCAAAACAGTTTTATCTCAAACAATTCAGTTTAGCATAAGTAACCAATGGTTGAGGGGGAGAGTCATACTTCTCTGCAGAAATGTAGTCTGTGTTTTCTACAACCCTTGCTGACAGGGCTAACACACAATATATTTCAGATTAAGATAATAGGAAGTTGCCGACCATAATTGAGGGCTACTGAAAGCTCCCTTTTCAATAGCTACTTCACTGAGGTGTAGGGAAGGGCTACTCCATTTCTTGGATTGCTCAACTTTACCCTTGAAATGTACCTTGTAATGCTGAGTTAAGCAAGCAGGTATCAAGTACCATTTTTGGAGTCTTTGGTATGACTCGACCTGAGATTGAACCAGAGTCTCCAGGGCCATTGTTGAATACTAGGTCACCTGAGGGTCGACAACGTCAAACTCAGGGGCATGAGTTTTTATTTTATAATCGAAATATATAGATATTACTCTGCATTTTCGTTCATTGTAAAAATCTTAAGGATTAAAAACACTTTTAGTGTTAAATAGTTTTATGGTTTAATGGCAAAGCCATCCTTCTAGAAGAACAGCAGTGATACTATTTTACCAACAGCAGGGTGTGGGTAAGGGGAAATTAAACGTAATAGCGTGACTAGGATTCAAACTCCCATACTTCGAGGCTGTAGTCGAGCTCTTAAACCATTCACTTTTTAGCGTTAGTGTGTGTATATAAATATAAATTAGTGTGTGTATATAAATTTTAGTGTGTGTGTGTATATAAATTACGATACTTGCGACTTTTGAGGGCTACTCAAAAAAAAAAAAAAAAAAAAAAAAAATTGGGTTAAGCTGAAATTCTAAGGAGAAAAAAGTCAGTGATCGATTATGCCTTAATAGTAAGTTCTCTTTATAGCATATTTTATTTATTTATTTTTACAGTAATAAGATTAAAACCATGAAAATCGTGTCATTGTATTACAATGAAATTTAAAAGCCTATCAGTTAAGAAAAATAAAATAAAAATATTTGAGCTACTTTTTAATTCCAACTTGGCAGCCCTTCTTTTTCCTTAGTTATCAGTTTCATTTCTGAATTATTGAATAATAATGAACTTGAAGACAAATGATGACTAGTCACGGCCAGTGTCATGTTAGATCTTCTTGTCATGCTTCGTTGCGCAAAACCCAAACACGCATGCGCCAATTATGAGAACCGGCGATTTTCTTAGGTGATAAGATTAGAATTAAATTTACATTTGATTTAGTAATTCACTTATTTTAATTTAAATTAAAACAAGTTAGGACACTATTGTAGGATTTTGAAATACAATTAAAAAAAAATTCTAAAAAATAAATAATAAAAAGTACAAAAGTTTTATTTTAAAAAATCTATCCATGTGATTTTGTAAATGAATAATGAATTGGCAGAAAATTAAGAAAAAAGAAAAAAAAAAACTAATTAGAACAGAAAAAACAAACAATACTTCGAAGTACGTAACTAAAGTAAAATATTTCAAGCATTTTATTTTTATCACTGAGGATGGGAGTAACAGTGACCTAAGGTCAAGGGCAATAACAACAGACTAGGGGGCTGGATGGATGAATAGTAAATAACTTTTTAATCTGATTAATTCTAGTAAAAATAAAGTAATCTTCTTAACAGAGAAATTCCAAAGTGAAGAGGTAGTATGTAGTAAATAACGTTTCAAGTGATGCAACAAATAATACGGCTTCCCGAAAAAAGAGTCATAAGCCGGTGATAACAGTCGAGTATCATTTTACAGTACACTGGTGTGTGTGTGTGTGTATAACTAGCTAGCTAACCCTCTCTTTCCCCAGTTTAAGACATTTATAGGTAAGTAGATAATATTGTTGGATGTGAACAATATAAGAGGGCAATGAAATATTGGTAATCTTAGAGAATTTGGGTCTCGTATCAAGTAATTTTTTTACGGAGGTGATTTAAATAGAAGAGAGAGAGATCGGAAAAACGTGCTTCCAACTGAAAAATAAAAGTACATTTAACCTGTTAAAGTCTATAAAAGAAAGAAAAAAAAGTTTCTCACTAAATGATTGCTATTTTAAATCTCATTTTTTTCTTTACATTAGAGTTAAACCGAAATTGTTAAAGAGACTTAGCGAAGGAAAAAAAACTTAAGACCCTTAAAATTCCACTTTTTTTTTTTTTTTTACATAAATAGTTACGACTAAGCGCTTCAAGCAAGATGAGACAAGCAAAATATTACTAGTGAATTAGTCTCACCACTCCGGCCTTGTGCCAAATTTAAGTAAAGCTTAAAAAAAAAATACAACTAATGGCAAGTAGAGAAGGATGAAGTAAATCTAGTTGAAACTAATTGAAACCAAATGGAGAATAGTTAAATTTAATTAGTAGTTTTCACTCCTACAGCAATAATAATAAAAAATTATAAAAATATTTAAAAATTAGTTAAATGTAATCAACAACTCAAAACATATTTCACTTTTATCAACCTAAAATTTCAAGATTGAAAATAGATATGATGATAAAAGAAAACATTTGTGACAAAGAAAAAGATCATGTAATTTTTTTTTTTAATTAAAACTTTAAAATATTGTCAGTTTTAAGAAGAAAAATATTGGAGTTTAAGATAATCTAGTGTCTTTTATAGATCACGGATATTTATTATTAGTTTTTCCGTTTTGCAGTTCCTTTTAACTTGGTAGATTGTAGAAAAAATATACGGTATAAAGTTATAATAAATAATCGATTTGAACATAAAAAAAGAACTGAAAGTGATTCCGAAGGACATTTACTATTTAAAATAAACAAAAACATGAAACATTTAGACATGCTTTGATTAGGCATCACTTTTTTTATATCTTAGATGCCATGCATTTTTTTTCGTTTCTTTTGAGGGGAAAGTTCAAACATACCAAAAAAAAATTAAGTTGTGGAAGAAAACCTGATTTGTAAAACTTAAATAACCAGGATAAATTTATTTAAAATATATATGAACTTTTTTTTTTTACGATTTTAAAGATTTTTCATTTTCGTTAGAAATAATTTTTATATAATTTCTTTTATCGTGAAGTTTATTCCTAAGTCATTAGTGGTGTAACGTCATGATGTGATTTCATTTTTAGATGAACAAACCTCTTGTATCATATATATCCACTTAGTCTTTCATTATTTGTTTATTCTGTCGTAACTTCGATCTTTTTATGATGATGAAAACGAAAATACTAATATTTTCAAGACAAAATTACAGAAAAGAGAAGAAATCGTACAATGCTAAATCAAAGTAAAATAATCCATTAGGTGATATAGAAACGTGCTTTAATATCTTAAAGTAACTGTTTAATATAGAGAAAATAGATGCACAAATGATCTTTTTTTTAAACAGTTTCTTAAATTGTTTTAAAATTTTTCAGTGTTTTTTTTTTTTTTCTGACACTTCTGTTAAAGTGCGGCTGCCAAATTGTCATGAGGTGTAAATCAGAATCACAACAAAATATGAAACCAGGTAAAAAAAAAAAAAAAAAAAGGCTGACGAAAAGATGGAAGTATGTAAAAGAAAAGATAAGTTTCAAGTTTGAGAAATTAAATAAAAATAAAGACAAAAACTAGACAAAAAGGAATACTAACCGTATGCCGTTCCATGGAGATCATACTGATGCATTCTGTAGACGGCAAATTCGTGTGCAGCCCGAACAGGAATTACAGGTGATACGAGGATCAACAATGGTACAAAACAGATAAAAGTCATCGGAAAATGATTCCGAAACATTTCGAAAAATTCACCAGCTTCGTCAAACATGATGACGACAGAAAAAAAAAAAAAAAATACGGGAAAATGAGGGGGGAAAAAAAAGAAAAATTGAAATTTGTCGTCAGCAGCCCTTCGTTTCTTTTTTCTTTTTTCTTGTCTTTCTCTCGTGGAGCTTCTAAATTTTTTAAAAGTTTGGTATAAAAAAAAGTTCCAGGAATTTTTCCTTGCAGAACCACTTAGAATGTGGACTTTGCTATCGGCATGTATTGGTACAAAAGCGCAATTATATGCTATATTGTGTCAGAAAACTAAAACATGGGGGGAAGGAATTTAGAAAAGTGACTTGGCCATCGACATAAGAAGAAACTGCACGGCGGCTTTTTCACATGGGCTCAGTGAAAACGAGGTTTTCACTGCTAGAGTTCAACCACGTTTTTGGTTTTTTTTTTTGCTTTTTCTATAATAATTCCCTACAGTTCATTTTAAGGTGTAATAAAATTTTTATTTTAATAATAATTCTAAAATATACATATTTCATTTTATATTATTTTCAAATTTTGTTTCTGAAGAATAATACGAAACAGTGGAAAATGTGCGGTAGTTATTGATTTTTTTTCTCTCTATAAAGGAATGTAATTTTCTTTTTTTTGATACATCAAATAATTTTGCCACATCAAAGCAAAAAGCTTAGTAAATTACGAAATCAAAGAATTTTTGCTTTTTTTTTAAAGATGTACTTTTTATTCAATTTTTTTTTAAATTAATAAAAACAAACACTCAACAAAAAACTTGAATGCTATTAAGAAAATATCTGGTATGTATCATTATGTCTTTTAAGTATATACAATAGAGAACATTTGTGTGCACCTTTTTGAGAGGGTATCTTTGTACACTTATTGGTATATGTATATGCATATAACTTGTATTAATATCACAATACATTGGCATTTAAATATCTATAAATATTATTCAAATATTAATTCACTTAATTCAATTATGAAAAGCATACAGAACTCACTATTGTGATTATATTAAGATTTGTATGAATCAACACAAAACTTAAGTTTTGGAATTAAAAAAGCATTTTAATAAGGATTTACATATCTTCCATTTAGATTGATTGATTTTAATGGCATGTCAACTCATTTTATACCAAGAGGTGTCACAGCTGAAAGCTACGCCTATTTTTTAAATTTTAAACTGGAAGTCTACCAATACTCAGTGCTGTTATAAACCTGTCTCAACATAAATAAGCAACCAAAAAATCAGATTGGCCAATAGGCGTGTACGGACGGCCTTAGGCAAAAAGTGTTGGGAATAGAAAAATACAAAAAAATTAAATTAAATTAAAAATAATTATTAAAAATATGCAGAAACTCTCAGAAGCCCCTGATAAGAAGAGAGGTGATGCATGCGCAAAGAAAAGGAACTGTTCTGACAAAAGAAAGAATCTTGTTCTCTTTCAGCAGTGACCAGCAAAGTGACAACACCTAAATCTTTCTTGCTACTGGTGGAAGGCGCTATGCATCCATTTCTAGATGATGCGTGTGCTAACCTTTCCACTAGTAGCAGCTTCCTCTTGACCCATGACTAAAAACACCAAATAATGATCTTGTTAGAATCACAATGAAGACACCATACAATGGACTTAATAACTACAACTGAAAACACCAGATTTAGACATATCTCCCAAAAGCATCTAACACATTGTTAACACTTTAAATACTAAATTTGGACATATATACCCAAGAATGACTAACACCTTGACTGGGAGATTCAACCATTTCATTTGTATTCAGGAAGAATGGTTATTGAACCCAGAAATAAAGGCAAAATATAAAAGATATCTTCATCTCCTATATTTTACTCTCTTCTTCTTTCATATAATTCCTTTACAGCCTTCATATCCAAGAAGTTAAACCAGCAAGATAAAATGGGGTAAGAATAGAATAACCTAGAATGGAGTCAAATAGCAAATAATATCATAAATTACCTAAAAACCTCATAAAAAGATCAAAGCGCGGCACTATTCCAGTAGTTTCTGCTAGCTGCTATTACCTGCTTCTAGATGCTCCCCCCTGCCCACTACTCCTACAATCCTTTTTAGGGCATTCTTCTTCCCACTATCACAAACTGTCCTTATCAGAGTACTGGTTCAGACTTCCTATCAGAGCACAGGTCTTTTCTCATTACTTCTGCCTTTTTCAGGGCAATTCAAATAAAACCCAGACCGTTACCAATGAGGTCAATGACCTATTAGCAGCCTTGCCACTCAGCCAACTAGATGTGCTAAATACCTGAGGTAGCAGACTGGTAGTCCATGAGTAGATGACCACTGATGACTTCAGCAGCTCAGAGACACCGAGCAACTCAGGCCTTATTTCCCGGGCCTACTGATTGCTAGCCTCACAATATCAATCCACAAGTGAATGACCCTGCTTGGACCAACAAGACTTCATCTACTTAGTGGTAGCTAACATCGACCAAACTCTGGTTAACTGTCAAATCAACCTCTGCGTCATGGACTAGCCTGCCTCTATGATCTGACACATCTGACTCTTTGGCCATCTGCATACTTTTGCCACATAGCTGCACCAACAATCTGTTCACAAATTATCTAGACTTGCGGTTGCCAAAAACTATGAAACTGTTGAGTCTACATTTTTAATGTCAACAGGAATTTGACACAAACATCTTTTCCTGTATTTCTTGCTAAATAAAAAGTTGGCTTTTAAATATAACCACTTTTGTTATCCTTACCTTAGTTATCGTATTTACCAACCCCCTCCGCTCCGGCAGGATATGACACAAGGTCAATTTTTTAAGTGGAGTTTAACAAGTTTGAATTCAGAGTTTTCCTTCTCCTAGACTAGTTGCCTCACTAAGGCTGAAGAACCTAGTCTGCCCTACTATTTACCTATAGCTGGAGGGAAAATAATTGGATTCATACCTTTCCCAAGGGTATTAGTGCTATGTGAAATGCAATCAGTCTCGTCCAGAATTTGAACTCATGTCGTGGTGTCCATTTCCTGCAATGATAACCATTACACCACGGGCACCTCCACCTCCACATCCTTACCTTAGTTATTGTCACTCATTTCTAAAAATTTGCAGGATCAACATATTCATCAGCCCTGCAACAGAGATTTGGAAATTGTATATATTGTATATTCATATTTACACTTTGTGTGTAGTTTTTGAAGTTTTTTGCACATGATAACAGCTATTTCTAATTAAGTAGTTGGTGACCATAGTTGAAGGCTACCCGAAAGCTCTCTTTTCAATAGCTACTACACCAAAGTGCAGGGGAGGGCACTACTCCTTTCCCTGGATTGCTCCACTTTACCCTTGAAATGTATCTTATAATGCTAAGTGTTAAGCGAGGAGGTATCAAGTACCATATTTTGAGTCTTTGGTATGACTCGACCTGAGATTGAACCCTAGTCTCCCTGGATCATTGGCGAACACTCTACCACTAGGCCAATGGGCGGTATTTCTAATAATGATTTCTAAACAGAGCTATTTGACTCTTAGATGGGACCTTAACATGTACCACCACTCTTGGACAAAGTGGACTTGGGAGTTATGGCAATGAAGAGGTACTCCACTCTTTATCAGATCTCTTGAACTGGAGCCTCACCATCAGATCCAGTATAATGTCATACACAAGACACCTCTTTTGGAGGGGTTTCTTACTCCTCTGTAGGAGATACAGTCAGCATATTCTAAGTCCTGCCAACAGGGAGATTCCATGTAGAGTCAAGAGGTGAAAATTTTTCAGTTTAGAGAACTTAAGCTGGCCCTAATTTATACAACATTCTATCCACATAAGTATTATAGTAACCATTTACTAAACTTAACTTTGGTATGAAATAAAAAGTATAGAGCATTCAGTGAGAATCAAACTCATGAGCATTGGCCAGTTAGTTTAGCTTTCTTAACATTATACTACACAAGGTGTCCTATGTAGGTGTAGAGATACGATGTATAATTAACTCCCTTAGATAATTTGCATGTTCAGTTAGGGGTTAAGTGACAGTCCCAAAAACCCATTCTTGATCTCTTTTCACCTCTGATCTTTGACCAGCAGAGATATTGTCTCTGACAATTGCCAGTGAACAATAAAACCACATGGCAATGTAGGTAAGATGTTAGCTACCCTTATCAAACAAGCTTTTTTCTATGGTATCTCTTCCATATACTGATTGTTCTTGTAATAATATGTGTATAGTTGTAGCTGTTGGAACAAATTTGTGCATTCTTTTTTTTTATATCGCTTGTATTTATATTGTACATGTACAAATGAGTTTATCTTGTCTTCTTTCCATTCACTGTGTTCAGTGCTAGTATATCACTGATATACTAATGCTAATATTAGTCTTTGGACAGTGGGGATTCAACTAAAGCATCTTTCCTACCATCAAGCATTCAATATAGACATTAAAAATTTACAAATCCCAAAGTCAGCTAAAAATAAAGTTCACTAATAGAACAAACAAATCAATAAATCCTAAAGTCAGATAAAACATTTAAACATTGGTCTCGACAGCTGAGTCTGGGTGTGCAAAAAAAAAAAATTAATTACCACAAGCCAATTTCTAAATATTCATATAACTGCTGATAATATGCACTGATGTAGTTGAGAGCAGGTATCACAAAATTTTAATTGATTAAAGAGCCAATCATAATACTTTAGTTCAAAGTAGTAACAAAGTAGGATCAACTGGACTCTCCAGCCTTGGTAGGGCAATTGATCAAAGAAAAGGAAAAAGTATGAATTCAAAATCAGGAGCATCTCTCTTTTTACCCACTCCCTTTTTCACTGATACATACTCAGCAGTTACTGCCAAAACGATTTGTGAAAACTCCAAAGGCTGATACAAAATTACAATTACCATATTTACCAACGCCTCCGCTCAGGCAGGATATGACGCAAGGTCAATTTTTAAGCGGAGTTTAACAGGTTTGAATTCGGAGTTTTCCTAGACTAGTTGCCTCACCAAGGCTGAAGAACCTAGTCTGCCCTACTATTTACCCATAGCTGGAGGGAGAATAAAAATTACAATTACTACCATGTTTTGTTCCCATGAATACATACACAAATTTTTATCATCCAACAAACGTGGTGACACAGA
Organism: Sepioteuthis lessoniana; assembly: GCA_963585895.1. Lineage (NCBI taxonomy): Eukaryota > Metazoa > Mollusca > Cephalopoda > Myopsida > Loliginidae > Sepioteuthis > Sepioteuthis lessoniana. The sequence continues at coordinate 72,172,967 of OY757924.1, read as the reverse complement.
GGGGTTGGGTAAATATATGCATGTATGCATATATATTATCTTTTAGTTATGCATGTATATATGTTATCTTTTTGTTCACTTTGACTTTAAATATATACACAATTCAAATTCCAGGAAGTCAGGATGACAGAGACCCTTACAAATGATAACTATATTGTATCTTAAATGTTTTAACATATTTTCATTTTACATAAATAAAAAAATAAATATATTATATAATGTAATCATGCCTTTGACATTCATAAATGTATTTTTCTTATTTTCACTTAATGTGTATGTATGTATTGTGGTCTTCAGATAAGACCGGTGGAAGAACAACTCAAACAACGCTATTGTATTAGCAGAAAAAGGAAGTCATACAAAAGAAGTACTAGCTGTTCTCGGCTTGTGGTCTGTCTGTCAAATGTCTCGAAAGAAACGAGAAGTTGTCTTCCCCGAGCGGACTAGCTCGGAGAATATGTTTAGGTTGGACGAGTCCATCTTTTGGGTATGGTAGGATATGTCCCCATAACAATATGCATATATTTTATTATGTAAAAGTACACAAACACATTCTTTATAATTAATAGCTACAACATTCTGAGTACAATCCTTTTACACTACAAAGGAGTTTGTACAACCTGTTTGCCATCAACAGCATCATAATATATGATCTAATATACCTATTTCTAAATATTTATATGACTGCTGGTAATAGGCATGGATGTAGGTGAGAGCAGGTCATTTGATTACTAAACCAATTAAAGAGCCAATAATAATCCTTTTACTCAAAGTGAGAACAATGTAGGACAGACTGGACTCCAAAATTAATAATCTTTCAAAAGATTTATTTGACTAATGGATAGAACCCTAACAAGTGTTACAACTGAAAGAAGAATAATGGTAACTACAATAGTGCAGTGGTTATCAAGATTGTTTTATAAAATAACTTGTTAGTGTTGTGACTTTGATCACCATTGTGTGACACATAAGTGTAACGCTAATCTCTTAGATAATTACTTTTTGAGGGAGTTCAATTTAAAAAATTTTTAACATAAAAAATTACTTCTTAAAAAAAATTCCTTCTTCAGCAAAAAAATAACCATTACTTCTTAAATTACCCATCTTGTACAATAATCAAAATACAATTAAGATATAATTAAAATATATTATGTAATAAATGATTTTTGATTAACCATATTTTTCTTTAAAAGATAATGTACAATTTCTTCTTTAGAGACTTCAGTCCTTACTGGGTGCCTGGCATCCAGTGGTGAGGCTTCAGTTCTTGAGGTCTGAAGAGTATGGATTAATCCCTTCATTTCCATTACTCCCAGGTCTAACTGACCCAGAGTGGTACTACTTGTTTGGGTCCCATCTATGGGTTTAGATAGATTTGAGATGATGTTTAAAATGATTCTGAACAACATTAATACATTGGACCTTAAAACATAATAACTAAGTATGAAATCTTTTCCTGTTTGTGAACTACATTTAACTGCTTCCAAAATATTAGTATTAAATAGGAATATTTAAAAATATAATTGTGTACAGATTATTTGTATTAGATCAGTATACTTGAAAATATAACTGTCTTAATCATTTATATTAAGAATAGTTGCTTGTATTAAGAATGGTTACTTAAAGCTGTTGTCATTTACACATTATTATTATTATTATTAGAGAAAAAGCTTGACGGCAACTACACAAGAATGCTGCAAGCAATATTGAACAAGTCCTGGAGGCAACACCCCACAAAGCAGCAGCTGTACGGCCGCCTACCACCCATCATGAAAACTATCCAAGTTAGACAAACTAGACATGCAAGACACTGCTGGAGAAGTAGGGACGAGCTCATAAGTGATGTACTCCTATGGATCCCTTCACATGGCCCAGCAAAAGCAGGGCGGCCAGCTTGAACCTACATACAGCAGCTCTGTGAGGATACGGGGTGTAGCCCTGGGGACCTACCAGAAGCGATGAACGATAGGGAGGGGTGGCGAGAGAGGATCAGGGATATCCATGCTGATGGCACGACAAGATTATTATTATTATCATTATTATTATTATTATTATTAAACAGAAATAGTTACGTGAAACCATATGATTACTTGTGAAAAGATAAAAGACTAATTTTGGTAGTAACCCAACAAGGGTTGACATGCCATAAAACTAGCCAACCATATTTGTGATCTTGCACAAAATGAGAATTTTAATGGAATACAAGACAATCTGTGAAATTATTGGGTTTTGATTTGGTTTGGTTTCTTTATTTAATAGTATATCAACCTTCTTGGGTTATTCAATGCCAAAGCCATTTTTGTAGAAGAACATTAGCAGTACTATTTAACTCATAGCTGGAGGAATAAGAGGATTTATGCCTTTCCCAAGGGTATTGGTCCAAAAAGGAACATAATAGTGAGACTGGAGTTTGAACTTGCTTCCTACAATGTTGCAGTCCAGCACATTAGCTACCACAAAGCAGTTACTTGCTCAAAATCATTAAGTTCCCATTGTAACAATGGTCAATGATAATATTGATGATTCTATTTAGCAAAAATCAGTGCAATAAGTGTATTGAATGCTAAGGGGACAATTTTGAAAAAAAATTAATAATTACCTCATTATTAGTTTTTGTTTTGGTAAATACACCTTCAGTTTTGATATTTTTTGGACATAGTTTATACATAGGATTTTTAGGACATAGTTTATACATAGAATTCTTAGGACATAGTTTGTACATAGGATTTTTAGGACATAGTTTGTGCATAGGATTTTTTGGGCATAGTTTACAAATAGGATTTAGTACTACCTGCAATTTTGAGCATCTGAAACTACAGATGCATAAACCAAATGTAACAATATAATCTGTGGGATTTGAAGGTTTTTAGGTAGTCAGGCGCTAAGGGCAAGGCTGTGTTGCTGTAAGATATCTGACTCCATATTTTGGTTATATTATTTTACCCCACGTTGACTGGCCGGCAGAATGCCTTGCCCAAAGAAAGTCCATAAGAAATATGCAAAAGGAAAAGATAGGAACAGACAGGAGACGAAAACATTTCTTTCATACTTTCCTTTATTTACTTGGTGAATGGACTAAACAACGCTACGTCCCAAAACATAGCGTGGTGTCCAAAACACCCGACAGTAAAATCGGTGTTGTCGGTTCGACGTCACTACCCGAAAAGAGGTCGGTTCACAGAAAACCTGAGTATTTATTTCTCTTCACCGGCTCCAAATTTGCTACTCCAAAATTCTTCTAATTTTGGCGCGACTGCTTCTCATTGGCTACTTTACATTTTATTATTTTTCTTTTTTCTGATTTTAACCGGATGGATGCGTGGAGCCTTATGCGTGGCGACGCGTTTATACATTTTGTATCAGGCAGCCGACGAGTCAATATCCGGTTGGGAGTTTTTTTGTTAATTCCTAAATCCCCACAAATCTCATTCTATTTTTTTTTCTCCAGTGCCATATTTCAAGTTATTGTTTGAATTTATTTAACTTTATAAGAATGTGAGAGGGAAGATTGATTTGGTTGGTTGGTTGTTTTTTCAGGAAGTCAACCCTTGTTAGGTTATTTCATGCCCAAGTCAGTTTAACAATTACAGTTTGTAACCAAGGCAGGAAGGTTACCAACTATGACAAAAGACATATGAAAAAAGCTGGAGCAACCAAAACAAGAATAATAATTTGAGACATGTAAATAGTGTAAATCAATACTTTTTATCTAAAAAATTTTGACAGATATGAAGATGTTCTGGAAAGTCAGCCCTTTAATTATCATTGATTGGTTGGTTGGTTGGTTTAGAGCATGTCAGACCTTGTTGGTTTATTTTATGCAGCAGTCAGTTTAACAGCTACGGTTTCCAATAATATATAGTAGAAAAATGTATCTTCACAATTATTTCAAACAAGTAAATATTTCCTTATCTCAAACAGATCTATTTGTCCCATAAATTTGACCCTAACACCTACTATCATTCCAGAAAGGACCACCTGAAAGTAATGGCAACAAAAGAATGACTCCTTACTCCTCAAAGCTCCAAATGTACATTAATGTCATACCCAGGACATCTTATACCTTGTCAGTGGGGCTTAGAATATGTTGACTGTATCCCCTGCAGTAGGGTGAGAACTCTCCAAAAGGAGGTATTCCAAGCATGACATTAACTGCATTCTCTGGTGAGATTCCTGTTCTCTGATGGATCCTAGAGTAACCCTTCAGGTCCATTCTGATCTGGAATGGTAGTACCTGATTGGGTCCCATCTATGGGTCAGATAAATCTTTTTGAAAATTATTAGTATTGGATAAGAATACTTAATATTATATAAATGTAAATTAATCGTCTTAACAATAGTTACTTGAAGCTATAATTGTTATTATATAACTGTGTACAAAAATACTCAAAAACATACAACTGCGTGCAAACTATTCATATTAGACTGGAAAACTTGATATCATATAACTGTGTGCAAATTATTTGTTTTAGATAGGAATATTTGATATCATATAACTGTGTGCAAATTATTTGTTTTAGATAGGAATACTTGATATCATATAAATGTGTGCAAATTATTTGTTTTAGATAGGAATACTTGATTTCATATAAATGTGTGCAAAACACTCTTAAGAAACAACTACACAAAAAATGTTCATATAAACACACAATGAACACAATTCCCTAACTACTAGGCTTAAAATAACCCTAGGTGGGTTGATATACCATTAAAATCAATCAATCAATCAATCAATCAACTAGGACACTTTTTTTAGGAGAGCTGGGGGTCTTATCTTTCTGCAGAGAATGCTATTTGTGCATTTTAGGCTCCACTCATAGAGCAGGTGAGAGGTAAAAATGTAAGCACCCAGAATTAATAACATCAAATTCTTTGTGGCCTCCCACCCTACCCTTAACTTTTTTTTTGAGTAGATTTGGTTCAGCAGATTCAGTGTTTTGTTTTTTTTTTATATCTATTTTTCATATTTTTTTTTATTATTTAAAGAATTTTTCAAATTCATTTTCTATGAGGGAATGTAGTAGAAAAAAATCAATATAGATATAATAAATAGAAAACCAGCTTGTGGTAGTCATGACACAATTTAAAGATCACATTCCAGCAGTAGTTGCCAGATGTTGAAAACATTATGAGATGACTCTAAAAAGGCATTTAAAAATCAACTTCTCTTTTTCAGTGTACTTCAAAGCTTTACAATAAAAAGCACATTAAACAAAATAAATATTTTTCAATTTTTTTCCTATAGAACCATGGGTATCAAAGTAATTGATATCACCCTGTGGGATTCAATGGGATTAGCCAAGTCAATAAATGCCAAGGGGTCAGAAGAGTCCTGATAAACATGGCAGAGATTGAAAGCTGAATTTTAGGGATTGAAAACAGGTATGGAGAAAAAAATGTTTAGTTTGATTTGGTTTTTCAGTGTTTTATGGTACATCAACCTTTATGGGTTATTTAATGCTGAATCCGGTTTATATGTATATATATATATATATATATGAAGAAATAAAAAAAACAAAGTATTCCAAATGTGATGAATATATTATGATGGTAAAGCCATGTTTAAATGTTTTGGCTTTATTAAGCCATCATCTGGACTTTATGTTGGAGAAAAATTGTTGCTTGAACAACAATGGATCTTTTTATTAAAATGATTATATATATATATGTATATGTATATATATGATTTATAAGAAATAGTTTGTAGGTAACATTATTTTTAAACTAGCCAAAGCTCACGTGTTTACATACAGTTAAATGGTTTCATGTATAGTAAATGATTGACAAATAGATGGAACCCTAACAGATACTACCACTCTGGCTCAGAGTGGAGCTGGGAGTAATGGGAATCAAAGGGTACTCTACATTCCCTAAAGCTTCAGAATTAGAGCCTTACCATCAGATTGTTTAGTGTCATGCCAGGACACTTGTTGAGGGGAGGTTCTTACTATTCTGTGCAGGTGCAGTTGGTGTATTCTCAGTTGACAGGGCAAAATACATAAAGCTTAAACTTTTATTTCTTGTCTTTAATTGGAATCATTTTGAGATGAGGCTTCTTAATCGGAGAATTAATTTTTATTTATTGCGGACTTTTTGTCCTCATCTTGGTAGTTTTTGTGTTGTTTCTTCTTTCACTAGGTTTCAGCCAAATTTCACCTCTGACCTTCTTCAGGTGATTTACCGCAACCTCAGATAGGAATGCTGAGCCCATGGCACAGCGGATAGAGGCGTTGAGTCTCTGCGGTTCCAGGTGAACATTGTCAGAAGATAGCGGTTTCAAATCCTACCCAAGCCGGCCAGAGTTTTACGTGGTCAAAAACGTGGTGCGATAGACAACAACTATCATCATCATCATCATGTCGCGCCGCCTGCGCGGATATCCCTGACCGTCTCCCGCCATTTCTCCCTATCATCCATCGCCTCCGGTAGGTCTTCAGGGTTACATCCCGTGTCCTCACACAGCTGCTGTATGTAGGTTCGTGCTGGTCGTCCCACTCCTGCACATCCATGTGCGGGGGTCCACAGGAGTACATCGCTTATGAGCTCGTCCTTGCTTCTCCAGCAGTGTCCTGCGTGTCTGGTTCGTCGAACTTGTATAGTTTTTGTGATGGGGGGCAAGTGTCCGTATAGTTGGAGTCTCGTGGGGTGTTGTCGCCAGGACTTGTTTAATACTGCTCTCAACATTCTTGTATAATTTCCGTCCAGCCTCCTTTCCAGCCGCTTCGTAAGCGTCCATGTGGTGCATCCATATAGCAGTATCGACACAACCGCTGCCTGGAAGAAACTTCGTTTCATTTTATCTGTTAGGTCCGACTTCCATATGATCGAGAGCCTATCGATAGCTGTCCATGCCTTCGTCAGTCGTGTGTCGATGTCTTTCTCGGTTGATGAGACGCTGCTTCCTAGGTAGGTGAATTTGTTGACTAGTTTCAGAGAGGCTCCGTCTAGTGTGGCAATGTTGCCCGTTTGGTTGTAGCACATATATTCGGTTTTGTTTGCATTGACATGGAGGCCAATGCCAGCTGCGGCTCGTTCCAGACTATGCAGTAATGTCTCTGCTTGATTAGGCGTATTCGCTAGTAACGCCAAGTCATCTGCGTAGTCGGCGTCCGTGATTGTTTTTGCGGGGTACCTTTTGCTTCTTCTCTTAGTCAGCTGGAAGCCATTTTCTCTGATTTTGTCGATCGAAGTCCTAAGCACATAGTCTAGACAGATGATAAAGAGGTACGGGGCTAGTGTGTCTCCTTGTAGTACTCCTGCAACTATGTCGAAGTAACAACAACTATGGAAGGCAGTAATTACTGGGGATACAGTTACAAGACTCAGCATTCCTATCTGAGGTCACGGTAAATTTTCTTATTTCTTCTATAAAACTTGTGGTACATTATGAGTCTGAGTGCATTGGGTAGGTTTTCTGGAATTTCTGATGGTTATAAAATCCACAATCAAAGATTACATAATACAAGTGAAAGATACAACAAACTGTTCAACATTTATTAATAAAAGTGGAAGGTATATGTTGTGATGCTGACAAAAGAAAGGCATGGGGAAGACAAAAGGTTTGATAGAAAAACATATATATATTCAAGTAACAGAAACAAGATACAAGTTAACCTGGTTAAACAATAGTTAGTTGGTAGAAAGCTGAGAGTCCAGTGTGGTAGTGACTATCCGTCCACTACGCAAATGGTATCATACGTGATTGTGTCACGCTGATTGGTGCACTCCCTCTGACGCTCTTGTTGACGTGTATTTATGGAGGAGTGTGAGTCCATTATGTAGGGAGTACAACAGTATAATATAGTCTTTTGTTGGGAGAATGTAAGAAAGTCCTTTTCTTCTGGGTGGTTGTTGTTGGTATCTCATCCTGTCTCACAGTCTTCTATTTATTTCTGTTCTCACTGTCTTTAATTGTATGAGTAAGGAGGAAATGCCAAATTTCCAAACTTCTCAGCAAGTGACCCTGTTGAAGGTTGTCAAGATACTGATTCAAAATAACTGTGGGCTTCTCTATATATAAAGAGGTGTGTATACATATATTAGTGAAAGAGTGCAATCTCTAACTCAGCCTGTTTTTAGAGTTTGGCCCTTCAATCAAATCTCCAGATAGTGACTGCTAGAGACACCAACAGCACAGGACTCATTACTTTTTCATTTGAGGTCACCTACATGAACAAAAATTAAAGGTTTGTCATGCCTTATCACTATGAAACCTCTAGGACTATCTTCTATCAAAGAAAATGGAACAGGAATAAGGATTTGTTTAACTTCTTCATCATTGGTTCGAGAAAAAGAAGAGAGGAGGTCTAGATAGGGTGATAAATTGATAGATTTATTTTCATTTTACTTGCATTTCATAGATATCTTTTATTTTACTTATTTTTTAAATTTTTACCATATATATATATATATATATATATATATATATATATATATATATATATATATATATATAATACAATGAGTAAAATGTTGCCATTTTAAACTATTAATTTCTTCCATGTGCTTTATTTGTTTCAGGTTTTGTCTACTGTACAGCAAATTAGAGTCAGTTAGGTACTGTCTGTGAGTAAAGTGGCACCATGATACAATTCACTCTTCCAGACATTTGGAATTGGCATGCTGTACTGCAAGGTATTCTTTCTGGAAGCTCCAATATGATTTCAGAGTGTTTAGGTGTTAATCTAAGGACAGATTCTTTTCATATTGACAAAACCCAAACACTCAGTCTACATCATGGTGTTAGGGGTGATCACAAGCAATCATCTTTCCATATGACCTCAGACTTCACATGGAGACCAGGAGGCAGTGCTACCCGAGATTTAGTGGGTGGCTGTTGGAAGACACTTTGTCTGACAACAGGACTCTGTACTGTGCCACACAAGCAGGAGAAACCAGTCTTGACTGTCAGAAAATTTCTGTGACTATATAACTCTGCCTAACTCTCCAGATTGCAATCCCCTTGATTATTATATGTAGAGTGTGATTGAGCAAGAGACCAACAAAACTCTGTACAATACCAAAGATGAACTGAAGGCAAGGATAATGGTAGTAGTTACCAATTTAAATGAGGAGATTGTTGGAAAGGCTTGAAGGAGATTCCAAAGTTGTCTGGAGGTCATGGTTGAAGCCAGTGGCGATTTTTTTGAATAAATTTAATCTTGAGTAGTTTCTTTAATTTTGGAGAGATTTTAGCGTTATTTTCATTTAATTTTGGGAAATGTTTGTGTTATTTCTTTGAATAAATTTAATCTTGAGTATTTTCATTTAATTTTGGGAGATGTTAGTGTTATTTTCATTTAATTTTGGGAGTGTTAGTGTTATTTTCATTTAATTTTGGAGAGATGTTAGTGTTATTTTCATTTATGTATAATTTAGACAACAGTTTACCCATCGCACCCTCTCTCTCTCTCTCTCTCTCTCTCTCTCTCTATATATATATATATATATATATATATATATATATTATTTTATATGTGTCCTTTTTTCTTTTTTTGATATTTTGTTATTTACCATAAACTAGCAGTAACTGACGAAATTCTCCTTTTTTTAAAACAATTGTTTTTGTCAACAATCTAAATAAAAGGAAATAATATATATATGAAAAGTAAAAACTGTGTTTCTATTATTTATTATTTGGCTTAATCATTCTACATTTTTTTCATTTTCTTATTTCTCTGTATCTATTCATCTATCTCCTCCATTTCTTTCTCTCGTTATGTTCTCTTCTTTTCTTTTTCCTCTCCTTTCTTCTTTCTTTCCTTCCATGATATTTCAATGATGCAGTCGAAAAGCTTTCTTTCTTTCTTTCTTATTATATTTGCTTTCTTTTTCTCTTTGATGTTCTTTTTCTTTGTTTTCTTTTCTCACAATCAAAACGGAATGGTCCATTATTTATCAGAGGTGTTGACAGGGCATAACATTCAAACACAAACATTATCTTGTTTTATTAATATTATAGATTAATTTTCTGTTTACTGTATCTTAATTAGATTGAACATTTTCATGTTGAATTCCAGAATTATTTTTGATAGTTTGAACATTTCTTATCCGTTCCTCAATGATATTTTGAACATTTCTCATAATGACATTAAACAGTTTTTCCTTCTTGTGTCTCTATATTTCAAGAGTGATATTCACGGAAAATGGGATGCAGGACAAAACTTTTGCCACATTTAGGATACACTTTTCCCTCACTGAAAGCTGCACACCTATCTATTTACTTATTTATTTATAATACATGCCTTGGAGGTAGTGATGGATCAGGGCACTTATTCATCAATAGTGAATAGAACTCTTACTTCGATCCAAGGAAACATAAAAAAATATAGAGATTACAATAACACCATTGGATAGAGCAAGTTTTCAACTATGAAAGCCAATGCAGGTTTTCTTTGCTGAAAACTTTATCTGATTCTGTTATTGTGCTTCCTGTATTTGTTGCAGTTTTCATGGATAGAAGTAAGAGTCATCACCTTACATTACTACCTATTTATTCATTTATTTATTCTAGGGGGGAGGGATTGATGAAGAATCAAGGGTTCCATGAAGAAGTTAATGGTCTAAAAAGTTTCACTGCTCCTGAATTAGCTTAAAGCCTTTTGCAAACATTATTATGAACCTTACAGATTTCAAAGTTACCGTCTACCCAACTTATAATATTCCAAATTACTTTTTTTAGTTGTCAACTGAGACAGCATCATGAGTCAATTGCAGAAGTTTCTTTATACATATACATCAAAGCCGCTGGTGGACAAAGAAAAGAAAGTTAATTCAATCCCAAAGGAAGAAGCAGTTCCCAATGTTTGACGACAACCAATCTGTGTGGATCGATTTGCTGGATTTTTAAACAATATGTTGAATTCCAGAATTATATTTACAATTTTGTACATTTCTCATTATTTTTACTATGACACTAAACATGTTTTCCTTTTTGTGTCCTTATCTTTTGAAGAGTTATGTTCATGGAGGAGAGGATACAGAACAATAGTCTTGCAGGGTTTGGTATGCAGTTTTCATTACTAATTCATATAGAAAATATATATTCATCAATTTATTTACTAATAGATTCCTGTTTTATTTTGTCAGAGAGATCAACCATATCAGTACTACTGTTTGGTTGCACCACTTAAAATTTACAAAAAAACTGGTTTTGGTTGTTTGGGTTTTATTGCACATCAACCTTTTTATACAAATAATCAGTTCTATTTTAAACAATTCAGTTTGTACATGAGTACACAGTTTAACTGTCAAAAACATTTCTATTTCAAGCTATTCAATTTAGTCAAACAGTTCTAATTCAAACAATTCAATTTAGCATAAACACACAGTTAAATGTCAAAACTGTTCTATTTCAAATTATTCAGTTTAGCATAAGTATGCAGTTTAGTTCTATTTGAACCATAGAAAGGGCCCTATCAGGTGCTACCACTCTGGGCCAGAGTGAACCTGGGAGTGATGGCAATAAAGGAGTACTCTGCATTCTCCAAAGTTCCAGCATCACTGGAACCTCACTATCAGATTTTTTAGTGTCATATCTAGGACACTCATTGGGGAGGGGGTGGTCTTACTCCTCTGCAGAGGTGTAGTTGGTGTATTCTATAGCCCCAGCCGACTGGGCAAACAAAAAACCTGGAGAAAATGCTAAATGGGAACTACACAAGGATACTGTGTGCTGTTTTGAACAAATTCTAGAAGTAACACCCTATAAAACAGCAGCTGTATGACCACTTACCTCCCATCTCCCAAACCATCCCAGGAAGATGAACAAGACATACTGAGCACTGCTGAAAAAGTAATGTCAAACACATTTTCCTATGGACTCCTGCACTTGGTCACTGTACGGTTGGCCGACTAGCAAAAACTTACATTCATCAAGGGACAGATGGCAAGAGAGAGTCAAAGAAATCCATGCTGTTGGCATACCTTGATGATGATGGTGATGATCTATAGATTATCACTAAGATTTATTTATTTATTTATTATTTATACCTGGGTGGGAGTGGGGTTAGTGAGAGATCAGATACAATGGTGAAAATACTTATACAAAGATGGTTTTCATAGCTGAAAACTTGCTCTATCATCTGGTATAATTGTACTTCCTGTATATATCATAATTTCCTTGGGAATAAGTAAGAGTCATTACCTTACAAATAACACTTTTACCAGGTGAGGTAATGGCAATTAATAGTTTTTTTAAGCCAACCAGAATAAGATTTCTAAATTTATCCCAGATTCAGTTGGTTGATTTACAGGGTTTTAATCTATAATCAATTTAAGCAATTTAATCTGATTCTGCCTTGAAGGCTATGAACAGTAAGTAAATAAAGGCTCTCATTCAGTTTACCTGATTATATTGATCTCAGGATAAATCAATATTCATTGGTAATATTAAACATTCTTAAAGGGAATAATAACATAGTGACACTAATCAGTGTAACATGTCAAACTTACTATCTTTAGTCATCCTTGTATTTATATATTACAAAAATTATCATTATGGTTGTATATATACAAAATTAATTCAATAAATAAGATGAAATATTGTCAGGGGTGTCCTCCTCGTGGTGTAATGGTTAAAGTGATGGACTGCGGAATTGTAGTAAGAGAGTTTGTACTCCATTCACGCTATTACGTTCACTTTCGGGCAAATACCGTTGGGAAAGGTATGAACCCCCTTATCCTCCCAGCTATGGGTTAAATAGTACCACTACTGTTCTTCTTGGAGAATTGCTTTGGCATTAAATAACTTACGAAGGTTGATAAATGCCTTAAAGAAAGAAAGAAAGGAAGAAATATTGCCTACGCAGTTGTCAATTGGAAGTTCTGTTTATAGTTGCACCTTTTTCAAGGAAATCAATTGGTCTTTTCATGTCTCAGAAGACTATCAGCAAGACCTTCTTTACTGACTTTAGTGCCTGGAATGTTTTCTTTACCGGAGAGTCAATGTGTTTCCACTCCATTGACTGTCTTTTTGACACAGGTTTGTAGTGGTAAAGCCATGTTTTGCCCATTTGTAAACAATGTTTTTGAATAAAACATGCTTGTCTGGATACATCACATATTCTTCTGTAAATTTCATATGGTTTGCAATTCTCAGCCACCAAAGATTTGATGACATACCTTTGTTCAAGCCTAGAGCACTCTGCTAGATTTATCACCATTTTGAATAGCCTCAAAACAAATATTTTTGCAAGATTAAAATAATCTTTGTAACAGACCAATTCAAAACAGTGCAGAGTTCATATTTATAGAAAAAGTAATATATTTTACTTTTTCAAGAAAATTCCCCCATTTATTGAATGACCCTTGAAAATAGACAGATATATAGTAAATTGGTGACCGTAGTCGGGGGTCACCCCAAGTCTCCCTTTTTAATAACTACTACACCAAAGTGTAGAGGAGGGCGCTACTCCTTTCCCTGGATTACTCCACTTTACCCTTGATCCATACCTTATAATGCAAGGCATCAAGTACCCTTTTTTGAGTCTTTGGTATGACTCGACCTGGGATTGAACCCAGGTTTCCCGGGCCATTGACAAACACTCTAATCATTATACCAATGTCTGGTATGAGATAGATATATAGATGGATAAATTCTCTTTATTTATTGAACGACCCTCATAGATAGATTTCCTTTATTGAATGACTCTTGAAAATAGATAGATATAAAGATAGATAAATTATCTTTATTTATTGAATGATCCTCATAGATAGATAGATAGATTCCTTTTATTTATTGAATGATCCTTGTAGATAGATAGATAGATAGATAAATTCACTTTATTTATTGAATGATCCTTGTAGATAGATAGATAGATTCACTTTATTTATTGAATGACCCTTGTTGATAAATAAATAGATTTCTCTAATTTATTGAATGACTTTTGTATGTATGTATTTACCCAACCCCTCCACAATATCAATTTTTAAGCAGAGTACAGTTGGTTTGAATTCAAATTTTTCCTTCTCTTAGATTAGTGGCCATCCCAAGGCTAAAGACCTGAGTCTGCTCTACTATTTACTTATAGCTGTGGGGCTTATACTTGTTGGATTTATACATTTTGCTAGAGCATTAGTACAAAGAGAAACGCAGAAAGCCTTATCCAAGAATTGAGCTTTCTTGTTGCCGAGTCCATTTCTTATGACAATAATGCTGCCCTGTTGGCTGGGGCAGTAAAATATACCTACTATCCCAAAAAGTCCACCTTTTTGGCTATGGGGGGTGAACTGTAATGCTTCATGACAGGATCCTGGTTCCTGAACAGTCTGTGACCTATTAACTGAAGTGGTCACATAACTCGCAACACTCCATTTTGGCACTCACTGGGTTAGACAGGCAATTGGAGAAGTCTAATCTGGTCATTCTGTTACCTATGTCAAGCCTTATATGATTGTCTCAAACATATTCTTCAAATTGCTCTTGTGGCAAACAAATACACAACCTCATTTTTATCTAAAAAGTGCTAAAGGCGGTAGCTGAGAGTCAATCGCATTGAAAAAAAATAAGATTTTGAATGCCTTTGATATGAAACTAAACTGCATTTAATGGTGAGGCTCCAATCCTGGAGTTTGGGTGATGCAGAGTATCCTTTCATTACCATTGCACTCACTCTCACTCTGACCTGAAGTAGTTGTACCTATGGGTGAAATAGAACTGTTCAATTATTTACAAATGAAATAAATGAGCTCTAACTTGTTTGAAAATAATGTTACCTACAAACTATTTGCTTACAAATCATATATATATAAATAAGTTGGTCAACCGTAGTCAAGGGCGACCCAGAGGCTCCCTTTTTCAGTAGCTACTACACTAAAGTGTAGGAGAGAGCACCATTCCTTTCCATGGATTGTTCCACTTACTCTTGACCCATATCCTAATACTGAGTGTTAAGCAAGGAGGCATCAAGTACCATTTTTTGAGTCTTTGGTATGATTTGACCTGGGATGGAACCCTGGTCTCCCAGTGTTATATATTGACCCTCGACCGAGCCGTCAATTAAGAGATGCACCTGTGTAAATAAGCGGAAGAACAGCGGAAGCTGATGGGCGTTAGACAATAATATAACCAGTTGCCCTGACGGTCCGAGTCAGTTGGAGACAAGATGCCGAAGTGAGAACCAGCTGCAGACAGAGGGCTTTCGGCCCTCAGTGACCCACAGCAATCCTAGCCAAGATGACAAAGAAGTGCTGCTATGGTCGAGAGGAAGAACTTTGGTCAAGATAGCAGTCCGTCCTTGTCTACACTCATTTCTCACACACAACAAACATCACCTTTTGAAAATAAAGTGTGAGAGATATATTTTTATAAAGAAGTGTATTCGTTTGTTATTGAAGTCGTCATTACCAGTTAATGATGTTTCCGCATGTAAGTGTATATTTATATATGTACACATGCAGTTGTATGTAGCTATATAACACCAGAGCATTGGCGAATACTCTAACCTAATGCCAATAGGTCAGTGGAAACAAATCTGACAGTATAAAAATATATAAAAATGAAAAAACACAAGGTATTAAGAGAATGGTTTTATTCATTGAAAATGAAAAAGTTGAGAAAGTTTTAAACATTTTATTTCTGTCGGTGGCATTCTGTTTCAAATTTGTGTGATGTATTTAGCGTTTGAAAATTAAAATATAATAATCCATATCACATCAGTCTATCTATGTTAATATCTATATCATTTTGTTCATATCTACCTATTATAAATATTCTATAACATATCTATCAGTTGGGAGACTAATGGAGTGGTCTCCCTTGTCACAGTGTTTGAGGAACTCTCCCATGTTATGCTTCCTTTTTGGTCATGTGACAAGGTGAACTGGGGAATCTGACCTCATTGACAAACAGGACTTGAAAAAGAGAGACGTAGTCATTAGCCTCTCAGCAGCGAGCACATGGTGCTTCCCTTTGTTATCTTCCAGACCTGAGAAGAGAAAGTGACTTCCACCTTTTTGCTGAATGGACTTGTATTCATGCTCCTTGAACACATTGTGACTTTTTTATGGTGTGGGATGGGAACTTAGTTCCCTACTTGTATTGTGTACAATTAAATGTCATATTATATTAATTGACTGGTCTGTTTCTTACTGAATATTCTGTGATAAGTTACTCTTTTTGTGATGACCTAATGAATTATAAGAAACAGGGTGTTATCTACTTATTAACACCTCATTAAATCTTTTATATCCATCTTTATCCATGTCAGCCTGCTTCTTTCTCTCCATCTCAGACTGTTTGCATTGGCCTAGTGGGTAGAGTGTTCACCAAAGGTCTGCGAGACCTGGATTTAACCCCATGTCACGTCATACCAAAGACTTCAAAAATGGTACTTGATATCTCCTTACTTAACACTCAGCAATATAAGGTATAGATCAAGGGTAGTGGAGCAATCAAGGGAAAGGAGAAGCACCCTCCCCTACACCTTGGTGTAGTAGCTATTGAAAAGGGAGCCTTCTGGTTGCCCTCGACTAAGGTCACCAACTTTACTTTTATTTGTTTATCTATCTAACAATGCATAAACGATGAAGCTAAATTATTTTAAATAAGGGATTTTATAACTTTTCAGCACCAATCTGACCAAATAAGGAGACAAACTGAAAAATCCAGATTTTGATAGTATTGTAGTTTGAAATGATACTAGATTCGAGAATTTTCTGGCATTTTTTATTATTGATATAAACAGCTTGGAATCTTTAGAATTAAAATTGTGATTAGTTCCTACATTATGTCTAACCAAACCTTTATTTGTGTTTCCTTTTTTGAAATCGCTAATGTTTTCATAAATTTCATCTATTTTTATTTAATTTAAAAACTCATATTGCCCTGACGAAGGTCTAAAAACCAAAACATTTTACATTGGCAATAAAATCATCCTCTGAATAAAATCATCCTCTGAAGACCTTGGGTTTTTCCTTTATCGAACAAATGTTTGTAGTTCAAACATACAAGTTGAGCCGATGAAGTAGTGTCCTCACCTATACCACAGTGTATTAGCTATTGAAAAGGGAGCCTTTGGGTCACTCTCGATTAAGGTTGCCAACTTTAATTTTATAATTATATTTGTTGTATGTTGTACAGTTTGATATATTATACATGTCGTATATGTAAAACTATATGTTGTATATAATACATGTTATATATATGTGTTGTATATTATGTGTTTTACATTATACATGTTGTATATTATATGTGTTGTTTATTATACACATTTATTATGCATGTATATTGTGTATTCTATACTATATGTATATCATATGTTGTATATTATATGTGTTTATCATATGTGTTGTATATTATGTATTATATATTATATGTATATTATACATGTTGTATTGTATGTGAATTGTATATTATGTGTTGTAAATTATACATGTTGTATGATATTTATGTTATATATTATAGATATTTTATATTATATGCATTGTATATTATATGATGCCTATTAGACATGTCATATATGCTGTATATTGTACATGTATATTAAACATGTTATATATTATATGTGGTATATCATTGATATTATATATTTCATATTGTATATTATATATGTTATATGAGTTATGTATTTTACATGTTGAATATTATATGTTTTATATTATACATGCTGTATGTTATTCATGTTGTATATTATACATATTTTATATCATATATATTGTTTATTGCACATGAGGTATATTAGAAATGTTGTATGTTATATGCACTCTGTATTATATATTATACATCTTGTATGTGTTGTATATTATACATTTTATTCATTATACATATTGTATATTATACATGTGTATCATGTGTTGTATATTATACATGTTATATATCATATGTATATTATAGATGTTGTATATCATATGTGTATAACTCTTTTTTATGTCTCCAGAATATTCCATTTCAAAGACAGAAATTAACCAAGTAACTTAACCAAGTAACTTACTGCAGAGAAAGGAGAAATTCCATTGTTACCGTAACATGAGACATTACTCTCCACTACTTGAAGCAAAGTAAAGAGAGGAGGAGGAGGAGGAGAAGGAGGAGGAGGAGAAGGAGGAGGAGGAGAAGAAAAAAAACTTGGTCGATGATACTAAAAATTTTCTCTCTTCCTCTCTCTCTCTCTCTCACTCTTTCATTTCCTTCTATTTTCCTCTCTCAATATAACTTTCTATACTTCAATTTTCTCCCTTCTCTGTATCACTTAAAATGAGAGAGAGAGAGAGAGAGAGAGAGAGAGAGAGAGAGAGAGAGAGAGAGAGAGAAAACTTGGTAGCCTATGCTATGTACTATCTTTCCTTTCTGCTCTTTCCTTTTTTTTTCCTTCTCTCTGTATGACTTTCTATACTTCAATTTTCTTCCTTACCTGTATCACTTCATATTCTCTCTTTTTTAACTTTTCTTTTCTTCCAACTTATTCTTTCTTGAAAACTCATGATCCAGCCACATTGAAAACATTTATTATTTTTGCCACTCTTCTTTATATGGTCTCCAATCTCATTATTTCACTTCAATTTTCATATCTTGACACAGGAGCCTCAGCTGGAATACTACATTCTTTATATAAAGTCTTATCAGGGTTTTATACATTTTTAAAACAGCATTTACCTCCCTTGAAATGAAATGTCTTCTTATCCAGGCAACCATTCCATTTGCCCTAAATACAATTGACAAAATATGATTGTCAGCTTTAGATATATTTAAATCAATTAGTAATATTTGGATCACCTTTAAATTTTTTCTTTCAAATTAAAGAAAAGATTATGTTGTCAACAGATCAGAAATGACATTTTGAATGAGTCAGTGGCTTGATTTAGATTTCTACAATACTAATTGTTCTTGATAACCATTACATCAGAAGTTGGGAATCTTTTTATGTCTCAAGTCTACTCACAATTGGTAAATTTTTAGTTGGTTTAGACTACGTAGTGATTTAGTGCTTCTAGTAAATACCCCTACTCAAGCTGAATCTCAGTTGAATAACCTGGAGCAAGCAGCAAGAGGCATTGGTCTCTACATGAACTCAGATAAAAAAATAGTTCATGTGCTTTAATCCAGATGGCATTACCATTAAATGGCAAGCCTCTGAAATTAGTAAACCACTTCACATAGTAGCAGTATCTCATCGACTGAAAGCAATGTCAATATATGTATAAGTAAAGCATGGAGTGATATTGACTGGTCATCAACCATATGGGAATCTGATATATTTCATGAAATAAAATGAGAATTCTTCCAAGCTGTAGCTGTGTCAATACTATGGTATAGCTGCACCACTTGGACACTAGTAAAACACTTAGAGAAAAAGCTAGATGGGAACAACAAAAAGATGCTCTGTGCTGTTTTGAACTAAAAAAGAAAAAAAGACAGCTGTTCCATTTACCTCCCATCTCACAAACCATCTAAGTAAGAAGACATGCTGGGGACTGCTGAGCTAGTAAGAATGAATTCATAAGTGATATTGTCCAATGAACTCCTACAAATGGATAAATAAACGTTGGCTGACCAACAAAAGCTTACATTCACCAACTCTGTGCAGACACTGGATGCAGTCTAGAAGACCTACTCATAGCAAATTCTGATTAAGATGGGAGACATGAGTGAGTCAAAGGAATCTGTGCAGTCAGATTGGTTGGTTGGTTGCCTGGTGTGATGGCAAAATTATTAAAGTCCCAAGACGGGAATTTATTTTTCACACGTGTGAAGATGGGGCAGTCTGGCACTTGATCCCTCATAGAATAAGCCCTTGTTCGGGCATATAGGAACTGGCATATTATGTGGGGGTTAATTTGGGGCTAGACTGACCGCCGCTGGCAAGGGGTTTCCAAATTTTACATTACACACACACCCACCAGGCCACTAGCTCTTCCTACCCCTAGGATAAAGGAAGATATGAGTCTTTAGGTTTTGATATAATAATATTAACTATATATTTGTCGCTGCCTCCCACCAGACACGACTTGACACAAGGTCAAAAGCCCGAAGGCCAATTAAAGTGGGGATAAAGGGGAGGGGAAGGTCGGGAACGAGCCGAGACTCGAACCCTGCTTGTCTGTGCTGCTCATCGGCTTACTTAGTGCAATGTGAGCCTGATGAGGCAAGCAGTTTCACGAACCCAAATGTGAGTCCGGGCACGTATGCCAGTTTACGGCTTAAACTAGACGCTTGGTCTAGTGCCGTACAAAGGGGACAAAAGTGCAGCTCGCCCACCCGAAGGTTGCCCAGCCGAAGCTGGGGGCCTATTCGGCCCCGAGTCTGCTCTTGGTTTCGAGCACCCATCCGGCACGAATGCCAGACGGCCCAGCTAAAAAGCCGGGGGAGTCAACAACTTCGGTTCCCCGTATAATATTTTTAAAGGAAAGAATAGGACAATTTAGGTGAGAATAATATAAGGCGAAAGAAGCTGAAAACAAACATGAAACAAACAACTTGACAGTAAACAACACAATGAACAAACTTCAACACGTGGGGACATTAAAATATAACAATCTTTTTAACATACATGTGGACATACATATTCAACGTGTTGGCTATATTATCAGCGGATAATACATAACTATAAATGTCTTTCTTCCTTTTTTTTTCTTTTCTTTCATCTTTCTTTAAATTGAGAGAGAGAGAGAGAGAGTAATTGCAATGCTTAAGAAGGGTGTAGGGAGAAACAGTTTTAATGTTTACTTATCTTTTTGACGGGTTCCTTCGGAGAGTATTTTCTCTTTTACCGGCTGGCGGAATTTTATATATATATAGAGCTCTGGCTTGAAGGCATAGGTTCTTCTTGTCCAAGATTCTATTTCGCTTCTTCACCCGGAGTTTTGGCATGAGACTCGCCCCATCTGTTCACGATGACATCTCTCCTCAAAACTGATTTTCTTTTTCCCAATTTCCGCTGACAAAAAAGGGGGCTATTTCCGTTTTAGGATTCTAGCCAATCATTTAGCCTTTTTTCTTTCTTTTCCTGGTGGTTCGTTAGGACTACTATCTCTTTCACCCAGGCGAGGTTACGGGGTACAGATAGCTTGACCCATATTTTTTCCTTCCTTCAACAGCAGGCCGAAGTTGACCTACATTCCTTATTTCTCTTTTAACGGTCAATCTTTGGCGGCCTGCTAATTCAAACATGGAGGGTAGTAGAAATTCCTTATTTATCTCCTCTCAGTAGTAGACCATGTGACAGATGGTTGTTTGGGTTTTATGGCATATCAACTTTTGTAGGTTATTTAATGCCAAATCCATTTTTAAACAAATAATCAGTTCTATTTCCAACAATTCAGTTTAGTATGAGTACACAGTTTAATCGTGAAAAACATTTCTATTTCAAGCCATTCAGTTTATTCAAACAGTTCTAATTCAGCTAATTCAGTTTAGTATAAGTACAGGTTTTGTTTACACAGTTAAATGTCAAAACAGTTCTATATTAAACAATTCAGTTTAGTGTAAGTACAGTTTCAATGTGAAAAACAGTTTCATTTCAAACAATTCAGTTTAACATAAGTATGCAGTTTAAATGTAAGTACACAGTTTAATTGTCAAAAACATTTCTATTTCAAGCTATTCAGTTTAGTCAAACTGTTCTCATTCAAACAATTCAGTTTAGCATAAGTATGCAGCTTAGTTCTATTTAACCCATAGATAGAACCCTATCTGGTGCTACCTTTTGGGTCAGTGTGGACCTGGGAGCAATAGCAATGAAGGGTTGCTCTGGATTCCCCAAAGCCCCAGCATCACTGGAACCCCACCATCAGATTGTTTAGTGTCATATCCAGGACACTCGTTGGTGGTGGTGGGTCTTACCCCTCTTCAGAGGTGCAGTCGGTGTATTCTACAGCCCCAGCCGACTGGGCAATACACAGAGTTAAATGTCAAAACAGTTTTGTTTCATATAATTCAGTTTAGCATAAGTACACAGTTTAGACGTCAAAACAGTTCTATTTCGAGTAATTCAGTTTAGCATAAGTACGCAGTTTCAATGTCAAAACAGTTCTATTTTAAACAATTCAATTTAGCATAAATACGCAGGTTAAGTGCAAAAACAGTAAACTCAAGAAACTAGGGTTTAGTTCTATTTAATCCATAGATAGGACCCTTATCAGGTCCTTCCACTCCGGGCCAGAGTGGACCTGGGAGCAATGGCAATAAAGAGACACTCTGCATTCTCCAAAGTTCCCGCCTTCCTGGTACTTCACCATCAGATCGTTTAGTGTCATAACAAGACACTCGTTAGTGCGGGGGGGGGTACCCCTCTGCAGAGGTGCAGTCGGTGTATTCTACAGCCACAGCCTACTGGGCACTGTGCTATCTGGATGTCTTGATGAAAATGATGATAATGTCAAATTTAAACTTTTAGTAAATAACTTAGTAAAGATTTAATCAATATATATTTCTTAAAATGAATAAAAACTTTACTTTGATCACTTTTTGAGGTTGCTTTTTTGCAAGAAATCATTAGGATATCAGAGAAGTGCAGAACTCTGACTGATCATTAGTCAAGTCTCTGGAACGCTACACTTGACCACTTAGAAGGCTACAAGTTCCCTATCTCTGCATAATAACAAAAGACACCTCTTTAAAAACTAAGAGTAACTTAGATGTGGAACAAGGCTGTAAGTATGGGGCACCAACTCAGGATTACTCAGTAGTTGTTGATTTTCCTGAATAGAGCTTGTTAACCATAACAACATCAAGGGAAAGGTAGCAGTAAAATAAATATTACTCTTGACATACTTGAATTTTTTTCCTGTTAAGAGAGCTTTTGGCAGCCACCATTATTGAAAATCAATTTACTTTCCAGTTCTTGAGATATTAGAGCCAATTTAGTAACTTTGCAGGAAAAGTATTCATCATGCAGCCATGCACTTTTAACTAGTCAGCTTTAAGTGAATCTTACTGGCCGTGAAGAATGCTATATAAATTGAATTTATGAAGGGCATTATTGACATATCTCTCATAAATCTGAGATTTCTAATTTCGTATTATATATACGTATAAGTATTATTTATAAAACAATAGTTAAAAAATATAGGGCAATGATAAAAAACGATGGCTGAAAACCTTAAAAAACATAAAATCAGCCATCACAAGCATTTTGTATGATTGCTAGGTCGATGATCCATTTATCACTGGGTAACAGAGGATCAATTTACCAAATATTTGATGATTACATGGTTCTATCCTGAAAATTAAGTACTACAAAAAATCATGTTTTATATATATATATATATATATATATATGTGTGTGTGTGTGTGTGTGTGTGTATACACTACCAGTCAAAAGTATTTGATCACCCTCAAAAATGTTTATTTCCCATCCTAAAAGTTAAGCACTACAATGGTTTTATCTATCATACCAAATACAAGTCTTCCGGAGCCACATGAGATATAAATTAAAATAAAACAAACACACATACAAAAACCTCTTAAACATTTGATTCATCAAAATGTGACCCCATTTGGTTGCTATCATTACTTCAGTTTTTCAGCATTCTTTACACCAAAGACTGGAGGTAGACTGAAGATAATTCTGTCCAACTTTCCAACAAGAGTTGCCAGAAGTGTGCCACACTTGTGAGTTGTTTATCTCTGACTTTACCGCCAAGATCATCCCATACCAGTTCAATAGAATTTAAGTTCACTTACTGTGCCAATCAAGACATCAGTTGAAAGTCGTGCTATTTCTGTTTGTTTTTAATGTATCTCTGGCAGAGTTTACTAGTATGCTTTGGGTCATTATCTTGCATGAGTATAAATCTTTGACCCACAAGCTGCATTCCAGATGGAATCGTGTGATACTGCAGTCATGCTGTGATAGCCGGCTTGATTAAATTTGCACTTCACCTGGTGTAAATTCCCTATTTTGCAATTTGCAAAAGCCGCCTACTCCATAACAGAGCCTTCTCCATGCTTTACAGTTGGTGTGATACAGGACGTTGCAGCTCCTTCGCCAACTCTTCATCGTACATAGAACCCCCTGTTTGACCAGAAGATTTCGAACTTTGATTCGTCAGTCCAAAAAACTTTATTTCACTGCTCTATTTTCCAGTCTTTGACGCTTTAGCCCACTGGAGCCTTTTGACATTGTTTTGCTTCCTCAACAGTGGTTTCTTGACAGCGATTCTGTCATATAGGTCAACTTCACAGAGTCTTTTCCTCACAGAGGATATTGACACATTTATTTAATGACATAGGTTCAGTTGTGCCGTGATGATTGGAGCAGGGACTCTAATGAAATTGGCTTCGGCATAGATAAAACAGGTTGTAATTCAACAAAGTATAGTCTAATGTGAGTTCAAGTGGTGGTATAATGTAACTTTAGAAAAACATTTTATTCATGCTCCGAACCAAAGAAAAAAGTCTTTGGTATGACTTGACCTGGGATTGAACCCTGGTCTCCTGGGTCATTGGCGAATACTCTACCCATGAAGCCATACATACAATATGATATATATAATTTATATGTAATACAGTATATATATATATATATATATATATATATATATATATATATATATATATATAATTATGCTTATAAATGCAGGTAAAGTGTTTGCCAATGACCCGAGAGACCAGGGTTTAAACCTAGGTTGATTCATACCAAAGACTCAAAAATGGTACTTGATGCCGCCTTCATTAACACACAGTACGGCTCAAGGTAAAATGGTGCAATCCAGGGAAAGGAGTAGCACACTCCCCTACACCTTACTAATGAAAAGGGGGCCTTTGGGTCGTCCTCAACAACGGTCACCAACTTTGCTTACAATATATCTTATAAATATGTAATGCATCATATATATTATATATGATTATAAAATGTACTTTATATTTATTTCCTATATATATATCATGTCATGTATACATAATTTATGTATATCAAAATATATATCGTATGTATATATGACAATCATTTATCATTAAATATATATATATGTGTGTGTGTGTGTGTGTGTGCACATATCATATATAATGTTCATATTTGTCATATATGTCAATAATGTATACATATATATATATATATATGCATACTATATATATATATATATATATATATATATATATATATATATATAATGTCAATATTATATACAATATACAGATGTATTTCATATATTATTAATAAATTATATGGAAAATGTATATCAGGAATGTTACATATATGTATATTATATAAGACATAATTATATTTTATTAATCTATATAATTAATATCTCATATATAATGTATTTATGTTATATCTAGTGGAAATAAAATATATATAGTATGTATATTTATATACCGAATATTTAACATATATGATATATTGGCCTCAATGCAAACAAAACAGACTACATCTGATTTAATTGAGAAGGAGCCATATCTCCTCTAGCGGTCCTATGAAATTACTTACCAAGTTCACGTACCTCGGCAGCAGAGTCCCATCTAATGAAAGTCATGACAATATTAGTCAAGCGAAGACATGGACTGCTATTGATCCTATTTACCAACCCCTCCGCTCGGGCAGGATATGACACAAGGTCAATTTTTAAAGCGGAGTTTAACAGGTTTGAATTCAGAGTTTTCCTTCTCCTAGACTAGTTGCCTCACCAAGGCTGAAGAACCTAGTCTGCCCTACTGTTTACCCATAGCTGGAGGGAGAATAATTGGATTCATACCTTTCCCAAGGGTATTAGTGCTATGTGAAATGCAATCAGTCTTGTCCAGGAATTGAACTCGTATCGCCGTGTCCATATCCTGTGACGATAACCATTACACCACGGGCACCTCCTGCTATTGATAGGCTATCGATTATATGGAAGTCTGATCTATCCGATAAAATAAAACGGGATTTCTTCCAAGCAGCTGTTGTCTTAATATTACTCTATGGATCCACCACGTGGACTTTGGCAAAAAGTGTGGAGAAAAAGCTAGATGGAAACTGCACGAGAATGTTACAAGTTATATTGAACAAATCCTGGAAGCAAAATCCTACGATACAACAGCTGTACGGCCATTTACTTCTCATCTCTAAAACCATCCAAGTAAGACGAACAAGATATGTGGAGAAGTAAGGATGAACTTATAAGGGACGTTCTCCTATGGACCTCTACACATAGACGTGCCAGTGTTGGTCGACCAGCAAGAACTTAACTACATAGGATGTAGTTTGGATGACCTGTCGGGAGCGATGGATGATCGGGACAGAGAGAGAGAGAGAGAGAGAGTGAGCCATTGAAAGCCGTGCTAGCAACGCCACTTGATGATGATGATGATGATGATGATGATATAAAATATGTATATATGCAATATATACATGATATATACATAATGTATATGGACACGGCGACACGAGTTCAAATCGTGGACGAGACTGATTGCATTTCACATAACACTAATACCCTTGGGAAAGGTATTAATCCAATTATTCTCCCTCCAGCTATGGGTATATAGAAGGACTGACTGGGTTCTTCAGCCTTGGTGAGGCAACTAGTCTAGGAGAAGGAAAACTCTGAATTCAAACCTTTTACACTCCGCTTAAAAATTGACGCTGTGTCATATCCTGTCCGAGTGGAGGAGTTGGTAAATATATATACATAATATATATATAAAATCTAGTGTATATATCATTTATTTTTGTAATATACATAGAATATGTTTTATATCAATATCCGTACAATATAAATGCTTTGTATTAGGTAATATACATATGAAATAAATGTTTTATATAAAGTAATATACATATAATAAAACTGTCATATATTTCATATCTATGCTGTATATATAATAAAAATATAATGTAAATAGATGTAGTCCATATATACAATATATATAATCTACACACACACACACACATATATATATCTACAATATAATGAAAATTTAATCCGTGTAATATATATATCATGCATATAAAAGATATATATATATATATAATTCATCTATGTAATAAATACATACACTATACGTACAATACATATATATGAACTATACATACAATATATATATATATATATATATATATATATATATAGTTGATGACAGACAGTAAACGAAGTGAGCAGAAGGAAGAGTGCTGCGAAAGCTAAACTGAAAGCTACCAGCCAAGAAGATCGAATACACATGTGAAAACAACATTTCGAGAATTTACTCGGAAAACTTCCGAAAGTTACGCATGAACCAAACGCGAAAATTATTAGTAATCAACTAGACATCAAACTAGGATAGTGTACAAAAAAAAAAACAAACTCGACTCAATACTAAAAAAAATTAAAAATAGGAAAGCAGCAGGGCTTGATGAAATACTCCCAGAGGTATGGAAGACTAGGGAATTCCACGACATACAGCTCCAACACTGTAATACCGTATATAACCAAAACACAATGGACAGATGGACAAAGGGATGCATCCTCCCCTTCCCTAAGAAGGGTGACTTCGGATTAGCCAAGAACTACCAAGGTATAACCCTTTCACCCATAGCTGCCAAGATCTACAATACTCTACTATGCAACCGCATAGAACCCAAAATTGAGAAGATACTTAGGAAGAACCAAGATGGCTTTCGGAGAAATCGATCCACGATATCACAAATTTTGACTATCAGTCGAATTCTTGAAGGTGTACGTGCAAAAAACCTAGAGGCAACAATATCATTCGTCGACTTCTCCAATGCCTTTGACTCCATATACAGAGGGAAGATGGAGCAATTACTTCTCGCCTACAGCCTCCCCAAAGAAATCGTCGAAGCCATAATGATGCTATATAAAAACACGAAAGTAAAAGTCCCCACACCGGATGGAGACCCAGACTTCTTCGACATTGTATCAGGTGTGCTACAATGGAGACACATTAGCCTCATATCTGTTTATCATTTGCCTA
Organism: Sepioteuthis lessoniana; assembly: GCA_963585895.1. Classification (NCBI taxonomy): domain Eukaryota; kingdom Metazoa; phylum Mollusca; class Cephalopoda; order Myopsida; family Loliginidae; genus Sepioteuthis; species Sepioteuthis lessoniana. Next base: position 72,145,138 of record OY757924.1, on the reverse strand, counting down.
GACTACGTGCTAATAACGTCTATTGATTTAATGAAAGAAAACGGTTTCAAGCCGGCAAAGGAAAGAAGATACTCTGCACAAACAATTACGGACGACGACAACGCCATGACATAGTGCTTCTGGCAAAAAACACCCACCCAAGCCAAAACCCTGCTACATAGTCTGGAACGAGCAGCTGCTGGCATAGGCCTCCATGCCAACGCAGACAAGACAGAATACATATGCCTTAATCAAAGAGGCGATATCTCCACACTAAAGTGTGGGCCTTTGAAACTAGTGGACAAGTTCATCTATCTAGGAAGCAGTGTCTCATCAACTGAGACAGACATCGACACGTGACTAGCAAAGGCATGGACAGCTATCGATAGCCTAACGGTCATATGGAAGTCAGACCTGACCGATAAAATAAAACGCATTTTTTTCCAAGCAGCAGTCGTATCGATACTGCTATATGGATGCACTACATGGACGCTAACTAAACGTATGGAGAAAAAGCTTGACGACAATTACACAAGAATGCTGTGAGCAATATTGAACAAGTCCTATAGGCAGCACCTCCACAAAGCAGCAGCTGTACGGCCACTTACCACCTATCACGAAAACTATCCAAGTTAGACGAACCAAACATGCGGGACACTACTGGAGAAGTAAGGACGAACTCATAAGTGATATACTTTTGTGGACCCCTTCACATGGACGAGCAAAGGCAAGATGACCAACTAGAACCTATATACAACAGCTCTGTGCCGATACAGGATATAGCCTAGAAGACCTCCCGGGAACGATGGAAGAGAGAGACGGGTGGCGAGAGAGGTTCAGGGAGATCCGAGCTGGCAGCCTGACACGATGATGTCGATATATAAAATATTGATGCAACAAGAATATATATTTACATATATATATATATATATATATATACACACACTCACAACATGCATACAATACAGCTAGGTTTGATATGTATATAAAATCTATATCTAATACATATATATATATATATATATATAATATGTATATATAATTAGGTTTGGTTCGGTTTGATCTTATGGCATATTAACTTTTGTAACGCTCACAAGTACATAACGTAAGGAAGAAAAAACGTAAGCATTTCATTCCAACCAAGATTAATACATTAAACAGAAAATAAGGCAACGAAGATTGTTTCAATCTGTAACACTCCAGTCTTGCTAAGAACAATACGAGAGTTGGTTTGCATCAACAGTGTACCGGCCAAGCTATGACTGATGTCCCTCTCACAGCACGGTACCTCTATTAATACTATCTAGTGGTTTGCCATTTTCGTTTACTGGCGACCGGTGTTCAAAAGATAGTGTCTCACTTTATTTATACAGGGTGTGGAAGCAAAATTTGGAATATTCTAGTATAATAATAAACTAATCTATTATAAAACAATTTAAATTTTTAAAAAGAAACAACAAAATAAGTAGATAGATACAAAACAGTAAATGTACTCATTATGGCCACCATTTTTTTCAATTATTCTATCTCCAGGCCTTCGAAACGATTTGCATGCCTTCAAAATAAATTCTTCAGCTATTTTATTCTATTCCTCTTCAATAGCAGTCTTAAGCGAACCAGTGTTTGGATCGGAAGTTGCATTTGTTTTTTTTTTTTAAACGCCCCATGTAGCATAATCAAGAGGGTTACGGTCTATGCTTGTTGGAGGCCATAAAGAAACTACAATTATTTCGGAATTTTTTTTGGCTTGGTTTTGGCGTTAAGCAAATCATAGATTCTTTGTCGTTGCTAAATTATAATGGAAAGTGCTTTAAATAATAGAGCTAATCATGAAAATTTAGATTTATCATTTTAAAAAAATTGGATTAATTAGACTAAAAAAAACTTTAAAAAATTATTCCATATTTTGTTTCCTCACTCTGCATATAACACCTCCCCTTTGAGATAGCTTCCTCTAGAGTCTATATTTCTTCATTCTCGGTTCGATATTTAAAAATTCCGTTGCTGTTCTTTTTCTCTTACCGTAAACCCTTGGTTTAACAGTTTCTGGTAGTGGGGGTACGTGTAACGTGTCATACAATATTTCCATTGGTACATCTTTTCGTGGGCTTTCTTAATTAGTGAATCTTTGTTTTAACTGATTAAGATGTCGCTTATGTTCCCTCCCACCTTTGTCCCTGTACCGTGTGCGTCATTTTTCTGATTCGTTTTTTTTTATAACGCCATCTTCCCAAAATTTCTTTTTACGTTGGTACTCTTAAAAAACAAACATTTTATCTCCAGGTTTGAAGTATTTGCTTATATCATTGTTATTTTTTGATGTTCTGGTCTTATGACAATCAACTCTACATGCAACCTTCCAGACACGGTGTTGGGGTTTGACGTTATTCTGAAAACGTTCAGAAATTTTGCTGTAGCATTACTTCATCTGTCTCCTCTTCCTCCGACTATTTTAGTGCTCTTTTTTAATATATCAACAAAACGTTCAGCCTGTCCGTTTGATCTTAGGTGAAAAGAGAAAGATATTTGTGTCTGCCTCCTTCCAGACAGGACTTGATACAAGGTCTTTTTTATAGTAGGGAAGGGGAGGTCGAGTACGAGCCGAGACTCAAGCCCTGCCGACGTATGCTGGTAATCGGCTCACTTAGTGCAATGTGATCCAGATGATCCTACTGCTGGACTTGGACTCATTCTAAATATCACGTGAGTCCGGCACGTATACCTGCTCATAGCTAGAACTAAACCCGAGAGTCTCGTGCTATGCAATGCTTGTCAATGACGACATCGCCCACCTGCAGATGCGGGGGGTGTCCTCGTGGTGTAATGGTTAAAGCGATGGACTGCAGAATCGTAGTAAGCAAGTTCGAGCTCCAGTCGCGCTATTACGTTCACTTTCAGGCAAATACCCTTGGGAAAGGTATGAACCCCCTTCTCCTCCCGGCTAAGGGTTAAATAGTACTACTACTGCTCTTCTAGGTGAATGGCTTTGGCATTAAATAACTTACAAAGGTTGATGTACCATTAAACAAAGAAACCAAATCAAACCACCTGCAGGTGGCCAAGCCAAAGTCTGAAGTCATTCAAATCTACCCTTGACCTTGAGTAGCATGTGAGGAAAAGGAACGGAAGGGGGCGTTGTTATATATTCTGTTGCTAATGATTTACAGAAAAGCCTAAATGCATTACTGTGAATTGTGTCCCGTTATCTGAAACGATAGTGTCAGGTACATCGAACCTTGCAAAAATCTCGTATAAAAAATTATTGTTACCGTGGAAGTCGGTCTTCTACATTTTGATATTTCTGGACATTTAGTGAAACTATCGATTATCACTTGATAGTACGCTCCATTTAACGGTCCTAGGAAGTCTATGTGTACTCTGGACTATGGCACATCGGTTTTCGGCCAAGGTTGAAATTGTATTGGCGGTAACTTCGCTGCCAGAGCGAAACCTCTGCATGATTTTACTATATCTTCACTGTCTTGATCCATTTTTGGTGAATACGTATAACACCTCATTAAGGATTTCATCCAAGAAATTCCTGGATGCCCTACGTGAAATTCTTTAAACATACGCTTTTGCAACGAAGCTGGTACGACAATTCTTTCTGCATTCCTAAGTACATTATTGTATAATGAAAATGCATTACTTCCAGTAATATTCACTCTTTAATTTTTTCTTTAAATCTTATTTTTATGATAAAGTCATCTTTTTCTGACTTAATTTTTATTTCCTTTATTGTTATGAACAATCTTCTCACTCTATTGTATAATACATTCTTGATTTGATTTTCGGCTCTTATCACCGCAATTACTATGTCCTCAAGTGGTCTGCGGAATTTTGATATCTATCTAGATAGTCCGTCCGCGTGACTCAGTTTTTTAGATGGTAGAAGCTCCATTTTATAATTATAGTTTAATTGGATAGTTCCCGAGCGCTGCAGTCTATTTGCTGTATGCGTAGGAACACCCCCCCTTTTTTATCTATGTATAGACAATAATGGACTATGGTCTGTTTGTAGCATAAATTCTCTGCCGTGTATGAATTTATGAAACTTTTTCATAACAAATATGGTAGCAAATACTTTCTTTTCTATCTGGCTGAAGCTTTTTTCAGTTGCTATTAATGATCTTGAAGTATGAGTCTTGTATAAGAAGTAAAGATATTGGGACTGTTAAATCGTTAGAAAAGGTTTTAATACCAAACAAATATATACGTGAATAATAAAATTAAATTTGGTGCACCCCGCTTATCGTGCCTCCTATCGAGAGGGAGAGATAATTAAGCGTGCTTTAATAGATGTAATATGGTATCTAACGGGATACAAATGGTTCAAGGTCGGATGATGAGTTAATTTACATATTCCCCTTCAAGGAGTATCAAAACGGAGAGGGTTGGGACTTCTCTATCAAGTTACAAAGTCTCTGTATTTGTCAGGGATTCTGCGTATTCTACAAAACTTTCGCACAGGTTTGGTGGGGGCTTCATTTTTGTCGTCAATCCCTTTGGGTGCGACAGTTTCCTATGGTCCAGAAATCAGGCTCCTCTCATCTTCACTGATAGGGGTTTCATGGTTATACGTAGGAAATCCGTAGGTGTCGTCGGGGATTGTTGAGTCAGTACAAGTGTCTTCCCCTACTAGTAGATTTGGAGGCTATATCTTGCACATTGTTGTTTCGACAGTTGAGGGTAGACACATATGGGCATAGTGAGGAGTTACAAGAGCGTCATGTTTACTTGCTGTTTCATAAAGATGTTTCCAAATGTACTGCACTCTATTTCCGCTCTGTCAAGGCGAAACCCTACGTCTATAATATCAAGGTTCTCAAACAGGTGCTCGGTGAAGCAGTTTGTTTCTGCATGCCTTTACGGGATTTTATTCGGTGTCCACGGTGTTCGGTATTGGAAAGAAGTCGGGGTTCCAGCGAATCATCAAAAGAGAAAAGACAATGAAAGACTGTTCAAAAGCATTCTCTTGACCAAAGCAAACGCAGGATGATGTGGAAACGAATGGTTCTAAGGCAATGATAGCACTATTCAATGGAGATAAGAAGGACTCACTAGCGTCGATTAGATACAATATGCTCTGCCAGAAAGTTGCAAGGGCAAAGATGTTCGTCACGCCAGAACGACTCCCTCCAACCACCTCTGCCTGTAGATTTCATTCTCTGCGGACTCACTATCAGGTTATGGGATGTAGTGATGAAATGGCACCATCTGAGTGGGGATGGAAGGTAGAAGGGGACAAACTTGTTCCGGTGATGACAGACAAAAGTCCTGCTCCAGATGAACTGATTCAGATGATTCACTGCAACTGTTTGGAAGAATGCAATACCCTAAGGTGTACCTGCAAAAGGCATGGACTAGAATGTACCAGTGCGTGGGGACATTGCCAAGATGGCAACTGTGACAATATAAAAAATGCTCCAGTCATAGATGATGATGATGATGATGATGAGGAAGTGTGAACGACTTTGAAAAAAACATTATGACTTATGTGAATCGGGGTAGGGTAGGGATAACCTTAGATATGGTATAAAGGGTGATTCAACATCACTGGTAACCATTTCATGTGAAAGATTGACCCTGAAAACACCGGTAAAAATGCAAGATTTATTGGTTTATCATGAAAACTGACCGAGTTAGTGTTTTAAAACGTAATGGAAAATGACTTCTAAGTCAAAAATGTTCAACTTCGAAATTTGAAACTTTCCCATACTACAATCTTGTCCAACTTTTAGTATGATGTAGAGTAGACCCAACCTGACATAAAACCATAAAAAAACAAAATGTCGCAATTTTTTGTGTCAGTTGGTGCACTGACCCGTCTATCATACCAAAGACTAAAAAAAAAAATGGTACTTGATGCTGCCTTGCTTCGCAGTCAGCACAATAAAATGAGGATCAAGGTTAAAGTGAAGCAATCCTGGGAATGGAGTAGCGCCCTCTCCTACACCTCGGTGTAGTAGCTATTGAAAGGGGAACCTTCGGGTCCCCTCGACAAAGGTCGCGTACTTTACTTACTTTATTAACACTGGTAGAGTGGAAATAACATCGGTAAATGGGTTTATTGAATGGAGTGCCAACATTTTTGGGTAATTCGGGGCCTATTTTGTATAGTGTTTTTTTTTTTTGTGCTGGTTAGCTTTTGTGTTCAATGAAAATTTGTGTGTGGCAGAGGAGCTTTTATATGATTGGTTGGAGTCTCTAGAGAGGGGTGCTGTTACCCTTGGGTTTACCCGTCGAAATCAACCATAGTCAGTTGAAAACAGAAGGCCTTAGAATTAGGCCACGTTTTACTCCTCAACTCAAATGGAGCTGAGTAAAAAGAATTGTTCACTTGAAGGATTTAGTATTTCTTTCAGAATTCCAGAAGGGAATTCAAAGATGGCTTGAAAGTCAAAAAGAACAGGAAAGAAAGGAGAATTTAAATCCACCAGAAGGATTTTGTATTACTTTCGGAATTCCAGAAGGGAATTCAAAGTTAGCACTAGCTAAAAAGAAGATAAAAGAAAGAAAGAAACCGAAAAAAGTAGGTTTCTACTACATAAATTTATATTTTAGAGGAATTGTTCCACTAAGAAAAAAGAAGTAACAACTTCAGTCGACTCCAACAACTTCACAAGTCTCAAACACCATTACGAGAGAGAAGATGACCGAAAAAGAAACAGAAGAAAAAGAACATTCTTCTACGAGACAAAGTCTCAAACAAAGAAAGACAGAGTGGCTTTTATTTAAAGAAAATTAAAAAATGACATTTTTAGGGAGTTGGTCTCTAAGAAAAATAAGATACACTTGTGAACCTTTGTTTAGCTGGAGGGAAGAAGTAGAGACTTCTTTCTCTGTTTTGTAAGCGTATCAATAGGCAAAAGATTTTTTTATAATTTTTTTTACTTATTTTTTGTATTGATGAGTTACTTGTCATATTTGCATTGGGACACATATGCAACTAACTGGAGTGACCTTTCTTCTGTCATAATAAACTACTTTGAATTTTACTCAAGTATCTCTCTCCCCCTTATTTTATTTTATTATCTTCATATTTTTTAATAATATTATTATTGTTACTTGTGTCCAATTTTGTTGACTAAATAAAATTGCGATAGTGGTAACAATATTTATTTTATTGCAAAAGGAGTTAATTGGGAGTAGATCAAATAATGTAATCCAATCTGTTCCAAATAAATTAGCCGTTGTAAGAGGTGATAGTGTGTTTTTGGGTTTAATTTTATATTCAATTTGTTTTTATATGTGGTTGCGTGTTCTCACAAGTCAGAAGATCGCCATTTATAGCGATGGGGATTACATTATTATTATTATTATTATGGGGTTTTTTAGGTTTAAGTTGGTTTAAGTTGGTTATGTTGGTATTACGTTGGTTGCGTTGGTATTTCGTTGGTTGTTATCCCATCGCTAAATGTTGATGGAAAATAAAGGTGGTGGAGAAGAACGAAGATGTCGTTAGGTTTTGTATCAAGGTTTTAATGGCAGCATGAAGTAAAGGGTTTTACGCTGCTATGCTGCGAGCCTCATAGTAAAGAAAGAAGGTAGGAAGTTGTTAGAGTGTATCATCTAATTTGTTTTTAACTAGAATCCCTTGGTCTAGAAGAATAGACCGAAGGGATCCATAAACTAGATGGTTCTCCTCATAATGGTTGATGCAGCTACTGCTATTCAGGAACAGACGAATAGACTTCCGTTCCCTTTGAGGATTTCTGAGCGAGAGAGAGAGAGAGAGAGATTCGCGGGCTTTCTTCATTTTTTTTGGTGCTGCTAGGAAATATGGTTCGGGATGAATCGGACAAGTCATCCCGATTGGGTGAAAATGTTCGGCGACTCTAACGGTCGAATTAAATTACGCGCCAAACAAGAATTCAAGTTTCTTTCTGCTACACTGTACACAAACACCAGCGCTTTTTTAGTTTTACCAACAAAAACATCTTGCCAGTGAATTCACCCAAAGAGTTCAATTTCTTTCCTGAAACACCATGAGCATTTTTTAAAGAAGTTAATTGGGTTTAACCATTTTTCTCCATGTCTGTTCATTGATGATGGCGATATCAGACTCTGTATCTTGTTGTAGTTTTATTTTTACTCTATTAATTTTTACGAAAACAAATTTCCTCTTTCAAGCTCAGCTAATGACACGTTCGAAGTCTTCTTCATGTTTTTCGACTTTACAGCATGTATCGACTATGTTCACATACGTTCTATTCACCCCCGCCCTATTTTTTGTATTTACAATGAGTAGCTTTGTGTTCAACCCAATTAGATTCGTAGCATTTTTTGTTCTTGAAAAAATAATTACTTTTGAAATATTTACCTCCACAACCGTTGCAAGTATCAGTCATTTGGCGGGAGGGGGATCGATTATCTTTTTTCAATGTTTTGTTAGGAGTTGAAAAAAGGTCTATAATCTTTTTTTCTTAATTGGTCGGACGTTACGCACATGTATGGAGATTCGTTGGTATGTTGGTTCTTCCTTCTTGTCGGTTGGTTAGCTGAAAGGGAATTTGGGAAGAGATGTTGGAATTATTTTATTGTAATGGGAACATCTTCTTGGAAGCTACGAGGCGATCAAGACGTAAATTTAGTCGTTCTGTGAATTTTCGCAGGATGTGCTGATTTTTAAACCTTGCTGTTCCCTACAGTTAAGGGAAAATTATGAATTGGCAGTAAATCTCTCAAAGAATTTTGCTGCTGTGCTGGAGAAATATGCTGTTTCATATATTTGTGAATTTGTGCTGTCTTGAGGTATTCCAGAATTACGCTACGGAGCTGTATTCTTCCGGGCGAAATGAGCTGTTGCCTATATCAGAGAATTTGTCATGTTTCGACCTTAACCACGAGCTGTCCAGTTGAATTTTCTGTCCTATACAAGCTCTGAATAAATGGCTGAATAAACCCCCATATGTCTGCATTATTCGCTATATTCTTGACGGAAAAGTGAACAGGTTTTCCCAAGAGATTCTTCCAAATCTTTTTTCCATTCATACAACACCTCTTTGTTCGTTGAAGACATATCAGTTCCTTATAATTCATGAGTGACTTTGTGTTTTTTCGAAACAATCTGTATCATTGTTACCCGATTCAGTTTTTCTGACTGGTCGCTAATATAGCAATTAATTTTAGCAATCAGTGCTTTTCTTCAAAACTTTCTTACTCCTTTCTATTTAATTTTATTTACTTGCTAATGAAGAGTTCTTAGTTGTACGCACGTAGCACGTTTATCTTTTAATTTTTCCTTTCCTTTTTTTCAAAATGCTGTTTCATTTTCCGTGAAAGGATTCGTCTTTTTTTTTTTAAATAAAAATTAATCCTTTTAGAGAAGCAAAAGGAACAAAGATAAGGGTAACTTTGGGTTAGGGTTTTTATTTTGTCGACTCACCCTATTTCTTGGAAGGGAGATATTCTCCCGAGTCAGTCAAGGTGTGTCTTCGAAGTCTTGGGTCAAAAGAAAGAACGCCGAGAGTCTTTTTAGCACCAGATTTTCGGGCTTCTTTTTTTTTTTTGCGCATGCCCCAAGCTTTCCTCCGGTCTGAGGCACTCTGGGAGTTTTTTTGTGTCCTTTTATTTACTTTTTTTTATATATATTTAATTTTGTTTTATTTTCGTTTTGTCTTTATTAATTTCCACACATGTGAAATGTCTCTTTCCTCAATTCTTATGGTATCCGAGTTTTATATTTACACTGCGTTTACACCCTTCCGCTATCTTCAGTAGAGTTAATTTAGGGTCCATTTCCAATTTGGCAAGTATTCTTAATCTTTTATCCGCATCCTTATTAGCAGTTGAACCCTGTACGAATATTACGCATTTAAATAAATCTGATGTTAACGCCTTTAATTTAAATTTCTCGCACTACCGATTCACAACTCCTGCATAATTAACAAAATCTTCGTCGTTACCCTTTACAAGGTTAAGACATTGCCAACGTGTATTGAATAACAAATTTCTATCCCCAAAAAATTTCTATAGTATTAATATATAGAATACACATTTTTTTAGCCTTAAAATAATCAACAAAAATATACATAAGAACATTCGAGAAATTTTGGATCAAAACCGCATAAGCATTGAAGTTTCATTTTATATTTTTCAACCAATCAGCTAAAAACATAGAATAAGAACATTCTAGAAAATCCGGATCAGAAACTAATTAACAGAAAATATCTTGGCTCTAAAATAAATAAAAAAATACGAATCTGATAGGACAAGAAATGTCTACGCGCTTAAATTTTAGGACCCGAAATAAAACTATTTTTTGATCCACTACTAAAGTATAAATAACGAAGAATTTAATCAACCAGGTCAGTTTTTGGTCATTCAATTCATTTCTTCCACGGCCAAAAAGTCATTCCGTCTACTACCCAAAAAGACTTTTCACTAGAGGTCATGAAACGAGCAGCAGAGAGCCGCGATACAGACTCAAAGGGAAAAACTTGCGACTTTCTTTCATCAATGCGACATGTCGCCAAAATCTTAAGAAAACACACTGTGCGGACTTAATGAAAGCAAAGACCCATACTTACAGTCCATCATTCATACACGCACACATACCCATATATGTAAGTAAAGACAATTATTTTTATCCAACTTACTTCGGCCAACCATGGAACCATTTATTTGATAGACTTTATTAACATGTAAACATACACACACACACACACGTGTGAACAACCCTATTTTCATTTAATTAGCCATAACAGTATTTCGACAAAAGCCACTCGCACATTATGTTTCTCATTTATTTTTATTCCTGTTTTGTTATGAATATTAAATTGTTTGTTTCTTAATGTTCGTTGTTGTCATATTCCATTTGTTTTACGTGCTTGTAAAATTTGTGTTGTATTTGTGGTGGAACTAATCGTGAAAGTAATACCCGTAAAATACGGACGAGAACACACTCTCACACGGTACATGCACCCACTACAAACACAGTTTCATCAAAATTCATCTCACCTGTGTTTTGGGTAAAATAAAATTCACGTATTTTCCATGTTCAGCAGGGGACAATTTTCTTTATAATAAGCTACTTTCTTCTCATCATTTCAATGCGAACATTCCCTTTTGAAGATCCCTTCGTATCTTTTATAATAAGCTGGAAAAGTTGTTCCATCGTTTGGATTGTATACGAATTCACCAATTGAGTTGGCGACGGCATCTGGAGTGAATGCATCCGACGTTCTTTCTTCCGAAATTTTAAGTAACAATTCGAAAAACATTTGTTGTTATTTTGCTGTTCCTGTTGTTGCATTTGTAGGGCCAACATTTGAATCATGATAGATTCTAATTCTTCCATTCATCTGTAGTGCGCTGAATATTTCGTGAATTAGTCTTTTTATAATCTCGCCAGGTTATTTATCTGTAAGTAAAATTGGCAACCTTAATTGAGGATGACTCGAAGGCTCCCTTTTCAATAGCTACTACACCGAAGTGCAGAGGAGGGCACTACTTCTTCCCTCGATTGCTCCACTTTACCCTTGATCCTTGCCTAATAATGCTGAGTGTTAGACAAGGCGGCATTAAGTACCATTTTTTGAGTCTATGGTATGACTCGACCTGGGATTGAACCCCAGTAGTTCTGCAAATATACCGTCACTTTTGCGAAGTGATAAAATGCTCACATGTACATAACGTGACTAAGAAAAAAACCCAACTTACTAGAAGAATAAGTATTTAATTCCAACCGAAATTGATACATTAAACAGAAAATAAGACAAACAAAAGATTGTTACTATCTGTAACACTCCAGTCTTGCCTAGAACAATAATAGTCGGTTTGAATCAAGAGTGTTCCGGCTAAGCTATGACTGAAGTTATTTGTTCGGCATCCCACCATGCCAAAATTGTAGCACAAGGCCTTTTTAACGTGGGAGCCGGGCGCAAGGCTGTAGCCTAGACACGCCTGGCGGCTCCAAAAATGCCTTGGGCTCTGTCGCCATTCTCTTAAAAAAGGCGTCCCAGCCGCCATATGATAAACTGATCTCTGCAGGTGAGGCCTAAGGAGTGTAGGTCTTAGCAACGTGACACGAATTTCCTCGGCACTCATGTCAGGCGGTTTTGACCGACAAGCTATGACTGAAGTCCTTCTCACAGCATGGTACCTCTATTTCTACTATCTGGGGTTTGCTATTTTCGTTTACTGGCGATCGGTGTTATTTAATGCCAAATCCTGTTTGTACATGTATATTAAATATATGATTTGTACACACATTTAATTGATAACATTTTAAAATGAGCCAGAGCTCTTTTGTCGTGCCATCAGCACAGATATCCCTGACCCTATCTCGCCACCCCTCCCTATAGTTCACTGCTTTCGACAGGTCCTCAGGGCTACACCCCGTATCCTCACAGAGCTGCTGTATGTAGGTTCGAGCTTGTCGCCCTGCTTTTGCTTGGCCATGTGAAGGGGTCCATAGGAGTACATCACTTATGAGCTCGTCCCTACTTCTCCAGCAGTGTCCTGCATGTCTGGTTCGTCTAACTTGGATAGTTTTCGTGATGGGTGGTAGGTGGCCGTACAGCTGCTGTTTTGTGGGGTAACGCAGTTAGATAGTTTTAAGTATTTCTAACAAAAATAATTCTATTTACTATTAATCAATGGTTTTCACACATTTAAATGGTTTCAAGCTTTGCTATTTAAGACTAATGATTTAATTTAAAATCAGTCATTCGTTGCGCACAGTCAAATGGTTAAACGTACATCATTTGTAAGTCAATAGTTTGTAGGTAATCTTATTTTTGAATGAGTCAGAGCTAATTGGTTTGCACACAAATATTATTGTTTGCACACAGATAAATGGATCCAAGTATTGCTATTTAGCACTAATAATTCTATTCAACTTTACTCTTTTGTTTGTATACAGTTAAATGCATTCAACTATTTTTATGCATCACCAACAATCCAAATAAACACCAGTGATTTGTTTCCACACAGTTGAATGGTCAAACAGTTTTATTTCTAACAATTCAGTTTAATGCAAGTCATTTGTTTGCACCCAGTTTAAATGTCAAATAGTTCTATTTAACCCATAGTTAGGACCCTATCAAGTTTTATCACACTAGGCCAGAGTGGACCTTAGGGTTAGGACAATGAAGGGTACTCCATATTCCTCAGAGTTCCAGGTCTTGAGCATCGCTATTGTTGGGATTTTACCCGTTATTAATAAGACAAAATCTACAACTGCAGTGTAAGGAAAAATAAGGCTTACTGTAGCACGAAACGTGACAAGAGAACAAGTACAAAACAACAATTCGATCGAAAAAAGAGTTTATATTTAGAGGAATATAAAGAAAAGAAAAGAAGAAGAATTGCAAAAAGAGGTGTTTTCTGCAGACTTAATTATAGCATTTGTCTTGGTAACAGTTCTTTCAGTTCCATGTAGTTTTGGTGGCCGGTCCGTATAGATTCAAAGATTTGAAGGAGGAGAATTCTAGGTTCCAATGGGCGTAGAGTATCCTCGTACGTAGCGCCACATGGACTCGTAAATCTGTTCGTCAGCAATCAAGATTCCGTGTTACATCGTTGACGTCAAAGGGAAAAAGGATAGTTTGAAGTACACGTGCACATGTGGTAGTACGGCAGGTGTGCTGATAGCGGCACGTGATTGGTCGTTTTTCAGCCAATCACGGGGTACGTAAAAAGTGACCCCGTAATTAATTTCCAATACCATCAGATGGTTTAATGTCATATCCTGGGCACTGCAGAGATGCAGTTGGTGTATTCTACAGCCCCAGCCGACTGGGCTGATATATATAATTAATAATACACAATAAGTATATATATATAAAGTTGACGACCGTAGTTGAGAGTGACACGAGAATTCCCTTTTCAATAGCTACGACATAGAGGTAGGGGAGGGCGTACCTCCTTTCCCTAAATTGCTCCACTTTACCTTTGATACGTGCCTTATAATACTGACTGTTAGGTAAGGAGGTATGAAGTACCGTTTTTTGAGTTTTTGGTATGACTCGGTCTGAGATTGAACCCCGGTCTCCCGGGCTATTGGTAAAGACTCTACTCACTAGGAAAATATATATATTTTGTTTTAAAACATTCAGTTGGAAAAAGGTTATCTAATAGAGTTAGTGATTTTTTAGTTATTAAAAATATTTAATATGTTGGTGCCTTTGTTGAATGCTATTTTATTTATGTTCGTTTTTTTTTTATGCGTATTGCTTCTATGATTAAAACAAGACGCTGAAAACGTTCCAACCGACAACTTCAAAACAAAACGCTACAAATAATTAAAAGAGTGAGAACTCAAACTGTCAACTCAAAATTACACTACCCCTGATGACGACCAAAAGTATGGTCCAAAGCTCTTGGGCAGAAGATATGGGACAATTCCTTTACCATCCCGAAACAAGAAAAATAACAAGGAGACTTGAAAAAAATAAACTTAAAAATAGTAAACAGTGTTCCGTTGCCTTTAACAAAACTTGCTTGAATAATAAATAACTTGCTACCTAAATATACACAAAGTAACGACCATAGTCGAGGGTGACCCGATGGTTCCCTTTTCAATAGGTACTACACCGAGGTGTAGGGGAGAGTGATACTCCTTTCCCTGGATTGCTCCACTTTACCCTTGATCCTAACCTTATAATGCTGAGTGTTAAGCAAGGGGGCATCAAGTACCATTTTTTGAGTCTTTGGTATGACTCGACCTGGGATTGAACCCTGGTCCCCCGGACCACTGGCGAACACTCTACTCATTTGACCAATGTTCTTATGTAATATATATAATACTGTCTCGTTACTCCGAATGAAAGAAAAACACTTTGTGGATAAATATAAACCTACATTAAACAGAACCTAACTTCGCGTGCGCGCACATTAACAAAGAACTGAATTTCACTCATACACTTAAAAACGCAAATATACGCACACACAGACTATCTTAAAATATAGCAATCAGTGAAGCCAAATATGTTCTCACACACTTTCAACTGAAATAGGAAAAGAGAGGAAGAAGAAAAACAAAACAAAAACAACTTTAAAAATGCATATATGTTCGGATGTGTATATCCACGGATGTACGTATATGACTGTGAATGCATACACGCACACAAGGTACATACTTGTATATACATGCATAAAAAAATATCTGCAGAAGCCAAAAGAAGAAATCTAAAAAGAAATAAATGCAAAAGTAGATGCCATCAATGGCCACCAAACACCTCAAGAAAAAGAACACAAACTTGAGCGATAGAAAATCCCTCATAGACTACTTTAAAAAAATCAGTGATATCTACAAAATACAGATGAAATCCACATAAAAAGGAACCCTAAAGAGGAAAAAAAATCAAAAACTAAAAATGCGGAAAAACCAACTAAATAAAAGGAATTAATTAACAAACAGTAGCAATTTACCAAGACTTCATAAGAATGAATGAAATCTTCATCTAAAGAAAATTTCAAGAAAAAAAATAACACCCCAAGGCACAGAGGAACAGAAAAAAATTGAATTAAACTTAATGAAATTAGAAAAGCTCAGATAGAAATATTAGAAGACAGAGATATATACTATATAAGAAAATACCTAGAAGTCAACCAGGAACTAATGACAGAAATTAGAGAACTTTGCCCCACAAAGACACAATTCCTATCAACACTATGAGAAAGAAATTGCAAAAGGGAAGAAGAAAAACAAAAAAGAATCCAAAACAAAAAACAACAAAAAACCAGATGGCTGAAGAATCTACCCCTAAAAGAAAGGTTTGTTTTGTGTGTTAGGGGGTAGAGAGTTATGTCTGTAGGTAATAGGAATAGTGGGAACCTGTCTCTAACAAATTAACTAAATTAGGAATACCGACTATACAAACCACATCACAAACCATTAAAAATCTCACAAACATCTCGAAATGCAACAATATCATAACGACTTCTCACACAGGCATTTAAAATTTTTTTTTTCATCATACAACGTGTGAAAGCACGTGCGATACCCTGTCCTCATCAGCCGCCAACCAGGGGTGATAACAGTTTCGGTAGCTCAAGGAGGTACTGTCACTCCTGGTGCTACCAAGCAACTTTTGCCACCGGACAGGGTATTAAGAGAATTATATATATGCCAGATCAATTAAGAGGTGAGACTACATTTGTTGTGTAGGAAACCTTCCACCCCTCTTGAAAGTGAACTGTTCTGGTCGTGGAGTTGATGAATGAAGGCTTTAAGTAAGAAGCCTATCAATTGACATAGAGCAGTACACTGAGCTTGTTTTACTACTCACGCGACTTTTGTACCTCGTTATTACCAGCCTAATAAACCCTTTTTATTGTTACATGTTGTTTAGTGTTTGTCTTTACAAACCCCAAATTAACATCATAACAACATTGGACGTTCATTTTTAGTGTGCAGTTTGTGATTAAAAAAAGTTCTATTCCATGTAAAGATTGTGATAAATATTATATTGACGAAACCCAATGTAATCTAGAAAAAAAGGATTAACGAACATAAATGATCACTTAAATGAAATGACAACCGAAATACTCTTTTCTCTCACATGTTAGATTGTCAGATTTCAAACACTTTTAATAACCCTATACATAGCAAAAAATCTTGTCGACTGTAAGAATTTGCAGTCATCTGCCATTCCAAACATTAAACAACGACCAGATTTCTACCAGATTTCACCCGACTTGGCAGACATTATTTTACATGAAAATATTAAAATAGAAAATGGATAGGTAAATTTTCTATAACAAAAACTAAAATATGTATTTCCCCTCTACACTTCCATACTTCATTACGATTTTTCATTTAGATATTCTATTTCTGCTGGTCACATTTTTGATAAAATTTGATATGCTTGACGATGGATGTAGCCTCCTCTCTGTCTACTTAGCCATGGCCCAGATGTTCCAAAAATGAATCACAGTCACAGCAATTAACCCTTGCGGCCACCATTCTGATATATATCTCTATCTTTCTCTTTCTTTCTATCTCTCCTCCTTATGACCCCTCTCTCTTTTTATTTCTATTTATCTATTTCTATGGTGAATTTTAGAAAAAAACTCATTCTGATTAAGTCTTTTTGGAAAGAAAAACGAAATATGATTTTGAATCCATTGTCAGTGTTTTAGTTTATCCACTTTTCCACTTATTTTTTCACCTTTTGTTAGATTTACCAAATCTACCATTTCTCCATACATAATATGTGTGTATATATATATATATATATATATATATATATATATATATATATATATAATTTATATTATAATATGCATATAAATGTTTTATATCAATATCCACACAATATGAATATTTTATATTTGATAATGTACATATGACATAAATGTACAGACACAGGAAGACCTATTGGGAAGGATGAATGATAAGGATGAATGGAGAGAGTCAGGGAAATCCATGCTAGCAGTGCAATCTGATTATGATTAATATATACATATATGCATTCATTTAATATATAGCCTATATATATATATATATATATATATATATATATATACACAATTATATATGTTTTATTCAATAAATAAGGGGAATTTTGCTTAAGGTGTTGGCTATAAGCTGTGAGATTTCAGTTGCACCTTTTTTAAAGAAACCAAAAGTGATGGGTACTTTCATATCCCACAGCACAGTCAGAATGACCTTCTTTTCTGACCTGTGTCTGGAATGTTTCCTTTACTGGTGAGTCAGTGTGTTTCCACTCCTTCAATTGTGTTTTCAACTCACTCTCATGGTAGCAAACCAAAAATTTAGCCTACTTGTCAATATTTCTTTATTGAAAACAAGCTTCTCTATGCACATCACACATTCTTCCATGAATTTCACATGAGTTTCAATTTTCAGCCATCAAAGATTTGCAGACAGGTCTTTGTTTAAGCTTGCAGCCATTTTGAATAGCTACAAAACAAATTTTTTTGTGAGATTTACATCATTTTTGCTTTAAACCTTTTCCAAACAATGCAGAGTTTTACATTTATGGAAAACTTCTGAAAATAAATTTTTTTTGCTGTTTTCAAAAAATTCTTGTGTCTTGAATGACTCTTATATAATAAAAATTATTTCCTATAAAATCAAAAAAGGCTCAAAAGATTTGTAAAACATACTAAAAAAATACATGAGGAAAAAAGAAAAAATCCTAAATTTTTCTCCACTCTTCAAATGTTTTCTAATAATTGAGTGTATTACAAAAACTAAATGATTAAAAGTTAAATAATGAGTGTCAAGTAATTGCAAACCCATTTTATAACTAACTTGAGTTTTTTTTTCACAATTCTTGAAAGGAATATTTAGAATTCCTCTTGATCCTATAAGACAGAGATAAAAAAGCTATGAAGAAGAAGAGAGAGAGAGAGAGAGAGAGTCATAGCCAGCCAGGCAAAAGCAGGTCATTAACCATTCAAAAAGAGCAGATAAGCAAACACCAAGCACAATTCAGTGAGAAGAACACTAGTTCCAATCTTTCACTAATTAAACTTTGTGAAATTTAAAAAAAAAAAAAGAAAAAAAAGAGAAATTTTCTCTAAGATTTAACAATATCTTTATACAATTTGAAAGAGAATTTGGATATTTTCAAAAATCCAATTTACATATTATAATGTTACTGGGGTGAGTTATTGGAATAATAACTCAAGTTGTAATATACAATGAAAAGGGTTTATTTTATAAAATGTACAAGGACATGTTAACAGAGGTATATTGCTAGCTTGTTTTGCTAGAGGAAGCTAGTATTTATCAAACACCCTACCCTGTTGAAATATATGGTACAAGGCCATTTTATAGTGGGGACCTTGCACAGGTGAAAACCCATGCAGAGACAGGTGCAAAAGTTCTTGGCTCCATAGACATTCCCAAAATGGGGCACCCCAGGCAACAAACAATAAACTTGGTCTTGCAAAGCAGATGTAGTCAGGGGTGGGGTGGACAGCCTCTAAGGCCAAGTGAATCTCGGCCACCTTTGCTAAAAGGTTGGGCTTTCCAACCACCTTCACTTGAGGAAGCCAGCAGCTGGGCTAACACCTTAACTGCTTATATTCAAATAAGATAGTCCATTCTAATACAGAGAGAGTATAATCTTTTCTCTACAACACATATATATGATTTAAAAAAAAAAAGAGAAACTTGATTTTCTCAAAATCCCAACCCTGCAAACAAAGAAAATATAGAATTTCTTTTCTTTTTAATTTACTACACTTTGACTTGTTTGCTGTTCAAGTTTTAATTAAATTTTTCAACACACCTTGATTAGCCTCACCATTTCAAAACACCTTTCCGTTGCTCTGGTTAGATTTCCTACCGAATAACTCTTCCTTAATTGAACTCCTCTAAAATTGTAAGTTGTCTTTGTTTTGCATATTTTATTTCTCTCCATCCTAGAAGTAATACTTTTGATTTTTTTAAATCTTTTTTAAATGCACAAAGTAATATTTTCAATATTTTAAAATTTAATAATCATTGAACCTATTTGTCATTTTAGATAAAGATTTTTGTTTTCTGATTCAATTCAAGCAGAGTTTCCTGTCCATTCTTTCCATTTATTTTTGTTTGTGCCTTTTTCATCTTGGTAAAATCCCAATAATTATATATACATATTCTTGTAGGTATATTTTATAAAAATGACAGACAAGATTCTGGAGTTGAGTTTTTTTTATTAGCCTTTTCATGTTTGTGAGCAAGATGCTGCAACTACAGATGAAGGCTGAGTAATAATTGTCTTAAATCTCTGATGTTGTAACCATAACATAGATTATAAGATGTTTTATGGGGTCAATGAATATTTTGAATGAGTGTATTCAAGTGCAATTAACATTGCATTTAAAGAAGCAATATTTTGGTACTGGCTTGAATGTGTAAAATTCACCAGTAAGGATAACATTACTATAAATCACTGACACTGTAGTGACTATGCACTTGTGTTAGATGCATTTAAGTATTCTAGCTTCTAAGTTAATAGTAATTGTGTTAAGTAAAAGGTGTCTGCTTTTTATAAGAATGGCTTCTAGTATTTGGAGATAGAGTGGGCCCTGGTTCCTGCTGGGCCACCTTTGAGTGAATGAAGGATCAATGGGTTTAGTGAAACTATGACCAGCAAGGCCACTTGGTATACAAGCTGGTAGACTTAGCAAAGGCTAGCATAGTTTACATTGCACCTTTTTATCTTATGGCCAGTATTGTCCAGCAGCCCCTGAGTCTTGGCTCGTGTGCATCTCCCCCACTATAAAATGACCTTGTGTCAAGTCCTGCCCAGTAAGAGGTAAGACAAATATCATTTCTACTATTTGGAGTCTTTTTTTTACAGTTTGTGCAATAAGATTTTTGGACAAGGTGTTTCAAAATAGATGCAACCCATTAATATGAAAATCATTTATTTCTGAGACAAGCGCAATGGCAGTCATTTTGAACATGTCCAGTAAAAAATGCATCCTTTGTGCTAAAGACAAGAAACTCAAAAAAGACTACATATCTTTTTTTTAATTGTTATTATATCAGCTTCCAGGATATGTAGTCTTTTTTGAGTTTCTTGTCTTAGTAATAAATCCTTATCATATTAATGGGTTGCATCTATTTTGAGACATTTGGTGACAAAATCATTCTAAACTAAATAGTGACGTAAAATATTTTTTCCTCTTTTGTCCAAGGCATTGTAATCAAGGAATAATAGTTGTTGTAGAATACTATTTTCAAATCTCAAACAAAAAAGAACTCAACATTATTATTAGTAAAGTTATAAGTAGTCACACAGGTCCCATGTATATTGAGACACCCTATAATAAATATTAAAATCTTTCTAACATTTGTGGAAGTGTCTTGTATGAGGTGTTTATTGATGTAAATACATATGGCACTTACAGGAGATTAATAGCAAGTTAGTCTGTAAAAAAAAATGATAGATGGATAGAAACTCTGAAAACATATGTGCTATTCAGATTTGATATGAAACTAAGTCACCCAACTTTGAAATAAAAATATGACAACCACAAACTCCTATACAAACAAATAAACCTGGCAATAAGTTACTGCTGATTTGAAAGGCTGTCCCTTGAAAATAACACTGTGAAAAAATCCCCTATAAACAAACAAACAAGTCAGTTAAGTTACTGCTACTTTGAAATGAACTCATCCACATCTAATAAAAACATACTAAAGTAGGTGCTCTCACCACAAAGAGGCAGATATATATATATATATATGAAACCAACCAAAGATACTTTGATAAGACAACTTTCTTCACTAAACCAAAGGAAATGCTATGACATAAGATTTATTGGTATTTATTTTCCAGGACATAGCATCAGAAATTAATACAAAAAATATTTTTCTCATGTAAAAAAGAGAGCGAGAAAAAAAGAAAAAATCCAAGAAAATCATTGTATGATATCCTATAGATTGAAAACAAAAAAGGCTTAGTTCAAATTTCTAGGAGCTTGAAGATTATAATGGACACCTGAAGAAAGTAGATAAGGACATTAATTAGAGTATATCAGAGTATAAAAATAACTCAACTTGTCCAAAGTAAAAACAAAACAAAAACACATTCTAGAATAGATTTAGCATTTGATGTCTTATTGCAAATTGAATTCTGATGAGAACTTAAAATTTCGGAACTTAAAATTTGGACTGGAATAGTCTTAGCCTTAACAGTTGATGCCAATTTTATTTATTTATTTTTTTTTAGAAAAATCATTGACTCCCACCTTATCAAATCATGCATCCAAACTAACATGAGTTAGAGTATAATTTAAGAAAGGAACCATCTAAACATTAATCTTGGTTCTAAAATCTGGATTAAGTGTTGTTGTAGCTAACAAGCAAGATTAGCAGACTATTGTTAGGGAGTTTAATTTTCACTGGGTGCCCCATACAAAAACCAAGTGGGAGTATCCTGTTCAGCCAATGTTAAAAATAACTCAGGAATTGTTCTTACAATAAACAGGACTGATCAACACTTGGTATCATCATTTTTAAAACCAAAACATTATAGCATCAACTTTCTTCCAAATTCATCACTTTGGATTACTTAGTTTTTCAATTTTTCTCCATACTGTTGGGTTCTTTTCCATTATATATATATATATATATATATATATATATATATACTGGTTTATTGGCCTAGTGGGTGAAGTGTTCGCCAATGATCCGGGAGACCTGGGTTCAATTCCAGGTCGAATCATACCAAAGATTTTAAAAAAATGGTACTTGATACCTCCTTGCTAAACACTCAGCATTATAAGGTACGTATTAAGGGTAAAGTGGAGCAATCCAAGGAAAGGAGTGGCGCCCTCCCCCACACCTCGATGTAGTAGCTTCGGGTCACACTCGACTAAGGTCACCAACTTTACTTACTTATATATATATATATATACACATATGTATATACACACACATACACACTGGCCCATTGGTATAGTGGGTAGAGTGTTTGCCAAGGATTCAATTCAAGGTTGATTCATACTAAAGACACAAAAAAAATGGTACTTGATGCCTTCTTGCTTAACACTCAGCATTATAAAGTACAGATCAAGAGTAAGTGGAACAATCCAGGAAAAGGAGTAGCTCCCTCCCCTACACCTCTATGTAGTAGCTGTTGAAAAGGGAGCATTCAGGTCACCTTTGACTATGGTTGGCCAACTTACTCAAAACTTATATATATATATAGTGCAATTTGATGGAGACTCAAACTCGGTTAAGTCATCATTATAAATTTATTTCGGCGGAGAATATTACTATATTCTCCGTCTCGTCAGATGACTATTTACATGCTTCTCTCGCAGTTGCAGAACAGCAAATTTCTTTACCTCATATATATATATATATATATATATATATAAATAAATGAGGTAAAGAAATGTCTGATAAACTGCCAACCTTGTACTTGTACAAGACATTGAGATTTATTTCATTGCAGATGAATAATAATGGATACTTTATTGAATTTAGTTTCCAGCAGACAAATTTCCAGGTTTTATATAACATATTTTGATATTCTATTTACAATTCAGTTTTAGGAAATGATATTGTTTCAAACTTTTGATGGTTAAAAAAGAAATTAATGGAAATTAGTATCATGTATTTCCTACTGAATTTTTAAACTAAAACATTTCAATAGAGTAAACTTTTTTTTCTTGCAGATCTAAGATTTTTGTATTGAATCTTTAGGCAGTTCTAATAATTATATTATGAAAAATTCCATTTTGAATAGTTAAAAAAAAAAAAAAAGAAAATTTTTCCACTGAAAAAAAAAAAAAAAAAATCCCAAGTTTTATTATAAATTTTTACAAGTATTTAAAAAAAAAACTTTCATTTTATGCAGCTCTAATAACTTTTCCTTAATATTATTACTAAAATTTCCATTTAACTATTTTAGGTGAAAAAGAAAAAATTCCAATGAAGAAAGAAAGAAGTCCCAAGTTTTAGTATTGTTGATTTTCCCTGTAAGGAGATGTGCTTAAAGTAATGGTTATCTTCATAGGAAATAGCACAGAAGATATGTGCTTAAAGTAATGGTTATCTTCATAGGAAATGAAGTCAGTGACTCAAGTTCAAATCCAGGACAAGGCTATTTATATTTCACTTTATGCTAATGCCCTTAGAGAAGATATGAATCTATCTGTTCTCCCTCTAACTATGAGAAAATAGTAGGGCAGACTGGATTCTTTAGCCTAGGTTAAGCAACTAGTCTAAGAGAAAAAAAAAGAATTTTAATCAGCTTTATTCCATTTAGAAACAATGACCTTATGCCATATTCTGCCTGTAATGGAGGGGTTAGATAAATAAATAAATAGAATTATTTCATGAAACTAGTCTTTGTTATCTTTAGTTGTTACTTGGTTTTAATTGTAGGTAGCTCTAATGTCTTAGGATTATTATTACTGCAAAAAGATTCATTGTAAATAGATCCCCCCCCCCAACAATCCCAAGTTTTGATATTAATTTTGACTCTTACTTTTTTTTATCTTTAATTTTCACTTGTTTTTTTTATAACAGACTCGGGTCAGCAATATATAAGATCAAGAAACAGGACATATAAGTATTAACAAAGCTGTTGTCAGAGAATTGGGGTTAATTCAATGGTCTGGGAGACCTCGGTTCAATCCCAGGTTGTGTCATACCAAAGACTTTTAAAATGGGACTTGATACCTCCTTGCTTAACACTCAGCAATATAAGGTATGTATCAAGGGTAAAGTGGAGCAATCCAGGAAAAGAAGTAGCACCCTCCCCTACCTCTTTGTGTAGTAGCTATTGAAAAGGGAGCCTTTGGGTCGCCTGCAACTACAGTTGCCAACTTTACTTTTTACTTACCTCAAATTAAAATTTCATTTTTAGTTTCATTGAAAAAACTAATATTTCTAAGTTTCATTATTTTCTTCTCATGAGCCCAGGTAAAATGCTTTTCCAATCTCCTGGTTGGTCTGATTTTGATTTCTTTGTTTTATGGCATATCAACCTTTGTGGATTATGCAATGCCAAAGCCATCCTTGTAGAAGGACAGAAGTGATTCTGTTTAGCCTATCGCTAGTGGGAATAACGAGGTTCATACCTATCCCAACACAGACCAGTCAGCTGGGGCTGTAGAATACACTGACTACATCTCTGCAGAGGGGTAAGACCCCCTCCCCCCACAAAGAGTGTCCTGGATATGATACAAAGCAATCTGATGGTGAAGCTCCAGTAATGCTGGAGCTTTGGGGAACGCAGAGTACCCATTCATTGCCATCACTCCCAGGTCCACTCTGGCCCATTGTGATAGGGTCTTTTCTATGGGTCAAATAGAACTGTTTATTTAAACTGATTGCAAACAAATGACTTTGATCATTTAACTGAGTATAAACAAATGATTGATGTTTAATTAAATTGTTGGTGCTACATAGCAATACTTGAAACCATTCAACTGTGAACAAAAGAATAAGCTTAGGCTTGTCTAAAAACCTTATCTCATCAACAAAATGTGTTTACAAATCATATATATCTAATAAGTATGTATAAAGAGGATTTAGCATTAAATAACCTACAATCACTGATATATCATTAAACCAAACTAAACCAAACCTTTTCCAATTGTATCAGTCCAAAAGTGAATGTAATAGCACAACTGAAATTTGAACTCACTCACTACAATGTTGCAGTTCAGCACATTAGCCACTGAAATGGGATTTCCCTCCAAAGCTCCTTGGTAAAGACATCCAAAATATACTCACTCTCGTGTAATGACAAAAAAGGATTCCTTGACTGCTGTAATAAAAAAGTAGATTGCAGTGAACCTTGAATTCACATAGATTAATAATCCAGATGAATTTCTATTAAAAAAAAAAAACACTGAAAAATTAAAAAGAAAGAAAATACTTTTCCAAATTAATAGTAGTAATAATAGTTGACAATGCTGCATCTAAAAATAAAAATAAATCCCAGGCTTTGTTCAGACAATTGATTAGTTTGGTTTCTTTGTTTTAATGGCATATCACTCTTGCACCAGATGATTGAAAATTTTTTTCCTTGTGTTGTAAGACAATATTTGAGTTTATTCATTCTACATAGTTCTTCAGGTGCCTCAGATGTAAGGAAAGAGAACAGTCTCTTCTATCACTTTTGTAACACTCACATGTGCATAAAAAGAAGAAATAATTGACAGATAATGTAACATAAACATAAGTATTTCATTCAACTGAAATAACACATTAACTGAAAATAAGACAAAGAAAAGATAGATACTATCCATAACACCATAGTCTTTCCTGGAAATAACAGAATCACTTGAAACAAGAGTGTTCCATCCAAGCTATTACAGAAGTCCGTCTCTCGAAAAGTCCACTCGACTATTTGTCCTTTCAACTAATGTCCTCCCTAGCAGCACAGTACCTCAATTTATATAATCTGGAGACCTGCCACTTCCGCCTACTGGCGATTGGGTTTCAAATGTCTCACTTAATTCATATGTGACAATTAGCAAGATGACAGCTTAAAACATTCACTTATATACTAAATTTGATTGGTTCATTCCAAAAATGCTTGATAGGCAATACCATTTGTTACCAGCTATGTAATACAGGTGATTCTAATTTATACAACTTAATAAAGTTATTGACTACTAGCTGAAGTACCCATCTACACTGTGTAGATTGATTTTAATGTCATGTCAACCCTTCTCGGGTTATTACATGCCTATTGGTTAGGGAATTTCATTGTATATTTACATTTTGTTGTGTAGTTATTTCCGAACAGTTTGTTTTTGCACACTGTTATTATATCAATTATTCCTATCAAATACAAATAATTTGCATACAGTTGTAGAGTTTCATGTATTTTTTTCTAATACTAATAATTATATGTTTCAAGTAATTATTTCAGTTTAATAAGAGTCATTGGTTTATTCCCAGTAGGATGGTTTCAAGTAACTAACAATAATCTTTAGTTGGTTTGGTTTGGTTTGGTTTGTTGGGTTTTATGGCATATGAACCTTTGTAGGTTATTTAATGCCAAATCCATTTTTATGTAAATAATCTGTTCTATTTAAAACAATTCACTTTAGCATAAGTACACAGTTTAATTGTCAAAAACATTTCCATTTCAATCTATTCAAGCATTGAAGTGTAAATACGGTTTTAATGTCGAAAAACAGTTCTATTTCAAATAATTCAGTTAAGCATAAGCACGCAGTTTAAATGTAAGTACGGTTTGATTGTCAAAAACATTTCTATTTCAAGCTATTCAGTTTACTCAAACAATTCAGTTTAGCATAAGTATGCTGTTAATTCTATTTAACCCATAGATAGGGCCCTATCAGGTGCTACCACTCCAGGCCAGAGTGGACCTGAGAGCAATGGCAATGAAAGGGTACTCCGCATTCCCCAAAGCTCCAGCACTGCTGGAATCTCACCATCAGATTGTTTAGTGTCATATCCAGGACACTCGTTAGGGGGGGGGGTCTTACCTCTCTGCAGAGGTGCAGTCAGTGTATTCTGGGCAATAATCTTTAGTAAATAATTATAGCTTCAAGTAACTATTCTTAATACAAATAAATTAGAGTTATATGACATTGAATACAAATAATTTTTGAATAGATCTATTTGACCCATAGATAGGACCATAACAAGTACTATCACTCTAGGTCGGTCGACCTGGGAGTAATGACAATGAAGGGTTATTTCACACTCTCCTAGATCTCCAGAACTGGAACCTGACAATGCAGTTTAGTGTTATATCCAGGACACCATTTTTTGTGGGTGAGAGTAGAGTCTTACCCCTCTCTTGGGGATACACTCAGTGTATTCTAAGCTTTACCAACTGGACTAGGGTAAGAAAGTCAAGATGTTACATAATTTATAGGTTACACATTAGTTTTGTAAAGTAAGTGTAGAATTCAAAATATATGAATTGAAAAATCAACTGGTAATTTGTTAGAAGAGCCATGGCAAATAACCATATCAGTGATATGATAGACCTTTTTAGCAGTTCTCTGATTGGTTGGTTCAGTCTTGAGAATGGGTCAGTTAGGTAGAATTGAGGAGGGTAGTCCAGAGGCCATAACAAACGGATGCCTAAAATGGCTATTTCTCCAGCCTTGTGGTTGATGTAGGAATTTGAAAATCAACATATCTTTGTGTCCATTTATAAGAACAGAAGTGGATACAGAGACCAAGATAAACCCAAGATCACCCAAAGAAGTCTTGGATAGAAGACCAGAGAATCCAGCCAGATAGATAAGTATAAGAAAAAGAATAAGGTGTATACAACAAAGATTTGTATTGGATTACAACTTGTTATAATGACAATAAAACAATTCCTTTTTTTTTCATTATGTAATGGATTATATGAAAAGGATATTCTTATAATGATTATAAGCAATATCAAAAATCTCTACTTATTTTATTGTTCTAAAAAAAAAAAAAAAATTTTTTTAAATGTCTATTTTACAATCTTTATTAATCAAAAATTTACACTGAATAGTTACAAATGGTAGATGAAAGATAAGTTAGAAGATAAGTTTTTGAAGATAAATCCATATCACAGGAACAAGATTCATCAATTAATCCTGTTCTGAGAAAAAATTCAGTTTTGCTGAGAAATAGTTTTAATAGAAGTGACACTTAAGAGATTTATCAATTTGAATTTTGTTTTTCTTCAGATTGTTAGACCTAACTAAAGAATATTATTATGTAATTATTTTACATTTCCAGATTGTTAGTCCTAACTAAGCAATAATGCTATGTAATTATTTCACGTTTCCAGATTGAAGACCTACTTATGAACCAAATTAGTAATATTTGATTAAACACGTCTTATTATTTTAGTAAGACAGTTTAATTTTTTTTAATTCGATGTTTGAAAATGTAAATTATGTATATGGCTTTCTTCTGATTGTTAGCAACCCACTCTATTAATGAGAATCCTCCTTATTTCATGAGAAAAAACTTTTTTAATATAAAAACCTTCTCCTGAGTCCAGTAGGTATGCATACTAAAGTTGGTAATACTATATCAAACCATTTGATCATCTTCAGAGAGCAGACAAATAAATTCTTCCTATGATAATGGGGAAAAAATTGAGGTCTTTCCTCAAATGATTGAATTTAATGACATGTCAACCTATATAGACTTATTTTCTGCTTGGAGTTTTGGAAATTGCATTCATATTTACATTTTTTGAAAAGTTGTTTCTTAAAATTCATTTTTTTTGCACACAGTCCTATTGAATACCAATAATTTTTAAACAGATGTACTTGCCCAATAAGTGGGACTCTAACAGGTACTACAACTCAGGGTCAGAGTGGACCTAGGAGTAATAGCAATGAAGGGGTACTCTTTACTTCTTAGATCTATAGAATGAATGCCTCACCATAAGATGTAGTTTAGTGTCATACCCAGGACACCTCTTTGGGTGGGGTGGGGGTGTCTGCAGGGAACATAATCAATATATTCTAAACTCTGCTGACAGGCTGTTATTTCCTTATAGATTATTATACATCTAAAAAACAATTACAGAACAGATCAACCAAAATGTTGTCACTTGAAATTCAACAATACAAACAAGGATCTTAATAATCTAAACAAAGATTGGAATATTAACGACTGTTTTCAAGTTAAAGGCTTGGTTTGGTTTTGTTTAATGACAACACTATCCTTGTAGAAGAACAATAGTGGTACAATTTAGCCCAAAGCTGGTGATAAACAAATAAATATCTTTCCCAAGGGTATTAGTCAGAAAGTGAATGTAATAGTGTGACTGGAGTTTGAACTTACTTATTATGAAGTCACAGTTCAGCATGTTAGACACTATGCCATGGATGGTTGGGTTTCTTTGTTTTAATGGCATATCAACCTTTGTAGGTTATTTAATGCCAAAGCCATTCTCCTAGAAGAACAGTAGTGGTACTATTTAACCCATAGCAGGGAGGATAAAGGGATTCATACCTTTCCCAAGGGTATTTGTCTGAAAGTGAACGTAATAGTGTGACTGGAGTTCAAACTCGCTTTCTACGATTTCGCAGTCCATAGCTTTAACCATTACACCACAAGGACACCCCCCTATGCCATGGAGTCTCCCCACATTAAAGTTAAAGGCAACATAAACACTAAAAAATTTTTTTAGCAAAAATGCATGACTTTCTGTAATACTCATCTTGTAGTATATTTTTTCTGTATATATTCAAGATGAAGCCACCATAAATCTATTATCTTTTGAAATAGAATTTAATCAATATCCTTAATGATTTTAAACAAGATAACAAATTAAGGTAGACTGTTCAATATAATGTTCTGGCAGAAAATTCAGTTCAAATCACTTTTTCAGGATCAAACCATTTTGTTTTATTTGAAGTTTCATTAAAATGTGGTGCAGTTATATATATAAAAAAATATAGTTCAGTTTTTTTTACTACTTGTTTTTTTTCCAGTATTGTATTAAATATCTTTAAAATGTGGAAACAACTGAACTCTCAAAAATATACCATGTTGTGTTTTTGTTGACAAAGTTACCTTCCTTGTTTCAAATGAGTTTTATTTATTCTTTTAGCCAATTGTCATATTCAACAATAACAAAATCTCTGTAAATTGTAATACTGGAGTTAAGAAGAGAAAATATATACAGTGGATTCCGCCTAACAGGATCATTGCTCATTAAGACCAGCCACGCAATGAGACCAATTTTGTAAGAACAGATTTAAATATGCATAAAGATTACTAATTTGCTTTAATTACTAAAAATATATTTCTTTAGCTTCCAAAACAACTATAGTATTTGAAAAAAAAAACAAACAAAAAAAAACAGACAGTTAAAAACTAAACTATTTTTTATTATGCCACTAATTTTAACAAAACTTCAATGATTTAGGTACACATAGGAAGTGATTATTTTCCTCGTCAAAGTTCCCTAAGCTGCAGCAAAAAGTCATTAGTAAAGGACAAATCAGAAATTAGGATATCAAGGCAAAGATTCAGAAAAATTTACTATTTTTTGGTATTTCTTTTTGGAAAATTATATGACTTTCTGCTACCATTAAGGGAACTTTGACCACAATAATCAAGGAAAATAATCACTTCCTATGTGCGTTGAAATTTCATGAAAATTTGTGGCAACAAAAAAAAAAAAAAAACAAACAAAAAACATTGTTTTTTTACTCTCAGTTACTCAATAGAGTATGAAATATTTTTAGCTTGTGACTCAAATGTAAAATAACTAAACTCTCAAATATATACCAAGTTATGTTTTTGTAGACTAAGTTACCTCCTTTACTTCAGACAATTGTTTTTGTTTATAAATATCTTTCATAGAAAAGTTTGCTTTGTTTGGTCAATTGAACCTGTTGGTTATTGAGTCCAAAATCATTGGTCCCTCATAGTCCTATCAACTGGAATCTACTGTATATGTACATGGGTACATCAATAAACTTTTGTCCTAATGATGAAGAAAAATAATTTATTTTACACAACAAATATTTATTTTTTAATATAATCTCTTTCCTTGTCAATGCATATAATGTAACACTTCTCCATTAATTATACAATATGCAGTGAATAATTTCACATCAAAATTCAGCCCACAACTGTCTTAGGCTGTCAAGGCTCAAACTTAATGAACCACCCTTTATATATATATATATATATATATATATATATATATATATATATATATAGGGTGTCCCAAAAGTCACAAGAGATTTTAAAAACAGAATAAAAGTTTGAATTTTTTTTTTTTTTTATAAATTTATAATTTTTCTTTTTAGAATATGAAGTAAACAACAGCATTTTTTATAATCAAAGTAAATTTATTTTCATTGTATAAATGTTTCTATGCTACAAAAAGATGAAGAAATTACCACAAAAAGGCATGTTCTTTTATTTTTAAATACCTAAGTGACTTTTGGGACATCCTGTGTGTATATATATATATATATATATATATATATATATATATATATAAAACAAATGCAGCTATATTATGCTTGTTTCAGAACCATTTTACTAAAATAGTAGAGCACCAAGAATTTGAATAATCATGTGTCTATGGTTGATACAATTAACTCTTAGATTTTAAAAAAAAAAAAACAACCTAAAAACCCAAAGGAAAAAAAACCCAAAAAAACAAGAAAAAAAAAACCATTGTCGTAAAAATAGAAGTAAATGATATAATAATTGAGACACAAATATTATTAGTTGGGTTATCTTTCATCTTGAAGATGGGAAGTAACTTACCTGTTCTTCGTTTTTCTCCAACTTATTTCTCTTTCTTGAACTCTTTTTGTTCAGCTCCATTTATTATGCTGGTTTAAGAAAAACACTTCTAGTGACTTTTATAATTCTGTTTGATGGCCTTTGGCTATCTAACAAATATCTTAAATTTACCATTTATACTTGCATATCATGTAACTTTCTAAGATGTAAACTTTAGCCTAATATTAGTACCTTTTGTATGGTGTGAACCATACATAAGATACAAACTTTGTATGTAAAAAGTTGGCCAAGGCTTGGCCTAGTTTTGGGTATGGTGTAACCACCTAATATCAGGCTAAAATTTAGTTCTCAGAAAGTAGCGTGATACATGAATATACATATGGTATATTTCTTTACAATTGTTCATCTTTATTTTAAAGAGAAAAACTTGGTGTTGAATAAAACAACAAAAGGTTGATATATTATTTTGAAAATATAGATCTACTTAAAAGAGAATTAAAAAAAAAATTCAAGTCCCTATAAGTCAACTGAGATTTAGGCCTTCATGATAAGCTTGAGCAAGTGCAATACACAATAGATACAAAAGTGGGAATCCTTAGCGTGTTACATTTTATTCAGTGATTTACTGTGGAACACACAAACTATACAGCTCCAATAAAAAAAATAAAAAAAGTGCACCTAATTCTAAAATACAAGAATTTAAAAAGAAAAAAAAAAAAAAAAAAAAAAAAAAAAGTTTGAAAAAAAATAATAAAAAGAACCAAAAAATCATAATATTAATAATTATATTAATATCATTATTTTTTAAATTAAAAAGATGCTGATAGATACAGCATTTTCACAAAACAGCCATTTTGTTAGTAGTATTTGATAGAGATTTTGGACAGTATGATTACTGTGTATATCGTCTCAACTGAATTGCAGCCATAATGGCTGACCAGTAACTTATTCAATAAACCATCTAGGTATCTACCTCCTCAACTCGGATAGCAGGCCAGCACTAGCTCACCACTGCTGACCAACCAGTGTAGACCAATGTGCAAGAGTCATCTCAATTTCATGCTCTCAAAATCGAAGAATATAAAAATAATTTTTAACCTAAAGTTAATAAATCTATTCTTTATAAAGATATGTAATCTTTCACTTAAAAATTTTCACTCTAAATATTATCATTATTATAGTGCCAAAATTATTTCACTGTTGTGATTCCAGAAAATAAGATTTATCCTTTTGTTTAATAATTCACTTATTCAGCTCAATTTTTTTTTTCAAATAAAATTTTTTAAAATTCTATAAGTTTTAATAAATGATGACAGATATGTAAGGCACTGTATTGTTTTTTCTGTAGTAGTTAGTTTTATCTTCTAATGTATAGCATAAAAAAGTATTGAAAATACTTTTAAAACAACATATCAACATTAGTGTATATAGAAAAAGTTAAAAGATGACCAAGAGGGTAAACAAAAAAAAAAAAAAAAGAAGAAAAATAGATTATCCAATATATTAGTGAGGTAATGAATTGTCAGTGGATTATCTTAGTGGATTAACCTGGTAATGAAGCCTTTGAACACTCACACAAGGTCTTTTCATCAATTTTTGACCCTTCCAAAATTGTTCATAATAATATTCCAATTCAACAAAACTTTAATCTCAAATATTGACACATGCTGATTCATACAAATCAGCTATCTTTTTTTTTTTTCCCCAAGAGAGTGACAATGCCATATTAGGTATGGCTTAGTTATCTGATTTGATGGTGAAAACTCTATCTGGAAACTTCTGTAAGATGTCTATTACATTTTTTGAATCATTGAGAGAAAACAGTTTGTTGTTGTTGGTGGTGGTGGTGGTGTGGAGCCATTTTTTTTCTATGTAGCTGGCTTCAGGGTGGCTCAAATCTTAAGCCTTGGGAAAATACACCAGTTGATTGGTCAGTCAATGAGGACATTGTTGTTTAAGAGCGAAAGCCAGTGGACACACTTTACTGCCAAACCTGAAAATAGAAATATGAGATGTCAAGTTATTTTTATTACATTGAGCCCTTGGATACATTGTACTTGAGCTTATTTATTTGGTTATATAACAACAATGCTTTGTCATGATTGCTAGGGAAGTTAACTATAATAAATATGACAAGACTCCAGCAAGATGTTAGCTCCCAAGAAAGAATCCTACCACCTTTTTATTGATGAATAACGTTAATGGAACATGTGCTTCCATTTTTTTTACACAACGCTGGAACTGGTACTTCTTATTTCTTAAAACTCTAAAACCAAATTACAACTCTATCCACTAATAATGATTTTCAAACAAATCTAACTAACCCATGGAGGGGACCCTAACAAGTACTACCATTCTGAGTCAGAGTGGACCTGGTAGTAATGGCAATGAAAGGGTACTCCACACTCCCCAGAGCTCTCGAACTAGAGTTTCACTATTAAATGCAATTTGTAATGATTAGAAAAAAGAAAGAGAAAATAAATAAAATAAAATAAAATTAAGTTAAAAAATTGTGGAAGTTCTCAGAAGCCTCATGACAGGAAGTTGGAACTGTGCATGCCTAGAAACAGACCTAAGGGCACGATAAAGAAACTTGTCCTCTTTCAGTAGTAACTGTTAGATTGGAAAGACCTATTTTGCCCATTGCTGGTGGGAAAAACCAGGAGTTTGCTTAGTGGCATGCTGGTTCACTCTTCCACCAGTAGCAGCTGTCTCTGCTAACAGCAGCTTATATCAAAAGCACCAAATGGACTTATCACCCATGACATACAAGTGCGTGTGTGTGGTTACTGCCTAAGAACATCGACTGGTAGGCTCATCTCATAGATAACTGTTGGTATCATTGCAATTACAATTCATATTTTAATGACCAGCATGCTTAACCAAGTGATTCGTATATGAAGAAATTCTCTTAAAAATCCCAAGTGATTCTCACCTTGACAGTACTATCAACTGCTCCAGAAAACAAACGTCCCCTTGATACTGCCAGACAAGCTACACTACCCTGGTGCCTCATCAGCGTTTGAGTACAGATCATATTGTCCATACTCCAAACCTTTAAGCAATAAAAATATTCAAATTTAATTAAAAAATAAAAGTGAAAAAAACAAAACAAACAAACCTTTAAGTAATAAAAATATTCAAATTTAATTAAAGAATAAAAGTGAAAAAAAAACAACAAACCTTTAAGCAATAAAAATATTCAAATTTAATTAAAAAATAAAAGTGAAACCCCCCACAAACCTTTAAGCAATAAAAATATTCAAATTTAATTAAAAAATAAAAGTGAAAAAAAACCCCCAAACCTTTAAGCAATAAAAATATTCAAATTTAATTAAAAAATAAAAGTGAAAAAAAAGAAAAAAGAAATTGACAAAAGAATTCACAAAATAAATTGATATATCAAAAAAAATTTTTTATTTTGTAACTGATATGAATGTATTTCTTTAAAATAATTTTTAATGTTAAAAAAATATGTAAAATAATTGAGTTCTTTTTTAAAGATATTTTATCACATGAAGTTCTTAATAAAAAAATATAAGATAAAGTAAAATTTACATTACAATCATTCGATTTGTGTTGTGAATCTAACACAATAAAAATGGCAAATGATAGTGTCATTTTTGTTAAAAAAAATAGCGCTAAAAATGCTTTTAGAGAATAAAGCACTTTACAAAAATAAGTCATAATTTATCAAAGAAAAATATTTCCCTTTATTTGCAATTATAAGTTAATTTCAATAAAAATGATACACTATAGTTCAAATTTTGTTCCTCTAATAGCATTAAAATACTTTCAGAGAATAAAGCAATTTCATACCCAATTTACAACTTTGTGATAATAATGTGAAGTCAACATTTATGATCATCCTAATCAAGGAGTGAAATTATATATACCAAGATACAAATGAACAAGGTGAGGGAAATCTCTGTGGTGTAGTTGTTATATCCTCATATGCAAATTCATGCAGAAAGAATCACAACAACACAACGATAAAGGACGAGCGAAGACTTCTTTAAAAAAATATACCTCTCACTTTATTTCAAAGGTTTGTGGGTGAGAGGGAATTGGAGACTGAACAGAACTGCAACATATTGACCCCTACTCTTATGGCCATCAGCGTTGTGTCTTTCTCGTTCTCCAGGGCTGCTCAACTGGAGGCCAAGGGGCCCAGCTCTCTGCTGGATGATGGCTTTCTTTACTGCATCTTATCACCAACTAGTCTGGTCCCCAAACTCCATCGGGGGTCCTGAGGGCCCCTTCGGCCAGATGTGGCTTTCTCTACCACATCTTATCAGCAACTTCTCTGGACTCCAACTGTCTTACTTCCTGTTTTCACTGAATTATATAATAGTTCAATTGCCCACTCAGTCTTTGGAATGGCCTGTTTGATTGTCATCAAGTGGAAATAACTGTCATGCAGTTCACAGGTCACTCTCTTCCGGTGCATCAGTCTATGAGTGTACCATGGGAATTTTACCTTGTCCCATTTCATCAGCCAAATCCGCCCACGCGATCTCTTTCGATTACTGGCCATTGGAATGTGTCACTTCCTTCTGGCGCATCACTTTGGAATGGCATGTTTGGCCGGGTCGAAAGTCAAAATACAACATAGTGGCTAATCCAGTTGCTATTGTTGTGAGTTTAAACTCCAGTTAAGCTATTATGTGCACTTTCAGACAAATACTGATGGGTTAAATAGTACCACTACTGTTCTTCTACAAAGATAACTTTGAGATTAAATAACCCATGAAAGTTGATATGCCATTAAACAAAGAAAGCTAACCAGTCACTGACTTGTCTAGACAGAAGTCTAGGTATCCAGACATCATCTGGTGTGATAAAAAGTGCACAGACTGAAGGTTAAATTTTTTAGAATCTACAATTTGAATAAACTTCTTAAGCAAAAATACACA
Source organism: Sepioteuthis lessoniana (assembly GCA_963585895.1). NCBI lineage: Eukaryota > Metazoa > Mollusca > Cephalopoda > Myopsida > Loliginidae > Sepioteuthis > Sepioteuthis lessoniana. Next base: position 72,108,604 of record OY757924.1, on the reverse strand, counting down.
TTTGTTCAAGTGCAGCACTTTTCAAACTCACCAGACACCCCTACTCCATCCTTGCAATTTTTTCTCATTCCCTAAACTGAAAATTCATCTCCAGTATAAGATTAAAGAGGATATTAAAAAGAAATAAAAGAACAACTTCATATGCTATTAAAAGGGAAGCTTCAAAGGTGCTTTGATCAATAGAAAACTCAATGGAATAAATATGCTGAATGCCCAGGGGTCTATTTTGAAGAAATGTTTTTTTTTCATTCTTTCGACAAATTCTTTCCATTTATTAATATGGATATTTGTGTTTCTTAAAACAGCTATGAATAAATTGTAGGGCAGATTGGCCTCTTTATCCTTGGTAGGCAACCAGTCTAAAAGAAAGACTCTAAATTAAACAACCAGGAATCAGAGTCCCCAAGGAAGTCATGTTGTATTTAACTTCATTGTGGCAACTTCTGTCAAGTTTTATAGTATCTTGCCCTTCCTTTGGACAACATCAGCAAAGAAGGGAGATCTGTAGCCAGGGCAACTTCTCTTCCATAAAACCATGTCCAGGTTTATTAAGTCTGATGGATGCCATAACTATGCTTGGGTATATGTGTGTACATTTATGTATGCTAAGTATATACTTGGCTATGACGTCATTATCATCAGGTCATGTTAATAGAACTGAGTTTCTAGATTCTATGTCCCACCTACCTAGGAAGCAGCGTCTCATCAACACATGACTAGCAAAGGCATGGGCAGCTATTGATAGGCTATCAGTCATATGGAAGTCAGACTTGACTGATAAAATAAAACGCAGTTTTTTCCAAGCAGTGGTCGTGACGAACCTGCTGTATGGATGCACTACATGGATACTAACTAAACGTATGGAGGAAAAGCTTGACGGCAATTAAACAAGAATTCTGCAAGCTGTATTGAACAAGTGCTGGAGGCAGCACCTCACAAAGCAGCAGCTGTACAGCTGCTTATCACCTATCAGGAAAACAATCAGAGTTAGATGAACCAGACATGCAGGACACTGCTGGAAAAGTAGGGACGAACTCATAAGTGACATACTCCTGTGGACTCTTTCACATGGACAAGCAAAGGCAAGACGACCAGCTAGAACCTATATACAATAGCTCTGTGTTGATACGGGATGTGACTTTAAGGACCTGCTGGAAGTGAGGAATGATAGAGAAGGGTGGTGGAAAAGGGTCAGGGATATCAGTGCTGATGGCGTGACATGATGATGATGATGATGATGTCCTTATTGTCCAGCTGCTGGCAGGCCCTATATACTGTATCCCGTGATATATGTAAACTCTTACTGGATGACCAGCCCTGGCACATCCATATGTAGGAGTCCATAAGTGAATATTGCTTATGAGTTTGTCCTTACTTCTCTAGTAGTGCCCAGCATATCTTGCTCATCTTACTTGGATGGTTTTTGAGATGGGAAGTAAGTGGCCATACATCTGTTGTTTTGTAGGGTGTTGCTTCTAGGATTTGTTCAAAATAGCAGGTAGTAGTTCCTATCTTGTGTACATCCCATCTAGCTTTGCTTCATTCATTTTATTAGTGTCCAGATGGTGCATCCATACAGTAGTGCTGACACAACCATGGCTTGAAAGAAATCTCACTTTATTTTATCAAATAAATCAGATTTCCAGAAGATTAACCATCTGTTAATAGTGATCCACATCTTTTCTACATGTATGGTGATATCACTTTTAGTAGATGAGATATTGTTACTGAGGTATGTGAACTAGTCTATTAATTTCAAAGGCCTTCTACTTAAAGTGGAGATGACACCTTCTTGTTTTAAATACAACTTTGTTTTGTGTTTATGTAGAGGCTTCTTCAGGCTATGCTGTAGGGATTTATCTTGAGCAGGTGTATTTGGGAGAAGCGCTAGATCATCTGCATCTGTCATAGAATATTGTTTGCTTCTTGTCTTTTTTTAATGCAAAACCATTTTCTTTCATTTGATCTATTGACATTTGTAGTATGTAATCTAGGCAGATTATAAACTGATATGGGGCTAATGTATTTTTTTTTGCAAGACTCTAGTGACAATGTCAAAGAAGTTGGTGTCATCATCAAGTGATCAAACCATTGCTATCATGTTTTTATAGAGCATAATTATAGCAATAACAGTTTCTTTGGGAAGACCATTTGTTGGCATTATTTGCTGTTTGGTTTGATTTGGTTTTATGGCATATCAAACATTGTAGGTTATTTAATGCCAAATCCAGTTTAAACATATATGTCACCCAGTCGACTACCAATGAAGGATTGAACCTAGGCTTGTTTGGTCTTCGCCCACATTGTGCTTTAGAGCCAGATAACCAAAGTCACCACTTGCCAATTGCCAAATAAATCAGACAGGATTGATCATTTAAGAAAAATTAATTGAACTTGAAGGCCAGAGACAAAGACAAAAATGGGGACAAAAATAATTAATAAAAAATTTAGTTAACAAAAAATAAACAAAGTCTGTTTTTTAAAAAAATAATTAAGTCAGTCCTTCTTTAAAAAAATGAATAAATCCGATTATACAAATCCCTTCTCTGTTGAGTGAAGTAATGCTATTCAGAGACCTGGTCCCTTTCATCTCAGCGGTTAGTCTATGTAGTAGTTGGCACAACTTTTTAAAAAGCTAAGTCTTAGCAATACTTAATTCAGTTATGAATTCTGTTTTGTCGGGTTTCTGTAATTAACTTGTGATTCTCACTTCTCTGTCTTAGGTCAGGGTCAAAGCTTCAATTCGGAGTGATTGGGGGTTTACTGCCGATTGCTATCTCCGGCTTCTATCTCCGGTCTGTCTTGCTTTCAGCAAAAACTGAGTTCATATAATTATTTCTCTTATTTCCAAGTGGGCATATCTCATCAACAGTTTCTCCTTAATTAAATTTCAGTAATTTATTACATCCATACTTGGTTACCTCTGACTTCAATGGTGAATCTCTCTGTTACTCAAAGAGGGAGGGGTTTCCTCCCACTTCCCTGTGCCTTCTCTCTGCAGTAGGTGGCCCTCTTACTCATGTGATCAACACATCATGTCAAGCAAATTTTTGCCAAAGCCTGCAGCTTTTCTACTTTTAAATTTTTTCAGTGTGTCAAGTTTTTCCTCAATTAACTCTCCTAATTTGATTTCTAGTTAGCAATTAATAATTTTTTGGTAGGTTTATCAGTGATTTCAGGAGTATTTCCAAACAGATTCTTGCAATGTTTTTCCCACTTCTGCAGTCTTTCTTCAAAGCTGACAGCTTTTAGTTTTGTTTTTGATGTGCTTTTCCTTCTGCTTACTTCATTTACTGTCTGCCATGCTAATCATGATTTTCTATCTTTTACCAAATTTCCAACTTTTTTGATTTAGCCTTGGATATATTCTAGTTGTTCTTTTTGGTATCTTTTAGTTAATTCTCTCAAGGATCCATTTTTCATGTTATCTCATTTTTCCCTAACTGCTATTGACTCCCAAGAAAATCTACGTTTGACTCTTGATTTGGTTGGTATGCACTGAGCTGCTGCTTCTATATGGATGGTAACAAAGTTTTTATATTTGTCATTTCAGTATGTCTTTCAGATGTTTCCTGAAAAGTATCAAACCTGTTTCTTACAGGTACCATATATCAACTGCTATTGACAAGTGAAGATCAGTCTTATCATGAAGCTTTGCCAGTTTGTTTTATATTTCTGCATAGAACTAGGTGAATCTTTGCTGAGATGACTGTGTTTGAAAGATACTCCATCAAAAAAGGAATATGCCTCATAGTTCAAAGTGCAGCTTATCCACTTTTTGATTATAAATATGTAATCCTGCTGTGCTTTAGTATTATTTAGATTGGTGTAGGACCATAGTTTTCCCTTCCTTCTTTAGAATTTAATGTTTAGGCATACAAGTCTGTTCTTAGGAGAAACTAAGCAGAATTTATTATTTCCATTTTTGCCTATATGAGTATTCACATTTCCACTGATGATCAGGACATTATGTTTGGGAATGTGTTGGACAAGGGAAGATACCTTGTTATAGAGGGGGTTGCCTCGTGGTGTAATGGTTAAAGCGATAGACTGTGGAATCGCAGTAAGCGAGTTTGTACTCCAGTCACACTATTACGTTCACTTTCAGGCAAATACCCTGGAGAAAGGTATGAACCCCCTTATCCTCCCAACTATGGGTTAAATAGTACCACTACCGTTCTTCTAGGAGAATGGCTTTGGCATTAAATAACCTACAAAGGTTGATATGCCATTAAACAAAGAAACCAAACCAACCTTATTATAGAAGGTGGTGATATCTGTTTCATTACTGGCATTGATGAGACTACAGCTAGAGAGGATTGTTGTGCTGGGATTTCCATTAAATGTAGCACACATCATTCTTGGATAGATTTTTTGTATGCTATTTAGTGATTTTAAGGCATAAGGACTGAGAAACATTCTTACAGCTGCAATGCCTGTGACAGAGGGGTTGGGTAAATATATACACCAACATACCCAACTGCTAAAATTCTTATTCCTCTAAAGAAAAATCAAAAAAAGAAGTTTATTTTGGCTTTTTATCAGTTGCTGTTTATTTAGTTACATTCATTGACAGAATTTTCCATACAAATACCAAGATATATGTTCACCCATTACTGGGATCATGGTATTTTAGTTGGTTGGTTGGATTTTATGGTTTATCAACCTTTGTTGGTTATTTAATGCCAAATCTTGTTTTTACATATATGCTAAATATATGATTTGTAAACTCATTTTTTACATTATTAAATAGTTTCAAGTATTGTTATATAACAGTAACAATGTAATATCAGATATTTGTTTGTACACATTTAAATGGATATACATATATGATTTGTGAGTGAATAGTTTGTTGGTAATTTGATTTTTAAATGAGTTATAACTTATTTATTTGCACTCTAGTATTGCTATTGTTTCTACACAGTTAAATGGCTTCAACGATTGCTATCTAACACTTAATTCTATTCAATATTACTCATTCATTGGCACACAGTTAAAATGTCAAACAATTCTATTTTACCTATAGATAGGACCCTATCAGGTGCTATCACCACGGGCCAGAGTAAACCTGGAAGCAATGGCAATAAAGAGGCACTTCACATTTCCCAAAGCTCCAGTATTACTGGAGACTCACCATCAGATAGCTTCGTGTCATATCCAGAACAATTTTTGGGAGTATTTTAACCCTCTGCAGAGATGCAGTCAGTGTATTCTACAGCCCCAGCTGACTGGGCTTATAGTATTTTAGTTCTAGTTCTCTATGGTAACTTGGATACACTAAGTATACTAAGTATATACTTGGAGATATATATATATTTTAAGTTTATCATATTTACCAACCCCTCCGCTCAGGCAGGATATGACACAAGGTCAATTTTTAAGCGGAGTTTAACAGGTTGGAATTCAGAATTTTCCTTCTCCTAGACTATATATTTTAAGTTTATAGTTGGATATACTGTAGAGGTACTTGTGGCGTAATGGGGATCATCATAGGAAATGGACTTAGCAAGCCAGGTCCAAATTCTGGATTAGGTTGTCTGTGTTTCATTTCATACTAATCTCCTTGGAAAAGTTATGAATACATCACTTCTTCCCACTTCCATATATGGGTAAACAGTAGGGTAGACTGATCTCTTTAGCCTTGGTATGGCAGTCACACGAGTAGGTCAACTCTGATTTCAAACCAATTGTATTGTACTTTAAAAAAAATATTGCCCTGGTTTTGAAACCTCCCGATGTTGGAGGGGCAGAGTTAATAAATCCTTGGATACATTGCAAAGAATAAGATAAAGAATTTTTACCTCACATAGTATAAGTACTCACCCGCAAAGAACGATCATAGGAAGCACTGAATACTTTGGTTCCAGGATTTGTGGGCAACACTGCCAAGGCATAGACTGTACCAGAGTGACCCATCAGGGTAGTGACTTGGTTGTAAGTGTCCAGTTCCCAGACCTTGAGAAAAAAAAAAGCATGAGTCAATTAATATTGGATTTTTTAACCAATCATTATCAATTTGGATTGTTTTAAGGATATTATTTTGGATCTTAAAGTGTGGTAACTTAAAATGACAACCATCACATGTTATAACAATCAACTTCTCAGCCTAAAGCCTGGGATTAAAGTGTATTATCTGTTCATCTTCTTCAGTCATGTTCTTGTCTTTGGACATGACATGACAAAAAAAAAAAAGAAAGACAAAAAAATTAATTAAAAAAGAAAGGAAGGTGAGCCTGGGCAGAAGTATTCTAATCCTTATTTAGTGTAATGGTTTAATGTAATATTTAGCATTGTAGAAAATGGAATAATGATCCAAGTTCAAGTCTTGGATGAGGCTGTTTGCATTTTACTTTATGCTAATGCATTTGAGAAAGCCATGAATCCATTTCATCTCCCCCAACTATGGGTAAATAGTAGGGTAGATTAGGTTCTTTAGCCTTGGTAAGACAACTTGTCTAGAAGGAAAATTCTAAATTCAAACCAGCTGTACTCCACTTAAAGATTAATTTTGGATCACATCCTGCCTGTGGCAGAGGGGTTAGGTAAATATATACACCAACATGCCCTACTGCTAAAATCCTAGAGAAATCTTTAAAAAAAAAAAAAAAAGAGTTTATTTTGGCTTTTCATCCGTTCATCTAATTACATTCATAAAAATGACAGGTGATAATTAGAATAAAAATTACTACCTCTGTCCTATAAAATTTGTTACATTCAGTATAAGAAATTTATATGCAAATGTAACTACTACTATGGGACAGAGGTATTATTATGAACACAGTTTTAAGTTACTGTGACTCCTACATAATTATAATGTCTTATCAATGAAGCTGTTAGGTTTTAATCAAGTACCCAATATTTGGTATCTTTATAAACATCTGACCAGCAAAATTGGGACTGAAAAATGTCATACATGACACAAAGAGGACCATGAAATATTCCTACCCAAATTTTCAACTTTTTCCCCTATCTGTAAATGAGACAAAGGATATGTTGATGCATATCAAATGCACACGAAGATTAGACAATGATTGTAGTTGGTCTTAACTGAATACGTTTCAAAGTTCTCTTTTATATATAGTTAAGGGTGACTCAAAGGCTCTCTTTTTCAATAGCTGCTACTCCTTTCCCTGGACTACTCCACTTTACTCTTGATATGTATCTTATAATACTGAGTGTTAAACAAGGAAGTATCAAGTACCATTTTTGAGTCTTTGGTATGACTCGAACTGGGATTGAACCTCGGTCTTCTGAACACTCTACCACTAGATCAATAGGCTGGTATATAAAATTTTCATTCAACAGACGGTTATTCCATCTTATCAGCTGATTTTTCATCACTTCTTTAGTAGTATATTAACTCTTTAAAAAAAAACTATTAGGAAAACTTTTTAAAGAAATTTTTCTTCACAAAAACAAAAAATAAAGAAGGAAATTATAAAAACATGAGTTAGTTTTCTTCTGACCTGTCTGGAAAACATCAGGAACAAGTAAAAACACATCTGACAATGCAACAATGTGCATTTCCAATGCTTCTCGTTTAGTGACTAATTTGAAAATTTGTTTGGAATTTATTCATAGAAACTCTTATTTGTTCAAGAAAATCAAACCTCTCTTTACTAGGTGAACACTTTCCATCTTGCTATTCATGTTTGGTTTAGTTTCTTTATTTAATGGCATATCAACCTTTGTGGAGTATTTAATGCCAAAGCCATCCTTGTAAAAGAATAGCAGTGATACTATTTAAACCCATAGCTTAACAGAGTTCATACCTTTCCCAAGTGTATTAGTCTGAAAATGAATATAATATAATAACTGGAGTTCAAATTTGCTATAAATGTATAGTGAAAGCTTACAAGTACAAAGGCAAAAATGACTCTAGGTTGCCTGCATATGTGTGTTTGTCAAAGGTCACATCCAAGTTTTCCCATTATCAAAAGAAAAAGCCATGGCATCTTTAGACATAGGCTATTCGGCAAATTGGCTACATACAAACTATTTCTCAGTCTGGTAAATAAAAGCAGGTAGCAGGCTACTTTTGGAGAGACTTGCTAGGTTGTCATTAATTTTGTGATAGAAATTATGCACTACCAAATATAATTTTTTTTTTGCGAATGTAGCCACACAGTAACCTCTTTCACACTTATTTACAGGGTGTGGAAGCAAAATTAAGAATATTCCAGTATAATAATAAATGGCTATTATAAAACTAGATTAATCTTAATTTGAAAAAATAAACAACAAAATAAGATAGACACAAAACAGTAAATTTACTCAATATGGCCACCATTTTTTTCAATTATTGTATCAACTTGTCTTCAAAATAATTTGCATGCCTTCAAAATAAATTCTTCAGGCAATTTATTCCATTCATCCTCAATTACAGTCTTAAGTGAACCAATATTTGGATGGGAAATTGCATTTGTTTTCTAAAACACCCCATATAGCATAATCAAGTAGGTTATGGTCTAGGCTTAAATCTTGTTTAATTGCTGTCTTCAAAATTTTCTTGTGGACTTTCAATTTATTAGCATACTTTCTTATTGATATTGTGGAGTCCTTCTTAATCACCATAGCGAGAGCAGTTAAAAAGCCTTCTTTTCATTTTTTGTTCCATCCTCTACTCCCCCTTTTTCTTAAAAAGCTCTTTTCCTTTAAAAATTTTTTCTTTACTTTGTATATGGTAGACAAAGAAACTTTGTCTTGGTTTCGGCATTAAACAAATCAGATTCTTTGTTGTTTCTTTTCTTGCTCATTCATATTGGTCTGAATTTTAATAAAAAAAAGTACTTGAATAACAGAGCTAATGAGGAAAATTTAGATTTATTGCATTTTTTTTCAAAATTGGACAAACCAGACTAAAAAAAAAATATTTAAAAATTATTCCATATTTTGCTTTTGTAACCCGTATCATCCATTTTCTTTTTCTTCTCCATTGATTCCTCTTTTTGATGAAGAATCACTGCTAGTTTTCTCTGTTTATCAATATACCCTAGTATCATTTTTCTTCAACAATACCATGTTTTCCAGTTTTTATAACATGTCCAACAAATTTTAGTTGTCTTGATTGTATTGTTTTGTAAAGTATTCTTTCCTGATTGGTTATTCTCAAAATATCTTCAATACTCAAGAAAGATCAATTTCAACGATAATCAGAGATGCTTTATTCTTATAGTCTAGATGATACAAATATAAAAATGTAACAGAAATCAAACAAAACCTTTGTACAAAGTTCTTGCAAAGAGATCATACTCACATGTATACAATTTTCATAAGTTCCACAGAGAATATGATGGTCTGTAATAGCAATACTGTAAACACTGCCTCCAGATGTCTCCAGCATACGAATACATTCCAAAGTTTCTAAGTCCCACATCTAAAAAGAAAAATAAATCAATATTTGAAAACATGGTAACCAAATTTCTCTGAATAGATTAAAAACAAAATCCCTTACTTATTAAGCTATCTTTCAATTGAATATAGTAAACATAATTTTTCACAAAAATACTCGGGTGAGTCAAAAGTTTTGCAATATTTTGGTAATGTGAAGTACAATTTGGCAGTTCTACATACTTTTGCCAAGCTTGTGAAGGTGATAAACCACACTAAACTGTGAGATGCTGAGGTCGCCTGATACTCTCCGAATGCTACTCGCTGGATATGCTTCTATGGCTTGGAGCACATCCTCAGAATCTACAGTTTTAGGCCAACTTGATCTTGCCCGATTATCAAAGTTCTTGTGACCTGAGGGAAATTTCTCAAACCAATTGGTTACGATACTATAATCAACTTCACCTTTGGCACAACAAATGTTTTTGGGCTGTTTCCACGACATCATGGCCCAGTTCAAACTTGTAAATCATAAGTTCCCAAATTAGACAATGTTGCATGTTCTTTTGTGTGGCTTTCAAATCGCACGCAGAGAGAAGCAATGCATGCATCAGTGTATGAACTACCACAATACTACCAACCATAGTGGGTACCTACAATGGCTTGAACTACTTTGGTAACATGATATACACACAACAAACTAGCTGAAACCAAAATATTATAAAACTTTTGACTCTTGTTAGTATTAATACAGGAGTCTCATGATACAGCCTGGTTCCCAATATAAGGCAGGAAAGAAGTGATTCCTAACTTTTTTTAATTTCTCATTCTGGTTTAATCTTCACACTTCTCCAATTATGTTGATAATTCTTTCAGTAGTTGAGCTTGTATATAAGTCATGAAGTGTGTTCAGTAACTATTGAGATTGAAGATGTATTTACTGATATAAAAATTAACGATGAATGATGACCAATTTTCTTCATTCAGACTTTAAAAAAAAATCAAAGTTCAAGTATTATGATCACATCTCATATTTACAGATCCTTCATTTGCCAAATCTTCAGAAATATATGATGGAAAATCAACAAAGTTTGGTGGTAATGTTAAATACTCCTTGGGTGCTTTGGATTACTGATAATAATACTTTGAGCCTGAAACCATGTCTGAACCCAGTTTCATTATCTGATCAAGGCACAGCTTTTTTCTCAGCAGTATATATATATATATATATATATATATATATATATATATATATATATATATATATATATATATATATATATTCAATAACATTGATGCTTATCTGCAACCACTGGTTTCATGCATGTCATTACATGGCAATCATCAAGTGGAAAAAGCATCTTTTTCTGCCTGATGATTTGATATTGTTGCAGGTGACTCATCTATGACCAGAATAATGGACTTACCCAAAGGGTATATTAATCAAGAACTAAGCTGGTAGAGACGGAGCAGCAGTGGCATTAAGCACCTTGCCTTGTCTTCATGTACATTGAACCTAGAAAACCTTCCTCAGAGACTTGGATATATTTGTGTGGCCCCTTATATCTCCATGTTGAGTTATTCATTTATTGACCCTTAATAATCAGTCATAACAGATATGATATGATTTTTGTTATTCTTATCATTGATAATTTTCTTAATTGTTTTTCAAGAGTTTGTAATTGTTTGGATTCCAAGGTTGCTTAAGTTTTTTTGATGGTTTTTGTGTTTGAATTATTGGGTAAAATAATATATTTGTGTAATAGATTATTATTGGAAAAATTGTTATGTGAAAATTTTTTTAAGTTTGTGAATTCTAAAAGTTTTTATTTTAGCACATTATAGAAATTGTGTGAAGGAATTTTTATTTATAATCAAGTCTATGTAAAAATTTGGGGGTGCAAATCTTAATAGCTCTAAGGAAAAAAACCTATGATTTTTCCATTTTTTTTTTTATTTACGTATTATGATAGGAGTAAAAATGAATATGGTCATCTTTATTTTTATCACATATTAATATTGCCCTGATAACATTTAATGTTGGTAGATAATTCAAATATAAATATAAAAGTCTTCTTCTGAATACCTTGTTTTTTATATCTTTGTATATTTTTGAAATGGTAAAATTGTAAAAGAAAAGTGCTTGTTACCACTATACAGAGAGCAAATACACAATTAATATTACATGTTAAAAATGACAAAAATTTCTAACTACAAAAGTTTCACATGTTCTTTGTATGAATCCATTTTGGTAAGCAGCAAAATGAATTCATACAAAGACAGAAGTTTACTTAGAATTTATTGATGTAGGTAATATGCATTTTTAAAAAACTATTTTGTTGCAATTCATTTAGATTGTCTTAATGTTCCTCATTGTTAAAGAATGAACTGAGTGATTTGCTGATAAAAAAAAGCAACTATCAAAGAAAATATCAATGTAATTATTCTCTAATAATAAAAAGAACATTAAAGTATGCTTTTGTTTGTTCAAATTTCACTTTTTATATGATAATGTCTACAATCTTTCATCTAGTTTCTTACTTTTTTCTTTGCTTTTTGTTTACCTGTTTCATTCTTTCTAATTTTCTTCCTTGTTTGTTTTTTCTTTCTTTCTTAATCTCACACTTTTTTGGGTTTTTCATTTCTTTTTTTCATTCTCACACTTTCTTTCTCGTTTTATTTTAACTATTCTTTCTTATATTGTCTTTTATTATTTCCCACCATTTTCATTAATTTCTTTTTTCCTCCCTTTCATGTTTCTTTCTGTTTTTTGTATTTCCTACTTTTTTCTTTACTTTTTTGTTGGCTTGTTTCATTCTTCCTCATTTTTTCATCTATTATTACTTTATCACTTACTTTTTTCTTTATGATAAAAATATAAATGATCTCAGTGAAATAGGATGAAAATGGCCTTTTCTTTTAAAATAAGAAAAGATATCAGTCAGAGATGCTTACAACATCTTTGTAGTTTTGTTTTCATTATTCCAAAGAAACCAGAAAGCAAAATATATCAAATTGTTTTCTGTATTGTCATCAAGATTTCTTATATTCTTAGATTCTTTATCTAGTTTTACTCATAGCAAATAAACTAATTTCACAAAATACTAATAAAAATAAAAAGTCTTAAAAGTGAGAGTTTGTAAGGATAAATAAAGGTGTAGCAAAAGGTAAAATTAATTCTTTTTTTAAAATTTAAGTAGGTATAAATAGAATAAATTTAATAAGTTTTTAAATTTACAGAATGTGATAAAAAATATCTTTAAATCTTATAAAATTTAAATGAAGATTTTATGCATGTCTAAACACCATATTGAAAGAAGAATTTTTGGGGTGCTTTAACCAATGAAAAACTGGAAAATGTCTTCAATTTCTGTTTTAGTAAGTGCATCTTCAGTTTTTGAACAAACCCATGATTTCCATCTCAAAATTTAAAACTGTAGCTGAAATATACTTGCTGATGTTAAGAATAAATTCTCAATCCTAAAATACTAATATTAACGGTTTTTTACCTTTCTTATTTCAATATGAATACATTTAATAGAATTAAAGATTGTTTCTGAGTTAAATTTAAATTAGCAATTATCTCTGCTTTTATTTTCAAAAGAAAATTACCTCCCCTTGAGCGTCCTCTATTTTATCAACTTTCATTCAATAAAAATAATCTCTTTCATTTCCAGCTCTTTAGGTCTGGGATCAACCTTCATAGAATACTGGTCACTTTCCTCTACCTATATGTGCGTGTGGGACACAACATTAAACTCAACCTTGTGGAGAAGCAAATAATCCTAACAACTTGGGGCGGGGGGTCATATGTTTATATCGTTTTTGAAATCTCCAGAGACTCTCGTTAATTCTTAGAATATTTGGACTATTGACCTCATCTTTATTGTTATACTCACAACATTTTGGCTGATATGTCCTTTGGCCTCCTTCAGGTGTTTCATATTGAAATCAAGAGTCCACACAGAATCTCAACTGAACCCTTTATTTGAACCACAGTGGTAGATTGTTCCAACTCTGGTAACTTAACATTTGTACTCGGTCATGATTATCATAAGTAACAAGGAATACTTACTATAACTTAACACTTGTACCCAGTTAACAGAATTGGAACAGTCTACCTGTGGTTCAAATAAAGGGTTCAGTTTAAGATTCTGTGTGGACTCCAGTGTTTGGCATGAAACACCTGAAGAAGGCTGAAATACATATCAGCTGAAATGTAGTGAGTATAATAATAAAGATGAGGTCAATAGTCTGAATATTCTAAGAAATAACAATTATAATTGTTATTACTTAGAATATTCAGACTATGAAGCTTGATAATTATCAAGCTTCATCTCAAATTTAGACAAATAATATCCAGAAACTCTATTACAAATAGTTTGGTAGTCAGTTTGATTTTTAACTGATGTTGGATATATAGATTATGCATTTTAGCAGTTACAATAAATTATACAATTTAGTAGCTATCATAAATTATGTAAATAGAATAAATTATAAAAAATCAATAATAAAAACACAAGATAAATATTTCTTAATATCAGTATTATTTTTAAATTTTGGAAGGCTCTCTGAAAATGATGACAAAGGGAAACTTTAAAAATAAATTTTTGAATACTTTTAACAGTCCTTACAGTTGTTATCAAAGCAGAAGTTGGGTAATTATAGAGAAAAAATTAAGATATTCTACTCCCAGTTCCAACACATTTTTGCTATTTGGAACAGAGTTTGAATTATTAGACCTTTAAGAGAAATCTTTTACCATATCAGTTAGCTACCAAAATTCCTTAAATACGATAAAAAAGACATTTTTGTGGCTAAAAATTAGGAGTTGTTCATTATATGAAGTCATTTATTACTCAAGTATGATAATGCAGGTTGAATAAAAAAAACAAAACAATTATAAGTTTACCTTGATAGTTTGATAAGATCCACTGTACAGGTGATTATGTGTTGCCACAAGAGCACGAACCCAGTGATTAAGACCAGTTATTTCTTTTTTTAACTCATATGTTTGTGCATCCCATACCTACAAGAAAAAAAAATTGACATGAGTGAGTAAAAGTAAGGAAACAAATCTTATGACTTACTACAGTTGTAACATAATGGCCGAGGGATTTCGGTTTATGCCTTTGGGTTTAGTTAGGCTGAGAACTTTTCGGCTCAGTGCATGGGTTACTTAGGTGCAACATTAACACAGGTGTTCATGTGCGTGCGCGTGCAGAGCGGACGTGTCACTCAGAGATGTCACAATAGCCCGAGATGGGAAACGGAGGCTAGCAAGTGCGAATGACGTCACGCACCGGAAGTGCGCTGAGGATTTTGGGAGATTTTGAAAAAGTCAGAGAGTGGAGATGAGACCAGCCTCGGGGGAAGACGGTTGGTTTTCGCTTACTTGCGGAGACCTTTGTGGCGGATGCCACACGTGTTGGGGGGGGGGGGGGGGATGAAAAATCCAGAATAGAAAGATTGTGCCTCTCTCTCCTTATGCCGAAAAACCTTTAAACTCAAAGGTACTATTTACCAACCCCTCCGCTCGGGCAGGATATGACACAAGGTCAATTTTTAAGCGGAGTTTAACAGGTTTGAATTCAGAGTTTTCCTTCTCCTAGACTAGTTGCCTCACCAAGGCTGAAGAACCTAGTCCGTCCTACTATTTACCCATAGCTGGAGGGAGAATAAGGGGGTTCATACCTTTCCCAAGGGTATTTGCCCGAAAGTGAACGTAATAGCGCGACTGGAGTACGAACTCGCGTACTACGATTCCGCAGTTCATCGCTTTAACCATTACACCACGAGGACACCCCAAAGGTAATAAAAGGTTTCGTACCTGAACTGAGAAGTCGTTATGTATTTTTCGAATTTCGAGATTCCTATGTTCTATCTTTATGGATAGTCAATGTACATTTCATACATGGCCATATCTGACTATGGTACACAGTATTGGATAAAATACTTCCGCCAAAAAAAATAGACAATGAACCATTTTTTATTATTGCCACAAGTTTTAATGAAACTTCAATGGCTTAAACACATAAAAAAAAAAAAAGTTGGCGACCATAGTCGAGGGTGACCCGAAGGCTCCTTTTCAATAGCTACTACACCAAGGTGTAGGGGAGGGTGCTACTCCTTTCCCTGGATTGCTCCACTTTACCCTTGATACATACCTTATAATGCTGAGTGTTAAGCAAGTAGGCATCAAGTACCATTTTTTGAGTCTTTGGTATGACGCGACCTGGGATTGAACCCAGGTCTCCTGGGCCATTGGCAAAAACTCTAACCGCTAGGCCAATGTCCGGTATAAACACATAGGAAGTGATTATTTTCCTTGATTATTTATTGTTCCTTTAGTTGTTGTGAAGAGTCATAATTTTCTAAAAAGAAAATCCTAAGAATTACCAAAAAATAGGAAGTTTCTTAGAATTTTCTTTTCTTTTATTTGATATCCAAATTTGTAATTACTCCTTTGCTGATGACTGAACAGAATGTATATATTGGTCTGGTTGGTATATTAAATACTAGTTTCTGTTGTTATATTTTCCTTAACATTTTTTTTTCTTATGGATTTTACATCTAATGAAGGATGAAGAATGAAACAGACAAAATGCCATGAAGGTTGATATGCCATTAGGTATGGTTTCTTTGTTTAATGGCATATCAACTGTAGGGGGTTATTTAATGCCAAAACTATCCTTGTAGAAGAACAGCAGTAATACTATTTAACCTATAGTTGGAGGAGTATAAGAGTGTTCCCAATGGTATTAGTTCAAAAGTGAACATAATAGTGAGACTAGAATTGGAACTTGCTTACTTTGAGGCCACAGTCCAGCACTTTAGCCATTATGCAGCAGGAACTCACCTGATATACCATTAAATAAAGAAACCAAATCAAACAAATATTTCTTTTCAAGCTTTGTCCTATTTAATAAATTTCTTTTTGATATTGTTGCAAACATTTGTTTTTCAACTTTATTTCATATCATTTTTACATCTTTGGTATTTCTTTCTTTCTATTCTCTCATTGGTCAGAAATATCTTCTCTCTCTACTCAACAATCGGTAGGATATACTACCTAAAACTGCTGTTACACTAATAAATAGTCTACCAAACAAATTTACTAAGCTTTACATTACATGGAGCACTCTTCAATTAAACCATATCTTAGTCTGAAACTTTTCTGACATATGACCCTACACAGCCATACAGCTTAAAGTGAACACTGGTTAGGGATAATGATGCTATGACCATGAAACTATGCCTGACTCTAGGGCAGTGGTTCCCAACTGATTTTGGGCCATGCCCCACATTGGTATTTCTAAAATTCTGATACCTCACTGTAATATTTAATTTTTACATATTAAAATTTTTTACTGCAATTCACATGAAGGAAGCTTCAAAGGCCATTAACTTGGTCTTTAAACAGGTCCCACAGGTGGGGCATGCACTCCACATTGGGAATTACTGATCAAGGGTCATTATTTGCTGGATATTTTGATTGATTTTGATGGCATGTCAATCTATCTAGGGTTATTTTATGCCAAGAGTTCATAGAATTGTGTTCATTGCATTGCATTTCACATTTTTTGTGTAGTTGTTTTTTCAGAGTCTTTTTTTTTTTTACAGACAGTTATGATATCAAGTATTCCTATCCAATACTAATAATCATATGGTTTCAAATAATTTTTCTATTTAATAATATTCATTTGTTTGCACACACTTATATCCTTTCAAGTAACTAATAATAATCCTTAGTAAACAACTATAACTTCAAAGTAACAATACTTAAAACAAATAATTTAATTATATAGTATCAAGTATTCCTATCTAATATTAATGATATTCAAACAGATTTATTTGAGCCAAAGATAGGACTCTAACATGTACTACTACTACTACTACTCAGGCTCAGAGTGGATCTGGGAGTAATAGCAATGAAGAGGCATTCCATACTCCCCAAATCTCTAGAACCTGAGCCTCACCATCAAATTCAATTCTGTATCATACCCAGGTCTTCCGATTTTTTGGAGGGGTGCTTAACCTTTTGTAGGGGATACAGTCTATATATTCTAAGCCCTGCAGACAAGGCATATGACAAAATCAAGGTCTGAAATTATTTATTTAACACTACAAAGATTTTAATGATTGGTTTGGTTTGGTTGTGTCCTATGGCATATCAACTCTAGTAGGTTATTTAATGCCAAATCCGGTTTATATATGATTTGTAAGTGAATAGTTCGTGAGTAACATTATTTTTAAATGTGTCAGAGCTCATTTGTTGCATACAGTTAAATGGTTTCAAATATTTGCAATCTAATACTAACAATTCTATTTAATATCAATCATCTTTTGTACACAGTTAAATAGTTTCAAGTATAATCAATGATAGAATAGTTCTACTTCACCCATAGATGGGTCCCTAACAAGTAAAACTACTCCGGGTCAGAGTGGACCCAAGAGTAATGATAATAAAGGAATACTCTGCATTTCTCAAAGCTCAGGGACTGGAGCCTCATCATCAGGTGCAGTTAAGTGTCATATCAGGATGTTCATTGGGTGGGTAGGGGTATTACTCCTCTATAGAGATGCAGTTGTCATATTTTACAGTCCAAGCTAACAGGGTGATTTAACAGCTGGAAGAACTTTGTTTTACTTACCCGTATCACTTTTAGAGAACCACTGAACAATTTATTTCTTGCTGATGCTAATGTACATACTGGATTATCATGGGATTCAATGGTCTTCACTCTTTCCAAAGAGTCAATACTCCACACCTGAAGAAAAACATTTACAATAAGAATAACAAGATATAGTAATAACATTTAATTTTCATAACAATATTAATCAGTAACAAGTTAGTTCTTACATTATCATTAAAATGTGCCACCATCACAGATTTCTTTGACTCTCTCTTACCACCCATCCCTATCAGTCATCACTTTTGGTAAGTCCTCTAAACAGCATCCAGAGCTGATAAATGTAAGTTTTTGCTGATTGGACAACACTGGTGTGTCCATGTGTAGGAGTCCATAAAAGAATGTTGCTTGTGCGTTCCCACTTACTTCACCAGTAGTGTCTTACTCATCTTACTTTGATGATTTATGAGATTGGAGGTAAGTGGCTTTACAGGTATTTTTCGTGGGCTGCTGCTTCCTGGATTTGTTTAAAATAGCAAGCAGCATCCTCGAGTAGTATGCATCTAGCTTTTTCTCAAGGTGTTTCATTAGAGTCAAAGTAGTGCAACTATGTAATAGTACTGACACTGCTACATCTTGGAAGAAATCTTGAGTTATTTTATCTGAGAGAGCAGATATCCATATGGTCATTAACCTGTCAATACCAGTATGTTGACATCACTTTCTGTACATGAAATATTGCTTATAACCTCAGCTAATTAATACACTGGAATGTAATTAATGAAAATTAATGAATAATTAAGTTTATATTCCATTGATTGTAATCCTTTATGAAGTTAGATCAAAAAGTATCTAGACTGAATCTTCAGATTTTTTAAACTTTAAAATTCAAATTAAGATGGTTGGTGAGTTGGTTG
This sequence comes from Sepioteuthis lessoniana, assembly GCA_963585895.1. Classification (NCBI taxonomy): domain Eukaryota; kingdom Metazoa; phylum Mollusca; class Cephalopoda; order Myopsida; family Loliginidae; genus Sepioteuthis; species Sepioteuthis lessoniana. The sequence goes on along the minus strand of OY757924.1, from coordinate 72,089,724 downwards.
ATTTTATGTCATATAAAACCTTGTTGGGTTATTCAAAGCTGAAGTCAGTCATTTTTTTTCAAGAAATTATAAGGCAATGGGCTGGGAGACCAGGGTTCAATCCCAGGTTGAGTCATACCAAAGACTGAAAAAAATGGTATTTGATGCCTCCTTGCTTACCACTCAGTATTATCAGGTACAGATCAAGGGTAACTGGAGCAGTCCAGGGAAAATAGTAGTGCCCTCCCATACACCTCAGTGTAGTAGCTATTGAAAAGGAAACCATTGAGCTTCTCCTTCAACTATGGTTGACCAACTTACAAAGTAGCTAATGATTAGAATTATTTGTAAACAATCGAAGCTTCAATTAACTTTTCTTAATACTAATAATGTTGTATATTGACCTTCGACCCGGCCAAACATGCCATTCCAAAGACAGCGGAAGTGACACAAGTACTACCACTCTGGGTCAGAGTGGATTTGAGAGTAATGGCAATGAAGGAGTACTCTACAATCAACAGATCTTCAAAACTGGAGCCTGACTACTAGATGCAGTTTACCATCATACCCAGGACACTCCTTTTTTTTCAATAGCAGGAGGAATCTTACTCCTCTCAAGGGAATACAGAAAGTGTATTCTAAGCCCTACAAACCGGACACTGTAGAAAACCGAGTAACTTATAAAACAGTGATGTGGTCTATATTTCTCTCAAAGTAAAGTCTGAATGAGTTAATGCCAATACTTTTTGATCAGCAGTTTTTTATTTGCTTTTTTTCAATGGCATATCAACCTTCATGGGTTATTATTGTAGACCAGTAAAAGGTCCGGAAGAAAGACATGAACTTGGGATTACATGAAACAAGTATATTGAATGAAAGTATAAATACAGCATAGGTAAAAGAGCGTTGAACGTCAGTCTGACTGCCAAATTGTTAGGCTGGAGTTAACTTAACCCCGAGATGAATATTCTTCCGGTATTCATAGTAATAGGAAGAGTTCATTATAATCTGTAAGGTAGGTACCATAACTGTTATTCAATACCAAATACATCCTTGTAGAAGAATAATAGTGGTACTATCACACCATAGCTGGAGGATGAAGCGTTCAAACAGTTTTTGATAAACTACAGGACAATATAAAACTGGGCAAATTAAGAAGAGTTACTTGAAGATATAATTCTTTTCCATGGATTATGATTAGTTATGTGAAACCATATAACTGTGTGCAGACAAATGATTATTTTTAAATAGAAATAATTACATTTAGTAAATAAAGATTAGTATTAGATAGAAATACTTGAAGCCATACAACAGTGTACAAATTTTTTTAATTAAATAACATGATGAAATATAATTACACACAAAAAACAAAACTAAATAATAAGAAAATAAAAAAAGAACTCTCTAGAAATATCAGTACATACAAATGTACACTGAATATAAAACGTAGCACCCTTTATACTCAACAAACCCATCTCTGACTTTTTCTTTTTTCCTAAACTGAAAATTTGTCCCAAGGATAAGATCTGAGGATATATAAACATTAAAACATAAAATCAGCTTCACACCATATCAAAAGAAGAGTTTCAGAAGTGCTTTGACCAATAGAAAACTCAATGGAATAATTGTGTTGAATGTCATGGTGACTATTTTGACAAAAATTAATGTTTCATTTGTTGTTCATTTCTGTCTTGGTAAATACAGCATCAGTTTCAAAAGTTTTCGAACACACCTTGTATAATACATTAATGCAAAAGAAATGCAAATTTTCCCCGTCAGAATTTGGTTTGGTTTCTTTGTTTAATGGCATATCAACTTTTGTGGGTTATTTAATGCTAAAGCTATCCTTGTAGAAGAACAGTAGTGGTACTATTTAACCCATAGCTGGGAGGAATAGAGGGTTCAAACCTTACCCAAAGGTATTAGTCTGAAAATGAACTGAACAGTGTGACTAGGGTTCAAACTTGCATACTTCAAGGCCAAGTCCAAATTTGAATACTTTTCACCTATTCATTTCTCTTTAAAGTTTGACCCCTTACATTTTCAAAAGTGCTAAGTGAATGTTTAAATGACACATGCTTAAAATGAAGGTAGGTAAAAATAGAAAGAGAATTAGATAATGGTTTGGTTGTGTTTTATAGCATATTAACCCTTCCTGTTTTATATATTAGATCAAGTAGTTGCGCGTTTATCATGACGAGTTGATTTGACAGCACTTGTGTGCGATGTGGACCAGTTGCTTAGTGGTAGAGCTTTGGCTCTACATTCTGTGGTTGCTGGTTTGGTCTCTAGTGGGGGAGATCACAGTATACACTGTTGATGAAACCTAATAAGGTCAAAACAACTGTCCAGTGTTTCCATATGTTGTAAGCAGTCCTTGCTGGATTTTCTGGTCATGGTAATTCAATTTATAAAATAGGTTATAGTTTCTGAACTGATGTAGGTCGCTTAAATAGCTGAGAAGTAAGATACTAAGTCTAGTGTAAAGTTAGGTGGGTTTCAATCCCAGCTTGAAGTGTCTTGTTTGTCAAGCCATAAGAAGAGTTGTGGATGACTATATATATATATATATATATATATATATATGAATGGTTTGTAAGTGATTAGTTTGTAGGAAGGTATATTTAAATGAACCAGAGATCATTTTTTGTTAAATTGTTTCAAGTATTGCTATTTATTAATTGCACACAGTTAAATGGTTTCAAGTACTGCTGTTTAACACTAATAATTCTATTTAATATTAATAATAATCCCTAGTAAAAGAATAGTTTTATTTCACCCATCAATGAAGCCCTAACAGGTACTACCACTTGAGATGAGCAAGGACCTGAGAGTAATAGTAATGAAAGAGTACTCCATATTCCCCAAAATCCTAGACTGGAGCCTCATCATCAGATTCAGTTTCATGCCATACACAGAATACAAAATTGTTTTAGGTATTGCTATCAAATACGGATGATTCTTGTCAACATTATTCATTCATTTGTACCCAGTTAAATGATTTCAAGCATTGCTATCTAATATTAATGATTTAATATCATTTGTTTGCACACAGTCAAATGGTTTCAAGTCTAGTAAAAGATTAAATAGTTCTATTTGACCCATATATGGAACCCTCTGCATCAGAGTGGACATTTGAGTAATGCTAATGAAGGGGTACTCCACATTTCCCAATCTTCAAGACTAGAGTCTCAACATCAGATGCAATTTAATATCATACACAGGACACTAAATGGTTTCAAGTATTGCTATCTAACACTAAGAATTCTGTTCAACATTATTCCTTTGTTTGCACACAGTTAATAGTTACAAATATTAGTACATAATACTAATAATTCATTTTCACATTAATCCTTTACTTGCACATAGTTAAATGATTTCAAGTATAATGAATGATTAAATAGTTCTAAAAATGAAGATAAGAAAAAATAGAAAAGAGAAATAATGAAAAGAACTTACAATGATATTACAATCATGAGAACCACTGTAGAGTTTATTTCCATAGACACACAAAGTCAACACTATACCTGTGTGTCCCTCAAGAGTTTTTGTACATTTATAGCTGGTGCTTGTGTCCCACACCTGCCAGGCAAAAAATAAAATATTATACAAGCAATACAGAAATATTTAACAACAGGTATTTTGCTCTTTTAAGTGCGTCTTGTCAAGTTGATTTTAATTGTTGTTCCCTTTTTTTTTTAAAACCTTTCCAAGACTAAATTCATTTTAAAGTTTTACCAATTTTAAATCAGTATTTTTCATCCTTGTAAAAGGATAGAGTATAACATCAGGCTATTTTTAATGAACACAGGACTGTGGATGAAAATTGTGAAGCTTCTTCAGGATTTCCCTTTTTCGAGATACATCGGGATTGATCTGGACCCTATTTCTTTGGGTGCAAAGGAGAGGGGCTGCCTAATGGTAGGCCCTTTTTGGAATGGGACGATGAGTTTTTGCTGCTTCATTTTTAAGATAACTCAAATGTAAAATCAATTTGTAAGCAATATACACAAATAAATAACTTTATATTATATAAATATTTTTGTTTGGTTTGGTTTGTTGGGTTTTATGGCATGTCAACCTTTGTAGGTTATTTAACGCCAAATCCATTTTTATGTAAATAATCTGTTCTATTTAAAACAATTCACTTTAGCATAAGTACACAGTTTAATTGTCAAAAACATTTCCATTTCAAACTCTTCAAGCAGTTATATGTAACAATTCAGTTAAGTGTAAATACAGTTTTAATGTCGAAAAACAGTTCTATTTCAAATAATTCAGTTAAGCATAAGCATGCAGTTTAAATGTAAGTAAAGTTTAATTGTCAAAAACATTTTTATTTCAAGTTATTCAGTTTACTCAAACAATTCAGTTTAGCATAAGTATGCTGTTAGTTCTATTTAACCCATAGATAGGGCCCTATCAGGCGCTACCACTCCGGGCCAGAGTGGACCTGGGAGCGATGGCAATGTAGGGGTACTCCGCATTCCCCAAAGCTTCAGCATTGCTGGAACCTCAGTGTACTATCCCGGACACTCGTCGGGGGGGGGGTCTTACCCCTTTGCAGAGGTGCAGTCAGTGTATTTTACAGCCCCAGCTGACTGGGCAAAAATATTTTTGTAAATGTACTAATATGAAAAATAAGGTATTCATAGAATGATTTTATTGATACTTTGTTTTTTTAATATTTGTACATTTACATACCAATAGAGAATTTTTCATTTTCACACACACACATATTCTGTAACTCAGTCTGTAAAGTAGAGTAATTATTACATGTAAATATCAGGTTTTGGTTCTTTTAATGAAAATCAAATGCAATAAGATTGCCTCCATCCCCCAAAGAAGAAAATGCAAAATATAAATATAACTAATATAATTTACTAAGTTGATTTATTTTATGGTATATAAATATTTTTTTTTGCTTAGTTGTGTTGTATATTGACCTACAACCTGGCCGGGCTGTCAAAATAGGAAATGCACCTATGTAAATAACAGGTGCATCCGCTCAAGGAATATCAGAATATAACCTTGACTGTGGACGGGTTGGATGAGTGTGATTGTGACGTCCACAAGAAGGTGGGCGTTGAACTATTATATAACTCGGTGAAGACAGGAAGTCAGTCAGTTTGGAGACCAGACGAGTTAGAGATAAGATGCGGTAGAGAAAACCAGCACCCAGAGAGGCTGGGCCCCTAGGCCCCCGGTTGAGCAGCTCAGGAGAACGGGAAAGAAACGCGGTTATGGCCAATAGAGTGGGGGTCAATATGTTGCAATTCTGTTCAGTCTCCAACTCCCTCTCACACACAACCCTTTCAATAAAGTGAGAGGTATATTTTTCTAAGAACTGTGTCGCTAGTCTTCATTGTGTCATTGTGTTCTGAATGCATATGTAGAGGTATATGTATTATGTGTTTGTATAGTTGGTCATGGTCATGGCTATATAACAGTTGTAATAGTATTACTTCTGTTGTTACATTAAGCAAATAAAATCTATCTGAAAAGGTAATAACTATCATAGAATTGAGATAGTAGCAATTATGTTTAAGTAACATGTAAAAGTAATTCTATTGAATTCTAATAAAGCATTATGAAAAACTATATTGTTTTTTTTTAATATTTTGTCTGTCAGATAATGACTTGCTATGCAATAAAATGTGATGAGAAATTACAAAATAAATCCTTAATTTCAAAACACATTACAGCTACATGGGAACTGCCAGAATATTGATTAAATAGAGCATACCACTCTATGGCCATTTGATATTACATTCAGTTTGAAACAAAAAAATCATCTCATATCGGACTAGTTTGTCTGAAAAGAGTTAAAAATCTAAGGAACTTATCAATCTTCTCGCTGACTGAAAAAAATTTTTAAAAAATAAAAAAATAGAAAAAAATTCTATTTTAAAAAATAAACTTGAAGTACAATATTTAGCAAATTGTGAAAAGTATTTAGAATTGACAAAATTACCTTTATAGTTTTGTCGGAAGATCCACTATACAGATAATCTCCATATACACATAGACACCATACAGGGCCCTGGATAGAAGTAGAAGAGAAAAAAAAAGAGAATGAATATTTTTAAAAATTGTTAGAGGGTGTACTTAGTTAAGTACATTACTGTATATGACTTTTACCACATCAACCATCACAGTTTATCATAGTAAAAGAAAAACATTAGACAAGTCTATTCAGCAATCATATTCCTTATTTGTTATAGATATTTCTTGTTTTAGTAACTAATGAATTAATAATTGTGGTTAATAGTGCCAAATATTGCAGAATAATGAATCAGGACTTATGACTATGTCAAGCAATCAAAGATTTAGAAAAAAACAAACCTTACATAAGTTACTAAGCCAAATAATTGAGTAACTATTATGTAGAAAAATGTATGGATACCGACTTGTGGTTTGAACACGGATCTCTAGCCAACAAACACAAATGCTGAAACAGATTGTACTACTGGAGTTCATGTGACTAGAAGTGGTGGATATAAAAATGGGTCAGACAGAGGTCTGACGAGAGAAGAAAGATGAAGAGAAGCACATACATATCCAAAATAGATGTGAAATGTAACATTGTGAGTTAGTATTGTTTAGGATTCCAGACTCAGTATTTGGTATTGTACGAGAGTGAAGAGATTTTTTTTAAGTATTACACCCCTCAAAAACTATTACAATAGTAGCGACGAGAAAGAATCGAGTTAGTATTGTTTAGGATTCCAGACTCAGTATTTGGCATTGTACGAGAGTGAAGAGATTTTTTTAAGTATTGCACCCCTCACAAACTATTACAATAGAAGCGACGAGAAAGAATCGAGTTAGTATTGTTTAGGATTTCAGACTCAGTATTTGGCATTGTACAAGAGTGAAGAGATTTTAAGTAACAGAAAATGACCCACCTCAAAAAACATTACAAAATTAACAATATTGCAAAACTTATTTCTCATATCCACTAATAAATAACCAATGAAGGCAGATGAAACTCATATTCCTTCTTCACAAACAAAATCTGGTTCCTTTAATGAAAATGTTCCTTTAATTACTTTCTCTCACAAAAGATGAATTCAATGTACACTAGTTCCAACCAAATGTCACCCCTGATTTCATTCACTTTCAGTGGTTCTGCCATCTGTTGCTTATATATTCACTAATTTATGAATATGTATAAGTGATGGCAATAAGTAAACATGCATAGAGATAACATTGCAAATGACTATTTATACAACCAACACGTGAAGCAACACAATCTTTTTGATTTAAGTAAGTGCAAATTGTCACAATAATCAAATACTTTATGACATAGTTATTCAATATAGTGTTGTCATCGTGGTTGTTATGATTAATGTTTCAGCTATTCTAACCCGAGCCTTTTTAAGGTGTATGAAATTAGTCAGTAAGTTAATACAGCTAATATTGATAAAGTGTTATACAGTGAAAATTTCAGACCAAAATTTAGTTAATGTGTTAAGCTTAATGAGCAATTATTGCAAATATCTTAAATTGTTTGTTTGTTTAGATTTTATGGCATATCAACCTTTGTAGGTTATTTAATGCCAAATCTATTTTATACAGTTCTATTTCAAACAATTCAGTTTAGCATAAGTATGCAGCTTGATTGTCAGAAACATTTCTGTTTCAAGCAATTCAGTTTAGCATAAGTACACAGTTTAATTGTCAAAAACATTTCTATTTCAAGCTATTCAGTTTAGCCAAACAGTTCTAATTCAAACAATTTAGTTTAGTATAAGCATAGTCTTTGTTTATACACAGTTAAATAGGAAAACAGTTCTATTTCAAACAATTCAGTTTAGCCTAAGTACAGTTTCACTGTCAAAAACAGTTCTATTTCAAACAATTCAGGTTAGCATACAAAAACAGTTCTATTTCAAGCAATTCAGTTTAGTATAAGTATGCAGTTTGACCCATAGATAGGACCCTATCAGGTGCTACCACTTCGGGCCAGAGTGAACCTGAGAGTCAGGCAATGGGGGGGGGGTACTCTGTATTCCCCAAAGTTCCAGCATTACTGGAACCTCACCATCAGATTGTTTATTGTCATATAGGCACAAGAGGAAGACTCGCAACACTATGCTATCAAGCCCTGACCAGAGCTTCAGCTGCAATTGCCAAAACCCTGTCTGCCGGTTCTGCATCAGCCTTATCAGCTACAAACGTGCCTGCAGTCAGTGTGAAGTGCCCTCCTCTTGGTCTTCAGTCACAAAGTCAAGCCATGATGATGGTAGATTTTATGGTATTCATCCATTTCACAAAACAATAAATATATCTTGAATATTGGTACAAGTCTGGACAAGGCTGTTTTGGAAGCTTATTAGTGAGTGAGATGTTTTAGTTAAGTCTCCGTTCTCGAAGGACCAATGTTAGCATTAGTATATCCCCGATATAATAACACTGAACATAATGGAAGTAAAGACGAAATAAACACATTTGTATATACTATGAATATTTGACATTTTATATGCACAATATACCTACAATTGTACAGTATACATACACATATCTCAACAGCTAGAATTATACACATTTTTCCATAAGCAAGCAAAATATGAAAGGGGTACAAAATAGAAAAAGCTTACTTATAAAAGATAATATAGCTATATGGCAAAAGAAGTTAAGAATGAATATTTTGAACTGTCATGTGAATCCTTACAAGGCCCCCATGGGACATGCAGTTTATCTAAGGGAGATAATTATTCATTGTTTCCTTATAGTTGTACTGAAAACAAGCAGTTGCTGTCTTCATGATATTGATGTTGCCCAGAAGAAGGGCATAGTGCCGTACAATTTAGCATTAGTGTCACTACAAGGGTTACCGCAATGAAGTTAAAGACAATGTAGGGTTGCTCTAGGGACTCCAATTCATTTTCCCTTCTTTTATACTGTTTGTCTCTACCAAGGCTAAAAAGCCTAGTCTATTTTATTAACCTAGGGTGGGATTAACCTAATTGTGGGCCTTAGGCCAAACTAATCAGTGGGCCTCATAGCACATAAGTTGAAAACTATTCTGAGTTAATATTTATGGTACAGGGCCCATACTCTGGGTCTTTTACTTATTATACAGAGGCCTTTGTGGTTTTGAATATATTATATTATGAAATATTTGGTGCATACTTAAAACAAAGTCATAATCTGGCATAATGCATGACATTAGTTTCAATGGGCTTCCAGCTGTTTTGACCTTATTGGGTCTCATCAGCAGTGCTCACCGTAATCTCCACCACTGGAGATCGAACCAACAACCACAGTAGGCAGAAGCCAAAACTCTACCACTGGGCCACTGGTTCACGTCACATATAGGCGATGCCGAATTAACCAGTCATGGTGACGATGCGCGACCACTTGATTAATGTGTCTTGAAGGTACGTATTCCCTACAGAGGACATGGTCACCTCCAGGGCTATGTCTTCCCAAGTCGGTGTTATGAATCCACATAATGTTAACCTCATTGGCAGGAAATAGAATTATATTATATTTAAAATGGAGGAATTAATGTTATATTAGAATTATCATGATTAGAAAATCCGGCAAATACCTACATGTGACATATGGAATACTGAACAGCTTCTGCCTACTGTGGTTGTTGGTTCGATCTCCAGTGGTGGAGATTAAGGTGTGCACTGCTGATGAGACCCAATAAGGTTGAAACAGCTGTTCAGTGTTCCATATGCTGCATGTAGGTGTTTGCTGGATTTTCTAATCATGATAATTCTAATATAACATTAATTCCTCCATTTAGATATAATATATTCACAAACAGGATTTGGCATTAAATAACCTACAATGGTTGATATGCCATAAATCATTAACAACCAACTGAGTGTATATAGACTTTACTTAAAGATCAAAAGTTATTTCAATAAATCCTTCCATTGGATGTATATCTGTATTTGCATTAGATTTGAACTTTCCACTTCAATATGGTTCTTTCATTTAAATGTTTTAAATGAATGATATGTTAAAAAAAAAAAAAAAAGAAAAGAAAAAGAAATCACAAGTGTCCATTACACAGCATCAGGCATTTTATACAATATATGATATTTATTCACTAGTCTACATGATCCAGTGATTTTTGTTCCCCTGTTATAAAGGGATTTATAAATGTAAAATAGGAATCCTCAGAGGGGGAATTTACTATGATTTTATTCACACTGATAAAATTCTATTCACTCCCCAGGGATACAAATTGACCCCTCTGAGAAGCCCTGGTCTAGTTTTGGTTTGGTTTCATGGCATATCAACCAGTGTAGTTTATTTAATGCCAAATATATATATATATATATAGAGTTATATTTCAAACAATTCAGTTTAGCATAAGCATACAGTTTAATTCTATTTAACCTATAGATGGGACTCTATCAGATATTACCACTCTGGGCCAGAGTGGACCTGGGAGTGATGGCAATGAAGAGGTACTCTGCGTTCCCAAAAGCTCCATCAGTTTGTTTAGTGTCATATTGAGGATACTTGTTGGCGGGGGGGGCGCTTAACCCTCTGCAGAGATGCATGAGCCAACTGGGCCATCTTAGTCTAGATAAATTAATACCAATTCTTGATCATTTGATCAGCAATTTTTAATAAAATATAATATTGTGCAAGTCCAGTTTCTACATTCATAACCATAATACCATTCATACCAGTAAAAATGTAAATAAACGATAAAACTTATCTTCTTTTCTACAAAATTTATCTTTTTTTTACAAAATTTATCTTTTCTACATATAAATTTAAAGTAAAAAATGTCAAAGATAAAAAAGTAAATATTTTGTCTTTACCTGATGCCCAACAAAAGTACCTCGACATTTGAACATCCTTTGTGGATCATCATATCCTGAAAATAAGAGAAAACAATTATGAAAATAAAGCATGACAGGAATATTTAAAATTAATAATTTGGAAAAGCCTGTATGTTTTTCCTCAATCAACAACCAAACAGTTTTACATAGAGCTATCAAACTTTATGTATAGGGTGCAACAAAAATACCTCTCACATTTTAAACTGTTACCAGTGTGGTGCAAGTGAATTTAGGCAAGTGGTAACAGCAGCTCCATCAAACTAATGTCTTACCATTTTTTCTTTTCTAGATATGATAAATTATGATCATAGCTTGAACTGATGCATACTGCATGTTTGCTGTTGAAAAGCTTTTTAAAATTGGTGAATTGGTAATTGCTACACAGAGAGCTTTTTGTCCTCCTTTCATGTTACAACAGAATGATGCTGTTCTGGATAGAATTTTCAGCCCATAGCACTATCGCTTTTCTCTCTGGTACAACATAATTTTTATGTAACTTGAAATGAGCATGAAAAGCTCTATAGTAATTACAGATTCACCAGGCTTGATAAAAATATTTCAACACCAAATGCACAATGTGCACCAGTTCAAGCTATAATTGTAACTGATTGTATCTGGGGTGGGGGGTCAAGACATTAGCTTGATGGAGCTATCATTGCCACTTGCCTAACTTTATTTGCACTAGCCATTTAAAATCTGGGAGATATTTCTACTATACCATGTATAGATTCAGAGGAATATTTTACCATAAAATTTTATTTCTCAAGGGAGAAATAGAGGCTCTTATATAATGCATAATTAGATATCGACTATGTCATACTTTATGACACCACATGTTCAATTTATAATGTAAATTTAATGTAAACTGGATCCTAACTTTATGTCCGTAGTAACACATCACTCAATAAGTTCCAGGCCTGATATATAGTTGGCACCACTAATAAAAAATTCATATGATTTTTATAAAGTACTAACCTTCAAATAGCCTGTGTCAAAATTTGAACTCAATTGGATTATTAGTTTATAAATTACAGTTATCTAAGTGAAGCTATTGGCCTAATGAATAGAGTGTTCGCCAATGGTCTGGGAGACTAGGATTCAATCCCAGGTCAAGTTATACCATAAACTCAAGAAATGGTACTTGATGCTGCCTTGTTTAACACTCAGCATTATAAGGTAAGGATAAAGGGTAAAGTGGAGCAATCCAGGGAATGGAGTAGCACCCTCCCCTACATTTCGGTGTAGTAGCTATTGAAAAGGATGTCTTTGGGTCACCCTCCACTAAAGTTGCCAACTTACTGTTGCAAATTTTCAAAACAATGGAAAAATCTGAATTTCGTGTGTTGACAAAGCATTGCTTTCTAACAAGAAAAAATACTGTTCAAGCAAAGCAATGGCTTGATGAGTGTTATTCATACTCTGCTCCATTGGAAACAACAATTAAGAGGTGGTATGCTGACTTTAAACATGGTTGTACAGATACAAATCATGCTGAATGCTCAGGTCACTCACATTCAGCAGTTGGTTGTCCTGGAAAACATCAAAAGCTCCACAAACTCATTTTGGCTGATCGTAAATTGAAGTAGTGTGAGATAGCAGAGGAGTTGAAGATATCAGAAGACAATGTATTCACCATTTTGCATGAACATTTGTCAATGAGAAAGCTGTCTTCAAAGTGGGTTCATGTTTGCTTACAGTCTATCTAAAACATTGACAATTCAGAGCATTGTTTGCAACTGTTTCAACACAACAAAAAGGAGTTTTTGCATAAATATGTGACAATGGATGAAATATGGATCCACCGCTTCAGTCTGGAGTCAAATTGGCAGTAAGCTGAGTGGACAGCAGCAGGTAAAAGCCATCCAAAGAAACCAAAAACACAAACATTAGCAGGCAAGGTTTAGTGATCTGCATTTTTGGATGTATAAGGTATTTTGTTCATTGATTATCTTGAAAAACGAAGAACCATCAATAGCAAATATTATACAGCATCATTGGTGCATTTGAAGGAAGAAATTGGCAAAAAACAGCCACAAATGAAGAAGAAAAAAGTGCTTTCACCAAGACAATGCACCGTGTCACAAGTCAGATGCTATGATGGCAAAACTACATGAATTGCACTTTGAACTGCTTCCACACCCTCCAGATCTAGCCCCCAGTGATGACTGGCTGTTTTCAAACCTCAAAAGAATGCTCCAGGGAAAGAGATTTGGCTCCAATGAAGAAGTGATATGGAAAACTGAGGTGTATTTTGAGGCTAAAGACAAATCATTCTACAAAAAAGGCATCAAATTGTTAGAGAAACATTGGAATCAGTGTATCACCCTAGAAGGAGACTATGTTAATGAATAAAGTCAAATTTTGCCTAAAAGTTGTTTTATTACTAAGGCCTGGGACTTATTGAGTGAAGTGTTAAATATACTTTAAATTGAGCCCCCAATTTATAGCAGCCTCACTCAGTTCCACTTTTAATGCTATTTTTTCTGAAAAAAAAAAAAAATATATATATATATATATATATATATATATATATAAATTCCTGAAAGAAATAAAATACATTTTCAAACTTGGCAAAAGAAAAAACTATTTTCTAACAAAACTGTAAATGGACATAAAGTTGGGGTCTAATTTATATTATATTTACATTGTAAATCGAACTTTAGTAGCTGAGAGAAAGTCAGTGTCCATACTTATTATAAACTGAAATCTCTTTCATGGAAAATTTACTATTTGACTTTTACTCAAAAAAACCCAAGAAAAAAACAAAAAATTAACAAGTCATTTTCAAACATAGCAGCCTTAAATCCATAAGATAAAACTATTTCCAATTAAATTATGGTACATTGCTTACTTGAATCTTAACCAATACCAATTTAGACTATAAAGGTTTCTTGACAAATGAAACTGTTATATTGATTAATTTCCATGGTTAGGAAATCATGTTCATTGTACGGCTGTATCAACATAGTTGTTTCTAAACAGTTTTTATTTTTTGCACACAGTCCTATCAAGTACTAATAATTTTCAAACAAATCAACTTAACCCATAGATGAGATTCTAACAGTTAATACCATTCCAGTGGATCTGGGCGTATGGCAATGAATTGGAGCCTCATCATCAGATGCAGTTTACTATCATATCCAGGACACCCCCCTTTTTTTGGGGAGGAGTCTTACTCCTCCGCAGAGGATAAAACCAGCATATTCTAAACCTAGGCAGTGAAACTGTTATAGGAACCATTTAATAGTTCTAACATTATACATCTTATGTACAGAAGCTACCTACTTAGTGGAAGTTACTTGTAAAGTTTGTAGTATACCAATGTCATGACAGCGATTAGTATAAGTCATAAAAAAACTTTCTCAAAGTTTAGGCTGAGACATTAAGGTTTTGAAACTGATCTTCTTATCTAACCAACTTTGCATACAAAGGCACCGTTTTCAGTGGCAGAAGGATGAAACCACATACCGGATGCTGAAAAACGGAATGGCTTTGCCAGCAAAAATTATTCCAGATACCCAAGAGAAGACAAAAAATCAGTGAGGCATATGATTGGAAGGCCACAATCAGTGCCATATGTCTTTGGGATTGGCTTCTTGTCACAGAGAATAGCAGAAAGCTTTTGCAGTCTTAGCTCAAAGAAGAAAGGTACCTGGGACCAATGGTAGAGACAGCTGCAACGTGCAAGGAGATTTGACTGACAAGACTTGAACGTTATTAGCAACAAGTGAAAGTGGTGATGGTGGTACCCCAACAGAATGATAGATAAGGCTGCCAGTGCCTGCTAATCAAACATCCTGAGAATTCTTAGACACCCCAAAGAGAAGAAATAGTAAAGGTAGTAATTAATTATTTACGCAAACAAGCATTTAACAGAGAAATCGTAAGATTAAAGATAGAAAGGAGAGAGAGAGAGAGAGAAAATGATAGCACAAAGAGAGAGAGAGAGAGAGTAACAAAGAGAAAATGACAATACAAAGAGAAAGTGACAAGAGAGGAAGAGACAGCACAAAGAGAGAGTAACAAGAGAAACAAATAACATAAAAAAGAATAACAGACACCATAAAAGAGTAAGAATAGAGAAACAATAAATGAGAGAGTGAAGAGAGAAACAAAGAACACTTAAAAAGGAATAAGAGAAAAAGAGACATTGCCCAAGAGAGAGTAACAAGAGAGAAAGTGACAGTACAAAGAGAGAGTAACAAGAGAGAAAGTGATAGCACAAAGAGAGAGTAACAAAAGAGAAAGAGACAATACAAAGAGAAAGAGAAAGTGACAAGAGAGGAAGAGAGCATAAAGAGAAAGTAACGAGAGAAAAAGACAACAAATATGTGAGAGTAGCAAGATAGAAAAAGATGAGTAACAAGAGAAACAAATAGGAAAAAAGAGAGAGAAAGAGAAGCAAACGAGAGAGAATAACAAATGTGAGAAGGAAAGAGAGTATGAGAGAAAAACAAAAGAAATAGAATATAGAGAGTAAAAGAGAGCTAAAGTAAGAGAGAGAGAGAGAGAGAGAGAGAGAGAGAGAGAGAGAGAGAGAAGTTGGATAGAAACAAACAAAGAGAGTAGGAGAGATAAAAGGACAGAGAGAGATAAAAGGTGAGAAAAGGACAAGGAAAATAACAGAGAAAGTCATTATTTTTTCTTTTTTGGAGGCACATGTCTTGTTTGTGAATCAGATCTATTGTTGTTGTCATGTCATAGCAAACCTTTTAAGAGAAACTAATTCCAATCAAAATGATTCCTTAGGAGGAACATTGCAGTATAAAGACTTGAAGAATACAGAGAATGTAGAGAGATCAAAGATGAAGATTTGGTTCGGTGATAGACACATTTACTTTATGTATTTATTTTTACATCCTGTATTATGTATCATATTGATGCAACAGCCAAAAGTCTAAAAATAAAGCCATTGCTATTTATCTGCAAGCGGTTTTCATTAACCTAATAGGTGCTGTTGTCCCATTTATAGGATGTTTACAAAAATTGGTATATTTATAGTCTAGATCCCTATAAATATGATAGAGCTTTTTTCATATAATATTTGTACCCAAATTAAAGTGTGTGTGTGTGTGTGAGTGCGTGTGTGCGCATGTGTGTGTGTGTATGTATATATATATATATATATATATATATATATATATATATATATATATGTGTGTCTATGTCTGTGTATATATATATATATATATATATATATATGTGTGTGTGTATGTGTACACACACTTTTTTTGAAAGCTACCTCTGCCTGCTAATTATTAAAGAAAAGTTAAAAAAGATTTTTCTCTTGAATAATTCCAGCATGTATTAGGTTAATTAAGTAAATGGTGATACAGCCCTCCTACAAAAACAACAATTAACAAACAAACAAACCTAACCATGTTTACTGTAGTTTTACAGAGCACCACAAAATGTCTTGTCGGGTAAATTTCTTTTGTGAAGGCAAAAATGTGATACTAGCATTATGTAATTCCGATGGGAATAGCCAAAAAAAAAAAAAAAACCCGATCTTATTCACACTTATTAATTTACTTGTTGACATGCCAAACAGGAGAAATACAGTAAATAAAGTCAGAAATAATACATAGAAATTTATATTAGAGAGAGAGAGAAATGAGACCTGGAACAGAGAGAGAGAGAGAGAGAGAGAGATATGAAACTTGGAAGAGAGAGAGAGAGATGAGACCTGGAAGAAAGAGAGAGATGAGACCTGGAAGAAAGGGAGAGAAAGAGAAATAAGTAGAAGAATGATTGGTTTGGTTTATTTGTTTAATGGTATATCAACTTTTGTGGGTTATTTAATGCCAAAGCCATCCTTGTCGAACAGCAGTGACATTTAACCCATAGCTAAGAGGGGGATAAAGGAGTGCATATCTTTTCCAAGGGTATGAAACTGAAAGTGAACATGATAGTGTAACTGGAATTGGAACTTGCTAATTTTGAAGCCACAGTCCAGTACTTTAGCTATTACACCACAGGGACTCAGAGAGAGAGAGAGAGAGAGGGTGAGAATGAGAAGTGGAGAATAAGGTAGAGAGATAGGAGAACAAAGAGAGGAAGATGAGAGAGAGAGAGAGGGTGAGAATGAGAAGTGGAGAATAAGGTAGAGAGAGATAGGAGAACAAAGAGAGGAAGATGAGAGAGAGAGAGAGAGAGAGAGGGGGGGGTGAGAATGAGAAGTGGAGAATAAGGTAGAGAGAGATAGGAGAACAAAGAGAGGAAGATGAGAGAGAGAGAGGGTGAGAATGAGAAGTGGAGAATAAGGTAGAGAGATAGGAGAACAAAGAGAGGAAGATGAGAGAGAGAGAGAGAGAGAGAGAGAAAGAAATCAATTAAAAGAGAGAAGTTGGAAGTAGAGATTAAGCAAGAAAAAAAAAGGGAAAGAGAGTTACAAGTAGGAATAGAGAACAAAGTAGGAAACCAGCAAAACAAGAGAGAGGAGAAAGAGACAGAAGGTTGAAGAGTGAAGAATGAGAGAGGGAGATGAGAATGAGAAGGCAGAATAAGGTAGAGAGATAGGAGAACAAAGAGAGGTGAATGAAAGAGATGAGAATAAGAAGAAAAACTGAGAAAGATGGAAATAAGAAGACAAGAAATGATTGCTTTGTTTCGTTTCTTTGTTTAATGACATATCAACCTTCAAAGATGCCAATGCTATCCCAGTAAAAGGACTGTAGTGGCAGTATTTAACAAATAGCTGGAGGGGAATAAACAGGTTCATACCTTTCCCAAGGGTATTAGTTGAAAAGTGAACATAATAGAATGACTAGTATTTGAACTTACTATGATGTTGCAGTCCAGGACTTGAACCACTACTAAGCCATGAGATGTATCCCACAAGAAGTTAGAGAAAGAGAGAGAATTTTTTTTCAGGTTATTGTATTTCTTTCACCTGTAATCAATACAAATTCCACAAAGCTGGAAAAAAAAATGTCCAGAAATGAAGATTCTAGTTCAGATCCTACTCTCTGACATGATATTCCCAAGCTGACATTGAGTAATTGGCTTGGCCTAGGGATATGTCATCAACCCGACATAAAGTTAGGCGGGTTTTGATCCCAGCTTGAAGTGTCTCATGTGTCTAGCCACACTGAAGAGTTGTGATACAGTGAAACAGTCTGTGAATGACAATATATATGCTCCTCCCACTGTGAGTTGAGAACTTTGGTGAAGGAATTAATGGTTGCCACCTGCTTAATGCAAAGCTCTTCTAACGAATTGAGCAATTTGGTATTTGATTGCAAAAATGTAAACAAATGTAAGTAATAACATATGCATTAATTCTCATGCTGATGTTGAGTTGCAGGCTTGGCTTTGGGGTATGTCATCAGCCTGATGTAAAGTTAGGCGAGATTCTCCAAGCTGGGATTGAAACTCGCCTAACTTTACTTTATTATAACTCCCGGCTTGGAGAATCTTGCATGTCTAGCCACACTGAAGAATTGCGATATAACGAAACAGTCAGTCTATGGATGACAATATATATATATATATATATATATATATATATATTTACTAATCTAATATCTACCAGTATTCACGGTACCAGAAAAAAACACAAAAAAAAAAACCCTGCCAGGAACAAGAGATAAAAGTATCTCGAATCACCGCCCAGGGGAAAAAGAAAAAAAATTTGGGTCAAAAAGAAAGAAAAGGCCAACCTCGTCCGACCCCTTGAAAAAAATCAAGGGATACGCAGTCAGTGGTCAAAAGAAAACCAAAAACCCTCCGCGAACGCTGCAATGCTACTATTACTTAAGTGCTCAAAACAATAGGAGCCAATTATAAAATTAACCTAAATCGCGAGTCAAAAATCTTCTACTAAAGTTTCACCTTAATGGATCATCAGGAAGCCTAACTTCAACTAAATTCTAAAGGAGAAATCTCCTTCTTTTATTCACCAAAAAACCCACCTAGCTTAGAATTTGCATAACAAATAAATAAATAAAAAATAAAAAATATCTTACTTTGAAAAAGTAAGATATTAAACATCATTAAACATCAACCAGTGGAGGAGCACAAAAGATTGCATTAAGTGGTTTGAGGAGTACGAGAAGGATTATAGGTGCTCCTTTATCAAATATGATATTAAGGATTTTTATCCTTCGATAACCGAAAGGACATTGGTTAGAGCGTTAGATTTGGCTAAGGAATATATGGTGATACCTTTAGATAAGGTGGAGATAATTAAGCATTGTTGTAAAACATTGCTATACTATGAAGATAGTATATAGATAAAAAAAGGGGAGGGTGGAAATTTCGACATTTTGATTGGGGCATATGATGGCGCAGAAATTTGTGAGCTCGTCGGGTGTGTATTATTGTATAGTATTAATAAGATTATAGACCCCAGTAGCCATGGACTTTATCGTAATGACGGATTGATTATCGTGGATAGAAGTACACCGAAGAAGTGTGATGGGAATAGAAAAAGATTGTATAAGCTGTTTGAGGAGTTTGGATTTAGGTTAGATGTAACAACGGACCTAAAAATTACCGATTATCTTGATGTTACTTTAAACTTATATAGTGGAACTGTGTCTCCGTTTAGAAAAAGGAACCAGGATCTGCGTTATGTGAATAGGGGATCTAATCACCCAATACAGGTGTTTAAACATGTACCTAAGGGAATAGAGCATAGATTATCTAATAACTCCTCCAACAAGGAAATTTTTGAACGAAGCAAGCAGGAATATGAGGAGGCTTTAGAGAATGACGGATATAGTGTCAATTTAGAATATCGGGATAGGGACGAAAGTAGCACGCAAAGAAGGAGAAATAGACCTAGGAAAATTTTATGGTTTAATCCCCCTTATAACATGGAGGTAGCCAATAACTTATGGAAAGAATTCTTTTAGTTATTAAAAAGAAATTTCCCTAGTGGGAGCCAGTTACATAAGATATTTAATAAGAATTGTGTTAAATTAAGTTATAGTTGCATGCCAAACATCAATGGCATAATAAACAGGAGTAATATAGCTAAATTAAGTAAGGAGAAAAATAAGGTGATTGCTAAATGTAACTGTAGGGATAAGGTTAGATGTCCCCTGGAAGGCAAATGTAAGCAAGAATGTGTAGTGTATAAAGTAGAAGTATATAGTGATTCGAATAATAAGAGAAACAAAATGATATACTTTGGGTCGACGCAAGGGGATTTTAAGACTAGGTACTATAACCATAAAACAAGTTTCTCGCACGAAAAGTATAAGCATAGCACTGCTTTATCTAGTTACGTGTGGGAGCTTAAAGATAACAAAGAAGTAGATCCTATAATGAAATGGGAAGTAATAAAGAAATGCCGTAAATATAGGGCGGGGGATAGGATTTGTCGGCTTTGTATGGAGGAGAAACTAGCAATAGCATCTTGTAAAAGTAGGAATATGTTAAACCAAAGATCGGAGGTGTTAAATAGTTGTAGACACAAAAGGGCGTGGTTGCTCTATGATTAGGGATTTTTTTTTTTTCTTCAAAGTAAGATATTTTTTATTTATTTATTTATTTATTCATTTATTTGTTATGCAAATTCTAAGCTAGGTGGGTTTTTTGGTGAATAAAAGAAGGCAATTTCTCCTTTAGAATTTAGTCGAAGTTAGGCTTCCTGATGATCCGATAAGGTGAAACTTTAGTAGAAGATTTTCGACTCGCGATTTAGGTTAATTTTATATATATATATATATATATATATATATATATATATATATATATATATATATGAAGCAGTGATATCACAGGTAGAATTTATTAACTGAATACATCAGATCTTTCACTAATATATACTAGATAAACCCATTAAGTTTCCAATGTAATAGTAGTCTATGATTATACTGATGCTTCTATTTAGGTTGGTTGGTTGGTTTGTTGGGTTTTATGGCATATCAACCTTTGTAGGTTATTTAACGTCAAATCCATTTTTATGTAAATAATCTGTTCTTTTTAAAACAATGCAGTTTAGCATAAGTACACAGTTTAATGGTCAAAAACATTTCTATTTCAAACTATTTAAGCAGTTATATGTAACAATTCAGTTAAGTGTAAATACAGTTTTAATGTCAAAAAACAGTTCTATTTCAAATAATTCAGTTAAGCATAAGCACGCAGTTTAAATGTAAGTACAGTTTGTCAAAAACATTTCTATTTTAAGCAGTTCAGTTTAGCATAAGTATGCCATTAGTTCTATTTAACCCATAGATAGGGCCCTATCAGGCGCTACCATGCTAGGCCAGAGTGAACCTGGGAGCAATGGCAATAAAAGGGTGCTCCGTATTCCCCAAAGTTCCAGTATTACTGGAACCTCACCATCAGATTGTTTAGTGTCATATCCAGGACACTCATGGGGGGGGGTCTTACCCCTCCGCAGAGGTGCAGTCAGTGTATTCTTCGACTACGGTTGCCAACTTTACTTACATCAATTTAAATCAGAAAAATTATCAAGGTCTATGTTGGTTTTGACTAACAACCTCACTGATAGGAATCAATTTATACATATTTACCAACCCCTCCACTCAAGCAGGATATGACACAAGGTCAATTTTTGAGCGGAGTTTAGCAGGTTTGAATTCAGAGTTTTCCTTCTCCTAGACTAGTGGCCCCATCAAGGCTGAAGAACACAGTCAGCCCTACTATTCATCCATGGAGGGAGAATAACTGGATTCATACCTTTCCCAAGGGTATTAGTGCTATGTGAAATGAAATCTGTCTTGTCCTGGATTTGAACTCGTGTCACCGAGTCCATTTCCTGCGACGATAACCATTACACCACAGGCACCTCCTAAGGAATCAATTTATAACATACCATATATACTTGCATATCATGCAACTCTCTGAGACCTAAATTTTAACTAAATATCAATAGTGTGTGTGTGCGTGGGGGGGGGGTCTTACAATTCATGAGATATAAACTTTATGAGTATAAATAGTTGGCCAAGCCTAGGCCTAGTTTGTATCTTGTATATGGTGCAACCCCCAAATATTAGGCTAAAGTTTTGGACTCAAAAAGTTGCAGGAAACACAAGTATATACAATAATTGAAGAGACCATTTTACATGTATAGATAGAAGATATATATGCCTATATCTTCATTAATACCAGACTGGTCAATGTGTCTATCTTATTATTCTTTGTGACATACATTTTAATCTAAACTAATCTTACTGAGATGCCTTAGAATAAATTCTTAAAAAACAACTTTTCCTCTTAACTGATCAAACACTTAGCTTCTTGTTCTCTAGATACTATGTAATGGAAATCATAAAAGAATTTGTGTGTATATATATATATATATATATATATATAATTCCAGGGAAGGAGTAGTGCCCTCCCCTACACATTGGTGTAGTAGCTATCGAAAAGGGAGCCTTCAGGTTACCCTTGACTATGGTCGCCCACTTTACTTTTATATATATATAAATAGAATTTGTGTGTGTGTGTGTGTATATATATAGTAATTTACAAAGCTCTTTGCTTCGATGTGGCACAAGGCCGAATGAATGGGGCACCCAATGAGACTCGAACTCACTCGTGTAGGTTTGCTAGTCAAGCTTGCTAACCGTTACACCACCAGAGGTGCCCGTGTGTGTGTATATATATTATATATTACACAAGGTGTTACAGAAAAACTGATATCATTTTGTAATATAATAACTTGACCAATTCTTGTTCAAATTATCTCAAATTTTAACATTTTGTGTTGAAATGACTCAAAATTCTTTGTTTTATGCTTTATGCTATTTACTGGAAAAGAAAAAGCATTTTCTGTATTAGAGTATGTTCTATGTGCAAAGTGTATTTATATGAGAGAATTTTCTAAAGATGCACTCACTGCAATGCAGATTTGAATATGGCACAAAATGTTCAAAGAGAAAAGCTGTCTGTGCAGAGCAAAAAGGGTTTGGACAACCATCAGAACAAGAAGAAATGGTTAAAGACTTGTGAAATTGTTTATGAAATCCACATACCTTTGAATTTTTCATTGAAATTTTGATGAATAAATCTTATTTTGCTCAACATTTAATCTGTTTAGTTTCCTTTGCCAAGACGATGGAGTTACTCAAATGTTCATATACCAAATGATATCAATTTTTTGAAACACTCTGTATATACTGAAGCACATTTAAAGTTCATTTCAGTGTGAAGACATTTCCGTCTTAAATCTATCTTCTCATTTGATTAAAATAAAAGCTATGATTAGTTGATATATGAGATGTGATTAAAAAGTATAAAGACTAAACTTTTAAATTTTTTAATTTAATTTAATTTCACAATCAGTATTTCCCAGAACCTTTAGGGTTCTCTCAGAGATCACTAGGGGTTCCATAAGAAACAGTAATAAATATCATCATCATGTCGCACTATCAGCACGGATATTTCTGACCCTCTCTTGCCACCCCTTCCTATCGTCCATTGCTTCTGACAGGTCTTCAGGGCTACATCCAGTATTGGCACAGAGCTGCTGTATGTATGTTCGAGCTGAATGTCCTGTCTTTGCTCATCCATGTGAAGGGGTCCACAGGAGAACATCACTTAGGAGCTTGTCCCTACTTCTCCAGCAGTGTCCCGCATGTCTGGTTCATCTAATTTTGATAGTTTTCGTAATGGGTGGTTGGTGGCCATACAGTTGCTGTTTTGTGGGGTGCTGTCTCCAGGACTTGTTCAATATTGCTCGCAGCATTCTTGTGAAATTGCCATCAAGTTTTTGACATCTCCACACTAAATGGTTGCACTCTGAAACTAGTTGACAAGTTCACCTACCTCGGGAGCAGTGTCTCATCAACCGACACAGACATCGACACGTGACTAGCAAAGGCATGGACAGCTATTGATAGGCTATCGGTCATATGGAACTCAGACCTGACCGATAAAATGAAGCGCAGTTTCTTCCAAGCAGCGGTAGTATTGATACTGCTATATGGATGCACCATGTGGACGCTAACAAAACGTACGAAGAAAAAACTTGACGACAATTACAGACAGTAATAAGTAGGTTAATGCAGATTAGTGTAATTTTTGTTTAATTTTATATCTGTAATTTTACTATACGCATACAATATTGTTATTACTTAGAATATTTGGACTATTGACCTAATCTTTATAGTTATACTCACAATGTTTAGGCCTTCTCATGAAACATGTTGAACTTGGGATTATCATTACCTGTTGTTGGGACTGAACCTGCAAGCTCCAGATGATTTCACTCAGAAGTTAAATCCCAACAAAAGGTAATAATAAAATAAATATTTGTTTACACTTAACACTTGTACCTGGTCATAGTTAACAGAATTGAAACAGTCTAGTCCTGTGGTTCAAATAAAGGGTTCAGTTCAAAATTCTGTATTAATTTCCGAGTTTGACATGAAATACCCGAAGAAGGTCGAAGGATATATCAGACAAAATGTTGTGCATATAACAATAAAGATGAGGTCAATAGTCCGAATATGCTAAGTAATAGCAATTATCAAGCTTCGTCTCAGAAATTTAGACAAATAACAAACAGCACATTTTTTAAAAACCCTTGGTTATTACAATAAAAGCTTCAACTTTTCATCATTGGTTTGGTTTCGTTTCTTTGCTTTAATGGCATATCAACCTTCATTGGTTATTTAATGCCAATACTATCCTTGTAGAAGAACGGTAGTGCTACTCATTTAACCCATAGCTGAGGGGATAAGAGGTGTTCATACCTTTCTGAAAAGTATTTACGTCATTGTAAAATTTTAATAACCATAGTGGTTGGTTGGTTGGGTTTTATGGCATATCAACCTTTGTAGGTCATTTAACGCCAAATTCTGTCCATATATATATATATATATATATACATATTCAACCAAAGATTTCAAAATGAATATTAAGGTAGGTAAAATTTTCTATTAGCAGGATTTCATTTGTTTGCACAATATTAACCAGTTTTAAGTTGTCTTATTTTTTGGTACAAATCTGTCTCTCTCAAGAAGGACAGAATGTCATCTATTTTGACATTCTCAAACAGATCGGTTAAGTTATTTACTTTGAAAAATCACTTTCTGATAACAGCGAAAGTTCTGCATTCTATAAGAATGTGTTTAACTGTGCAAGTTGTCTGGCAGGTTGAACACTGGTTGTGGTTCCTGTTTCAAAATGAAAGAGTGAGTAAGCCTTGTATGACCAATTTGCAATCGGGATATAGCAACTTGTTCTCTTCTTGATTTTCTTGATGCTGGTCTCCACTCTCCTAAGGTGGGTTGAATTTGGAAGAGTTTATTGTGGATGTTATTGCTCCATTGTTGTTGCCATTTTGTGTGAAGGAATTTATTAACCATAGAGAATTTATTAATCATAGAGAATGTATTTAGCAATGTCTATAAGGTGCTACTATAAAACCACCTTCACTAGCCTGTACAAAATGGATTCATTCTTTCTTTCTTTCTTTGTTTAATGGCATATCAACTCTTTTCAGGTTATGCCAAAGCCATTCTCCTAGAAGAACAGTAGTGGTACTATTTAACCCATAGCTGGGAGGATAAGGGGGTTCATACCTTTCCCAAGAGCATTTGCCCGAAAGTGAACGTAATAGCGCGACTGGAGTACGAACTTGCGTACTACGATTCCGCAGTCCATCACTTTAACCATTACACCACGAGGACACCCCCAAGATGGATTCATGTATCATTAAAGGACACACTTGAGTATAGAATGAATGCATGGTGTGCATTTATCTTTGAAGAGGAAACATTGAGACAATTCTAATGAAAAATAACAATAACCTAACAAATTCCACTACACCAGTGCAACAATGGGTACAAAAAAGATCCGTCATTATGATGAAAGTGATTTATTAATAGGCTTTATATGAATTGGTGATTTAAGCCATCCTATTCTAATATGTATCGTCTGTGGCAAACAACTTTCAAACGCAGCAATTTTTTCATGAATGAAAACCTCGATATAAAGTCTCATAAACAAGCAGTATGATTTCTTTCATCTTTTCTTTTCAATTTTCAAATTTACCAACCCTTCCACACGAGCAGGATGTGACACATGATCAATTTTTAAGAAGAGTTTAAGGTTTCAATTCAGTTTTCCTTCTCCTACACTGGTTGCCTAACCATGGCTAAAAGACCCAGTCTGCCCTACTATAACTGGAAGAAGAATAGTTGGATTCATACCTTTCTTAAAGGTATTAGCTTTATATGAAATACAAAGTCTTGTCTAGAATTTGAATTCGGGTTGCTGTGTCTATTTCCAACAACAATAATGATTACACTATGGACACCTCCATGTACGATTTTTCTGCATGATTTCTTTTTTAATAGGATTTCTTTTTGCATTACCAATAAATTTGACAAAGAAGAGGTCATTTTTTTTTAAATCAATTATTTGAAAAAAAAAAAAAAGAAATTACCATGTGAGCTACAATAAAAATGTAAGAGATAGATATTAATAATGGTATATAATAATTTTTTATGCAGCGGTTTCCTGAGACATGAAAACAATTTCACGACTTCTACAAAGGTAAAAAGATTGAGAAACTTGGACTATACCCTTGGTCTTGGTAAGTATAGCTCAAGTATTGGTGTTTTTGAACACTTTATATTTTTTACTTACTATGTTTTATAAAGTGGTAAATACTTTTTTTTTTTTTTTACTTCTCTTGTCGCCACTTTTGTAACGCTCACATGTGCATAAGAATAATTGAAAAACAACTTAACAAAAGCCTAAGTATTTCATTTAACTGAAATAACACTTTAACAGAAAATAAGACAAATAAAAGTTAGTTGCTAAATGTCTTTCTTGCTGAAGTCTGTCCAACTAATGTCCACCAACTAATTATCCTTCGACCTAAGCTCCAACCTAACAACCCGGTACCTCTATTCATATTGTCAAAAGGGCCGCCAATTCCATCCACTGTTCAATTACCAATGTCTCACTTTATTCCTATATGACACTGTGTCAAAAGAATTATGAGGGCTGTTCAAAAAAGTTCTAAGCCTTACCAAGATTTCAGATTTGTCACACACCTCTCAACTTTTTATATGCTTCACTTGCACAGAAATAAAGACAGAAACCTGAATTAGTTTGACTAGTTTTATAAGAAATGGTACCGTATTTCTGCAAGAAAAATGTTCAGCTATGTCTCTTCTTTTTGGGTGAAGCTTGGAACTTTTTGAACGACCTTTACAGAATGAAAATATTCAGGTGGGAAGGAAGAAGTCTCCATGCAATGTGACCACAAACGAAAATTAATACTGACAGGGAAATAGGGCTGGAGTTACATATCTTACCTCCCATCTGCACACCAATATTCAAGCGTTTGTTGATGTTGGAAATTTCTTCCTGGAAAATAAAATATTTCTAATTATATCCCAACAATTGATAGTTAGGTTGTTTTTTTTTTTAGGTTAATGGCATATCAACTTTTGATAGTTATTTAAAGCCAAATCTCATTTATACATATATATGGTTTTTAAATGAATAGTTCATCAGTACCATTATCTTTTAAACAAGCTAGGGCTCCTTTGTTTGCACATAGTTAAATGCTTTCAATAATTGCTATCAAACATAACTAATTCTATTATATATCAATCATTTGTTTGCAGACAGTGAAGTGGTTACAAGTATTGCTATTTAATACTAATTACTCTAGTCAACACCATTCATTTGTACACAGTCAAATGGTTCCAAGTATTGCTATGTAATACTAATAATTCAGTTTAGTTAGAGTTTCTAGTATTACTATTTAACACTAATAATTCTATTCAACATATTCATTTGTTTGCACATAGTTAAATGATTCCAAGTATTGCTATATATCACTAACAATTCAATCAAACATCAATCATTTGTTTGTACACAGTTTAAATGTCAAACAGTTCTTATTGACCCATAGATAGGACCTTATTAAGTGCTACCACTCCGGGTCAAAGTGGACATGGGAGCAATGACAATGAAGGAGTATTCCATGTTTCCCAAATCTCCAGAACTGGAACCTCATTATCAGATTGTTTAAAGTCATATCCAGGACACTTGGTGGTGGTGGTGGTGGGGATCTTACCCTTGTGCAAAGATGCAAGCGGTGTATTCTACAGCCCCAACCAACTGGACAACAACAATTGATTTAAAGTGGAAACATAAAATTAATTATTCTAAAGTTGCTGGACTTGTGGAAATTCTACAGGTGCTGACAACTAAGATTTTCCACTATCTCATGCCTCTACTTTTCTTTGCCAGTATCTTCTCAATCTCTTCCTTATCCTTTCCAATCTTTTTTGCTCATCCATGTATTCATCTACATGCTACACAAACATGGATTAATTTCACATGAAAAAAGGAACAAAGAATATACAATTATTTTCTGCTATATCATTTTATATCAAGAATTTTGATTTATCACAATTTTTACACCATTTCATCCTTACCTGCTTCCTATCATTCCATTAAAAGAAATAATTATACTAAGCCTTTTATTATTAATATATGACATGATCTTTCTGAACCTGAAATATTATTAGGCTTATAGTGTAAAAGCTTTTTCATCATTCCATTAAAAGAAAGGCTATGAATGGTCATTATACTAAGCCTTTTATTATTAGTTTATGACATGATCTCCCGGAACCTGAAATATTATCAGGCTTACAGTATAAAAGCTATCCCATCATTCCATTAAAAAAAAACCCAAAAAACAAACAAAAAAAAAAACGTTAAATGGTCATTACACTAAGACTTATTAATCATACATGAAATGCTCTCCCTAGATTGACAAGGTACACAGTTAAGAATAAACTGCTATCAAAAGCCTGGTCTATTCAAGAAAGAAATCTTGGGAATAGTCCAAAATAAACCAATATTGCTTATATTTATGTAATAGTAATAATATTTAAAGTTGCCAACAGTAAGTTGGGTAATTTTTGTTTCCTTGTTATGAATTTTAATCTTATGAAAGACCTTAAAAATACATTATATTTACTACTAACTTCTTTGTGCAATTATTGTACAAAAAAACTTTGAGGTACTTACTGCCACTAATGCATTCTCTCGCCTGTTATCAATGACTTCTGTCATGATACAATTCTGTTTGTGTTCCAGCAGATCTGAAAATAGAAAAAAAAAAACCTTGGAATTAATTTGTCCTAAATGGAACTTATTTGTAATAACTTATGGTTAATCAACAGAAAATTATTCCAACCCAAATTTAATTCCAAATTGTTACTAATGACATAAAAATATATCACATTTAAAATTTCTTTGTTAAATATTTTATGAATTTAAATCAGTATATTCTTATCATTTTGATCATCAATTTTTAGTTAGTGTAATTTCTATATAACAGACGAATAATTTTTAAGGGGTTGTGACAACAAAAGGATAAGAGCAACATACCTCCATGAATAAGATAAAAGACATTAGATATAAAGAATATGCCAAGTGTATTGAACTTTGAGATTAATAAGTGGAATAGCATGCATGTTTCATAATTCTAGAATGGTCCTTTCCTTTTTATTCAGGCAGAAAACATTTCAGCACTCCTTGTGTACATATGTGTGTGTGTGTGTGTGTGTGTGTGTATATGTGTATATGTGTATATGCACACATACACATAGATGTGCGCGTGCCCAGTTGGCTGAGACTATAGAATACATTGACTGCTTCTCTGCAGTAATGCTGGAGCTTTGGGGGAATGCAGAGTATCCCTTCATTGCCATCGCTCCTAGGTCTACTCTGGTCCAGAGTGGTAGCACTTGATAAGGGTCCTATCTATGGGTTAAATAGAACTAAAATATGGTTTGAGTTTACTGTTTTTGGCATTTAAACTGTGCATTTATGCTAAATTGAATTATTTGAAATAGAACTGTTTTGACCTCTAAACTCTGTACTTATGCTAAACTGAATTATCTGAAACAAAACTGTTTTGACATTTAACTCTGTGTATTGCCCAGTCGGCTGGGGCTGTAGAATACACCGACTGCACTTCTGCAGAGGGGTAAGACCCCCACCACCAACGAGTGTCCTGGATATGACACTAAACAATCTGATGATGAGGTTGCAGTGATTCTGGGGCTTTGGGGAATGTGGAGCCCCCCTTCATTGCCATTGCTCCCAGGTCCACTTTGGCCAGGAACGGTAGCACCTGATCTATGGGTCAAATAGAACTAAACTGCGTACTTATGCTAAACTGAATTGTTATAATTAGAACTGCTTGACTAAACTGAATTGCTTGAAATAGAAATGTTTTTGACAATTAAACTGCGCACTTATACTAAAATGAATTGTTTGAAATGGAGCTGTTCTTGTCATTGAAACTGTACTTAGACTAAACTGATTTATTTAATATTGAACTGTTTTGACATTTAACTGCGTGTAAACAAAATCTGTACTTATACTAAACTGAATTAGCTGAATTAGAACTGTTTGAATAAACTGAACAGCTTGAAATAGAAATATTTTTGACACTTAAACTGTGTACTCATGCTAAACTGGATTGTTCGAAACAGAACTGAATAGATTTGGTATTAAATAACCTACAAAGGTTGATATGCCATAAAACCCAACCAACCAATCAACACACACACAGACATATATATGTATTTTTTTGAAGAAAGATGAAATAAATCTGACTGTATGTAAATATAAATAACAATAAAATATTCAAAGGATGTATTTATTTATATATGATAAAATACCAATATTTAGTGTTTTCTTATTTTTTTGCTAAACCATCTTCAGGGCAATGTTGGAATGTGATATATCATCCAAAAATAATTTTCAGATGATAACACCGATATTGATCTGCTTCTCTGGCAGCGAAATCTCTAGTACTAATAATGGTGAGAAGAGTCCATTATGGTAAGATGGGTAAGGCTCCCACAACAATAGGTAGGGGCTTTACCTCCTCTGCAGAGGTGCAGTTTGTGTATTCTACAGCCCTAACCAAATGGGCTTGCCAGAGAGCTTAGTATACTATTTATGCATTGCTAGAGAGAGAGAGAGAGAGAGAGAGAGGAAATGGAATCATGCCTTTCTCGATGACATTAGTGTATAGTGAAACACAAAGAACTTCACCAAGAAGTTGAACTTGGTTTCAATGGATTTAAATAACTACATTCATGTTCTTATGATATATACTTGTGTCTTTTTTCTCAAACCTCAACATCTGGAGAGATACAGAATCAGGTGAGATGGTGGGTAATATCTTCATTTTGGTTAGGTTTAGTTTGGGTTCTTTGCTTTAATGGCATATCAACCTTCTTGGCTTATTTAAAGTCACAAAACCATTGTTGTAACCTAACAAAAGGTTACTGAATGAGAAATAACCAAAAACAGAAGTTAGAAATGAAATGGAAATTTTTATAAAATTAACAAATTATGATACTCACCAGCAGCGTGAAGAAAGTAAACCACTACTTAATCAGCATATTAACCACCCCCTCAACAATAGTGTCCAACGTATTTATGAGGATTAAGACACATCGATTAATATTCATAGGCATGATATATAACAGTCACGGCAACACGAGTTCAAAATCCTGGACGAGGCTGATTGCATTTCACATAGCACTAATACCCTTGGGAAAGGTATGAATTCAATTATTCTCTCTCCAACTATGGGTAAATAGTAGGACAGACTAGGTTCTTCAGCCTTGGTGAGGCAACTAGTCTAGGAGAAGGAAAACTCTGAATTCAAACCTGTTAAACTCCCCTAAAATATTGACCTTGTGTCATATCCTGCCCGAGTGGAGGGGTTGGTAAATATGGGTATATAACAGTTACTTAATGCTAAAGCAATCCTTGTAGAAGAACAGTGGCGGTACTATGTAACCAATAGCTGGTTGGAAGAAGGGAGTTCATGCCTATCTCAAGGGTATCTCTCTAGCTGTTTGAAAGTGAATGTAAATATTGTGTCTAGAGTTAAAACTTGCTTATTACTATATCACACAGACCAGCATGTTAGTCAAAATGCTATCAGGACTCCCTTCCACCTTTATCATTTTAGAAGAAACCTTTCAACAAATCTCAAGGGAGGGGCCGGATTCTAAACATTAAGCCTCATTTATGCAACTGCTTCAATTCATGTCTGGATCTCAACCCCAACTAGCTAAAACTCTTTGCCCCTTTATTTGGTCACATGACTTCTTTCACCCAATCAGAGCACAGCTCTTTACAAAATCCTATTTCATCTTGGTTACCATCATCCCCAACCTGTCATTCACCATTTCCACAGATATTGCCCCTGGGGTCAAATCAATCATAAGCTTTTGTATCCAGTGACACACTATACACTATACAATATAAAATCTATAATAGATGTGACTTGATATTGAGCTTAGTGGCTGTTGAAGGGCAACCTATAAATGAGTGTTATTAAAAAAATCTTTTTGAAATTTTCAGAACTAGATTAGATCTGAAGAATGTTTGAAATATTTCAACCACAAACAATATTTTTTCATTTTATCTGTTGTCTTGATTTTTAGTTATTTTTTTAATAGTATTATTAAATATCTGATGTCATCACAATATTAATGGCCATCTGTTGCCTGTGTGTATCAGCTAGAAGCAATAAGGACACAGAATGTTCAAACAAGTCTTTACAATTTCACACAGAAATCATTACTCATCCATGAGATTTCAGTCAGGTGACTTGTATTGATTGTAACCTTGGTTTCAAAATTATCATTTGTAACATCTGCAAGAAATTTGTTGATTTTTTGTAATGCACTCATCATCAAGCCTAACAAGTTCACAACATTCTGATTGACCAATCTCAGCTGTTATTAACAAGTGTAAAAAAGAAAACAGAATCAATTCCTAATTATACAAACTAAAAAGTAATATATATCAGTCCAGGTTAAAAGTGCAGTAAGGGTAACCTGAAGCCAAACTTTTTTTAGACCTTATTTTTTCAATGCTGTTATAATTGGGGAATTAGAAAATATTTTAGTAAACTACAATTTGACTTTTTAAATCAAATTTCTATTTTCTAACTCTCCAATGAAAATATTGTAATGTTACTGGAGTGGGTTATTGTAATAAATCATAACTTACAATGAAAAGGGTTCATTTTACAAGGTGTACAAGGATGTGTGAAAAGATTGGTTTGGTGGCATATCAACCGTTGAAGGTTATTTAATGCTGAATTCAGTTTATATATATATATATATATATATATATGATTTGTCACTAACAATTCAATTAATCATCAGTCATTTGTTTACACACAGTTAAATGATCAAACAGTTCAATTTCTAACAATTCAATTAAGCATGTCCTTTGTTTGCACACAGTTTAAATGTCAAACAGTTCTATTTGACCCATGGATATCCATTCTGATTAGGTTTCACAAGAAATAATAAAACCAAAAATATATATTTGAGTTGTACTTAATCTTGGACTGTTACATATTCATATTTTTAGTTTTAGAGTTTGGTAATAAATAATACCTAATTATATCCATATTTTGTATTGGCCCAGTTGGCTGGGGCCATAGAATATACTGAATGCATCTCTGCAGAGGGGTAAGACTCCCCCAATGAGTATTCTGGATATGACACAAAACAATCTTATGGTGAGGCTCTGAGAATGCAGAGTAGCTCTTCATTGCCATTGCTCCTAGGTCAATTATGACCTAGAGTAGTAGCACTTGATAGGGTCTTATCTATGGGTTAAATAGAACTGTTTGACATTTGAACTGAGTCCAAACAAAAGACTTATGCTAAGTTGAATTGTTAGAAATAGAACTGTTTGATCATTTAACTGTGTGTATCTATAAAATGTATTTACAAATCATATTTAATATATATGTAAAAACAGGATTTTGCATTAAATAACCATCAAGGGTTGATATGTCATAAAACCAAACCAAACTAAATCAAATGTATTGTATATAACAACAAACTACTTTTTTATAGTAATAACTAATTGAAATCTTAACCTAATCTAATTTTTTAAAATCTCAAATATACTTGTAAAAAAAAGTGTCTTTACATAAAGCTAGTCACACTATAGAGATTATAATTCATTTATTGTATTGGCATATTAAACTATCTGATGTTATTTTAAGCCTAAAAGTTAAGGAGTTGCATACATTCATATTTATATTTTTTGTGTTTCTTAGAGATTTTTTTCCCACTGTTATGTCAACATTGTCTGAGATTGTTTTCTAATAAGTGGTTCAAAGATCCTGTAAAAAGATTTCATTGTATGGAGTCACAATGACTCAAGAATGTAATAGTAATAAATGTTACAAAAGACTCAAGTCAGATGTTAGTAGCCCAAAAAGAGTCCTACCACCTTTTTCCTTACACAATGGCAGAACTGGTACTTCTGGTTTCTTAAAACACAAGAATCAAATTACAAC
This sequence comes from Sepioteuthis lessoniana, assembly GCA_963585895.1. Taxonomy (NCBI): domain Eukaryota; kingdom Metazoa; phylum Mollusca; class Cephalopoda; order Myopsida; family Loliginidae; genus Sepioteuthis; species Sepioteuthis lessoniana. Next base: position 72,055,605 of record OY757924.1, on the reverse strand, counting down.
ATATGGTATTGATAATATTTGTGTTTATACTTTTTGGTATAATTTTATTTCTCTCAAGAAAGATAAGATAACATCTCTGTTAATATTTTCAAGTATATCTTTTATGTCATTTGCATTGAAAAGCCATTGGCTGATAGAGTTTATGATATTGCTTTATATGATCGAATAACAAGTGGACCGAGTTTGTTTAAAAAAAAAAAAAAAATCACTGAACTTTATCAAATTTTTCTATGTTTGTATCTTAGAATAATATGGCAAAAATAGTAGTAGCAAGATATTTGTTAATGTAATAATATGAAAAGGCTGTAACTTAGAGAATAAAGCCATTTACAATCCAATTTGCAACTAAATAATAGTAGTGTCAAGTTAATATTCATTCTCAATGGAGATAAATATAAAATGCTACCGATATAAAGCTGTTATACATTTGTTGGCCATTGGCCTAATGAGTAGAGTGTTTGCCTAGGGTCTGGGAGACCTGGGTTCAATTCCAGGTCGAGTCATGCCAAAGACTCAAAAAAATGTTCTTGATGCCTCTTAGCTTAACACTCAGCATTGTAAGGATCAAAGGTAAAGTGGAGCAATCCAGGGAATAAAGTAGCGCCCTCCCCAATACCTTGGTGTAGTAGCTATTGAAAAGGGAGCCTTCAGGTCACTCTAGACTAAAGTCGCTAACTTTACTTGTTTTTCTTATATATTTGTTTCTTCAGGCTCTACATAAAATTGTGTCCCTGAAACAACCACTTCTTCCTGTTTCAAACACATTTTTGAGTAGCCTGCTATATAACTTAACAAAAATATCGATTTTTTTCTTGATGGAATTAGGTAATTTGAATATTTTGCTTAAATATTGCTTATTAAAAAAACAAAAAAACAAAACAAAAAGAGGTTATTAGAATGATAATTTTTAAAAAGAATGACTGTATTTTCAATTTTATTTCTTTTAATAACGTTTTCTTTTTTTAATAGTAGGTGAATAACAAAAAATATGAATGAGTTAAAGTCCAAAAATAAGTACATATATATATTGTTCTGGGGTAGTTAACACCCCTATATCCATGGACAATATGGATTCATCTGGCTTATATAATGCCAGACATTTCTACCTTCAAGGTGAGAGTACACTCATAGTTTAACCGCTTGCTGTGAACCCCAGGACTCTTTCACCCTATAATTGTGACCCCTTAAACAGGAACACAACATATATATGTGTGTGTGTGTATGTGTGAAATTCTATTTTGGATTACAGAGTTTCAATGCCATAGAGTTTGGTCATCAATAATACCTAACAGTATCCATTTTAATTGTACGTTTCACTAGAAATAATAGAATCCTGGTATCTTTGGTTTAGAAGAAAATTTACTTTTCATAAAATATTTTTAGGGGTGCATTTATTTAACTCTTTTGTAGGCAGATCATTTTTTAAATGTTGCTCTGTGTACTGTTGGTAACAAAAATATTGCTTTGTCTGTAAAAGGCTTAAGAGTGATGCTGTTAGTAGATAAATATGACATTTTCAGTATTTAAAAGAGGTTTTATGAAAGTATTTTGAAATTTTTGCTAATCAAAGCCAGCGTCAGAATAAAAAAAAAAAAATTAATTTTGGTTAAATCAGCAGTTGTTGAGAAATGGATAATATTGCTTATTATTCATTCAGTTACCCACATTTCTAACAATACTCTGGAAGGGGGTATCAATCTTTTAGTATTGTCATGTCCTCAGTTGGTAATCATTTCCTAAGAAAGTAGAGTGTCCATTTTCTCAACAACTGTTGACTCTAGTGTCCATTTTCTAAAACAATTTTGGTGGAGGTGCCCGTGGTGTAGTCGTTATCATCGTAGGAAATGAATACGGCAACACGAGTTCAAATCCTGGACGAGACTGATTGCATTTCACATGGCACTAATACCCTTGGGAAAGGTACGAATCCAATTATTCTCCCTCCAGCTATGGGTAAATAGTAGGACAGACTAGGTTCTTCAGCCTTGGTTAGGCAACTAGTCTAGGAGAAGGAAAACTCTGAATTCAAACCTGTTAAACTCCGCTTAAAAATTGACCTTGTGTCATATCCTGCCCGAGCGGAGGGGTTGGTAAATAGTTTCTAAAACAATTTTGTAAATAAAAAAATTTATACTGAATGGATTCAAATGGTAATTGTTGTCATGAAAAGATAAATCTGCATAATAGGAATAATAATCAATTACATTTTTCACATTACCATATGAATTTGATATTGCTCTGTGAATAATTTTATTGAGAAATATTTGAGTGAGGGGCACTTTAACGATGGGGAAAAAAAGATTTTAACCAATAGCAGATAACGATTAGCTAAAAATAATCATTGTCATGCTGATGGTACAGATTCCATTGACTATCTCTCTCTCTCTCTCTCATCATCCATCTCTATCATTCATCACTTCTGGCAGGTTCTCTAGATGGCATGCCATGTCTGCTTAGAAATGATGAATATAGGTCTTTGCCATTAGGCTAACACTGGTGTGTTCATGTGTGAGAGCCCACAGGTGAATTTCACTCATGAGTTTGTTTCTCCAGCAGTGCCCAGTATGTTTTGTTCATCTTACTAGGATAGTTTGTAAGATGAGAGGCAAGTGGCTGTACAACTACTGTTTTATGGGTGCTACTTGTTCAAAACAGCATGCAGCATCCTTGTGCAGTTCCCAAAAGCAGTTAGGGAAAAATGAGATTACATTAAAAAAAGCATCTTTACTTAACAAAAGAAACCCAACACCAATATACAGAAACTTTTTAAAAAATCCCAGAAAGAACTAACTAAAACATACCCAAAAGAATAACTAGAGTATATCTAAAATCAAATAGATGAAATCAGAAATTCTGTAGAAGACAAACAATCCCAATTAGCATAGTAGAGAGTAAATGAAGTTAGTGGAATATAAAAGTACCTCTAGAGAAAACTTAAAGCTGCCAGCATTAAAAAATAATATGTAGGGAAAGTAAGTAAAGTTGGTGACCTTAGTCGAGGGTGACCCAAAGGCTCCCCTTTTAATAGCTACTACACCAAGGTGTAGGGAAGGGTGCCACTCCATTCCCAGGATTGCTTGACAGAATAAAAAAAGATTTTAAATTTTGGTTAAATAAGCAGTTGTTGAGAAATGGATAATATTGCCTATTATTCATTCAGTTACCCACATTTCTAACAATACTCTGGAAAGGGGCATCTATCTTTTAGTATTGTCACCACATCAGTTGGTAATCATTTCCTAAAAAAGTAGAGTGATCCTAACCTTATAATGCTGAGTGTTAAGCAAGGCGGCATCAAGTACCATTTTTTGAGTCTTTGCTATGACTCGACCTGGGATTGAACCCAGGTCTCCCAGACCATTGACGAACACTCTACTCATTAGGCCACATTCATTCAGCTATCCACTTTTTAACCATGTTTGAAGAAGGAGTATTCTTATTTAGTGCCATCCCTATGCCCTCAAAGGATGAGCCTTTGATATCAAGATGGCAGATATCTACACAATCCATTTTCTCACCAATTGCTAACAAGTTTTAGTTGTTTGGAATGGAAAAATAAACTTCAAATTTTCTTTGTAATCCTTTAAAAAGTCAAACTATATGTCAGTTTAGAACTGTAAAACTTACATCCTTTTATTTCAGATCATGAACATATCATACTTCCATTGATGAAGGATTAAAGTCTGAAAGAACTGCATGCTTTCAGTTCTTTTAGTGAATTTTTTTTAATTAATGAATTGTTTGTTTTTACATTAAATCTGGCAAAAATATGTTTACTGACTTTTATGCATATTTCAACCCTTTTTCAGTAACATTTTCTAATTTTCAGCACCTTCCAGTGCTACATTTTCCAGAAAAAAAATGACTGTTCAAAAAATTTACTCTTAGTAACTTAAAGTGGGATTCCTCAGCAGCTGGGAAATATAAACTATCAAATAGACTATAGTTTGAAATTCAACTATATTTGCACATGGTATTGCTTTAGAAATTTGACTATATTTGCCCACATCACACAAGGCTAAGAATTTGATTACATTTGCCCACATCACAACAGTAAGAATTCAACTATATTTGCCCACATTACACAATGCTAAGAATTTGATTACATTTGCCCACATCACAACACTAAGAATTCATCTGTATTTGCTCACATCACACAATGCTAAGAATTTGATTACATTTGCCCACATTACACAATGCTAAGAATTCAACTATATTTGCCCACATCACACAATGCTAAGAATTTCACATTATTTGTACACATCAACACACTAAGAATTCAACTATATTTGCAAATAGCATAGATTTAATAATTTTATGATAGCTACACAGGCAGCAAAAGTGCTAAATAAAAGTCAAAATAAAGACTTACCCACACGCATATCAACCGTTTTCTCCAAATTCTCCACACGTTCAGAGAGTTTACCCAGCATAGAACGAAGAAAGCCAATTTCATGTTCTTTAGTGACCAGAGAAAATTGTAGTTCAGCAATTTTCTCATCAGTTCGTTGTAAGAAATCTTTCATGCCTTCAAATTTACAAGTTCGCAAGTGTACAACAAGGTCGTCTTGAGTTCCAATAAAATCACAGCTGAAAGAGAGGAAGAATATTTTGTCACAGTTAATGTCTAAATTTTAAAAATACATTGAAAAAAAAAAAAAAATTGGTTGGTTGGGTTTAAAGAATGTCAACCCTTGTGGGTTTTTTTTTAAGGCTGAAGTTGTCTTTTTTTGTTTTTTGTTTTTTTTCTTTGCAATTTTATGGCTTCAAATAACTAATGATTAATAATCAATTGTATAATACTAATAATTTAATACACAATTGTTGAAATCTGAGTTATCTAACCTGATAGTTGATGATATGTAGTGATGTCCTTTGTCTTGTAGTAAATGCTAGTTGTAATAAAGTTGTTATAATAGTTGCACATGTTTTGTTGTATTGGTATGAAGTGGTAAAGAGAACAACATTTACATAGTTTCAAGTAACTATTCCTATTTGATAATATTAATCAGCTATTTAATAATGCTGAAGTCTCTTTTTTACATGAAATTATGATATTTCAAGTAACTACTACTACTATTAATAATAATAATAATAATAGCTGAGATCACTTGCTGTCACTTAGACTCCATGTGAAAAACCACCAGTTAAAACTAGTGTGAAAAACTGGCATAGAATGAAAATAATAATCATTAGTAAACAATTATATATATTTACTAACCCCTCCGCTCGACAGGATATGACACAAGGTCAATTTTTAAGCGGAGTTTAACAGGTTTGAATTTAGAGTTTTCCTTCTCCTAGACTAGTTGCCTCACCAAGGCTGAAGAACCTAGTCTGTCCTATTTACCCATAGCTGGAGGGAGAATAATTGGATTCATACCTTTTCCAAGGGTATTAGTGCTATGTGAAATGCAGTCAGTCGCGTCCAGGATTCGAACTCAATTAGCCGTGTCCATTTCCTATGATGATAACCATCACACCACAAACAATTATAGCTTAAAGTAACTATTCTTAATACAAATTATTTAACCCTTAGATGTGGCTCCAATAGATACTACTACTCCATGTCAGAGTGGACCTGGGAGTAATGGCAATGAATGGGTTACTCGAAACTCCCCAGAGATCCCAAACTGGAGTCTCACTAATGTATGTAGTTTAACATCATACTTAGAACCCCCACACACATATTCTAGTCCTTGCCAACAAAGTAGAAAAAGAAAAAAAAAAACTAAAAAAAAAAAATCAGTAATTATATGTATTATAAATGTCTTTTGTAGAAAGCTAAAAAATTTAGAATAATTTATTGGTCTGCTATAAAATACTGATGGAATCTTGCTGTTGTATGAATGATGACTGGAGTGGGTTGCAGCAAATTAAAAAAAAAAAAAAGGGCAAGAAAAAGCATATAAAATTAAAGGATAAAAGAAAATACAGGTAAAAACTTAATGATTGAAGATGCTTCATCTAAAAAAAATAATAAAATAAAAAAAAAATAAATAAAATATATTCTTAAAAATAGTTACTCAATTTTAAGCCTTTGAATCTATAAGCCTGATTGGTCTAGTGGGTAGAGTGTTCGCCAATGGTCCGGGAGACCTGGGTTCAATCTCAGGTCGCTTCATACCAAAGACTTTAAAAATGGTACTTGATACTACCTTGCTTAACACTCAGCAATATAAGGAACGTATCAAGGGTAAAGTGGAGCAATCCAGGGAAAGGAATAGTGCCCTCCCCTACACCTTGGTGTAATAGCTATGGAAAAGGGAGCCTTCTGGTTGCCCTCGACTACGGTCGCCAACTTTACTTACATGAATAACATTACTATCAATCAGTCCATGGGTCTAGTGGGTAGAGTGTTCGCCAGTGGCCTGAGTGACCGGGGTTCGATCCCAGATCAAGACATACCAAAGACTCAAAAAATGATACTTGATGCCTCTTTGTTTAACACGTAGCATTTTAAGGTATGGATACAGGGTAAGTGGAGAAATCTAGGGAATGGAGTAGCACCCTCTCCTACACCTCAGTATAGTAGCTAATGAAAAGGGAGCCTTCGAGTCGCTCTTGACTAGAGATGCCAACTTTACTTACTGTTTTAGGATATACAGTAAGCCTGATTTAGGGACATAATGTCAGATAAAAAGACTTATCCTTTGAACTGGTTGGGCAGGGTGCTATTCATGTGCCTTGGGCAAGAATAGCCGGGCAGGTCTGGTTTGAATTTTGAGTTTTCCTTCCCACAGACTGTTTGATATACCAAGGTTAAAGAGTCTTCCCTACAATTTACTCATAGCTGGAGGAAGAATAGTTGGATTCATACCCTTTCCAGGGCTATTAGCACTGTGTGAAATGCAAACAGTCTCATTTAGGATTTGAACTTGGGTTGCCAAGTCCACTTTCTATGATAACCATTATACCATGAGTGCCTCATTTCAGATAGCAAAAATAAAAATCTTAATGTTATACTCGTTCTTTCTTTTATAGGATAACTTTAAACAAAGCGAAATTTGAAAGTGTTTCAGATTTGATTTCTTTTGTGAATTTTGTGAGCTCAGATACAGGGTATTTGAAGGCCAAAGAGCTAAGAATTCAAAGAGTTAAGAGATTGCAAAAATTGAATGGAATGCAAAGGTGAGTCAAAAGTTTTGTAATATTTTGGCATGTGCTAGTTTGCAGCACGTGTATCATGTGACTGAAGCAGTTTAAGATATGGCAGGTACTAGCTAGGGTTGGTGGTATTGTGGTAGTTGGTGCGCTGACATGTTGTGCATTGTTTCACTCCTTGTGTGATCTGAAAGCTGCACAGATGAACTTGTAATATGGCATAATTCAAGAACTTATGCTTTGCAAATTTGAACTGGGCCATTAAGGAGAAAGCACAGTTGATTCCAGTCCAGTAACCAAATGGTTCAAGAAATTTTACTTGGGTTGCAAGAATCTTGATGATCAGGCAATGTCAGATAGGCCTAAAACTGGATTCCAAGAAATATGGACAAATCTGGTGAGTTGCACTCAGGGGGTTTCTAGCAAACTTGGAATCCCACAGTCACCTTCATGACCTTGTGAAAAGCATCTAGAAATGCAAAATTGTAACAAAATATTGCATAACTTTTGACTCACTCAAGTAAAATCCTGTGGAACTTGTTCCTTGTTTATCATTGAAACTTTGAATTTTCATCCTAAAATCAATCATCTGTTAATAACATGACTTACATATTTATTTGATACACACCTTCCAACCTGTTTCAAGTAGCACTGAAAAGAACCTGACAGATGTGCAAACATTTTACAAGTTCCTATTATAAAGGGAAAACAAATATACAATAGAAATATTTCCAACTCATTTATATTTAACCCTTTGAACACACAAGCTTCATATTTCAGACCAAGTGCTATCTTAATATATACCATAAGCCAAATATTTCAGATCCCATCAGATATATTACTACTTAAAACCATTCACAGCGTTTCTTTCAATGGAATGATGGGAGAGCTTCTTTAAGCAAAGAAGTCTGCATTCTGGTTGATTGATTCATTTTAATGGCATGTCAACTTGTCTGGAGTTATATAATGACTAGAGGTTAGGGAACTGGATTCATTGTATGTTCATATTTACATTTTTTTGTGTAGTTATTTCTTAGGGTGTTTTTTGGCACACAGTCCTATCAAATACAAAATTTTTTTAAACAGATCTGTCTAACCCATAGATGGGACCCTAACAGGTACTAATGCTCAGAGTCAGAGTAAACCTGAGAGTAATGACAATGAATGGGTCACTCCACACTCCAGAACAGGAGCCTCACCACTAGATGCAGTTTACTGTTTTACCTAAGATACCCCCCTCTAAAGTGGATGCAGTCAGCATATTTTAAGCCTAACTAGGCAGGGCAATTGTGTAATGGTTAGTAGGCTAAAATAGTTGACTATTGTCAGTGAGTTTGATTCTTAGTAAATAGAGAACACTTCAAATGGTATAATGCTTAGCAAGCAAGGCTGGCAAACCATTGTTAGTGATTTTGATTCTCACTGCGTGCCCGTACTTTTACCTTTGTACCAAATTAAGCTTAGTAAATGGAGGCTACATCAAATGGTATAATATTAGCAAACAAAGCTAGCAGACCATTAGAGTTTGTTTGTTTGGAATTTATGGCATTTCAACCTTTGTAGGTTATTTAATGCCAAATCCATTTTCATACATATAAACAGTTATATTTCAATTAATTCAAGTTTAGCATAAGTACACAGTTTAATTGTCAAAAATATTTCTATTTCAAGCAATTCATTTTAGTATAAGTAAAATTTTTTGTTTACACACAATTAAATGTTGAAACAGTTCTTTTCAAGCAATTCAGTTTAGCATAAGTATGCAGTTTAAATGTCAAAACAGTTTTATTTCAAGCATTAAGTTTCACCTAAGTACACAGTTTAGTTCCATTTGAACCATAGATAGGACCCTATCAGGTGCTACCACTCTGGGCCAGAGTGGACCTGGGAGCTGTAGAATATTGGTTGACTTGAAAGTGGTCTGACACACAAGTAGACTGGTGTGGATCAGCCCCACACTGCCATTTACTGGATGAATATATGGGTGAATAGACACCACTCATGCAAATGTGTTGGGCAGGTCTATCCTTGCAAACTGGACCAACCCACCTGCTGCATTAGGTACTCTCCTATAAATTAGGTAAGCTTAGCTGGCTTGCTTTTCTCCAAGGAGACTCTAGAAGGCAGCCATGTTAGCAGGTGAGTCATTTGACTTCTAAAGGAGTGATGGCAATGAAGGGGTACTCCATATTCCCCAAAGCTCCAGCATAACTGGAACCTCACCATCAGATTGTTTAGTGTCATATATCAGGACACTCATTGTGGGGGGGGGGGTCATATCTCTCAGCCAACCAGGCAAGACCATTAGTGAGTTTGATTCTCATTGGGTATCTCATACTTCTGGCCTAGTGATAAACTAAGCTCAGCTTGGTAAATAAATATGTGTGCGTGTGAGTGTGTATGATGGGAGTTAAAAAAAGAACCAAATAGTTAAACAAATATCAGATACATTGCAATAAAAAGCTTAATATAGCAACTCTTTACAGTTGTTCTTTTAAAGAAATAATGGGATAGCCTGAAACAAAGATATTTTCACACTGAAGTAAAATGTTTTATACTCATTTTTTAAGCTGTGGAACAAAAGGCTAAGAATTCAAAAAGTATTCAACAGATGAGCATTACATTCAAAAATTCAAGAAATAATTTGAATTTGATGAAAATATAATTTGCTTTTCTTGGTTGATGTTTTGAAATGACTCTTGTATTTCTTCATCTTTTTAATTCTAATTGTTTTTTTGTTGGGGGACACTTAGATCATTATTTCTTTTATTGTAAGGATAAGCTCTCCCTGAGATTCAAACACACCTTCTTTTTTGCCTCAGGAAAACCTGGTTATCCATACCAGCTGCTTTACCAACTAAGCAACAAGAATTATTGGTAGTGTAATGGTTGACAAGTTAGACTAGCAAACGTTCACAAATGAGTTTGAGTCTCATTGGGTGCTCCATCCATACAGCCTTTTTTTAGGTTTCTGTCCGTATGTACAAGGTTGAGTCAAAAGTTTTGCAATATTTTGGCACATAGTAGTTTGCAGCATGTGTGATCAATGCAGTTCAAGCTGTTGGAGGTATCTGCTATGGTTGCTAGTATTGTGGTAGTTGGTACACTGACATGTTGTGTATTGCTTTGGTCAGCATGTAATCTGAAAGCCACACAGATGAACATGCAACATGCTTTACCAACAAAACGTTAAGAGCAATTGGTATTGTAAATGTGTAATTCAAACCTATAACTAATTCTCTACTTCATCTCTGATCTGTCGGCACCTTGCGCGAAGGTGATCTGAAACAGTGCAAGGCTTGGGTGTTGTATACAGGTGAGAGAAAGAAACAAGAAAAGCTTTTTCTTGTTTCAAGTTTACTTACCTGTATTTCTGATGAGGACAGGTTACATTATTACAAATTTTCAGATGACTTTCTAAATCCTAGAGTTGAAAATAAAATAAAAATTTTATTAACTAAATAGAGAAAAACAAAAAGAAAAAAATAGAAAAAAATGGCATTCATAAATCTGCATGGGTGCATGTTTTCTTATAAAGACCTGTAGAAGACCCCATCAATTTTCTGCAAAACATTCAACATTGATTACTTTGCAATACTAAAAGTCAGATACATTTTGCATATTGACCTTTGACGGACCCTTCAATTAGGGATTTCTAGAACAGGATGTTCCAGCCGTATAAACAAGAGAACAGTGAAAGCAGGTCACGTGGGTTAACAGCCGAGAGGATAACCGGAACAAATAGGCATTATGAAATTATATATACACAGGTACCCACAGACAGAACAGTCAGTCATTAGTCAACAGAAGAAGCACCAAGTGGGCTCTGAATATGATCAATATAGCAGTCCTGTGTCAGCCTGTGTCTCAGTCCTTTGTCTCTATCTCTCACACTTATAGCCAATTTCAGACCTTTCGAGGCATAAAGAGAGATTTATATTTTATAAAGAAAAGTGCTATGGTCCTGAATTAACTCTCTTCATGTAATTATGAAAATTTGACTGCTATTAATAATATATCAGATGACCTATAAACAGTGACCAATGATGATATTAATTTAGGAAGGTGTAAAGATTTTTTTTAATTAGCATTTCATAATTATCTCTGTTATATCATAATATTGATTAAATAAATGATACTCATTGAAAATACTGACACTTACAAGATTATCATTCACTTGAAAATTGGACTGAAAATTGCTTTATAAGTCACAGCATTTTAAGTGCATTGCTCTTATAAAAATATGGAGGCATGATTGATAGATGGTAAGTCAAGGTTCATCACTCATGAAGCTTAAGAACAGATGGAATTGGAGAGATTCAATTAAATTCAAAAAGTCAACTGGGATCGAGACCAAGATTAAAGTTGAGTAGTTTGGACTTAAGTGAAACTGTCCCCCAATAAGGAGGAGGGGTAATGAAAGAGTGTTTCTTTTCTTCCATCAACTTGGCAAAGCCACACCACATCTTCCTTTGAAGAGTGGTCCAAAGATTGTAATGTTTAAAGAATAAACATGAGTGCTTTTTGTGACTATTCTGTCTGTCATTATTTCTTTCCATTAGGATCAAGTGACAACATTTTCTGAGGCATCTAAATATACTACTGGTGTGAGTCAAAAGTTTTGCAATATTTTGGTAACATGAGGCACAATTTGTCAATTCTGGATACTTTAGCCAAGGTTGTAAAGATGATGAACCACACTGGACAGTGAGATGCCAAGCTTGCCTGATATTCACAAAGTGCTACTTGCCAGAGTTATCTATGACTCGAAGCATGGCCTTGGAATCCACAGTTTTAGACCCACCTGAACTTGCCTGATTGTTGAGGTTCTTGCAAACTAAGCAAAATCCCTTGAACCATCTGGTTACTGTATTGTGATTATCAGCATCTCCATCTTTCACACAATAAATATTTTTGGTTGCTTCCATAGCATTATGGTCCATTTTGAACTTGTAAAGCACAAGTTCCCAAATTAGATTATGTTGCATGTTCATCGGTGCAGCTTTCAAATCATACACAGAGCAAAGCAATGCACAACATGTCAGAGCACCAACTACCACAATACTACCAACCATAGTGAGTACCTTCCATAGCTTGAACTGTATTGGTCACACATGCGGCAAATTAGTATGCCAAAATATTGCAAAACTTTTGACTCAACCTTATACATATGGACAGAACCCCCCCACCACCAAATTAATGTTTAAAAATAAAAGATAAATGTGTGTGTACATGTGTGTGCACTAACATATATTTATGCATCCCCTTTGCATAAGCAGGATGTGATACAAGGTCAATTTTTGAGTTAAACAGGTTTAAATTCAGAGTTTTCCTTTTCCTAGACTGGTTGCCATATCAAGGTTAATCAGTTCGGATTGCTCTACTATTTACCCATAGCTGAAGGGAGAATAGTTGGATTCATGCCTTTATCAAGGGTATTAGTGCTATGTGAAATGCAAACTGCCTCGTCCAAGAATTGAACTCAGGTGGTCAAGTTTACTTCCTAACACGATAACCATTTTATGATCCTATTTACCAACCCCTCCGCTCGGGCAGGATATGACACAAGGTCAATATTTTTAAGTGGATTTTAATAGGTTGGAATTCAGAGTTTTCCTTCTCCTAGACTAGTTGCCTCACCAAGGCTGAAGAATCTAGTCTGCCCTACTATTTACCCATAGCTGGAGGGAGAATAATTGGATTCATACCTTTCCCAAGGGTATTAGTGCTATATGAAATACAATCAGTCAGGTCCAGGATTTGAACTCGTGTCGCCGTGTCCATATCCTGCGACGATAACCATTACACCACGGGCACCTCCAAACCATTTTATGATGAACGTTAATATAGTAAACAAAAGTTGTGTACAAAATCTCGATTATTTAGCATATGTCACTAGATTCCACAAACTTTTTGGAAGGTTCTCCAACAGAAATTACTGGATGGCATCAGCTGGATCATGAGAAAAGCTTATAAATATTATTGACTCTAATCAAAGTCATGATATGCTCCAGTAATACATGAAATACACCTGTGCCTTCACAGTATAGATTTATAGCCAGCAATGATTGACTTTCACCAGGTTGCAACAAAATTTACTCATCCCAAGTAGCCATTTTGTTCTAGACAAGTCCTAAACAAAAAGGACACAAGTATCGACCCATACAGCAGAAGGTACTATTTACCAACCCCTCCGCTCGGGCAGGATATGACACAAGGTCAATTTTTAAGCGGAGTTTAACAGGTTTGAATTCAGAGTTTTCCTTCTCCTAGACTAGTTGCCTAACCATGGCTGAAGAACCTAGTCTGTCCTACTATTTACCCATAGCTGGAGGGAGAATTATTGGATTCATACCTTTCCCAAGGGTATTAGTGCTATGTGAAATGCAATCAGTCTCGTCCAGGATTTGAACTCGTATCGCCGTGTTCATTTCCTACGGCGATAACGACTACACCACGGGCACCTCCCCAAAACTGATAAACTGAATTGTTTGAAATACAGCAGAAGGTACTTATGGCTTAATGGTTATCATCGTAGGAAATGGCCACGGCAGCCAGAGTTCAAATCCCGGATAAGCCCATTTGCATGTTACATAAATACCCATGGGAAAAGTTTGTATCATACTATGAGTAAATAGTAAGGCAGACTGAGTTCTTTAACCTTGGTATGGAAACTGGTCTAGGAGAAGGAAAACTCAAAATTCAAATTTGTTAAACCCTGCTTAAAAACTGACTTTATGTCATATCCTGCCCATGACAGAGGGGTTGGGTAAATACATACAGCAGAGCAGAATGATCTCTGATAACAGGACATATGAGAGATGCTCCAAAAAATAATGCCACTAATTTATTTCCACCGAAACTCCAACAGATACAGGGAACTCAATAGAGAAAGTTTTTTTTATCATTCATGGTTTTCAGACTATTGTCTTCATCTTTATTGTGTTAAGTATTCCTGTATTGTTACTTGCCTGCAGTCAGGATTGAATCTTCAACCTCTAGATGATTGTCACTTAGAAGCTTAGGGAACCAATACCCATAACTATTATGCTATGCATCCAGCAGGACACATAGCATAATTATTATAGGCATTATAGAAAGTTTAACTACAAAACAGTATTCTATCCATGTAGCCATCACTATTAATTACGTATTTTCACCATTGAAGAACAAAAACTTACATACGGCTCTTGTAACAGTAGAAATTGAACCTGGTAAACTGTTTGTTTGGGTTTAATGGCATATCAACCTTTGTAGGTTATTTAATGCCAAATCCATTTTTATCAAATAGTTCTATTTCAAACAATTCAGTTTAGCATAAGAACACAGTTTAATTGTCAAAAACATTCCTATTTCAAGTTATTCAGTTTCGTCAAACAGTTCTAATTCAGCTAATTTAGTTTAGTATAAGTACAGATTTTGTTTACACAGTTAAATGTCAGAACAGTTCTTTATTAAACAATCAACTACAATTTCACTGTCAAAAACAGTTTCATTTCAAACAATTCAGTTAAGCATAAGTACACAATTTGTCAAAAACATTTCTACTTCAAGCTATTCCGTTTAGTCAAACAGTTCTAATTCAAACAATTCAGTTTAGCATAAGTATGCAGTTAGTTCTATTTAACCCATAGATAGGGCCCTATCAGGTGCTACCATTCTGGGCCAGAGTGGACCTGGGAGCAATGGCAATGAAGGAGTGCTTCACATTCCCCAAAGCCCCAGCATCACTGGAACCTCACCATCAGATTGTTTAGTGTCATATCTAGGACACTTATTGGGGGTGGGAAGGTCTTACTCTCTGCAGAGGTGTAGTGGGTGTACTCTACAGCTCCAGATGACTGGGCAAAACCTGGCAAACTGAGTTCAAACCTGAATAAGCCTGTCAGCATTTCATATCGTGCTAATAATGCCCTTGAGAAAGGTATGAATCTATCTTTTCTTCCTCCAGTTATGAGTAAATAGTAGGACAGACTGGGCTCTTTAACCTTGATGTGACAAACAGTCTAAGAGAAGGAAAACTTTAAATTCAGACCTGTTAAACTCCACTAAAAAATTGACATGATGATGTATCTCGCGGTAGATGGGTTGGGTAAATACATTCTTGTAAGAGGGTCTCTCCAAAAGCAAAGTCTGATACAAGGAATACAATAGTAGCATTGGATAGAGCACATCTTCAGCTAAAGAAACACTATTTTCCCCAACAAATAGTCATTGGCTATGGATTTTTCAGTAGTGATGAACAAGAGTCTGCAAATTGTATGACTAAGAGAAGTTCACTCCAGTAATTCCTTCTATTATATTATCCTAGAACATCATAGGTGAATTTTGGTTGTATGGCAGGAGTTGAACCTTTTTGCTGATAATGCATAATTTTTTGTAAGCAGCAATCTAGTAAAATGGTGTCTGACAGGGAAACAAAGATGTGTTACTGAATTCCTCCTTTCAGAAAATATTGCAACTATTGAGATACACTGATGCTGGTTAGGTGATGGGTAATGTGTCTCAGCAATGAGAACAAGAGAGGATTTCACAAAAGATTTCAAGTATCCACATTTTTTAAAATCAGAATTTTTCATCTGAAACATAGAAATATGTTAATAAATGTTGTTGAGGCAATGATATTCAATATTTTAAAACTCATCTTTTATCGTTTCATTTAGAAACTCACATACCTTGATAAAGGTCTAAAAACTGAAATGTTAATCATTGGCTAATGCTTCAATAAATAAAATCATCCTCTGAAGACCTTGTGTTTTTTCATCACTGTACATTTTTTGTATTACAAATGTAATATAACAGTTTTTCATTCTAAGCATTGATTTTCTAGTGACTGAAAAAAAGTCAGGGAAAAATGACTACAATTTTGGTTTTTGGTAAGGAAATTTCAAGCTAGGTGTCTACTTTATATAATTAAACAGATTCCTTATCTTTTTGTCTAAACTGATGAACACAAAATAAGGGTCCATTTCAGTATTATCATCAACATCATCAGAGTGTGCTGACAGCACAAATTCTCTTGATTTTCTCTAACCATCTGTCCCTATTTACCATTACTCTTGGCAGATCCTCTAGACGGCATTCAGTGTCCACACAGAACTGATAAATTTTTGGAAATTGCTTATGAGTTTATCCTTACTTTTTCAACAATGCCCCATGGCTTGCTCGTCTTTCTTGGATGGTTTATGAGATGGGAGGTAAGTAGTTGTACATATGCAGTTTTGTAGGGTGCTGCTTCCAAGATTTGTTCAAAACCGCATGCAGCATCCTTATGTAGTTCTCATTTAGCTTTATCTTCAGGCATTAAAGTCAAAGAGGTGCCATTGTAAATCAAAGAACTCAATCAAAATTTTAAAAATTTTAAAAACTGATATGCTAAAATGACATTCTGGAGTCCTATAAGTAATCACAGAAAATTTGCTGGCTATAAGTCTAGCTGTCCTTGAGTTATGTGTTGACAGATAGACAAAAAAGACATTTGATGAATTATAAATATATGTATATGCACCAATAATATTTTCAGCTAGATGTCTACCAGTAAACAAGAAGGTAAAGATTTAGTTTAGCTCACCAGGCAAACCCAAAGTAATGTTCACATTACATTTACAATATGATATACAGTATAGATTTTAGGGCAGGTGATTTCTTTAGTCTTGGTAAAGTAACCAGCTTAGGACAAGGAAAACTGAATTCAAACCAGTTTTACTTCACTTAACAAATTGACTTTGTGTGGTATCCTGCTCATGGTAAAGGGGTGGGTAAATACATACTTTATAAATTGAACTTGCTAAAACTTTCGAAAATTCAAAGATCTTCAAAAACTAATAGGCTAAAAACATGTTCTGGAGTCCCATAAGTAACCACAAAATTTGATGGCTATATGTCTAGCTGTCCTCAAGTTATGTGATGACAGAGATAAGAAAGACATTTGATGAATTATAATACATGTATACATCCACAAATAAACAATAAAATTTTTTTTTAGATTTATAATCTTATAACAATATTAGGAATTAACATTGAAATATATACAAAATGACTCATACTTTTTGTTTGCTAAATACTGATTTGTTACAAGCATGTTTTCTAATTAAATAATCTTGTAGTAGCAGTAATAGAGTGTAGGAAAGTGTTGATAGTAGGTATGTAGATCTATCAGTACATATTGAAAATAAATGCTCTCACCTTTTTTAACAAAGGAGGACAGCCTACATTGTTTGGGCACTCAACAGGAGCATAATCACAGTCATTTTCATGAGCACTGAAAAAAAGAATTGACAATTATTTCAATAAAAATGGTCACAAAAGTATGATAGTAATCCATTGTATTATATTTACAGGTATTAAAAGATCTTACATCATACAGGATTATCATTACTTGTTGTTTATACATTAATACAATTCTGTCCATAATTTTATATGCACCCTTCAAAAATTTTCATTTTGAAAATTTTTGTAGAAATAATAAATCAATTTCACCAAAGAGTCAACTTCATCATTTTTACCACAGAGATTTTGTAGGGCAGACTTATATATATATATATATATATATATAAAGGGTTTATTCAATAAACAAGGTGAATATTGCCTAAGGAATTGATAATAGGAAGCACTGTTTACAGTTGCACCTTTTTCAAGGAAATCAATAGGGATGGGTTTTATTTTACCTAAGGAATTGACAATAGGAAGCACTATTTACAGTTGCACCTTTTTCAAGGAAATCAATAGGGATGGGTTTTATTTTACCAAAGGAATTGGCAATAGGAAGCACTATTTACAATTGCACCTTTTTCAAGGAAATCAATAGGGATGGGTTTTATTTTACCAAAGGAATTGGCAATAGGAAGCACTATTTACAGTTGCACCTTTTTCAAGGAAATCAATAGGGATGGGTTTTATTTTACCTAAGGAATTGACAATAGGAAGCACTATTTACAGTAGCACCTTTTTCAAGGAAATCAATAGTGAAGGGTTTTATTTTACCAAAGGAATTGACAATAGGAAGCACTATTTACAGTAGCACCTTTTTCAAGGAAATCAATAGGGATGGGTTTTATTTTACCAAAGGAATTGGCAATAGGAAGCACTATTTACAGTTGCACCTTTTTCAAGGAAATCAATAGGGATGGGTTTTATTTTACCTAAGGAATTGGCAATAGGAAGCACTATTTACAGTAGCACCTTTTTCAAGGAAATCAATAGTGAAGGGTTTTATTTTACCAAGGGAATTGGCAATAGAAAGCACTATTTACAGTTGCACCTTTTTCAAGGAAATCAATAGGGATGGGTTTTATTTTACCAAAGGAATTGGCAATAGGAAGCACTATTTACAGTTGCACCTTTTCAAGGAAATCAATAGGGATGGGTTTTATTTTACCAAAGGAATTGACAATAGGAAGCACTATTTACAGTAGCACCTTTTTCAAGGAAATCAATAGTGAAGGGTTTTATTTTACCAAAGGAATTGGCAATAGGAAGTACTATTTACGGTTGCACCTTTTTCAAAGAAATCAATAGGGATGGGATTTGAACTGGCAATAGGAAGCACTATTTACAGTTGCACCTTTTTTCAAGAAAATCAATAGTGATGAATTTTTTCATGTCCCAGAACACTGTCTGCATAACCTTATTTACTGACCAATGTGCCCAGAATTTTTTCTTTACCAGAGAGTCAGTATGTTTTGACTCAGGCCTATAGTGGCAAACCCATTTTTTGCTCATTTGTAAAGATTTTTTTACTAAAATATGTTTCTACATCTAGATCATGTATGGTAAATTTTACATGGTTTGCACTTATCAGCAACCAAAAAGTCGATGATAGACTTATGTTCAACTATGGAGCATTTTGTTTGATTTACTGCCATTTTGAATAATCTCAAAACAAATATTTCAGTGAAATTAAAATAATTTTTGGTGTAACCAAGTCCAAACAATGCAGAGTTCAAGTTTTGCAAAAACATTCTGAAAAATATTTTAAAAAAAAGAAAGAAAGTATTTTGCTTTTTTAAAATACTTTATATTTATTAAATGACACTTAAAAAAACCCCCCAAAAAAAAACAAAGAAAAAAGAAAAAAAAAACCCCAAAAAACCTCTCCTTATTTATTGAATGACTCTTTAAAAAAAAACCAAAAAAACTCCTTATTTTATGATCCTTTTTCAAAAAAATTCTCCTTATTTGTTGAATGACCCTTTTTCAAAAAGTTCCCTTTATTTATAGAATGACCCTTTTTCAAAAAGTTCCCTTTATTTATTGAATGACCCTTTTTCAAAAAAAATCCTCTTATTTATTGAATGACCCTCATATACATAAGAGAGGAGTACTTACAGTAATGGTTACCTTTGTAAGAAATAGAACTGAAGTACAAATCCTAGACAAGATTGCTTGCATTTACCTTGAGACAAACATGAATTCATCTTTTCTCCCCAACCGTGATATAGGTAAGCAGTAGCCTTGGTAAAGCAACCAATCTAGGAGAAAGAAGACTCGAAATCTAAAAACTAAAAACAATGTATTTATGCCTTTCCCAAGGGTATTAGCATGAAGGGAAACATAAACAGCCTTATCTTGAATTTGAACTTAGCTCCTTGAGCTCATCTTCTTTCACAATAACTATATGTCACCCATGACTCCAGATTATATAACATAAATGATTAATAGTTCGATAATTGAATGCATTATGCATTATAATTAAACAATCAACCCGATTTAGAGTATATATTTACCTCACCTTTTTCTAATCAGCAGGAACACAGAGTTGTTTTTTAAGTTGAAACTTTCCTACACTCAGATGAATGGGTGGATAGTTCTAAAAATTGCTTACTTCCATTAGCATTTTCCCTTAAGAGAATGCTTCAGGTATTAGGCAATGAATCTGACCTCCAACCCCTTTTAAATTGGCAGGGTCTGTATTTACCCAATCCCTCTGCCATGAGCAGGATGGAGCATAAGGTCAATTTTTAACAAGGTTTAACAGGTTTAAATTCAGACTTTTCCTTCTACTAGATGAGTTGCCATACCAAAGTTAAAGAGCCCAGTCTGCCCTGCTATTTACCCATTGCTGGGAGGAGAGTATTTAGATGCATACCTTTCTCAAGGGTATTAGTGCTATGCAAAATCCAAACAGCCTCGTTCAGATTTTGAATTTAAGTTGCTGTGTCCATTTCCTACAATGATAACCATTACATCATATGGTGGGGAATCTCCTAAAATTAAGTTCATTTAATTTATTTCATAAAGCCTTTATGTATTTACCCAACCTGTTTGCCATTAGCAGGATGCAACACAAGGTTGTTTTAAGCAGAGTACAGCTGGTTTAAATTTAGAGTTTTTCTTCTCCTGGATTGGTTACATTACCTAGGTTAAAGAACCCAATTTGCCCCAATATTTAACAATAGCTGGAGGGAGAATAGTTGAATTCATACTTTTCCCCAAGGGCATTATCATGAAGCGAAAAACAAATAGCTTTGATCAGGATTTGAACTTGGGTGGCCATATGTATAGATAGAAATTAAAGACATTGGTACTTACCCTCTGCTGTTTAGTTTGACAATTACAGGACATTTTGTAGTATCTACAATGTAAGGCTGGCCATCCTCTGAAGGTACACAGGCATATTTACAGTGTATCACTAATTCACCAACTTGTTCAGACACAGCAATGTTTGCTACCACTATGTTCAATTTTTGGTTGTCAACTGGACATGTGCCTAGGATGGGGAGGAAAAGAAAGTAATTATTATCTGTAGGTTGGTTGATTTTATGGCATGTCAACCCTTGCTGGGTTATTTAATGCCAAAATTTTTTTTTTTTAAAGCAATTTTATAGTTTCAACTGATAATAATCATCTGTAAACAATTATAGCTTCAAGTAACTATTTTTAATACTAATGATTTTTACAGAATTATATGGTTTTAAATAATTATTCCTATTCAAATTTAGTGTGATTACTTACATCTTGAAGCAACATGGCTTTTCACTGATTATTGTTAAAGGCTCTCTCTTTTATGAGAGCTACCTCTCCTATTTTCTGTATAAGGAACAAAAATACTTTTATGTTCAAACTTTCCTTGGTTTGGTTTGATTTCTTTGTTTAATGGCATATCAATTTTCATGGGTTATCTAATGCCAAAATCACCCTTGTTGTTGAACAGGGAGATAAAAGAGTTCATCCTCCCTTTGGGTTCACTAAGTATGCATACTTAACCATCTATAGAGGACAGACAAACTCTTCATAATTATCTAAATTCAATTTAAATAGGAAGGTAGAATTTTACTAACTAATTCTTTCTCAGATGGCTGGGGCTGTAGAATACACCAACTGCTTCTCTGCAGAGGGGTAAGACCCCCTCAGTCCGAAAAGTGTTCTGGATATGACACTAAACAATCTGATGGTAAGGTTCCAGTAATGCAAGAGCTTTGGGGAATGCAGATAACTCCTTCATTGCCATCACTCCCAGGTTCACTCTGGCCTGGAGTGGTAGCACCTGATAGGGTCCTATCTATGGGTCAAAGAGCTAAACTGTGTACTTAGGTTGTCCAGTCAGCTGGGGTGGTAGAATACACTGACTGCACCTCTGCAGAGGGGTAACTCCCCCCAACGAGTGTCCTAGATATGACACTAAATAATCTGATGGTGAGGTTCCAGTAATGCTTGAGCTTTAGGGAATGCAGAGTACTCCTTAATTGCCATCGCTCCCAGGTCCACTCAAGCCTGGAGTGGTAGCACCTGATGGGGCCCTATTTATAGGTTGAATAGAACTTAACTGCATACTTATGCTAAACTGAATTGTTTGAAATAGAATTGTTTTAACATTTAACTATGTGTAAACAAAACTATAGTTATACTAAACTGAATTTCTTGAATAAGAACTGTTTAACTCAACAAAATAGCTTGAAATAGAAATGTTTTTGATAATTTAACTGTTTACTTATGCTCAACTGAATTTTTTTAAATAGAACTGTTTATTTGTATAAAAATGGATTTGGCATTAAATAACCTACAAAGGTTGATATACCATGAAATCCAAACAACCAACAAAATGAAAGTGTACTTAGGCTAAACTGAATTGTTTGAAATAGAACTGTTTTGATATTTAACTGTTTGTAAACAAAAACTATACTTATACTAAACTGAATAGTTTGAAATTTAATTTGGTGTTAAATGACCCGTAAAGGGTTGATATGCTGTAAAATATAACAACCAACCAACAAACTAATTCACAAATATTTCCCCATTCCAAAAATGAATAAACAAATAAATAAATAAAATGATTGATAAACATACCTTCACTATGATTATTTACACATCTTCGACAATACGTATGCTATAATGGATTTAAAAAAAAAAAAGAAAAAAAAGAAAATTAAATATCAAAGTAAGAATTTTATACCAAACTGACATCATTTAAGAGTCATACATTATCGCCCATAAATAAGTACATTCCTAACACTTTTTCAGATAAAAAGTTAACTTTCTTCTAAACTTAAGATACCAGGTTTTTATTACTTCAAGTGAAACATTATACAATCAAAATGGATTTTGTTAGATATCATTTATCACCAAACTCTACACCAATGAAACTCTTTAACCAACAATATAAATATGTAGCAGTTCTAAAATATGTACACCCCTAGAAAAGGAATTTTTCCAATCAATATTCAATGGTTGGCCATCCTTATATTTCTAATACTACATGTATTCATGATGACACTGACCTCATTATATTTGCACAGTTACTGGGATGTTTTGCCACTCTGACAGTATGCAGCCTTTAAATTCTGTCTTGGTGGATGGTCATTGTTTTTCAATCTTTATATGAAACAATTAGTAGGAAGAGACTACTTATTTGTGAGCAATACTGTATATAAATTAAATTTTCTAGGTTGATTATTTATGTTTTATTATCACTAAACTACCTGTGAACCATTGGTTTATTTTTTAACATCTGTCAATGATGATATTGATGTTTCTGTTTAGGAAGTAGCGACAGATTCTAATTAGCATTATATAGTTATCTCCATGATAGAATTTAGATTACTTAAAAAAATATAAAAAAAGTGAAAAATGATGTTCAGTACATTCACAAAGATAAACAACACCAAATCACTGCCTTTGTTTCGAGATATATGATAAAGGGAAATATATTTGTATGGTATTGTGACAACCTAATAGGATATATATAAATCCTATCTTACATGCAAAATTTTAGAATGGCTTTAAGTAGAGCATACAATCTAAGTTCTAAAAGAACCAAAAAAAAAAAAAAAAAAAAAAATTAAAAGACCTTTTTTTTGATTACATCTTGTCAGAGAAACACTGTGACAAGCATGTTCTTAGTTTTTTTTCCATTTTTTCCCCCTTTATCATAAACTACCTAGATTAATTCCTGTTTGTTGCTTACCTGTCACAGTGTTTCTCTGACAAGACATCAATGAAAAAAAGATTTTTTTAAAACTTACAATGTATGCTCCATTTAAAGCTATTCTAATATATATATATATATATATATATATATATATATATATATATATATATATATATATGTAAATATAGATGATACAATGGAAAAGAAATAATTTGGAAAAGTGCTTAGATATTCATTATTACATACATTTTGACTGTAAACACTATTATCTGGTTTTCTCATCTTATTTCTCTTCCATATATATATGAAATTTTTAACATCAAGCTGTAACAATGTTTGTTTGTTCTTTTGTCAACAGGATCAAGTGACAAGCTCTTTATCACCACAACTTTGAGACTACAACTCTTTTTTAAAACTACCAACTATATATATATATATATACACACACAATTTTTTAAGTCCAATGAGAGAAAAATAGATATTCTTAAATAAGTCCAAAAATGAATTTTAATGTGGTATTTTAGGATTTTATTATCGTAATATGTTGTGGTCTTTTTTATAAGTGAATATATATAAAAACTTGAAATAAATCAATGATTACTGATGGGTGAGTAAACATTCATTTATTTTAAGTTTTATCCTACTTTATTGATCATATTGTGCACTTTTTTGTTTTTTAAAAAACATTTTAAAGAATTTGTTTATTCAACTATTATTATAAACTCCAAATAATTATTATTTATTTGAGCACACTCTTTATTAATTTTTTATTTATTGCGGACTTTTTGTCCTCATCTTGGTAGTTTTGTGTTGTTTCTTCTTTCACTATGTTTCAGCCAAATTTCACCTCTGGCCTTCTTCAGGTGATTTACCGCGACCTCGGATAGGAATGCTGAGTCTTGTAACCGTATCCCACGTAATTACTGCCTTCCATAGTTGGTGAAGAAGGCCAGAGGTGAAATTTGGCCGAAACGTAGTGAGAGAAGAAACAACACAAAAACTACCAAGATGAGGACAAAAAGTCTGCAATAAATAAAAAAAATTCATTCTCAGATTAAGAAGCCTCATCTCAAAATGATTCCAATTAAAGACATTTACACTCTTTATTATATCATAATAATTATCATTTATTTGAACACACTCTTTATTATATCATAATAAATATACATGATAGATAGATACATGCATAATCAAAAAACTGAGAACTGAGAATAGACATTTTTATTTTAGATAACCTTGTACTTAAGCTTTTCAATAGCGGGTTAACTAATCCACAATAATTTCTTAAAAACTTGATATAGAATAAATGAATAAAATAAGATACTGAAATAATATTAGAATAAAATAAAGAAAACATCATAATCCTTAATTTTGAAAATCTCACAAAAAGTTTCCTTCTGTCTTGCTGTTCTTTTTCTTTTTTGCAATAACAATTATAGTTTCATTGAAGATATTTAAAGGCAACTTCTTTAACACATATTTTTCACCAAACAAGTTTAATTGGGACTGGAAAGTAAGAGGTTGAAGTAAGAAGAATGTCTGCATTGTTATTGGACAATCAATACAACTTTTTTCTAATTTTTAATAAATCCTACATGTTTTTTTTAATAAAGTAGAAAAAAATAGAAATGGACTTACCCCACAAGAAACAATGACTGGGTCTTTAAAAACTCTGTTACAAAGTCGACAGAAAAGTTTCTTATTGGCTTCTCCTTGGAATACAATTATTTCCTAAAAATTCAAAGAAAAATTATTGACTGATATTTAAGAGGTATTTTGCTTCTTAGTTAAATGAAATAAGGGAAGATTAAAAGATTAAAGCAAAGCTTAGGATTAGAAAATCTGAAGTAGAGATTTAAAAAAGTTTTTTAATGAAAGAGTGGGGAAAGAAAAGGGTAGACAAAAAGAGAGAGTAGTGAAAGAAAGAGAGATAAAAAAAAGAGAGGAAGAAGAGATAAGGAGACAAAAAAGAGAAGAGGAAGATAAGGGAAAAAAAGAGAGATGAAGAGAGGAGGAAGAGAAGAGGAGGCAAAAAGAAAGAGGAAGAAGAAAATGGAGGGTAAAAAGAAAAGAGTGAAAAGAGAGATGTAGAAACAAGAAAGACAGGAAAAAGAGAGGAAAAATAAAATGGGAGGATGAAAAAAAGAGTGGAGCAAGAGAAAAAGAAGAAACAGAGGAAGAAAAAAAAAGAAAAGGGGAGATAAAAACAGACAAATGAGAGAAGGGGAGACAAAAACAAAAGAGGTATGAGAGAAGGGGAGACAAAAAGACATGGAGAAATATAGAGAATATATACAAAATACACTTTATTAAGAAACTTTATCCTCATTAAGGTATTCAATGAGACTAGTTTATTGATGTTTTTGTAATGTAATTCTTTAAAGGAACTCTAAATATTATTCTTTAAAGGAGACCTAAACTTGACAAAAAGCTGTTTATTTTATTTCTATTCAATTTAAATTTCTGGTGGATTTTTTTTTAAAGAGTTCAAGTCATTTAACACTAATATGAATCTGAATGATTGAATAAAATGGTAGAGAGAAAAATATTTCTAATGAATAAACTTACATCTTCATCATCACAATGAAGGGATCTGGCTGAGACATTTGATCCTGATCGTTTTGTGGCCTGCTGGAAGTTGTAAACCACTTGCACCCTGAGAAACATTAATAAACAAAAATATTATGGTAAAAACATTATCAATAAACACAAAGTAGTTATTTTAAATTATCATATTTATGTAATCATTATTATAAGACATATTCAATGAGTTGGGTTCACGATAAAGAGTTTAAACCTCAAATATTTTTTTTTCATTACATTTTCTGAAGCAGTATCAAACAAATTAATGCATTTCAATTATATGCCTATATACATGTATATATTATCTATGTGTGTGTATATATATTTATATATATATATATAGACATATATATGTAAGCTGGCTAATCAGAGCTGTGGGCAATCCATGGCTCTCTTGTGCATAGCTACTATACCAAAGCGAAGAAAAAGGGAGCTAGTCATTTCTCTGGATTGTCTCAATTAACATGGATCCATATTGTATAATGCCAAATGTTAAGCAAGGTGGTATCAAGTATCATTTTATACATTAAATATATATATATATATATATATATACACACACACACACACATATAAATGTATCTATACAAACACATTTATATACGTAAACAGATGTACATGTATATATAAATATATACACACACACACACACACAAATAAACATATACATATATGTATGTATACAAATACACACACACATATAAATATATATATATATATATATATATATATATATATGCATATATATACAAACACACACATAAATATATATATATATATATATATATATATACACACACACACACTTAAATATACACATACGCATACACACACATATATAAATATACACACACACACACATAAATATGTACATACACACACACACACGTAAATATACACACACAATATACACACAAACACACACATATATATAATATACAGAAACACACACACACACACACACATATATAAATATACACACACACGCGCACACATATATATATACACACACACACATATATATAAATACACACACACACACACATATATTATATATATAAAATATACACACACACACATATATAAATATACACACACACACACACACATATATAAATATACACACACACACACACACACAAATATAAATATACACACACACACACATATATAAATATACACACACACACATAATATATATATATATATATATATATATATATATATATATATACACACACACAACACACATATAAATAATATACACATACACACACATTCACACACCTACCCCCTATCACGAAAACTATTCAAGTTAGACGAGCCAGACATGCAGGACACTGCTGGAGAAGCAGGGACGGACTCATAAGAGATGTACTCTTATGGACCCCCACACATGGCCGGGCAAAAGCAGGACGACAAGCTCGAACATACATTCAGCAGCTAT
>OY757924.1:71636405-72027905 GCA_963585895.1 Sepioteuthis lessoniana | reverse complement strand
TCTTTGATTTTGTCAATCGATGTTCTAAGTACGTAGTCTAGACAAATGATAAAGAGGTACGGAGCCAGCGTGTCCGCTTGTTGTACTCCTGCTACAATGTCGAAGTATTCTGTGTCTCCATCTGGTGATCTTTCTTTTACTTTAGTGTTTCTATAGAGAATCGTTATTGCTGCTACGGTTTCTTTAGGTATGCTGTACGCTAGTAGGATTTGTTCCATCTTTCCTCTGTGAATGGAATCGAAAGCCTTGGTAAAGTCAACAAAAATTAATGTCGCTTGTAGTTTTTTTGCCCGTACACCTTCAAGGATTCTACGGATGGTTAATATTTGTGAGGTCGTGGATCTATTTCTTCGGAAGCCATTTTGGTTTTTTCTAAGTATGTTGTCGATTTTGGGTTCTATTCGGTTTCGTAGTAGGGCATTGTAGATTTTGGCTGCTATGGATGTAAGTGTTATGCCTCGGTAGTTTTTGGCTAATCCGAGGTCCCCCTTTTTAGGGAAGGGGAGTATGCATCCTTTCATCCATCCATCTATCGGATTTGATTGTATACTGCAAGCACTCTCCAAATCATACCGTATCTGGTCTGCTTCTATACCCTAAAACTCTAATAAGCACTGCAAATCTGAGTCAGAGTGGACCTGGGAATAATGACAACAAAGAAGTGACTATATTCTCCAAATCTCCAGAACTGGAGCCTCACCAAAGGATGCAGTTTAGTGTCATATCGAAGATAGCAAAAGTGGACTATTGTTATGAGATTTTTTGTTAATGAATTTTAATGTTATTGCACTATCTTGGATTTAGAATTGGTTCACTCTCCAAGTTACAATTTAATAAGAATATGAAGGAGATACCCTGTGAGAAAAATTGATTTTTGTGGAAATTACCACAGACATAGGAACCACGATAACACTATTGGATAGAATAAATTTTCAGCTACATAACACTTTTTTCCATCACCATTTGCGATGCATTTTCACTAACAATAAGCAAAAGACTGCATACCGTAATTATAAGGTCACTCCAAAAGAAATACCTATATGTTAGAAATATTTTATATGTTAGCTGACAGCAAAGGCAGATGTTGGTAACATGGCAGTAGAAGTTGAACCTTCCCAACAATAACTTGTGATACTGTTTATCTACTTACAAATAGTGGCTGAGTGGCTGGGGTGTAAAATTCAATTCCTCAATGCAGAACAGACTGGATCTTTTGACATTCATTGACATTAATGGAGGCTTAACATAAAATCTGAGCACAATTAGGCAGTGGGTAATGAATTTCAAAAATGGCTACAGTGATGTAAGGGACGAGACATATTCAGCAAAGCTGCCAACCTGTGAAATGAAAAGTGCCTTGATCAGTGTCAATGAAAGATGGACTACATAGAGAACATTTTTCTGACAATGATGTTGTCATCACTGCTCTGAAAAAGTGAATCACTTTAACTGGCATGAAAACTGTTGTTCATTGCTGGGGAAAGTGTACAGCTAATAGTGGTGACAACATGTAAAAATTAGTATTTTACAGCTGAAAATTTTCCTCTCACCAACTGTGTCATTATGCACCGCTCCCTGTATCAGTTATAATTTCCATGGGAATGAATAGGAGGCTTTACTTTTGGAGCATATATAACTCAAGTTTTGTAGTTTTATTATCTGGTTTGGTTTTGATTATACACAAAAGATTAGATTCCTAGCTTTCAATGAGAAAGCAAGGGTATTAAAATATTTGTTCATTGTTTAGAAAATGGTGCCAGTCAGTACAAGTGTTATGACTCAAATCAAACTTGCACAGTCAGCTGGGGCAATAGAACACACCAACTGCATCTCTGCAGAGGAGTAAGACTCCCCCCAGTTAGTGCCCTGGATATAACATTAAACAATCTGATGGTGAGGCTCCTGTAATGCTGGAGTTTTGGAGAATGCTTAGTACCCCTTCATTGCCATTGCTTCCAGGTCCACTCTCACCCAGAGTAGTAGCACCTGAAAGGGTTCTATCTATGGATTAAATAAAATGGTTTGACATTTGACAAATGACTAATGCTGAATTGAATTGTTTGAAATAGAACTGTTTGATCATTTATCTGACTGATGTTTAATTGAAATATTAGTGATACATAACAATATTTGGAACTATTTAACTTTGTTGACTCATGTTTACAAATCATGTCTATGAATAAACGGGATTTGGCATTAAATAACCTACAATAGTTGATATGCCATAAAACCAAACCATCAAATCAAACCTAGTGTCCAAAACCAACTTAAATAAAATGTTATATATTTTCAACTAAATATAGAACAATGCAACTCTCACAGTTTGTACATCTTATTATAGAATCCATCATTACTAGCACCGAGATTTAAATCCAAAAGTAACTAGCATGAAAAATGTTTAAAGATTAATAACAGTACAAAATCAGTAAGAAAACATAGCCCCAGATATAAGGATATAAGATTAAACTCCACAAACTCTGATCAAAATAAAAAAAAGGACTGTTTGAACTATACTAAGTTAGAAATATTAAAAGTGTAAGTATATATTCATATAAAATTGAATGTTAATTATTAAAGTAAAGAATAAAATCAATCCACAAAACCTGAATAAAATAAAAATGATAGACTGATACTTACTCTTAAATTTACAAATCATAATTTGCATTACAATATTTGCATAAAAGCCTAAATAATAAAGTCTGCAATATGATCCAGCAAAAACAGGGAAAAAAACTGAAGATACATTCTATCTATTCCCTCCACAAAAAAGCATGCAAGTGTATATCAATGGAAGCCATGGGAAGTAGTAAAGTGGATGAATCCAAAATAGGATTGATGGCGAGCTTCACCAAGTGTTGAGCGCAAAAACCTCAAGGTCATAAAACTACTGCTACTTATCTGTAAGGGAGGCACATCTTTTGATGGGGAAAAAGCAGTCAACTAAAGATAACAATGATTCTAATACAAACTGTATGTTCAAACTGTATCACCCTTCATGTAAGTAAACAAGAAGCATTCTGCTGAGGTTGGACCTCTTGTTTCAGTGTTCGAAAGATCAACAACAGAGCTCAAACTCAAATCAAAATTACTTAAATTCAGAAACAGTTGCGAGAGGAATAATATGATGTAGTACTGACCAAAATTTAAAATAGAAAAGCTGCAAGCTTTCATAAAATACCTCCAGAAGTATAGAAGAGAAGGAAATTTGATGACATATTCATTCGATTATGCAATGCTGTCTATCAACAAAATTCAATAGAAAAATGATTGAAGGTGACATTCTCCTCTTCCGAAAGAAAGGTGACCTTGGAATAATTAAGAACTACAGAGGAATAACTCTTACTTCTATAGCTGCTAAGGTTTATAATGCTCGGCTTCTTAATTGTAATAAACCTGAAATTGAAAAGATTCTTAGGAAAAATTAGAACGGTTTTCAGGGAAATCAATCCACAACTTCAGATTCTGACAATACATCAAAAGAGTATATGCCAAAAATTTCTAGGTAACACTATCGCTCATAGATTTCCCCAATGCATTTGATTCCATACACAGAGGAAAGATGGAGGAAATACTACTATCATATGGTCTCCTCAAAGAAACTTAACACTATAATGATGCTTTACAGACATACAAACAATGGTTTGTACACCCGGTGGTGACAATGTGGTCTACATTGAATGTCAGTAGATCTAATAAAAGAAAATGGTTTCACATTAAAAAAAAAACCAACAAGGAACAGATGACATCCAGCCAAAACTATAACAAACACAGACTATGTAGATGACAGCGAACTTCATGTAAAAATACCAACTCAAGTCGAATCCCTGCTGTATAACCAAAAGCAAGCAGCAGGAGGCAATGGCTTCCATGTGAATGTAAATAAAACAGAGTTCATGCGTTTTAAATGAGTAGGAAACATCTCCACTCCAAGTGGCACATCTCTAAAATTAGTAGACTAGTTCACGTACCCCAGCAGCAATATGTCATCTACTGAAATTGATGTGAACCTATGCCAAGTAAAAGTTATGACTGCTATTGACAGGTTATTGATTACATGGAAGTTTGATCTATCCAGTAAAATCAAACAGGATTTTTTCCAAGCTGGAAAAATACTAAAATAAAAACCAAAAAAACCGAATCGAAAACTGCAGTATCAAGAAAAAAATTAAACCAATACAAAATAAGATTGCCAAACCGCCCAACTCTATTGGTCAGTAAAGGTGACCTTTAACCTGTTATCTTGCAGTTGTTTAGGTATCTAATGCATCCCAATAACCAGACATACAAGCTGAAAACTATACTCTGCAGCCTTTGAATGTCAGAATATTAGAAACACCATGATACTTCCAATCATGAATACTACAATAGTAATTTCATTGAAGATAGGTAAAACAGAGCCTTTTGCTACATATTTTTTACCAGTGCATGAAAGAGTATACTTGAGGTAGATAAGTAAGAGCTTAAGGCAGTATTGTCTTTACTAAAACAAAATCAAATGAAAAAATAATTTAATATCCCAGTTTATATATACAATTACAGTTTACTAAATCCCATATTAAATGAGTCACAAATAAACATGATATTTCAAATTATAAATAATACAATTATAATTTCATTGAGAATACATAGCAGATTTCTTTCCAACACATTTTTCATCAATGTGTAAAAGTAAATATGCAGAAGTTCAGTAAGTAAAAAGGTTAAAATAATAGAAAGAAATTCTTTTTAATATATTCCAGGAATTTTAAGAAAAAGGATATATCTATTTTAGTCATAAACTATCTATTAATCACAAGATAACTCATGAACTTTTCAACACTTCATCTTATGTTTTCTGGGAGGCTCACTTAGGTGTAAGGTAGATATTTGATTATATCAGCCAGTGTATCATCTAGATGGAAGTGATTTTAAATAGTTTTTTTCTTAATTAGCTCCTTGTGTGGGTGTGAAATACAACCCACAATTAAGCCTGTAAGCTGAAAAACCATACTCTGTATTCTATGTAGGCCAGGACATTAGGAAACAAAATATTTCAAATTATGAATAATACAACAATAGTATAGGGAGACAATAAATAATCATCTGCCCTAGAATTTGAGGGTATGCCATAATTGGCCTCTTCCATTCCTTGTTCTTCAGATGGTAAAGACATGGTTTTCTTATTCTCTATCTTTTAAACTGTTAAGACACATCTTTCATCTTTGTTCATGGAACAGACTGTCTTACCTTGGCATTGAAATATAAGGTCTAAATAGCTATGCCCATGAAAGACAAGTAAGACTTCTTACTATTTTTGAACCACTTTTCAAATATTACTAGTTCATACAACAATGTGCACATTTCACCAGTTAAAATACATTTGTGTATTCTTGTAACTCCATTTACATAAGCATCTATTAAAATGTTCCTATCTGTGTAAACGAGCTTATCTTGTCTTTCCTCCAGTCAGTGTTAATGTATCATTGGATATACCAATGCTACGACTGGACCTTGGTGAGGGGGACACATCTAAACATCCCATCCCTAGCATCAACTAATCCAGAAGTAGTTTCATTGAAGACCGATACAGTTGATCACTTTGCTACAAATTTTTGAGAAAGAGTATACTTGAAGTTAGTAAGTAAGAGCTTGAGGCAATATTGTCTAGACTAAAACAAAATCAAACAATGAAAAAAAATTTCTTGCAAAATCCATGTTAAATACCTGTGTCAAAATTTATAAGGAACTGTCTGATTCTGCTGCACATCTAAAACAACTTTGAAACAAGATATCTATCTGTAAAATGCAATGAAAAAAAAATGCCTTTTCCATAAATTAATTTTTGCCTGACCTCATATTGGATTTAAGGATTTTTTTTAAGCTTTTGATTTTTTGAACATTAATATCTTTACTTTAGGTAAAATGTTTCAGTCAGCAATCAGATTATTTTTCCAATTTTATGAAGGAAGATTAAGTCCTTACCAATATGGGTGTCAAATGCATCCTTCCAATTAGGCATGTAGGCTGAAAACCATACTCTGCATCCTTTGCGTGCCAGGACATTAGAAACAATGTGATGCTTTAAATTATGGATAATACAATGTTAGTTTCATTGAAGACAGGTAGAGTAGATATAATTTTCCCCAATTCAGGAAAGTGAGAATATTTGGGGTCAGTTAGTTAAATACATATGATTCATACACTACTGTCAATAAATGCATACACACCCAGCAATTTTTAAGAACAAGTTAGTTTCCTAATAAACTGAAAATACTAGAATTTTATGGTTTTTGGTGAACTAAAAAACAAAACAGTTATTATCAGGTATTATTTGTTGCTAAACTCTACAGCACTGAAACTTTGTAACTAAAAATATAAAGTAGCAGTTCAAAAATATGTATACCTTTTATGTATATATTATTATTAGTTATAACCAAATTCTACAGCATTGAAACTGTTTAACTAAAAAAATAAGTAGCAGGCTAAACTAAAACAAAATCAAATAAAAAAAAACAAATTTTCAAATTAATACCCCAGTTTATGTATATAATTGTGGCTTACTAACTCTCACATTAAACAAGTCCAAGTTTTTACAGGATAAAAGGGTCCCTGCATGGTGTAATAGTGAGTTTGAATCTGACTGAGTGCCCCACACTTTTGGCCAAACTAAACTAAGTTTAGCAAACAATGAGTTTTTAAAGGTTTCCAGTTAAAAATGTTTGAATGATTTTAATAGCTTGTTTTAAAAAAATAAATTTTTCAAAACTTTATATGAATAATTTTCATAACTTCCCACAATCCCCAAAAATGTATGGAATGATAATTTTTTTAAAAATTTTGATGTTAAATTAAACTGAGGAAAAAAAAAGAAATAAAAATGACAGTGACAAAATATTCGCACTAAACATTAATTTTAAAGCTGAAACTCTTGTTATGAGTCAAATAGTTAAAAAAAATACACACCAATTATCATCTGTCATATCTTTAGACAGCTCTCTGAATGGCACATCTTAGAGTGCATATGTATATGTGCAAATAGCACAAATACATATAGTTTGGGGTATTTGATTAGGGCATACAAACTGAATGTAGTAAAGGCTTCTGCCACTACCCTTTATGAGTAGTATCTTTCATCAACCAATATACAAAAATGAGCAACTTGAGAAGTCATGTTGTAGGATTAAATTTTGTGGGGAATGGGTGTGAAGGAGTTTAACATACTCAAATTCCTGAAACTTATGGGTAAAACCCTTCTGTTATATATATGTGTGTGTGTGTGTGTGTGTGTGTGTGTGTGAATGTAATTGTACACTCCAAATAAAACTTCAAGTAAGAGAGAATTAATTTTTTTTATTCATTGCGGACTTTTTGTCCTCATCTTGGTAGTTTTTTTTGTTGTTTCTTCTTCACTATGTTTCAGCCAAATTTCACCTCTGGCCTTCTTCAGGTGATTAACCGCGACCTCGGATAAGAATGCTGAGTCTTGTAACCGTATCCCCAGTAATTACTGCCTTCTATAGTTATTGTCTATCGCATCACCTGAAGAAGGCCAGAGGTGAAATTTCGCCGAAATGTAGTGAAGAAGAAACAACAAAAAAAACTACCAAGAAGAGGACAAAAAAGTCCACAATAAATAAAAAAAATTAATTCTCAGCTTTAGAAGCCTCATCTCAAAAGGATTCCCAATAAAAACAATTCAAGTAAGAGACTTCAAAAGTTAATAATCCTAATACTTTGTAGGTTTTATACCTGTGCTGCCATAATAGCATTAAGCACTTTTTATGCATATTTTTTTGGATTGCTTTCCTTACCATCTTTCTTTCTCTCTCTCAATATATCTTATATGATCCAAGGAGGAAATCCAAGGGGTAGGAGTATCTAATATGAGTACTCAATACTAACAGCTATTAATGTCTAATTAATTTGGGATTAATGATACATCAACATGTAGAGCAGAAAATCTTTTATATAAAGACAAAAAGAAAAAAATTCACTTTTTTTTGGTATCATAAGAAATTTATTTTAGGTTCTTATAAGATTAACTTATAAATTTTTTTGTTATATTAAAACCTTCTTCAGATGAGATATTCAAAATTTTAATTAGATAATTTAATCTAATTAAAATTTTGAATATCTCATCTGAAAAAGATTTTTATATATAAAAGTACTTGTAAGAACCAGGAAAAAATTAATAATGATACTAAGAAAGTGACTTTTTTCTTTTTGTTTATATATATATATATATATATATATATATATATATATATATATATATATATATATATATATATTAGATAGATACACACACACACACAATATATATATATTTATGACAACATAGGTTGCTATATTTATAAAGATTGCACAATATCATTGAGAGAGTGTATATATTTAAGTTAGGATATTATAGACCTAGAGTCAACGGTGCTTGGTAACTTTCAGTTTCTCATTTATGTCAGATGAACACATAGACAAGAAACTGACAGTTACCCAGTACCAGTGACTATGTCTACACTATCTTAACACACACACACACACACACACACACACACACACATATATATATATCCTTAAAATAGCACATCACAACAAGACATTTATTTGAACAATACACTCAAAGTACTCAAAATTAGAGAATAAAGAAATGTCTAGACCAATTTGTGACTGAATGGTAATTTTGTGCTCAGCATTCACTTGGAATGTCATTTTTTAATAAGCAAATTCTCAGTATATAAGAAATAGCAATGAAAAGCTAATTTGAATGTTTTACTCCTTCCTAAATAGAAGCATTAATATCAGAGACTGCTGTTACAACAGAAACTCAAAAAGTTTTTTACAGATTCTCTAGTATACATAGATATTCGAACACACATGCATACACTGATTTGGTTTGGTTTTGTGGCATATCAACCATTGTTGATTATTTAATGCCCAATCCTGCTTTTAGATATGTATTAAATATATATGATTTGGTTGGGTTTGGTTTTATGGTATATCAACCATTGCTGGTTAATGTCAAATCCTATTTTTACATATATATTAAATATATGATTTGTAAACATTTTGTAGATACACACAGTTAAATGATCAAACAGATCTATTTCTAACAAATCAATTTAGCATAAGACAACAAAATTAAAGGGTTCAAGTATTGCTATGTCTCACTAACAATTCAATTAAACATCAATTATTTGTTTACACATGATTAAATGATCAAACAGTTCTATTTCAAACAATTCAATTTAGCGTAAGTCATTTGCTTGCATTCAGTTTAAATGTTAAACAGTTCAAGTAGCTCTATTGATAGGACCTTTTCAAGTGCTACCACTCCGGGCCAGAGTGAACCTGGGAGCAATGGCAATGAAGGGGTACTCCATATTCACCAAAGCTCCAGCATTACTAGAGCCTCGCAAACAGATTATTTAATGTCATATCCAAGACATTTACCCTACTGCAGAGATGTGGTCGTTGTATTCTACAGCCCCAGCCAACTGAGCTAGCATACACTGTGTGTGTGTGTGTGTGTATATATATATATATATATATATATATATATATATATATATATATATATATATATATATACACACACACACACAACTGTTACTCAGGGATTTTAAGAGCACTATTTTAATAGTCTATTTTGGTTCCTTTGTTTGATGACGTTATTTAATGATGAAATTTAATTCATTTGTAACCAAATATAGCTATAACTATATTATCAATGTTCCATAGCATTTTTTTAATTATACTTTGTCAAGAAAGATTTATTTACAGACAGTCGTATTGTTTCAAGTATTCCTTATTGAATAATTTAAACACAATTATATGGTTTCAAGTATCGCCATCTAACATCAATAATTTGCAACAATTAATGGTTAGTGTGTTTGCCTATGATCCAGGAGACTGAGGTTCAATCCTAGGTTGGGTCATACCAAAGACTAAAAAAAAAAAAAAAAAAAAAAAAAAAAAAAAAGTACTTGATGCCTCCTTGCTTAACATTCAGCATCATAAAGTACAGATCAAGAGTAAGTAGAGCAATCCAAAGAAAGGAGTAGCGCTCTCCCCTACACTTTGGTGTAGTAGCTATTGAAAAGGGAGCCTTCAGATCGTCCTCAACTATGGTCAGCCAACTTACATAGTTTCAAGTAACAAATATTCCTCAATAAACAATTATAGCTTAAAGTAACTATTCTTAATATAAATAATTTGAATAGTTATATGGTATCAAACATTCCTATTCAATACAAATGATTTTTAAATGGATCTATTTGACCCATAGATAGGACTAACAGATGCTACCATTCCAGGTCAGGATGAACCTCAGAGTAATAGCCATGATGTGGAACTCCACATTCCTCAGATCTCCAGAACAGGAGCCTCACCATCAGATACAATTTAGTGTCATACACAGGTGACCCCTGTTAGTCAGGGGATCATCCTGCTCTAAGGGGGATACATTTAGCTTATTCAAAGTCCTTCTGACAGGACAGATTAATTTCTGAGATGATTTGGTTTGATGGCATATCAACCACTGTACGTTATTTAATGCCAAATCCTCTTTAAACATACATATTAAATATATATGAGTTGAAAACACATTTTCTTGACAAGATTTTTAAAGGAGCCTAAGCTCATTGTTTTGCACACAGTTAAATGGTTCCAAGTATTGCTATGTATTACTAACAATTCAATTAAACATCAGTCATTTGTTTACACACTGTTAAATGATCAAACAGTTCTATTTCTAACAATTCAGTTTAGCATAAGTCATTTTGTTTGCGCTCAGTTAAAATGTCAAGTAGTTCTAATTGACCCATAGATAGAACCCTTTCAGGTGCTACCACTCCAGACCAAAGTGGATCTGGAATCAATGGCAATGAAGGAGTACTCAGCATTCCCCAAAGCTCCAGCATTATTGGAGCCTCACCATCAGATTGTTTAGTGTCATACTCCTTCATTGCCATTGCTCCCCGGTCCACTCTGGCCTGGAGCAGTAGCACCTGAGAGGGTCCTCTCTATGGGTCAAATAGAAATGTTTTTGACAATTAAACTGTGTACTCATGCTAAACTGAATTGTTTCAAATAGAACTGATTATTTGTATAAAAATGGATTTGGCATTAAATAACCTACAACGGTTGATATGCCATAAAACCCAACCAACCAACCTAAAAATCATCTTTCAAATGTCTTGGGTATGACATGAAACTGTATCTGATGGTGACGCTCCGGTTTTGAAGTTTGGGGAATATGGAGTACCCTTCTCATACCATTACTCTCTGGTCCACTCTAACCCATAGTGCTAAGATCCCATCAATGGGTCAAATAGAACTTTTAAGTCTTTTATTAGGGGTTATTATTAGTTATTTGAAACCATACGGCTGTGTGTAAATTGTTTGGATCAGATAGGAATACTTGAATAGAATTATCAATGTTAAATATCAATATTTGAAACCATTTAACTGTGTGCAGACAAATGAGTTCTAACTTATTTAGAAATTAAGCTGGGTACAAACTATTTACATACAAATTATATATGCATAAACAGAATTTGCTATTAACTATTAAGGGTTGATATACCATTCAATCGAATAATCTAACCTAATCATTTTTCAAACTGAAATTTCCAAAATGTTACTAAGTAATTAACCCTTTAGGCCCATTTACCAAAACTTTTCTCACTCCCTTATTATTCCTTTATGAGAAAAATAAGATCTAAAAAAGTTTGATTTCAGCTTACCTTTCCTGTGCTTTTAACCTGGATTATAGGCTAATGTTTATCCAAACAAAGAAGCAACTAGTATTTGTACCTTGCCTAACTCATAATATTAAATATTGGTGGAATCTTATAAACCATCAAATATGTTAGTTTTTAACCAAACTAGAATTCATGTCCCACATCTTGCAGACCTGTCTTCCATGTACGTTGTCTTTACTACTTCAGCCATGGAAATGTTAATGACTAAACAGAATATAAATTTGTAATTATTCTGCCACTCTTTTCTTAACCTATTTGGGACAGTGCATTTAGCAACAAATCTAATGGCTGCAATGTACTTTTGAACATAAAATAATAAAAAATATTGGAGTTTCACAATTACAATACAACAATATATTTTAAAAAACAATTAAAACATTAAAGAGGAAAAGATTTGGATCTTATGTGCAGTGGGGTAGGGTGACGTATATTGCACAAGTGCGTGTATAAATTTATGTTGGTGAGGGGGGGGTGACATATATCACACAAGTGCATTTATAAAGTTGTGCGGGGGCATATATTGCACAAGTGCATTTATAAAGTTGTGCAGGGGGCATATATTGCACAAGTGCATTTATAAAGTTGTGTGGGGGACATATATTGCACAAGTGCATTTATAAAGTTGTGCAGGGGGTATATATTGCACAAGTGCATTTATAAAGTTGTGCAGGGGGCATATATTGCACAAGTGCATTTATAAAGTTGTGTGGGGAACATATATTGCACAAGTGCATTTATAAAGTTGTGCAGGGGGCATATATTGCACAAGTGCATTTATAAGTTGTGCAGGGGGTATATATTGCACAAGTGCATTTATAAAGTTGTGCAGGGGGTATATATTGCACAAGTGCATTTATAAAGTTGTGTGGGGGACATATATTGCACAAGTGCATTTATAAAGTTGTGCAGGGGGTATATATTGCACAAGTGCATTTATAAAGTTGTGCAGGGGGTATATATTGCACAAGTGCATTTATAAAGTTGTGCCGGGGGGGATATATTGCACAAGTGTGTTTATAAAGTTGTGCGAGGGGGGGGCGACATATATCACACAAGTGTGTTTATAAAGCTCTACAGAGGGGGCATATATCGCACAATAGCGTTTATACAGTTGTGCAGGGGAGTGGGGTGATGTATGTTGCACAAGTGCGTTTATAAAGTTGTGCAGGGGTGGGGGCATATATTGCACAAGTATGTTTATAAATTTGTGCATGAGGATGGGGGGGTGATGTTTATTGCACAAGTGCATTAATAAAGTTGTGCAAGGCAGAATGTATATTGCACAAGTGCATTTATAATAGGTTTTTTTTTTATTCACTAATGCTTCTGAAAACAACTGTTTAACTAAATTTTAGAAGTAATAAAGTTTTGTTAGTTTTTTTTTATTTTAAGGCAAAGCTCTATTGAACAAAAAACACTTTTGGTTGGGGAAGTATATCACATGATCCCAAATTTTTAAGTAATGTGTACTAAAGTTGCATCTCACCTTCACACATGAAGTATATTCGGGCAACTTGAGTTGCACTCCACATCAAAAAGGTTAAGATTATAGATATGACCTCTTACCAAGAAGAGACGGTTATTTCAACTGGTGCGTGAATGTGAGTATATATATATATATATATATATATATATATATAGTCATCCATGAACAGACTGTTTCGTTGTATCACAATTCTTCACTGTGGCTAGACATGTAGGATGCTTGAAGCTGGGATCAAAATCTGCACAACTTTACATGAGACTTATTATCATAAAATAAAGGAAATTTTTTTGAGAATGGAAATTTTTTTTTCCCATAAATGTAAACTGTATTGTATGGAATTGGTTAATAGCAAAAATTATTTTAATCTCATCAAAATATTTGTTTTGAGGCTATTCAAAATGGCAGCAAAGCAAAGTGCTAAAAGATTGAACAGAGGTCTCTCACCAAATTTTTGCTGCTAAGAAGTACAAACCATGTGAAATATACACAAGAATGTATGATGCAAACAGAAGCATGTTTTACTCAGAAATTGTTAAATGGACTAAAAATGGGTTTGCCACAACAAGCCTGAGTCAAAAGACAGTCGATAGAGGGAAAACACAATGACTCTCCAGTAAAGAAATACTTCTGAGCACAGCAGTCAATAAAGAAGGTCATGCTGACAGTCTTCTGGGACCTGAAGGATCCATCACTATTGATTTCCTTAAAAATAATGTAACTCTAAACAATACTGCCTATTACCAACTCCTTTGTCAAAATTCACCTTTTTTATTGAATAATACTTGTATTATACACATTTATTGACTTGATACTCCATCATTCATCAAGTACTTTATCCAGATGCACTTTCAGAAAAGATGAGTGAATATTCTTTGTTTATTTCTGCATATGTAGGCTCATAATTTTGAATGAATAAATATGCATTTCAAATCATACCCTCTATAGACAGCTTTTACAGCTTGAATTGTTTTGAAGGATGGAATTTTTTCTCAGTTTAAATCTATCCAGTTATAAGTTATTTGCTGGAAATTGGGCAAGCTTCCATAATTTGTTATAATTTTTTTTCTAAAATAAAATGAGTGGATAAGCACCTCTCTTAGACTTGCAACATTCTAATCTAAATGGCTTTATAATCTTAACATTATATCATGGATCTATTTGTCTGTTGATTAACAACAACAAAATTTTTTTTTTAATTAAAAATCACTATCTTTTCTTAAGTTATATAGCATATTAATGATACAAAGGGTAAGTAACTATATGACAGGTGCTTGTGGTGTACAAAGTGGACTCAGAATATATATTTCATGATACTTGGTTATTTTCTTCTTGGTTGAGCTAAGAACTTTTCAACATCTTTTTGTAGTTAAATATACTCATTTGTACTTTCCAAGCCTTTTTGAGGTACTCATAGCATAATAGTTATAGGAAGTGAACTTGGCTACCCAAGATCAAATCCTGAATGAGGCTTTTAACATTGTGCTCATACTCCTAAGAAAGGTATACATCCAACTCTCTCCAGTTATGAGTAAATAGTAAGGCAACACTGAATCTTTAACTTTGATATGGCAACTGATCTAGGAGAAGGAAAACTGCCAGGTTATTTCTGCCCAAGATATACTACATGAATAGTAGACCTGGGAGTAGTGGCAATGAAAAGGTGACCCCCATACTCCCCAAGTCTTCAGAATAAGAGACTTACAATTGGATGCAGTTTAGTGTGATACCTAAAACACCTTTTATTTCAGGAGATCTTAATCCTCTGCAGGGGATACAGTCAGCATATGCCTAACCCTGCCACTAGAACTGGCACTAGACAAAGACAATGTTTTAATTATAATAAACCATTGAATAGTGTACACATTTTCATTATTATTCCATTCAAATATAATAGAACTGCATTTATTAAGTTTAGAAAATATTCTTCACTTTTAGTATAGACTATTTAAATTCTGTTCTAATATTTTTTAATAGTAATTGTATTAAAAAAATTTTTTTTAAATAACATTTTTAATTATTAAAGTGTCATCTTTGTTAATTTTCTTGTTTCAGAATTTGGTTTTGAAGGTTATGCCCGTAATCATGAACATTAATAAAGAAGTGATTTGTTTACTTTTTTTTTGCAAGAATTCAAGGTTGGTGATAATTTTTCTTCATGACAATGCTTGACCACATGTTACCAGAATGACAACGCTTGACCACATGTTGCCAGGATGATACTGCAGAAGTTCACTGACTTGAAATATGAGATTTTTCCATATCCACCATATTTTCCTGATCTCTTATTCACTGACTACCTTTTTTTTTTTTTAAGCATCTGGACACTTTCATACATCAAAAAACATTCAGTTCTAAAGGAGAAGTAGAAACTGCATTCAATAATTTCTTGCCATCAAAACTTTTAGAGTTTCGTAGTATAGGCATAAATAATCTTGTTTACTGATGGTAGAAATACATAGATGTTTAAGGATCATATTTTGACCGATTAAAACACAATTCAAAGTCATTTATTTAGGAATAAAAGTTTATTCAAAAATCAGACAGTAGGTTCTTAAAAACCTAATATAAATATTTAACCACATATTTAAAAAGTGATGAACTGCCTTTTCATATATCACATTTTTGATTAGCACAGAGGTTTTTCCTACTACTTAACGATGCTCATGAGTTTTAATTGTGTGTATTTATATTCAAAACCAAATCAATCATCTATATTATAAGGATTTGAATTTGTATGTTGTAACACAACAAAATAAGTTAGATACAAAACAAAAAAAATGTTCAAAAGGAACCTAAGTATTTTGGTTTCTTTGTTTGTTAAATGGAATATAAACTCTCATAAGTTATTTAATGCTAAAGCCATCCTTGTAGAAGAATAGTAGTGGTACTATTTAACCCATTGATGGGAGGATAAGGTGGTTCATACCTTTCTAAAGGGTATTAGTCTGAAAGTAAACATAATAGTACAACTGAAGTTTAAGCTTGCATACTACAATGTTGCAGTCTTTCAGTTTAGCCACTATGCCAAGGGGACTCACCTCTATTTAATATTTTCTCATTTGAGACAGAACATCTCAGTAGATAGGTTGAAATACAAGTCCTTTTCTTTACAGCATGTTGAATCATTGTGTATGTATATATAAAGTTAAGTTGGCTGACTGTAGTCAAAAGTCACCTGAAGGCTTCCTTTTCAGTAGCTAGTACACCAAGGTGGAGGGAAGGGCACTACTCCTTTCCCTGGATTACTCCACTAACTCTTATAATGCCGAGTGTTAAGCCAGGAGGCATCAAGTACCATTTTTTGAGTCTTTGGTATGACTCAACCTGGGATTGAACCCTGCTCTCCCCCAGACCGTTGGTGAACACTAACCATTATGCCAATGGGCCAGTATATATACTTATCATAAAACAACTCCAAAACCTCTTAGTGGTGGCATCCACAGATGGATATAACAGATGTCTTTCTTTACATGACAAACTGGAAAAAAAAAGACAGAGAGAGAAATTTGCACCTTTTCCTTTAATAACAGATGTGTCATTATGGCTACAAATGGTATCTATCAAATGGACACCATGTAATCAAGAGTTGGTAACCCAACAGTAATCAAGGGCAGATAACTGAACATTTTAAAGCGCTATTTCCTATCAGATTATTGAAGTAAAGCAAAGTTGAGCCTATTCACTACTTAGATGAGTGAATATTTAGGGTTGATTAGGTTTTATGGGATATCAACCCTTGTAGGTTATTTAATACCAAATTCTGATAATAT
The DNA here is from genome assembly GCA_963585895.1 of Sepioteuthis lessoniana. Classification (NCBI taxonomy): domain Eukaryota; kingdom Metazoa; phylum Mollusca; class Cephalopoda; order Myopsida; family Loliginidae; genus Sepioteuthis; species Sepioteuthis lessoniana. The sequence goes on along the minus strand of OY757924.1, from coordinate 72,010,911 downwards.
ATATATCAAATATGTATGATTTGTAAACCAATAGTTTGAAGGTGACATTTTAAATAAGCCAGAGCTCATTTTTTGCACACCAACCCTGTCCAGTAAGCTGTTAGTCTTATGAATAGGCTGGACCTCTGGTAAGTGTTGCTGTTATTATTATCACTATTATTGCTGTTGTGTGTTGTAGCCTTCTATAGTTCTTTTTGTTTATTCTACAAGCTAAATGGTTTTAAGTATTACTATTTAATACTAATAATCCAATTTGAAATGTCATTTGTTTGTACACAGTTAAATGGCTAAACAGTTCTATTTGGTCAATAGATGGGACCCTAACAGATACTACCACTCAAAGTGGACCTGGGAGTAATGGCAATAAAGAAGTACTCCCCATTATCCTATGCTCTAGAACTGGAGCCATACCATCAAATAGCTTAGTGTCATATCCAGAACATTTGTTCTTCTTTTTAGGAGGGGGGTCTTACCCTTCTACAGAAACATTGGCGGTATATTCTTCAGCCCCAGCAAACAGAGCTGGTTTGGTTTGGTTTGGTGGTATATTTAACATTGTAGGCTATTTAATGCCAAACCTGTTTATACATATATATTAAATATATATAATGTGTAAATATTTTGTTGATAACATTTTTAAACCAGCCTGAGCTCATTTTTTATACATACAATTAAATGATTTCAAATATTTCTATTTAATATAAATAATTCTATTGACTATTAATCATTTCTTTACACAGAGTTAAATGGTTTCAAGTATTGCTATGTAATTCTAACAATTTAACATCAGTCATTTGTTTACACACATTCAAATAGATATACACGATATGTAAAAGATTAGTTTATAGGTAATTTCATTTTTAAATGAGAACTAATTTGTTTGTATAGCAGTATTGCAGTTTTTTTTATATAGAAATGGTTTCAATTATTGCTAACACATAATTCTATTCAATACTAATCATTTGTTTGTACACATTGATGTGGTTACAAGTATTGCTATTTAACACTCACAATTCAATAAAAAATCAGTCATTTGTTTACACACAGTAAAATGACCAAACAGTTCTATTTCAAATAATTCAATTTAGCATAAGTCATGTTGTTTGCACACAGTTTAAATATCAAACAGTTCTGTTTGACCCCTAGATAGGACCTTATCAGGTGCAACCCCTCTGGGTCAGAGTTGACCTGGTAGAAATGGTAATGAAGGGATATTCCACATTTCCCAAAGCTCCAGCATTACAGGAGCCTCACCATCAGGATTTTACAATGTCTCTATCAGAGTTATTGTAATCAAAATAAACTTTGTAATTGCAAATTTCACTAAGTTTTGAGTCTGACGTAATTTCTTCGCAAACCTACCAACTATGAAGTGATTGATTGCATAAATGTATAAGTTTTTATGGCAAGAAAAATGAATTAAAATTATGGAAAAAAAAAACAGATTTTGGTGTTAAAATAAAAAGAAAATTTTCTCAGAAAAAATTCCCAGGTAGATAAAAAATATGAAAAAGTAAAATGGAACATTTGAAATTTGGCAACATGACATGGTGCTATATTTGAGGAATTTTGATCAAAATTGACTTTGTAATCACTAATTTCACTCAATTCAGATATTTTTGTACATATCAACTCTCTGGGAATCTGACTGTTTTTGCACACATCACCTCTCCGAAATCAAACCCTGTTTTTTCATACATCACTTCTCCAGAAATCAAACCCTGTTTTTACACAAAGTTATTTCCAGCTAGAATTTGCACATGACATGTCTTAAAGAATATGACTAAATTCATGATGTCCTTAACATCTCACACAGCAATGAAAGAGTTAAATGAAAGACTGAATGGTTGCTATATTAAGCCTTTTATTATTAGTATCTGATGTAAAATTAGTATTAGTATCCATACCATAAATATCTAGCTTACTGGCTCAAAGTGTTAATGTATAACATATCAATGAAATACCTATTCAGCTATTCCAGGTCAATTTCAATGGTTTTCAGTTCCTTTGTCGCAACCTGCAAATTATTTTGAATCATTCAATGCCAAAGTAAGAAGACCAACCCAAAGAAATTTCTTGTAAGATATCTCATGAACCATGTGGTTAATGAAATTTGGCATTTAAAGTATGGTGCATAGTTGATTGCAATCACTGATATATCTTATATAGCAAATATCGTACTTTTATTACATGTGGCAAAATATGTAATGGATAATGAGCAGCTATGATATCTAAAAGCTTGTTGAAAGAGCCTCAGCTGGCTTAGATGATTTCACATGATCAGATTCTTTTAGCTAGTAGCAAGTTTAAATGGTTTTAAACAATTTTATGCAGGAAATAGTACACATATGGAAAAACCTAAGTGTTAAAATATTGCTCTTTGCAATAGATGAGGTTAGTCTGCATGTATAGAGAATAAATAGATGAATCTTATCAGAGGTGCAAGGATGGTCTAATATATTTGTTTACCCAATTTATTTATTTGCAGAGAAAAAGGGGGGAGGAGCCTAATTAATTACAGTTGAGGTATATTAATACTTAATAATAATTAAAATAACCAGTCATGATTAAAAAAAGAACATTATTAAAAAAAAGTATGGATGGATTATTATTTTGAATATAACATTAAAGGGAGTGTGAATTCTCTTCTCACTTGGATTAGTAATAACTGTTAGGATCCTGTGTGTATATTAAATAAATATTTGATTGGTTTAGTTTTATGATATATCAACTATTGTTGGTTATTTAATGCCAAATCCTGTTTTTACATTTATATTGAACATATGATTTATAAACACGTAGATACATGCAGTTGAATGATCAAACTGTTCTATTTCTAACAATTCAGTTTAGCATAAGTCATTTTGTTTGCACTCAATTTAAATGTTAAACAGTTCTATTTGAACCATAGATAGGACCCTATCAGATACTACCCCTCCAAGTCAGTGATGGCTATGGAGGGGTACTCCACATTCCCCAAAGCTCCAGAATTACTGGAGCCTCACCATCAGATTGTTTAGTGTCATATCCAGGACACTTGTTGGGAGAAGGGGGTCTTACCCCTCTGTAGAGATGTAGTTGGTATATTCTACAGCCCTAGTTGACTGGACTAAAATATGTTAGAGAAAATGTTTCAGTTTTTAACTACATTAAAACAATGGCTCTTAAACATTGACAATGCAACTAAATATGAAGTTTTTACCTATTTAAAATGATTGTGAATTTGTGAAGTATACTCGTTTTTTGAAGTATATCTTCTGATCACAGAATCATCTTGGCAAAAATTTTCCAGAGTCTATCCATAAAGAAGAAACAAATAAGTAATGCACTCACTTGCCAATAGTAATATAAACAATCAATATACAATAACGATGAGAAACAACTTTGATACTCTTAAGGAAACATCTGAAAATACTCCAAATGATGAATATGAAAACTTTGTTATGGTCCATATAGAAGCAGCAACTGAGTGCATAACAACCAAACCAAAAGTCAAACGTAGATTTCTCAGGGAGTCAATAACAAGGAAAAACAAGATTACATGAAAATAGCATCCTTACTTAATAGAAGAAACCCAATAAATGCCCATGTGCAGAAATTTAAGAGAAAAAAATATACCAAAAACAACTACTAGAATAAATTCAAGGCTAAATCAGTTAAATTGGAAATTCATTAAAAATAGAAAATCATAGTTAGCATGGCAGATAGTAAATGAAGTAAGTGGAAGGAAAAGTATCTTGAGAAAAAACTAAAAGCTGCCAGCCAAGAAGAAAGACTTCACAAGTAGAAAAAACATTTCAAGAGTCTGCTAGAAAACTCTCCTGAAATCACTGATAAACTTAACAAAAATATTAATAACCAACTTGAATCAAACTTGGACAGTTTGCAGAGGAAGAACTTGATGTGGCACAGAAAAAAATTAAAAGCAGAAAAGTTGCAAGCCCGATTAAAATATCTCTTAAAGTATGAAAGACATGGAAATTTGATGACATATTTCTTCAATTATGCAACACTACATATAAACGAAACCCAATAAAGAAATGAACAAAAAGCTACATCTTCTCTTTCCCCCAAAAAGGTGACCTTGGAGCGTCCTCTCCTTCCCAAAAAAGGTGACTTTGGAATCCCTAAGAACTACAGATTTGTTTGTTTGTTTGTTTGTTTGGGTTTTATGGCATATCAACCTTTGTAAGTTATTTAATGCTAAATCCATTTTATACAAGTAAACAGTTCTAATTCAAACAATTCAGTTAAGTATAAGGATAGTTTGTTTACACACAGTTAAATGTGAAAACTGTTCTATTTTAAACAACTTAGTTTAGCACAAGTACAGTCTCAATGTCAAAAAACAGTTCTATTTCAAACAACTCAGTTTAGCATAAGTACACAGTTTAGTTCTATATGACCCATGGATAGGACTATCAGGTGCTACCACTCAAGGCCAGAGTGGATCTGGGAGTGGTGGCAATGAAGAGGTACTCTGCATTCCCCAAAGCTACAGCATTACTGGAGCCTCACTATCAGATTGTTTAGTGTCATATCCCGGACATTCATTGGGGGGGGGTCTTACACCTCTGCAGAGATGCAGTTGGTGTAAATCTATAAGAACTACAGAAGAATAAATGCTATAGTAGCTAAAGTTTAAAATGCCTTGCTTCTCAATCATATCCAACCTGAAGACAAGAAATTTTTTAGAACGGCTTCAGATTCTGACAATCTATCAAATCATCAAAGGAGTGCATGCAAAAACATATCAAGGCAACACTATTGTTCGTAGATTTCTCCAAGGCATTTGATTCCATACACAGAGGAAAGATGGAGGAAACACTACTATCATATGGTCTCCTCAAAGAAACTGGTTTGTATACCCAGTGGTGACAATGAAGTCGAGATTGTTGCTTGAGTCTTGCAAGGAGATATATTAGTGTCATTTACGTTTATAATCTGCCTGGATTATGTACTGTGAACGTCAGTAGATCTAATAAAAGGAAATGGTTTCACATTAAAAAAGACAAAAAGCAGACAATATCCTGCAGAAACAATAACAGGCACAGACTATGTAGATGATCCAGCACTTCTCACAAATACACCTGCTCAAGCCGAATCTCTGCTGTATAGCCTAGAGTAGCAGCAAGATGCATTGGCCTCCACATGAACACAAATAAATAGAGTTCATGTGTTTTAAACAAGAAGGAGCCATTTCCACAACTAAATGGCAAGCGTCTAAAACTAGTAGACCAGTTCATATACCTTGGCTGCAATATCTCATCTACTGAAAGTGATGAGAACATCAGCATAGGGAAGGTAAGGACTGCTATTGACAGGTTATCAATCATATGAAAATCTAATCTATCCAATAAAATAAAACAAGATTTTTTTTCCAAGCTGTGACTGGACTTTAATAAAACACATGGTGTAAAAGTTAGATGGGAACTACACAAAAATGTTACATGCTGTTTTGAACAGTAGCTGTTCAGCTATTTACCTTCCATCTCTAAAACCAAATAAGATGAGCTAGACATGCTGAACAGTGCTGGAAAATTAAGAATTAACTCATAATCCATGCTCTCAAATGGACTTCTACACATAGACCCACCAGTGTTGGCAAACCAGCAAGGATTTACATCAACTCTGTGTGGACACTAGATGCAGTTTGAAGGACCTGCCAGGATGGATGGCATGAGAGAGAGAGAGAGAGAGAGAGAGAGAGAGAGAGAGAGAGAGAGAGAGAGAGAGTCAGAGAACATTGTGTAATCAGCACAACTTAATTTAGTATTTCTCTGTTTAGATTGATTGTGAACTTGATACATTGACTCATAAAACATTAATATTACAACTGAATATCAAGTGGTTACCTGTTAAAATGATTGTGAAATTTATCAATATATTGGTTCATAAAACATTGATATTGCAGTTAAGTATAAAGTATGTACCTGCTTAAAGTGATTGAAGTTTATTAGTAACTTGAAACCATATAATTTCAATGCAAATTATTAGTATTAGATAGTAATTCTTGGTACACTTAGTGTAATGGTTATCATCAAAGGAAGCAGGATTGGTGAACCAAGTTCAAATCCTGGACATGGTTGTTTGTATTTCACTTTAAGCTAAAGCCCTTATAAAAGGCATGAATCCATTTGTCCTTTCTTTAGCTATGGATAAATAGTAGATCAGACTAGGTCCTTTAGCCTTGGTTAGGCAACCAATGTTGGGAGATTGAAAAAATGCAACACAAGATCATTTTTAAGTGGAGTACATCTGGTTTGAATTCAAAATCTCCCATTCTCTAAGATTGCTTGTTTGACCAGGCTAAAGAACTCAGGATACCCTACTATTTACTCATAACTGGGACAAGAACAAATGGATTCATATCCTTTGCAAAGGCATTAGTGCAAAGTGACATAGAAGGTGTTAAAAGAAATAAGACAATATAGCTTCCCACCATATCAAAAGAGGAGTTTAAGAAGTGCTTCAACCAATAGAAAACTCACTGGAATAAATGTGTTGAATGCTAAGGGACTATTTTTTTTTTTAAATTTAAGTTTAATGGCATGGGTTATTTAATGCCAAAACCATCCTTGTAGAAGAAGAACAGCAGTGATACTATTTAATCCATAGCAGAAGGGATAATGGAGTTCAATACCTTTTCCAAGATTATTAATCAAAAAATAAATATAATAGCACAATTAGAGTTTGAACTTACTTACTTACTTCAAGACCACAGTCCAGCACTTTAGCCATTACACCATGGGGACTCCTCCAAAATTGGATTGGAAATTGCTTTATTCTTTAAGTTTTGCTAATAAAACTGTGTGCCAGACTAAGCAAAGTCGAGACAATAAAAAACTCATTGCAATAATATGCATACAAAAATCACATCATTATAAGATAACTGACATGTGTATGTTTTCCATTGAATATAGTAAGTGCGTGATTGTATAAGTTAGATATGTGTGCAATTTTGTATATAGTTTTGGTCATGTGATTAAAGCTTGACAGATGGTATTATATATTGGTTATATAAAATTGAATTGTAGGACACCAAGTCATTAAAATTAGATTTTGGTTGGTTGGTTGGTTTTTACAGCATGCCCATATTTAGTGACTTATTTCTATTTCACAGTCAGTTTAGCAATTATGATCTCCAATTATATACAGTACAAAAATGTATCTTTACAATTATTTTAAATAGGTAAACACTTCATCATCATCATCCTCATCATGTCGTGCTGGTAGCACGGATATCCCTGACCCTCTCTCGCCACTTTTCCCTATCGTTCATCGCCTCTGGCAGGTCTTCTGGACTACATCCCGTATCCTCACATAGTTGCTGAATGTATGTTTGTGCTGGCCGTCCTGCTTTTGCTCGGCCATGTGTGGGGGTCCAAACACTTCATACTTAGTTGCAATATCAATGTTTTGAGAGCCAATGAATTAATGTATTTTCACAATCACTTTAAACAGGTAAATACTTCATACTTAATTGAGATATAAATATTTTGAGAGCCAATTTAATTCAAAATCATTTTCTCAAACAGATCTGGTATATCTAATTTAGTTCATTTGTTTAATGACATTAACTGATTAGGGGTTATTTAAGGCCAAAATTTTGATTTGTTGGTAAATGTTTGATTATAATTATAGCTATATTTTCAACATTGTATTGTAATCATTTGTTTAAGAAGAATAATATCTATTTGACCCATAAATGGGACCCTAACAGGTATTACTACTTTGGGTCAAATTGGACCAGAGAGTAATGCCAATAAACAGGGTTACTCAATACTCTACTCAGTAGAACTACAGAACTGGAGCCTCACCACCGGCTGCAATTTAGTGTCATACTCAGGACACAAATCAAAAGCAGTGGTCCATTGATAAGCGTAGCTCTTCATCTTTATAAGTAAAATTCTCAACTACCATTTTTCATTTATGAAACCTTCAGATTTTTTAAAAATTTACAATAATTCAATATCTTCATCATCCTCATGTCATACCACCAGCATGGATCTCTCTGGCCCTCTCCCGCCATCCTTCTCTATCATCCATTGCTCCCAGGAGGTCTTCAAAGCTACATTCTGTATCGGCACAGAGCTGTTGTATATAAGTTCTAGGTGGTCGTCCCGCCTTTGTTTGTCCATGTAAAGAGGGCCACAGGAGTATATCACTTATGAGTTTGTCTCTACTTCTCCAGCAGTGTCCTGCATATCTGGTTCGTCTAACTTGGATAGTTTTCACGATGGATGGTAAGTGGCTGTACAGATGCTACTTTGTGGGGTGCTGCCTCCAGGACTAGTTTAATATTGCTCGCAGCATTCTTGTGTAATTGCCGTCAAGCTTTTCTCCATACGTTTAGATAGTGTCCATGTAGTGCATCCATATAGCAGTATCAACACGACCACTGCTAGGAAAAAACTGCGTTTAATTTTATCGGTCAGGTCTGACTTCCATATGACCAATAGCCTAGCAATAGCTGTTCATGTCTTTGCTAGTCATGTGTTGATGAGACACTGCTTCCGAGGTAGGCAGACTTGTCTACTAGTTTCAGAGAACTACTGTTTAGTGTGGAGATGTTGCCTCTTTGATTAAAGTACATGTATTCCATCTTGTCTGTGTTGACATGGAGGCCTATGCCATCAGTTGCTCATTCCAGTCTATGTAGCAGGGTTTCGGCTTGGGCAGGTGTATTTGCCAGAAGCGCTATGTCATTGGCTTAATCCGCATCTGTAATTGTATGTGCGAGGTATCTTCTGCTTCTTTCCTTTGTTAGCTTGAAACTGCTGTCTTTCATTTTATCAATAGACGTTCTTAGCACGTAGTCTAGACATATGATAAAGTGTTATGGGGCTAATGTGTCTCCTTGCAGCACACCTGCTACAATGTCAAAGTAGTCTGTGTCTCCATCCAGGGAGCAGACTTTTACTTTTGTGTTTCTATATAACATCATTATGGCTGCGACAGTTTCTTTGGGTGGGCTGTAGGCGAGTAGTATTTGCTCCATCTTCCCTCCGTGTATGGAGTCAAAGGCCTTTGTAAAGTTGACAAATATTGTTGCCACTAGGTTTTTTGCATGTTCACTTTCCAGAATTTGATGGATAGTCAAAATTTGTGATGTCATGGATTGATTTCTCCGAAAGCCATTTTGGTTCTTCCTAAGTATCTTCTCAATTTTGGGCTCTATGCAGTTGCGTAGTAGAGCAATGTATATCTTGGCCGCTATGGAATTAAGGGTTATACCTCGGTAGTTCTTGGTTAATCCAAGGTCACCCTTCTTAGGGAAGGAGGAGGATGCATCCTCCTGTCCATCTATCTAGTGTGTTTTGATTATATACAGCATTACAGTGTCAGAGCAGTATGTCATTGAATTCCTGGTCTGCCATACTTCTGGGGGTATTTCATAACTGCTGCTTTTCTATTTTTAATTTTTCTTAGTACCGAGTCGAGTTTTTCTTGGGTATACAGTCCTAGTTTGATGTCTAATTGTTTACTAATAATTCTCATGATTGATTCATGTGTAACTTTCGGAGGGTTTCCAAGTAAATTCTCAAAATGTTGTTTCCATAGTTGTATTCGTTCTTCTTTGCTGGTAGCTTTCAGTTTAGCTTTTGCAGTACTCTTTCTTCTGCGCACTTTGTTTACCATTTGCCATGCTATCATAGACTGTCTATCTTCAACCAAGTCTCTAATCTTACTGAATCATTATTTTCAATGAACTAAATAGTTACCAAGATAATTTTCTACATAAAAGCTTGTTTATCTATTAAAGGATTATGAGCTGAAAGGTTGGAAATTCCAGTTTAATTAGTATATATAATAATTTATCTATATTATATCTAATTGCCTAAAGATTGCCTTATTATGTTGTACTGTCAACTGGCTCCAAATGTATGTCTGTAGGGTTAACACCAAATGAATCTATATCATTTTGTCATCTAAATGAAAGTCTATAGTGTAGTCAGCAGCTCTCAATGTATGGTTGTAATGTAGTCAGCAAAAGACTGCTATGTCTGTGAGGCTATTTGTTGGCTGGGAAGAGAAACATAAAAACATAACTTCACTTTTTAGTGTTTGGACTTTTTGCTGTTTTATTCTATCCATCCAGTCATTGAGGCTGTAGAATTATGAAAAATAACAAAATGGACACCACAAAGAGGCTTCTTAGTTATTCTCAGAGCAGTATCGTCTGATGCATCTACAGTCAGCCACCAAAACAGAAAACAGTGTGGATCACAAAATCCTGTGATATATATCTGGGGTTCACAGAGCACTCCACCCTCACTTTCTTTTAGGGTTGTCACTACTTAGCAACCTAGTCTCCTGAGAGCTAGATCAAGCATATCATGTTACTATAGCGCAGTGGAAGAGAGTTTATTAACTTATCTTTCTTTTAGCTGCTGGCTTTTTTGATAACTACAATAACTCTGCTTATAAAGCTATAATTGTATGAAACCAAGAAACAATTTTAATAGTTTGTTTTAACAGAGATCGGATTGCTCTTTCATTTGAGATTAAGCACTTTTAGTTTTTATATACTCCAGGTCAGAAAATTTATTTTTTAATTGCAAGCACACACACAATAAATTAAATAGATTAAACAGGCAGAGTAAACAATTAGAAAGAATATTTTACTCATTTAAAACTTCATGATAATATTCTTCATAAAAATAATTCTTCTTTTAATGCTTTCTTCAATGTTGCATGGCACAACCTTAACATTGAAAATATCTTCAGATGATTTTTAGAATTTAAACAAAAAGAAAATTTTGATTGATTTTAATAACATTTCCACCTATTTTATGTTATTCTATGTCTTGAGGTATGTTTGTTTGGATTTTATGGCATATCAAACCTCGTAAGTAATTTAATGCCAAATCCTTTTTATACATATTAAATATAAATCATTTGTAAACGTGTTTTGTAGATAATATTTTTAAATGAGTCAGATCTCTTTTCTTTTGTAAACAGTTTCAAGTATTTCTAACACAAATAATTCTATTTACTATTAATCATTTGTTTGAACACAGTTAAATGTAGCCCAGTCAGCTGGGATTGTAAAATACACAGACTGCATCTTTATATGAGGGGTAAGACCCACCCCTTCCAACAAGTGTCCTGGATATGACACTAAATAATTTGATGGTAAGGCTTCTGTAATGTTGGAGATCTGGGGAATGCGGAGTATCCTTTTATTGCCATCACTCCCAGGTCCACACTGGCCTGGAGTGGACCTGGGAGTAATGGCAATGAAGGGGTACTTCACATTCCTCAAAGCTCCAATACTGGAGCCTCACCATCAGATGGTTTAATATCATATCCAGGACACTCGTTGGAGGGGGAAGTCTTACTCTTCTGCTGAGATACTGTCAATGTATTCTACAGCCCTGGCCAACTGGGCTGCTTTTTAAGTAGAGTTAAATATTATGAAATTAAAAAATAATGCAATAGTTTGTTACAATCCCTATAATGCTGAAATATTTCCAATAAAATTGAAGGAACATGCTGAAGAGTAGTTGTCTGGGACAAGTGTCACCACAAATTAAAGAAAGAGGGAGCTGATATGCCAAGAAATAATTTCAAAACTTGACTCACTGTTGATCCATATAAGTTTGGTTTGGTTTGGTTGCTTTGTTAAATGGAACAGTAAATCACAGGTTATTTTATACCAAAGCCATCCTTATAGAAGGATAGTAGTGCTACTATTTAACACATAGCTGGGAGGTTTGGTTTGGTTTTATGACATATCAACCCTTATAGGTCATTAAATGCCAGATCCTTTTAATACATACACTTGAACTCGACTCGCCATGTTCATTGCCTACAACAATAACCATTACATCACCTTCAAACTAATTGTATTCTTAGAGAAGGATGAGCTCTGCCAGAGCATTTCTTCCCAAGACATGCTACATGAGTAATGCCCCCAACATGAAACCAGGTTATAGGACCAGTGAAAATAAACATACTGTGATCCATATTTTGAACTCTTACCAAGCAAAGACAGATACATCACCTAGTTACATATGTTAGATTTTATTATATAATGCTTGTCAGTATTGATGAAATCTATTAACTAAACTGAAGCTTAGCAAATAAACTAAGCAGGTGATTTTGTTTATAGAAGTGATGGCATATGCAGAACGAACCATACTTTAAGGATGAGCTGATAACAGAAAAATCGTGTACCAAAATGCTACAGATACTCTGAACAACACAGCTCAGGTTTTGAATTCAAGGTTTTCTCTTCTTCAAGATCAGTTGCCCTATAAAGACTAGGTAGGTCACACTGCTCTACTATTTTATTGATAGCTAACTGGAAAAAAATAGGTATTAGTATGATGTGAAATATAAATAGCCTTATCTAGGTTTTGAACTTGGCTTGCCAAGTCCATTTTCTACTATGATAACCATGACACTATCTGCAACTTCATATATTAAACACACACAAACACAAACTATTTTACTTTTTACAGTATAAATAATTGGGTGGTGTGACCCACTGATATGTTTATTAATATTGGGAAATCTAGAGATTTTGTTTACCAGAAAATTTCAAATGCAAATGATGAAAGTAAAAAAGAATTTAAGAAAAAGATTTTTTAAATAGAAAAATAAGATGAATAGAAAAGATAAAATATTATCAATGTCTCACTGATAAGCAAGTTATACTTGAGCAAGTCAAAAGTTTCACAATATTTTGTGTTAGTTTGCAGCACATTTATCACATGATGAAAGCAGTTCAGGCCATGGAAGGTATTTGTTGTAGTTGGTAGTACGGTGGTAGTTAGTGTGCTGGCATGTTGTGTATTGCCTTACTGTGTAGTTTAAAACTCAGGAACTCATGCTGTATGAACTGTGCCATAATGGTGTAGAAGCAACCAAAACATTTGTTGTACAAAAAGTGATGGCACAGTTGATCACAGCACTGTAACCAGATAGTTCAAAAACTTTTGCTTGGGTTGCAAGGACCTCAACAATCAAGCAAGGTCAGGTAGGGCTAAAACCTTGGATTTTGAGGCCATACTCCATACCATAGAGGCAAGAAGTACTCAGAGAGTATCAGGTGAGCTCAGCATCTCAGTCTAGTGTAGTTTGTCACCTTTACAACCTTAGCAAAAGCATCCAGAGCTGCTGAATAGTGCCTCATGTTACTAAAATATTGCAAAACTTTTGATTCGTCCAAGTTGTTAATTTTGTAAATATTTTGTATATTCATTCCCATCATTAAGTTTTTATTTTTGTTTATTGATCAAATACTGCAAATATGTTCAAAGTTGCTTGTATTTTTGTTATTGTTTTTTTAAATAGAAATATAGACATGGATGAATTCTTTAAAAAAAAAAAAAAAAAAAAAAAAAAAAAAAGGACATTTAAAGCCAACCTGCAAACAGTTGTATAACAACACATAACTCAATTAGGCAAAATTTGACTTTATTCATCAACATAGTTTATATCCCAAGAAGGAGACTGATTCCAACACTTCTCTAACAATTCAATGCCTTTTTTCTAGAATGATTTCTGTTTGGCCTCAAAATACGCCTCAATTTTTTATATCACTTCTTTATTGGAGCCAAATCTCTTTTCCTGGAGCATTTTTTAAGGTCTGCAAACAGCCAGGAGTCACTGGGGGCCAGATCTGGAGAATAGGGTGGGTATGGAAGCAATTTGAAGAGCAATTCATGTAGTTTTGCCATCGTTGCAATTGACTTATGACAGTGCATTGTCTTGGTGAAAAAGCACCTTTTTTTTCTTCATTTGTGGCCATTTTTTAAGAGGGTTCTTCCTTCAAACACACCAATAATGCTATATAATATTTGCTATTGATGGTTCTTCCTTTCTCAAAGTAATCAATAAGCAAAACACCTTGTGCATCCCAAAATATGGAAGCCAAAACCTTGTCTGCTGATGTTAGCATCTTTGGTCACTTGGAACGGCTTTCACCTGGTGCTGTCCACTCAGCTTACTGCAGATTTGACTCCAGAGTGAAGTGGTGGATCTATGTTTTATCCATTGTCATATTTATGCAAAAACTCCTTTTTGTTGCATTGAAACAGTTGCAAACAACTTTCTGAATCATCGACACATTGTTTTTGATAGACTGTGAGCAAACGCAACACCCACTTTGAAGACAGCTTTCTCATTGACAAATGTTCATGCAAAATTGTGAATACACTGCCTTCTCATATCGTCAACTCCTCTGCTATCTCATGCAACTTCAATTTATGAGTCTGTGAAGATTTTTGGTGTTTTCCGGGACAACTGTTGAATTTGGGCAACCTGAGCACTCAGTATCATTTGTGTCTGTACAACCATGTTTAAAGTCAGCATACCACTTCTTAACCATTATTTCCGATGGAGCAGAATCTGAATACGACTTATCAAGCCATTGCTTTATGTGAACAGCATATTTTCTCATCAGAAAGCAATGCTTTATCAACATACAAAATTCAGATTTTTCCATTATTTTGAAAATTTGTAACAGTAGCTTCACTTAAATAACTGTAATTTGTAAACTAATAATCTAATAGGGCTCAAATTTTGACACGTACCATTTGAAGGTTAGTGCTTTATAAAAATCATATGGATTTTTTATTAGTGGTGCCATCTCTATGTCAGGACTAGGACTTATTGAGTGATGTGTTAGTTATTAAGCCAGGGTAGCAGAACATTGTTAATGATTTTGAGTCTCACTGGGTATCAAATACTTTTGGCTTTATACCGAACTAAACTAAACTTCTAATACCCTTGGGAAAGGTATCAACCTTCTTATTCTCTTTTCCAGCCATCTGTTAAATAGTACGACTGCTGTTTTTTGTTTTTTTTACAAAAATGATTTTGGCATTAAATAATCCATGAAGGTTGATAAGCCATCAAAAGAAAGAAAGAAGCTACGCAGTTTCTTCCAGGCAGCGGTCGCATCTATACTGAGCAATCTTGAAGAAGTCCTGGCGGCAACACCCCACAAGACACCAACTGTACAGCCACCTGCCTCCTATCACGAAAACTATTCAAGTTAGACGAACCAGACATGCAGGACACTGCTGGAGAAGCGGGGACGAACTCATAAGTGATGTACTCTTATGGACCCCCACACATGGCCGTGCAAAAGCAGGATGACCAGCACGAACATACATTCAGCAACTATGTGAGGATACGGGATGTTGTCCAGAAGACCTGCCTGAGGCAATGAACGATAGGGAAAAGTGGCGAGAGAGGGTCAGGGATATCTGTGCTACTAGCACGACATGATGATGATGATCCTATTTACCCAACCCCTCCGCTCGGGCAGGATATGACACAAGGTCAATTTTTAAGCGGAGTTTAACAGGTTTGAATTCAGAGTTTTCCTTCTCCTAGACTAGTTGCCTCACTAAGGCTGAAGAACCCAGTCTGTCCTACTATTTACCCATAGCTGGAGGGAGAATAATTGGATTCATACCTTTCCCAAGGGTATTAGTGCTATGTGAAATGCAATCAGTCAGGTCCAGGATTTGAACTCGTGTCGCCGTGTCCATATCCTGCGACGATAACCATTACACCACGGGCACCTCCAGACATGATGATAATGATGATGATTGTATCATAAGCTAAATGGTAAAACAGAAGTAAACATCAAAATTCTATTAATTTCTATCTTCTTTCTTTTCTATCATAAAAAAAAGTCTCATTCTTTTGTTGGGACTTAAAATTTGCTCACTGATTATTAGCAAAAAGGTAACATTAAACTGTATCTAGAGGTGTGATTGAAGCACTAGAAAGTGTTGAGTAACCCCTTCATTGCTATTACTTCCAGGTCCACTCTAAACCAGAATAGTAGTATCTGTTTGGGTTTCATCTATGGGTCGAATAAATCTGCTTGGAAATTATTAATATTAGATAGTTATGAGAATTAATTTTTATTTATTGCAGACTTTTTGTCCTCATCTTGGTAGGTTTTTTTTTGTTTTTTTGTGTTGTTTCTTCTTTCACTACGTTTCGGCCAAATTTCACCTCTGGCCTTCTTCAGGTGATTTTACCGCAACCTCGGATAGGAATGATGAGTCTTGTAACCATATTCCCAGTAATTACTGCCTTCCATAGTTGTTGTCTATCGCACCACATTTAAAAATTAATTCTCAGATTAAGAAGCCTCATCTCAAAATGATCCAATTATAGATAGTTATGTTGTTTTGAGTATTTGTTGTGATGCTGACCAAAGAAAAACATGGGAAACACAAAAAGGGTTGATAGAAAAACATGTATATTCAAGTAACAGAAACAAGATACAAGTGAACCTGGTTAAACAGTAGTTAGTTGATAGGAAGCTTAGAGTCCAGTGGGGTAGTGACTATCTGTCCACTACGCAAATGGTATCACACATGACTGTGTCATGCTGATTGGTGATCTCTGTCTGACGCTCTCGTTGACGTGTATTTATGGAGGAAGGCGAGTCCATTATGTAGGGAGTACAACAGTACTTCTATGTGTAAACAATTTATTATTTTTATCCTGATTAAATAGGAATAATTACTTTAAACTTATATAAAACCATATACAAGTTATTTGCATTAAGAAGAGTTACTTAAAATGATATATAAAACTGTATATACATTATTTGCATTAAGAATAATTACTTGATAATTTTTAAAATGATTAAACTGTATTAATATATTGGCTCTTAAAATACTGATATTGCAATTTGACAGGAATACTTAATTGAAAATATATAATAAATAATTATCATTATCAAATAGGAATGGTTACTTGAAACTATATAATTATTAGCAAAATCATTTGCATTAGATAGAAATACTTGAAATGATCTAATTACTTGCAAATTATTAGTATCAGAAATATTTGAAACCATATAATTACTTGCAAATTATTAGTATTAGATAAAAATACTTGAAACCATATAACTGTGTATAAACAATTAATTATGATTATCACAATGAAAAAGGAATAGTTACTTGAAACCACAGTCCGATTTATTTGCATTAAGAAAAATAACTTGAAGCTATAGTTGTTTAGTCACTTGAAACCATATAAATGGATGCAAAAGAATGAAATATTAAATAACCCAACAAGGGTTAAGTTACTATGATACAAACCAACGAGAAAAAAAATTGTCAGGGAAAGCTCCTGGAACAACCATGCCAGGTGGGTGAGAAAATAATATTAGCTTGGTTCCAGGGGGCAGAGCCCCTAAGCAGCACCTGTCCTCTAATCTAAAAAAAAGTAAAGGCCGGGTTTATTGCCTAGCACCTGAAGTGTTCCAAAATGGGGAATGCTGAGGGAGATCAAGCATTTTTTTGTGATGGCCAAGTATGAACCATACTCCTTACATGGTACTCTACTATAAAATGTCATATCTGACTCAGTGGGAAGTTGGATAAATATCTTATCAGGGTAAGAGATAATTTTAGAATAATCAATGCAGCTTTTTTTTTTTGGAATGATAATTCTAAAATTACAAAAAGCATAATTAACCTACACATTTTGCCAAAAGCTAATGGTCAAATCACATTAAAAGTACTGGTTCCCATCAAATCTTAATAAAAGTACTGGTTCCCATAAAATCATTTAAGTTAGGTGGCAGTGAATGTACTTAATATTTAGACAGATGACTGCTTAGTGTCTTTTTGTGTCATACGAAGCAAAGTTTTGTAAACAACAACTCAATTTGCCAAATTTCAAAACAGGTTCTTGTATAAACTAATCCAAAACAAGAATGCTTCATTCTTGAGATAGTTCATCATATTTGGCAGTCTTTAAGGCATTTTAGGGAATTTAAAAACAAATGGTCACTGCAAATAATCCAAGCCCTATACATGTCTGTTTAGTACTTCAGTTGATAGTCACTTCATCCCAATACAAACTGACCCAGTCAGCTGGGGCTATAGAATACACTGACTACATCTCAGCAGAGGGGTAAGACTGCCCCAATGAATGTCCTGTATATGATACTAAACAATCTGATGGTGAGGCTCCAGTAATGCGGAGTACCCCTTCATTGCCATTGCTCCCAGTGGTAGCACCTGAAAGGGTCTTATTGATGAGTCAAATAGAACTAAACTGTGTGCTTATCCTAAACTGAACTGTTTGAAATAGAACTGTTTACACATATAAAAATGAATTTGGCATTAAATATCCTACAATGGTTGATATACCATAAAACCTAACCAAACCAAATCCAATACAAACACTTTAAAATGTAGTATAATATTTGCATATATATTTCTTTATTATTTAAAAGTGTATCCTCTATAATATTTCCATATTCATTTCTTTATTATACATAATATTTGTATATGTATTTATCAATTAAAAGTGTGCCATATATAATATTTATTTATATATCTCTTTATTATTTAAAAGTGCATCATATCTAATATTTGCATATGCATTTTTTATCTAAAAATGTATCATAATATTTGTATATGTATTAAAAAGTATGTGCTAGAGGTCTGTGTTTCTGTCCAATCAAAACCAAGATTACAAATACTGATTTTTTAGGTATAAAGAGTCTACTCACAACCTTTCTCATATTTACCAACCCCTCTGATCGGGTAGGATATGACACAAGGTCAATTTTTAAGCGGAGTTTAACAGGTTTGAATTCAGAGTTTTCCTTCTCCTAGACTAGTTGCCTCACCAAGGCTGGAGAACCTAGTCTGCCCTACTATTTACCCATAGCTGGAGGGAGAATAATTGGATTCATACCTTTCCCAAGGGTATTAGTGCTATGTGAAATGCAATCAGTCTCATCCAGGATTTGAACTTGTGTCGCCGTATCCATTTCCTATGACGATAACCATTACACCACGGTCACCTACTCACAACCTTTCTATTTCCATTTGTACTTTTACTATACTAACTTGAAACTTAAATAAGAATCTACATTTGTTTAGAACTTGTTTTTTCTTAATATAGTATTTATTTTTTTAAAAAGTTGTAGATAAATCAGCAGGGCTTAGATATACTGACTGCATCTCCAGCATAGGGGTAAGACCCTCTAAAATAGAAAAAAAAGGAGGGGGGTTCTTGAGTAAGACATTAAACTGCACCTGGTTGTGAGGGTCCAATTCTGGACCCTCAAAATCAGGTGCAGCATTTGTTGTTATTACTCTCAATTGAAGTGATATTTCCTATTAGAGTCCCATCTAGGAGCCAAATAGATCTGTTCATAAATTATTAGTATTAGATAGGAATACTTGAAACCATATAACTGTACAAACAAAATGTTATTATTAAATAGGAATAGTTATTTAAAACTATATAATTATGTATAAATTATTAGTACATGGAACCATGTAACTGCAAATTATTTGTATTAGATTTTGGCATTAAATAACCCCAAAAGGATAAACCATAACACTAGGCGGAAGTTGACTCGGATCCTAAATGACAGTACCAATTAGAGCCTCAAATAGATCTGTTTAAGATAATATTTCCAAATCTTATTTTTAATCATTAAAAAAGGAAAAAAGAAAAAGTAATTCATTTCTTGTTTAGGCCAAGAACTTTTCAACATTTTCAACATCTTTCATATAATTATACAAGAATGGAAGTACATTTTCCTTAAGTATGAAATTCAGAAGATCATGATTTAAAAAAAAAAAAAAAAAAAAAAAAAAAAAAAAAATTTGGAGACCAAGTACCTTGGGCCTGAAGGACTAATTATTTTCAATTACTCTACCAATATTGATGATGACATCCTCATTTCCTTATAATTGGCATAGACAAAATAGAAAACCTACACAAAAGAAGAAAATGCTGAAGGTATAAGATGATCACTATTAGCAGGATTTTGCATTGCATAGATGAACACTAGTGGCACAGAAAGTCTGAAAATCAAAAGTTACACCAATGGAGCATCTTGCAAGACTCCAGTCATTAATCAGTCTACCTTCAATTAGATGCACCATAGTTTGTTTCTAATTTTTGAGTGTTATGGATTTTGAACTCAGTTGTCTTTCTCCTAGACTAGTGGGCAACTAAAGCTAGAGACCCTAGTCTTTTCTTCTATTTTATCTAGTTTATATGAGAAGAGATGGAATATGCTTTTTGCCAGGACATTAGTTTGAAGTGAATGCAAACAAACTTGGCTGGAATTTTCAGCCACATAGGAGGATAGTATTTACTTCTTGTGGGGTACTCCACATTAAATTAACCTTGAGTCACACTTTGACCTTATGGCGAGTCAGATGAATATTATCTGGGCTGGAATTAGAACTTAGTACATCAATTTCAGTTTGTACACCTATTACGCCCACTGAACCCCTAAAGACTAATTATAAAATCTAACCATTTATCTATAAATTTGAAAAGTCATTATCATTCCAAAAGTTATTTGGACCATTAAACCCGTTCTTTGCGTTGTTGCTTTTGGTCAATGCATTCTATAGCATTATCTGGTAAACATTCTGTAAGTAAAGAGAAAGGTCTCACTGCTGGATTTTGGCATGTTTTTTTATACCCAGCATAAAGGAAATTAGAGCTCATCCTCCACCTAGAAATATGGAATTGTGGGTATTGAAAATTGTATCATCTGTATAGCTCTTGTATGAGCCAAGCTAGTTGATATATCAGTTACCATTTTTTTTTTTGTGTGTGGAAAAAGAGACCCTTGTATTTAGTTCCATTAACTTAGCCACTTTGGTATTTCTTTCCCAATCTTTCATGTGATTTTCTTATCTCTGGTTTGTATGTAAACTTTTCTCAAGCCAATTGCTTATCCTTATGTTGCATGTAACATTAATCTGATCACAGTATCATATGTTTTTTTACAAAGTTTTTAGGAACTGACAGGGATCTCTCTTTTCAACTCATAGCTGTTCTATCAACTGCATATACACAATTATACACAATTTTTCTACAGTTTTTACCAATTTGATTTGGTTTGGTTTTATGGCATATCAACCATTGTAGGTTATTTAATGCCAAATCCTCTTTATACATATATGATTTATAAAAACATCTTTAAACGAGTCTGAGCTCATTTTTCCCCCCACACAGTTAAATGGTTTAGTATTTCTATCTAACATGAATATTTCTATTTACTATTAACCATTTGTTTGCACACATTGAAATGGATATACACATATGATTTGCAAATGAATAGTTCATATGTAATTTCATTTTCAAATGAGTTAGAACTAATTTATTTGTACACTAGTATTGCTATTGTTTCTATACCATTAAATGGTTTCTATTCAACACTATTTATTCATTTGGATACAGTCAAATGGTTCCAAGTATCACAAGCAATTCACGTGATGAACCAGAGCCTGTATGTCATGCAGGGAATCCCCATGGCATGGAGGTGCCCGTGGTGTAATGGTTATCATCACAGGATATGGACACGGCAACAAGAGTTCAAATCCTGGACCTGACTGATTGCATTTCACATAGCACTAATACCCTTGGGAAAGGTATGAATCCAAATATACTCCCTCCAGCTATGGGTAAATAGCAGGGCAGACTAGGTTCTCCAGCCTTGGTGAGGCAACTAGTCTAGGAGAAGGACAACTCTAAATTCAAACCTGTTAAACTCCGCTTAAAAATTGACCTTGTGTCATATCCTGCCCGAGCGGAGGGGTTGGTAAATATGATCACAAACAATTCAATTAAACATAAGCCAATTAAATGGTCAAACAGTCCTATTTGAACCATAGATAGGACCCAATCAGGTGTGACCACTTCAGGTCAGAGTGGACCTGGGAGCAATGACAATGAAGGAGTACTCCACATTTTGCAAAGCCCCAAGTCTGGAGCCTCACCATCAAATGCAGTTTAGTGTCATATCTAGGACACTCATCGAGATGCCTTACTCCTCTCCAGAGATGCAGTTAACATATTCTAAAGCCCCAGCCAACTGGGCTTTACCATTTTGCTTTGAAAATAAATGCTGTCCATAGTAACAAGAATATACTGAAGTTTTGAACAATTTTAGATTATTCACTAACCTTAATTTTATGTGGAAGGATGCTCCGAAAGTAATGCCTCTTATTTATTCCTATTTACAACGGATACAGGGATCACAATGACACCAATGGATAGAGCAAGTTTTCAGCTACAAAACAATATTTTTTCACTAAGTACCCACAAGCGGCTATGTATTTTCACATAATGAACCAGAGCCTGTATGTCATGCAGGGAATCCCCATGGCATGCTGTTTGGTTTGTTAGGTTTTATGGCATATCAACCTTTGTAGGTTATTTAATTCCTAATCATTTTTAAACAAATAATCAGTTCTATTTCAAACAATTCAGTTTAGCCTGAACACATGATTTAATTATCCAAAACATATCTATTTCAAGCTATTCAGTTTATTCAAACAGTTCTAATTCAAACAATTTAGTTTAGTATAAGTATAGATTTTCTTTACACACAGTTGAATGTCAAAACAGTTCTATATTAAACAATTTGGTTTAGCATAAGTACAATCTCAATGTCAAAAACAGTTCCATTTCAAACTATTCAGTTTAGCGTAAGTACACTGTTTAATTGTAAAAAAAAACATTTCTATTTCAAGCTATTCAGTTTAGTCAAACAGTTCTCATTCAAACAATTCAGTTTAGCATAAGTACACAGTTTAGTTCTATTTAAACCATAGATAGGATCCTATCAAGTGCTACCATTCCAGACCAGAGAGTGATGACAATGAAGGGGTACTCTCCATTCTCCAAAGCTCCAGCATTACTGGAACCTCACCATCAGATTGTCTAGTGTCATATCTAGTACACTCGGTGGGGGTGGGGGGGTTATACCTCTCTGCAGAGGTGCAGTCGGTGTATTCTACAGCCCCAGCCGACTGGGCAAAAATGGCATGCTGGCAAACATGCTGCACTGCAACATCATAATCTGCATGTCATGCTTGTTATGTGCATTTCATTTGGTTTCTTTGTTTAATGGCATATCAACCTTTGTGGGTTATTTAATGCCAAATCTATCCTTGTAGCAGTACTATTTAACCCAAAGCTCGGAGGATAAGGAAGTTCATATCTTTCCTAAGGGTTTTAGTCCAAAAGTGAACATAATAGTATAATTGGAGCTCAAACTTACTTCAAGCCTGTTTTCTAGGACTTTAACCATAACACCAAAGGGACTTCCCCTATGCACATTTCATAGCTCTTGGTATTTTTTGTTTTGGTCAGGCTGAGAACTGTCTTTTTACATTCTTTAAATCTCAGAACATGACTTTCTTTTATCTATTTATTTTTATAGCTTACTGTCAGATCATGTAATCTTAGGATACTAAGACACAGAGATGCATTATTTTCATTTTTATCTAAAAATATATTTGAGTCATTTACAGCTAACATTAAGACTGGATTAGGGTCAGTTCAGTGTTTGTCATTTTAAGCTTGGGGCTTGAGATTAATTTCTTCTTGAATATTACAATAACTATCAAGATTTTTTTTTACACAACTGAACAGATATCAATAACAATATCAACCATACAAAAACTTAGGCACCTTACTTTTCCTCTGCTTCATGTCACCCTGTCAGTGAGGCTTAGAATATGCCCACAGAGACTGGGGTTCAATCCTAGGTAGAATCATACCAAAGACTTAAAAAGATGGTACTGAAATGACTCAACCTAGGATTGAACCCTGGTCTCCTGGACCATTGGCGAACTCTCTACTCATTAGGCACACAATTCCATAACCTCTCAGTATAAAATAACCCTAAAGGGGTTGACATGCAATTAAAAGCAATCAACCTGCTACATGTGTAAAAAAAAGTCTATAATAATGATTATGAAAATGTCTATTAATTATATGTGAATCAATATTTTTAAGTAATAGTTTTTCAAAGCTCAAAATATAAAATAGAATACATGTGAAGGATTCTCTGTGGCATAGTGATTAAAGTGCTGGATTGCAGCCTCAAAGTAAGCAAGTTCAAATTCCAGTAATGCCATTACTTTCACTTTTGTACTAATGCCATTAGGAAAGGTACGAACCCTCTTATCCTCCCAGTTATATGCTAAATACTATCACTGCTGTCTTACAATGGTGGCTTTGGCATTAAATAACCTATGAAAGTTGATATGCCATTAAACAAAGAAATCAAACCAAACCATAATATACATGTGCCAGTTGCTCTTGTAGCTTAGTTGGTAAAGCAGCCAGTAGAGATAGCATGCTTACTAGAAGTAGAAAGAGGTGTGAATTTATATCTCATTAGGTGGTTAAGCCTTTATTATTGTTTTTGATATGCACTATTCTTTGCTGTCATAGAAATAATGATCCAAATGGGTTGTAATAAAAAGTTACTAAAACTGAAAATATACCATAGCCCGATATGGCTATGGTGAAACGTACATTGAATGTCGATAAAGATAGAACATAGGATTTTGAAATTCGAAAAACACGTAATGACTTCTTTATTCAGGTACGTACCTTTTTATTACTTTTGAGTTTTAAGGTTCTTCGACATAAGGAGAGAGACACAATCTTTCTATTCTGGATTTTTCATCTGTCCCCCCAACATGAGTGGCACCTGCCACAAAGGTCTCCGCGAGCAAGCGAAAACCAACCGTCTTCCTCCGAGGCAGGTCTCATCTCAACTCACTGACTTTTTCAAAATCTCCCAAAATCCTCCGTGCGCTTCCGGTGCATGACGTCATTCACATTCGCTAGCCTCCGTTTCCCATCTTGGGCTATTGTGACATCTCTGAGTGACATTTGCGTGCTTGCGCGTGAACACCTGCGCTAATGTTGCACTTAAGTAACCCATGCACCGAGCCGAAAGGTTCTCAGCCTAACTAAACCCAAAGGCATAAACTGAAATCCCTCGGCCATTATGTTACAAAAATATGAAAGAAAATACTAATCAAAATAAATAATCATCATGAAATGTAGTGAGTCAATTGGTTGGTTTTATGGCATGCTAACCTTTATTGGCTTATTTAATACCAAAGTCTACCTTTTTTTTTTAAGCAAGCAATTATATGATTTCAAGTAACCATATTTACCAACCACTCCGCTTGGGCAGGATATCACACAAGGTCAATTTTTAAGCAGAGTTTTCTTTCTCCTAGACTAGTTGCCTCACCAAGGCTGAAGAACCTAGTCTGCCCTACCATTTACCCATAGCTGGAGAGAGAATAATTGGATTCAAGGGTATTAGTGCTATGTGAAATGCAATCAGTCTCATCCAGGATTTGAACTCGTGTCGCCGTGTTCATTTCCTACGACGATAACCATATGATTTCAAGTAACTAATGATAATAATCATTAGTAAACAATAATGTCAAGTGACGATTCTTAATACTAATAATTTGCACACAGTTATATGGTTTCAAGTATTCTTATCTAATATTAATAATTTGCACAGAGTTATAGTTTTGAATAACTATTCCTATTTAATATATTTTGGTAGAGATCTGAAAAAACTATTGTAATGGGTGTCACTGGTACATTCACCAAAGAATTGGTACAGGGACTGGAGGAATTGGAGATAAGAGGATGAGTGGAGACCATCCAAACTACGGCATTAAGATTGGCCAGAATACTAAGAAGTGTCCAGAAGACTTCAGGAGACTTGCTGTCACTCAGACTCTAGTGGAAAATTATCAGCTAACACAGGTGTGAAAAACTCTTGTGATAATGTTTTATTTGGACAGTTATATGATTTCAAGTATTCCTATCTAATACTAATAACTTATAAACAATTCTACTTGATCCATAGATGGGACCCTAACAAGCACTATCATTCCAGATCAGAGAGTAATGATAATAAAAATGTGACTACACTCCTTAGAGCTCCAGAACTGGAGCCTTATCACCAGATGCAGTTTGTTATGAGAGACTCTTTTGAAGATGCCTTATCCCTCTGCGGATATTGAAATTAGGTCTACCAACAGGCCATTACT
Organism: Sepioteuthis lessoniana; assembly: GCA_963585895.1. Lineage (NCBI taxonomy): Eukaryota > Metazoa > Mollusca > Cephalopoda > Myopsida > Loliginidae > Sepioteuthis > Sepioteuthis lessoniana. The sequence goes on along the minus strand of OY757924.1, from coordinate 71,985,049 downwards.
TGTAGTTATTCAAACAGCTTTAAAAATAAAAAATAAAAATAAAAATTGATCCAAAGCCTAAAAAGGAGATAAGTTGTCATTTTTAGTACCTTGACTTTTCTAGTTTCTTTTTAATAAATACCGTAACATTCCCAGCATTTCTAACTATTCACACATTTCAGGCTAATGACCTAATTTTGGTTGCTATATTCACAAAGTTTTTGTCTTAAGATATTTTGTATCAGTTAATTTAATTTCTTAATCTTAGTTATTTCATCCTTGTAACCTGGCCCCAGAGTTTGAACTCACATGCCTGGGGATATCATGTTTCAGTTAATCCCCATCCCTAGGGTTAGGGTTTAGTGGAAAGAAAAGCAACTTTACAAGGGAAAAATAACAAAGTGAATTAGCTGATCTATGATATCACAAGGAATGGACAGTAAGATGAGAACAGTCTACTTTTGTGAATTGAATAAAAGAGATCATTTCAAAATTCCCTCAAGGTTACTAACTATAAGACACCTGAAGAAAGCTGGAGAGTAGAGTGGCTGAAGCATTGTGAATATAACAACCAAGATGAGGATAATAGGCAGAGATGGGTAAATAGTATAAATAACAATCCCTCATCTAAGAAATTTAGATGGGAGTGGCCTAAAGGTTTTTCACTTGACTCTGATGGTAGGAAGGAAATGGTACATTGTGTCTCAAAAACCCACTCATGTTTATTTTGATGTTACATTTCTATGAACCTGTCATTCCTTCATTTATAAGATATCACTCCCACCCTTAAGAGACAGTAACTTAAACCCAAAATTAGTTGACTGTCTCTCCTGAAGAACACCAACTGGTAACTTTTTTAATCTAACAAAACTTTCAAATACTATATGATTGCTTATAACCAATCAGTGAACACAGCTATGATTTTTACTTTTTCATAGTTATTCCTGCAAGGATTAAACTATGACCCTCCACCTGTCAATCACACTACCATTTTTCTGCAGGGTTGTTGGTGGAGAACATTGTATGACATATTTCTAATTGTTTTGACCAACTTATGACACAGAATGGAAAATGAGATATAACTTAGTAAAAGGAAAATAAGGCCTGCATTCTGGTACTTTTGCCAGCATCTTCTAGGCTCACCAGTAGAATAATACAGCCCAGGCAGCTGGGGCTGTAGAATAAACCAACTGCATCTCTGCAGAGGGGTAAGACTCCCCCAACGAGTGTCCTGTATATAACATTAAGCAATCTGATGGTGAGGCTCCAGTCCTGGAGCTTTGGGGAACATGACGTACTCTTTCATCGCCATTGCTCCCAAGTCCACTCTAATTCAGAGTGGTAGCACCTGATAGGATCCTATCTATGGATCAAACAGAACTGCTTGACATTTAAACTGAGTAAATAATTGACTGATGTCAAATCAAATTCTTAGAAATAGAGTAAACAAACGACAGATGTTTAATTGAATTGTTAGTGATACATAGAAATACTTGGAATCATTTGACTATGCGCAAATGAATGAATAGTGTTGAATAGCAATACTTGTAACTACTTTAATGTGTGCAGACAAATAATTAATATTGAATAGAATTATTAGTGTTAGATTGCAATTATTGAATCCATTTAACTGTGTAAAAATGATAGCAATACTAGAATGCAAACAAAGTAGTTCTAAATCATTTAAAAATGAAATTACCTACAAGCTGTGTGCAAAATGACTGATGATAAATTGTGACTGTTATATAGCAATACTTGGAATCATTTAACTGTGCACAAAAAAAAAGAGTTCAGGCTCGTTTAAAAATGTTTTCAACAAAATGTGTTTACAACTCTCTCTCTCTCTACATTATATATATATATATATATATATATATATATATATATATATATAACAGGATTTGGCATTAAATAACCAACAATGGTTGATATGCCATAAAACCCAACAATCCAGTATAACGTGTAATTATAGTTTTAAGAAAATTCATTAATATTCTGAGAATTCTTCTTTGGTTTTATTGTTTAAATGACATTTTGACTGGTACCTTCTCTGGCCTTCTTCAAATGTAATATACACCTCCTTAAATGAATCAACCATTGTTCTTAAAACAGCATCAAACAATTTTTCTTTTACATGAAATTGCTCTTTTCTGTCAACAGCATCAATTGCAGAGGGTAAAACTCTCATAAAAGGGCTGTCCAGAGTATGACACTAAACTGCATCTGGTAGTGAGACTCCAGTTCTGAAGCCCTGGTGAGTGTAAAATCACCTCATCATTACCATTACTCTCAAGTCCACTTTGACCTGAACTGTTAGATGTTCATCTACAGGTCAAATAGATTTGTTTGAAAATTATTAGAATTGGATAGGAATACTTGAAATCATACAACTGTGTGCAAACAAATGATTATTATAGAATAGAATTATATTAAATGCGAGATAATATTTAAAACTATTTAACTGTATGCAAATTATTTGTATTAAGAATAGTTACTTGAAGCTATAACTGTTTATTAAGGATTATTATTACTAGTTACTTGAATTATGTGTAAACAAATGACTCTTACTGAATAGAATTATGCTAAACCATATAATTGTATATGAATTAGGATTAGATAGGAATAACTGATATCATAACTGTGTGAAAAACCCCTTGAGAAACAACTACACAAAAAATAGGAATATGAATGTACAATGAATGAAATTCCTTAACCTCTAAGCATAAAATAGCTCTAGGTGGGTTGACATGCTATTAAAATCAACCAATCAATGAAATTGTTTTCAGGCCTTTACATTTTTAAATTTTATTTTGTATCTTGTTTCTGTTTAGAAGCCACAGTGAGTTGAATTCTGGATTGGTCTGGCTTATATATATATATATATATATATATATATATATATATTTCTGATATCTTAATGTATGCTGCTTCCTTAATTTGAACAATGAAAATAAGAAGTTTAATTACATTAATGATTCTCCTGTAATTTCATTCACAATTTTGACATTTTACTTTTAATAATTTTATTCATAATTCATCAAGTATTTTTGGGATTTGTCTTTCTGCTATTATATAACACAAAGATGTCTTGAGCTACAGCTACCAAATTTTCACTGGTTCTTCATATAACTGTGGATTATGTTCTGTGGCATATATTTTTTATCACTAAGAATATTCAGACTATTGTCTTCATCGTTATACGCACAATGTTTTAGCCAATATGTCCTTCAGCTTTCTTCATGTCAAACACCGGAGCCTACACAGAACCTCGAAATGAACCCTTTATTTGAACCACAGAGGTAGACTATTCCAATACTTTTAACCATGACCAGGTACAGGTGTTAAGTTATAGTAAGTTGTTATTCTTACCTGTAGTTTTTTTTTAACCTCTCCCTGACATACTATCTTTGAATGTTCCTCTAGCCTTACTTTTAATGAGTGGTTTGTCTCACCTTTGAATACTCTATCATAACTGCCTGGGATGGAGTACACACAATTCTTGGTCATGTATTCCGAGACATTTCCAAAGAGTCATGCAGCTGGTGAATACTGTCCTGATATCATATAGAGGGCAAATTTTTCAATTTTGGGGGGGCTAGGCTTTTGACATTGGATAGACAGACTGTGGTGAGTTTTCAGGAATCGTTCTCTCTTGTTCAATCTAGATTTCTTGGAGCTGATGTTATTATACTCTCTGAGTAGATGTTACAACGGAGGTTGTCTCTTAAACTCTTTATTTCCTCCTGATAAACATCACGGTCGCTACTGATGGCTTTCGCTCAATGTTGAAAGTAACGAATGATTCCTTTCTTTACATTATATGAATAATGTGAGTTGAAGTTTAGGTACTGTCCAGTGAAGGTTGGCTTTCGATACACAAATGACCTGAATCTTTGCTCCATGTAATTTATCAGTACATCTAGGAAGGATAACTTGTTGTCTTGTTCTTTCTCCATAGTGAACTGTATAGATGATTGGATTGAGTTCACATGATCTAGTAGTATTTGAACATCTTCCCGATGCGGTCAGAGGATGAATATATAATCAATGTATCAAAGCCACAATATTTGTGGTACAAGATCTTTGTTCTTACGAAGGATCTGCAACAGCTTCCTTTCCATCTTCAGAGTCAGATCTTCTTTACATAAATCAGGTCTGTCAATTTGTGCTTTATTTATCCACCTTATCTTATCCATTACAGTAGCATTACCTTTGTCTGCTGGTAGGATTATAATGTTTTCATCACTCTGAAATGATTTGAGGGCCAGTCTTTCTTCCTTTGAAATGTTTGGCTTCAGAGGCTTTGATTTTTCTAGTGCTTGTCTCACTTTCCATCTTAGCTCATCTACCTAGGCCTTAGGAATTTTCAAGGCTGCCTCCTCGATTGGGCCTACCAAATCTAAGTAAGGAATCCACTTGATGGTCATGGTGTAGTTGAGACCCTTATTTAGGACATGAAATACCTGAAGAAGGCTGAAGAACATATTGGCCAAAATGTGAGTATAACAATGAAGAAGACAATAGTCCGAATATTTTAACTGATAAAAATTACCAAATTTTGTCTCAAAAGTTTAGACAAATAACTATATAACAAATGCTAAAATTGGATTCTTACTTTGTTAGCTAAACAGAATATTCATCTTTTTATTTAACTGTCACAAGAAAATCAAAACTAAGAAAAAAGTCTACGTTTGTAGTAGAAGCAATGGCCACCAGATATCCGTAAGTATAAACCTCTCTGACATTATGGGATTACCTCCCTTGTCTGATAGAGTTTCTGCTGGTGACCATTGGATGGTGTTGTCAAGGCAGTATATAGGAGGACTGCATAAAAGTCTCACTCTTTCTCATTTACCTCTGAGCAAGTCCACCTAGCACTTATGCCAGGTGGGTAGTTGAAGATTGATCATCTGATCTCAGGTGGCCCTTCCCGAAGACTATCCCTGCTTTGTACGGTTGAGTTTATTGTTTGCTGCTCAAGGTACCTTAAAAGGAAAATACTAACAGGACCAAACATTTTTTTGATCAGCAGCACATAAGTCTCAATTTGTGAGTGGCTTCCAACTATAAGACATCTTTGTGTCATATATTGACTTGGTGGGAAGACAGGTACATTCTTATTACTTGAAGCATGCCTTGAAACAAGACCAAATTTTAGTCCCAGAAGACAGAGACATCTTCGTCTTCAACAAACCTCATGTCGCATTGAACTCAACATCATAGAATAATAGATGTGCCCGTGGTGTAATGGTTATCGTCACAGGATATGGACACAGCAATACGAGTTCAATTCCTGGACAAGACTGATTGCATTTCACATACCACTAATACCCTTGGGAAAGGTATGAATCCAGTTATTCTCCCTCCAGCTATAGGTAAATAGTAGGGCAGACTAGGTTCTTCAGCCTTGGTGAGGCAACTAGTCTAGGAGAAGGAAAACTCTGAATTCAAACCTGCTAAACTCCGCTTAAAAAATTGACCTTGTGTCATATCCTGCCCGAGCGGAGGGGTTGGGTAAATAGGATCATAGAATAATAGACATTACACAATTTCCTAAACTTGTTCATACACAGGTATATTTCACACAACCAATTTACATCATGTACATACACAAAACTGAATATATGTGCTTTAATCAAGCAGGTGACATTTCCACACTAGAGGGAACCACTCTGAAACTGGTAGACAAATTCACCTACCTAGGAAGCAGTGTCTCATCAACAGAAAAAGACATTGACACGCGGCTAACGAAGGCATGGACAGCTATCGATCATATGGAAACCTGACCGATAAAATGAAACACAGTTTCTTCCAGGCAGCAGTCGTGTCGATACTGCTGTATGGATGCACCACTTAGACCCTAACAAAATGACTGGAGAAGAAGCTAGACGGCAATCACACAAGAATGCTGCGAGCAATACTGAACAAGTTCTGGCAGCAACACCCCACAAAGCACCAACTATACGGCCACCTGCCTCCCATCACGAAAGCTCTCCAAGTTAGATGAACCAGACACGCAGGACACTGCTGGAGAAGCAAGGACGAGCTCATAAGTGATGTACTCCTATGGACCTCCTACATATGGCCGAGCAAAGGCAGGACGACCAGCTCGAACATACATACAGCAGCTATGTGAGGATATGGGATGTAGCCCTGAAGAGCTGCTGGAGGCGATGAACGATAGGGAAAAGTGGCGAGAGAGGGTCAAGGATATCCGTGCAAGCGGCACAACATGATGATGATGACATACACTAATGACATTTCTTCATACACCTTTTTATGCACTTATTTCTCATTTCATTTTGTATTCATTCTGTAAAGTTTGCTCAGGCAATAAAATATGTTGTTTATTCAATGTGATTATTCTTATATTTGTTCCATATGAAGAAACAATATTTAAACCAATAACAGGTCTTCTACAGCATTTGCTTACAAGTCCCGATAAAAACATACGAGGTTTAATTAATGTAATGGTTATCATCAAAGGAAATGGAATTGAAATTGGTGTCCTAAGTTCAAATTCTTGGAGAAGCTGTTTGCATTTCACATCGCTCTAATACTCTTAGAAAAGGCATGAATCTTCGGTTCTCTCTCCAACTATGGATAAATAGTAGGGCAGACTGGGTTCTTTAGCCTTTGTAAGGTAACCAGTCAAGGAGAAAGAAAACTCTGAATTAGACCAGCTTTACTCCACTTAAAAATTGAACTTGTACTGCATCCTGCCTATGGTGGAGGAGTTGGGTAGATGCATCCAAAAAGTTAGTAGTTAAAAATCTTGTCTATAGGGCAGGTTTTCAGCAAGTTATTAATTTTAATTCCCTTAAATGTCAGAATGTCATTCTTTAGCATTTAGAGCAGAGGTCTCAAGCTTATAGGCATGAAATAACCTTTGTGATTGTGGAAGAACTACAGTAGGCCAAATATAGTGGAATTTTTTTTTGGGGGGGGTCGGTCCACCATTTTCTCTAGTCATGGTGCTAATAGGCCACTAGGAAGACTCAAATTGAGTGTGTAGGTAACAAATGTGGGTAGTATATGAACTTAGAAAAAAAAATTTCAAGTCCAATATGAATAAAAATAAGAAACATTTCTTTTTAAAAATCTTTAATTGTATTTAAAACTAGGTTAAATAACTTTGTTTTTTTCTTTGCACCATTGATCTGTACAGGGAGGAAGGGGGGCGCCTCCACATTCTTTTTTTTTTTTCTTTTAGTTTTCATATAGTTAAAAATAAATCTACATTCATATTTAAAAAAAAAAAAAAAAGTCACTAAATTTCTTATTAATTCGGATACCTCCTTCCCCTCCAAAATGAGTTAGTTCAATCGAGATGAACAAAAACTCTCGTTGACATTGCAAGTGAGTTTGATTCTCACCGGGTGCCTCATACTTCTGGCCTCATACTAAACTAAGCTTAGTAAATGACTGGCGCCTGGCTTTGAGTAATGATTAGCAAGCTAGGCTATGAAACCATTGTTTCCGAGTTCGATTCTGACTAGCCTTGCGTTACTTTAAGCAAAGCTTAAGTGACAACGAAAGAATGACGAGTGGTTTGTTATTAAATTCATTATAAATGAATGAGAAAATGTTGATATTTCAAAAAATATATAAAATAAAATAAATTAACGAAAAAAAGGAAAAGAACTCTTAAATTTATTAAGTTTATAACCCAAAACTGAAAACACACATAGAAGATATTTTCTTTTTATTAGACTAAGAGGAGGGAGAAGAAAAAAGTACTTTGTGACCCGCCGCAAAAGAATCTGCCCTGTAAAATTACAGAAAATATGTGTGGATTTCAGATGATGGTTTGCGATTTGATAACAAAAAAAAAAAATCAGATGATGGTGATCGGGTCGTTGTCGTGTAGTTTCGTAACACAGACTGAAAATAATTATTAGAGAGAGAGAGAGATACCTGTGGTATGTGTGTGTAAGTTCGGTAGGAAGAAAAAAAAGAAAAAAAGGTGATATGGGCAAACCAGGTAGGTAGAAAGGGGAAAAAAGAAGCAAAGTTTGCAAATGAATAACTTTGCAACAGTCAATAATTATTCATCTATTTAAGATTGTTGCTTCACTTTCTCAGACATTTCTACTAAAACCCAAAACTATGTTGGCCCCATTTTAGGAAAAATGAGTTCACATGTTAAGTTAAACCCCATTTTCTTTTTTTTTTACTTATCTAACCCCTTACCATAAGAGTCCTTGGCGTCATTAGAAGGATTAATTTACGGACCAATTCATTTCACAAAAATACAAATCGGGTACAACGTTTGATTATCTAAAACAGAATACAGCCGATGTAGTTCAGTTTTAGAATAATATTTTTTTGTTTTGTTTTTTTTTTTAATATGGTTATATTTTTTAATTATTCATTTTATCTATTTTTCACCACAAAACGGAAAGATGTTTAAAAAAACACACAAAAACAAAAAGGAGGATACACTTTAATTTATTTAAACAAAGTCAAAACAATATTTATTTACAATTTTGTTCAACTGTATTCCATTCGGGACCACTATTCGTATATTGTACCAAAATACTTTTTTTAATGAACATCATTACAATCGTTACATATGTTCTATAAGAATTGGTACATTTGAGGTATATAATTTAAACAAATATAACAATTATTCTGGGACATAGTTAGTACTTTTATGAAGACTAATAAAATTAAAATGTGGAGGAGAGAAAAAAAAAATCAAACATTAATAAACAGTATTTATGAAATATTAATTTTATCCTTATTGTTATAAGAAAATGTGATAATTACTAGAATAATATACCATAAGTCTTACTGAAGACAAGTTGAGTACTAAATATCTTGTTTTCTTTTCTTTAAAGAAGCGAATTTTTGTTGTGATTGGAGTTTATATATATATATATATATATATATATATATATATATATATATATATATATGAATGAGAGAGAGAGATAATGCAAATTGGTACATATAATATATGAAATGTTTAAAACAAATTATTTATTTAAAGTCGTATAGAAAAAAAAATCCAGTAGTGTTGATAGTATTTTTTTAAATCTCCTTCCCCGCTAACGGCATGAGGATAAGCTTTGGTACCGTCAATTTATGCTATAGGGTGGGGCAGTCGACCCTAGTCACGTATTCTATCTTTGCGTAGGTGGAAAAAATGTCATTATCTATTGGGTTCATGTAGAAAAGGGCCCTTCTCTTATTATTAGAGATTATCTATGACGAAAATCGTATGAGACGACAAGTAAAAGAATTTAAAAGGTTAGCCAACAGACGTAGTGAGTTCTCAATAGTTGGAGAACTTTTTTAAAGTTACATAAAGTTAATGAATTGTTTAAATTTAGATTCATCGGGTCAAGAAACATTCGTATGTATGTGACAAGTGGAATTTAGGTTTCGTTTACTGTTGATTTGTTTTCAAATGCAAAATTTTGACATCGTTATACTCATTCACGTCAGTTGTTTAACGAGACTGGCACACACGCAATTGTCTCGTGTAGCTATGCAGTGAAAACTCCCCTTGTAGATAATGACAATTTTATACGTACACAAATACTTTGTTAAAAAAAAAAAAAGAAAAAGTTCTTTTTCCTACCACCTACCTATTATATTCCTACATTTCGATCAAATAAAAAGGTATCGAAGTATAAACCAAAGAAAAACGTTCTGGGCTTAAGAACGAAACTTTGTGTTCATCAAGTGTCGTGACGATTAAGTTCAAAATAGTTTCAAGTCACAATTTGTGAAAAAAAAAGTTTGCAAATTAATTGTGTAGGCGGATTAAATAATAACGAATCTTTTAGGGATATTTTTTCTAGACTTTGAAACGGAAAGATTTTAGATTTTCATAAAGCTAAGGAAGATAAGTAAATTATTTTTAAGCAAAGTTTTTTCTGGTAGTGGATACATACATCACACGCACATAGATGTGTAAATAAATAAATATAAAAACTTTTTAATTAGAATTTATTCATAGAATAATCTGGAATACTATAATTATTAGGACCTGCTCGGTATGTTTTTGTAGACTTGGTTTAGTTTCTATCACTTAAAAAGGAAAAAGAAAATGATCGATGTGTATTTGAACATACTATAGTAAAGATTACGAAAACTATTTTATATTTCAAACAAATCAAACGAAGAAGGAATCGAAATATAAAAAATACAATCTTAACTCTCAAAGTTCAGCCATGAATTAAAACTAAATTGACAGCCTGTATTATTTTTAAAGTTTTGTTGCATTTTGAAAATAAGATAGATCATTTAAAGAGGGAAAAACATACAAAAGAAAAAAAAACATAAATGGGCGGTCGGGTTTGGCTGGCTGAAAACGCACAATGATACAACAGAAACAACGATGATACAATTCACTGAAATAACCTGTTTTAAAACAATCAACAAAGCTATTTTATTTACCCTTTTGTGAATCTAGTAACGAAAGACCCTTATTTAAATTATTTTTCATATAACAAAAACAGGATGCTAGCCAAACTTTACAATTAGTACAAAAAATAAATAAATAAATAAATAAATAAATAAAATAAAAATCGTTAGTTCAGAATATTTTTTTTAAAGTTACCTATGGTTCTTTCCCCAATACAAAAAGTTTTTGTTGATTTTTTAAAACTTTTTTTGTGTTTTCGTTTTTTGGCTTTTTTGTTTTTAACAAATATCTCGTACACGAAAAGTAAAAAGCAAGGATGTAAGGAAACTTACATTATTTTCTGTGTTTCGTCCGTCGATGGTAACATCATTGTTAAAATCCTTGCTGCTCCTGGAGGACATAATGTGTGTGTAAAAAAAGATGATGTGAGAGAGGCTCCGACGGCAATAATATTAATAAAATGGGAGAGAGTGCGTATGGCAGGTCTATTCCAACCATGGTACTTCAACGACGTCTGCATAACGAGACTTGTTCGAGATGACACTCGAGCCTTTAGACGTACACATACTTACAATTACTTTTATTTTACATCCTCACACGTACTTACTTAATAGTTAAATGTACAAACTGTACAATACTTTTATTTACATTTACTACGATACGCATATGCACCTTGTTGTAGGATGACGGGCACTTTATAAAAATATTACACTACACACAGACGCACACAATAGACCAATAATAATAAAAGTTTTAAACAAAAAGTTTTAACTGGACACTTGCACAGCTACCGCACTGTGTAGGAATTTATTTATTTATTTATTTATTTAGAATCAACATTATTAGTCATCGGTTTTTCTTTTTTCTTTTTCCCTTTTCATTTTATTTATTCATTTAATCATTTATTTTATTTGTTTATTTTTTTATTCATTTTAAACTGTTACATCACAGAAAAAATAAGTTAAAAATAAGAAATTGAAATGACATAACTAATAAAATTCAAACTGTTACGGAATTAAATCAATTATTTAATAATTTTAGAAATTTTTTTAAATCGATTTTATTGCCAATAAGCATATCTTATTTAAATATCATTTAAACTTTGATTTAAAAAGAAGAAGTTTAATTTATATTAAAAGTTTTAACTGGACACTTGACTTAGGGATTGTGTAATTGCTTGTGTAAGAATTACTTTTATTTTATTTTATTTTGGGGGAAATCGACTTTATTAGTCATCTTTTTTCATTCTCTATAACTTCTCTCTTCTTTTTTATTTTCCTTCCTTCCTTTCTTTCTTTTCTCCAATAATTCGTTTATTTGTTTTAAACGGCAACACCACTGAACGTGAATTAAATTAAAACTATAAAAATAAAATAAATTGAATGATGATTTTTTAAAAATTGTTTTATAACAGTTGAATAATTCAAGGACATTCTAAAATCAATTTTATTATCAATAATTGAACAAAAAGATTAGAAAAAAACTTTTTTCATGAACTTTACGAAGCATCAAATATTTGAGAAACGTGAAAACTGAACATTAGATAAAGTAGTTGTTGTTAAAACACTACTACCAACAACAAAAATAAAATAAAATATAATAATAATTAGAAGAAGAAGATGAAATTCAGATAAAAATCATTTTAGAATAATTGAAATACTTTACGTAAAATTCTAGAGAAAGAACTTTAAACATTCATTAAAAACTTTTAAAAAATCGTTTGATTGATTTTTGTCGACTTAAAATGCATCATCTGATTTGTTTTCTTTCTTTCTTTTTTTACCTTCAGATTTGAATGCTATTTTAGGCTTGTTCATTGTGTATTTTACTTTTAGTGAAAGCGTTGAGGACAAACATAATCTCTTGGCTACAAGAACAGGTTTCTACCAATTGTTCTTTAATATCATTTTTGTTGTTTTTGTTGTTGTTATGATCATGATGATAATGATGATTTTCACTATCCCTCAAACTTTTGGCTAAAAAATTTTCTAAATTACATTTCTTTTGTTTTCATTATTATTAGCTATTATTGTTTATTTTATATCATCACCAACATAATATACATTGAAAAAAAAATTATTTACTTACACACTAGCACTTCTGTCTAGGATCAGAATGTCACTCAATGAGGATCAAAATATCAATCTCTGACCTTCTGACTAAGATCAGTACATCACTACTTTGCTCTTTGATGAGGATCAAAATATCAATCCCTGACTCACTGACTAGGATCAGAATATCACTTCCAGGCTTTTTGATGAGGATCAGAATATCACTCCCTGGCCCTTTGATAAAGACCAGAATATCTCTCCATAGCTCTTTTAAGAGAGAGAGAGAGAGAGAGAGAGAGAGAGAGCATAATTAGATATACTTATAGGACTTTACACTCCTATAAATTATTTTGGGCGGTATGCCACTTGTTCCCACAAAGATGTCGGACGCTCACATATTCAGTCTCGGGAAACCATTGGCCAAGAGGACCACGTGACTTGCTTAAAACTACGTCCGCACATAAATTCTCGTCCTGTGTTCGGAGCCACCTACAAGACGCGTATTTTCTATAAATATGTCGTCTTCAAACACCCTTGTTCTCTTTTACCAAATTTCTTCGCAGCCGCAACACACTCCCTCCAGCGTGAATCAACTGGAGAGCAAAGCAACAACATGGATGGGTCTCGCAGGCATTCAAAATATACATTGACTATGAGACGCTTTCCAGTTTCAGAGAAACTGCCCGTTTCTAATCATAAAAAAAGGACATTTTAAATATGTAATCCTTTTATAGCTTTGTTGTGTTAGACACACACACACACACACACACACACACACACACACACACACACACACACACAAACTCACACATATACACACACTATTATTTTGTTAGTAGACTTAGAAATATTTTTTATGTATCAATGTAAATTTTATTATTATAGTATATAAATTTGTTTTTGTTCGACGCCTTGTTTTAAATGTTCATTTTGTCCGCACCGTTTTACAACCTTTATTTGTTTCATATCTTTTACTCATTTGTTTCATTGGCTTTCTTCATTTACTACTTTATCCATCTGCCTATATTATGCCTATTCTACTTTAATTCTAAACTAAAACATTAAACTTGTGGGAAATATAAAAATACATATACAGATAAATACAATATTACTACTACATACTACATTACTTAATCTTTAAAATCATAAACAAACAGAAGTGGTGATCCATATGTATATAACCAAGTTATTAATGATGGAAACTATGCAATTATATCAATATGATTGATAATAAAGTAAAATCAATGATAGTTATAGGATTTACACTCCTATATTTTAAAATGGCTGTTATGCCACTTGTTCCTGAAACAAAGATGGCAGACGTCGTTAAACAATCATTTTCGGGAACCAATTGTCCAGGAAAACCACGTGGTTAGTGCTTACAACTACGTCCGCAACTTCAATTTTGTCCCTCGTTTTTGGAGCCTACTGCATGACAAGGATTGTCTATAAATACTCTCATATTCCAACTCTCATTCTCTTTCATATTTTCATGGCAGTTGACTGCTGGATGTCAAATGTAAAAAAGAGGAAGAGTATGTTGACTCTGTTAGTCGAAATTGAGAGACTGAGAGTGTTCTCTCTGGAAGTCACAATGGGAAGAGTGTGTTAACCCTGTAAGTGAAAATGTGAAAGAGGATGAGTGTTGGGAGATGAGAGTATTTTTAGACAATCCTTGTCATGTAGTAGGCTCCAAAAACGCTGGACAAAATTGAAGTTGCGGATGTAGTTGTGAGCTCTAACCACATGGTTTTCCTGGCCAATAGGTCCTGAGACTGATTGTTTAATGACGTCCACCATCCTTGTTTCGGGGAACAAGTGGCATAATGGCCATTTTAAAATATAGGAGTGTAAATCCTATATAGTCATTAGATTTGCACATGAAATAAACTTTGGAGTAAAGGTCTTTAAAAATTACAATAATTTTAATTCACAATGCTTTATATATATATATATATATATATATATATATATAAGTAATTAATGGCAGTAAATCAGACAATACAGAGAAAATTGATAAACAAGGTAATCCAAAAAGTAGAAGAAAGGGGGATTTATTGATTAAATGGTTACCCCATTCTCTGAATATAAAATATTTCCTCCTTATTTTTATATTTTATTAAACATCCATTGGTAATTCATTATATCACTAGATATCATCCTTCCTTGGCCTGATGATAGTTCATTAGAACCAAAACATTATAGCATCAACTGCTGCTTGGAAAAAACTATGCTTTATTTCATCTGATAGGTCTGATCCAATAGTCTATCGATGGCTGTCCATGCCTTCGCTAGTCGCGTGTTGTTGTCATTTAATGTAGATGAGTCAGGGTAGGTGAACTTGTCCACTAGTTTCAGAGATCTTTCATGTATATATATATATATGTACAAATATGTGTGTGTGTGTGTGTGTGTGTGTGTGTGTGTGTGTGTGTGTGTGTGTGTGTGTGTGTGTGTCTATATATAAAACTTGGACCAAAAACAACCCAGCCATTATCAATCTCCTGAAGAAAGCATGAAATTTGCAAAATGTGTTGAGTACAAGTATATGAAAATACCAAATTCAAAATTCATTTACAGACCTATTCATTTTAATATATATATATATATATATATATATATATATATATATATATATATATATATATATATATATATAATAAGAGCAGTCAAAATAAAAGAGAATAAATATACATACATATATATATATATATATATATATATATATATATATATATATATATATATATAATAAGAGCAGTCAAAATAAAAGAGAATAAATATACATACATATATATATATATATATATATATATATATATTATACAATTTTTTTTACAGGACCACAACACTTACACATATATTTGAAAATACTTTGTGATTCATAAAAGAATCCTATATAACATTCACTGTTATATAGACTGTAAATATTAGAAGTCATACTTATAAAAAACAGACACCCCATCCTTTACAAAATCTCTTTTAGTTTAGGAGGCTGGAATGCTTAAATACATCTGACACAGGTGAATAGATCTACAACCTTGGCAATTCATAGTTACATGATTTTAATCTGTGATTTCCACACATTCAAACCAATGGACTATGCATTCAAACATGATGTCTCCTACTCATGATGAACATTGTCATCCAAAAATTTGATTGATCTGTAGAGAAGAGGAAAATCTCGTATTTTGGTTTGGTGCGCTATTTAATTCAACACTGAATTTCACCCAATCAGGATGACTTATCCTATTCAGCCGGACCTTCATTTCCGGCTAGCAAAACGGGTGAGCAGCCAAACAGCACTCTCTTCAGCGTGAGACGGCGACCCCAATTTTTAGCGGTTCGTGAAATTGTTAATTTCCCTAACACTATATATTTTAGGCAACACAAATGAATAACAAAACTTCTTTTAACAACACAACAAAGTAAGGTTTATAGTAGCAGGCGTGAAGGAGTGAGAGTGAGAAAGTGTCTCTTTTGCATCGCTGGGTCTGTATGCTGGTCCTTGGTTCGTAGGAAGCGTGTTTAAAGCTAGCAGTGAGCGAAGTGTTCCAAGTGGAATCAGTGCAATCATGTGAGAGAGATATGTTCCTTCTGCTAGCTCCAGACTCTCTCTGACGTTGTCCGTTCTACAGAAAAGGGACCAGAAAAAATAGTTCCTGAGAGGGAGAAGGAATCAATGCGCTCTGCCAGTTGATTGGTCAGTGAGTGACCGATTCTCTTAACAGGGGCATTGATTCGCAAAAGGAAATAGATCTGTGGCTGCTACAGATCAAAATCTTTGTCATCTTTGATAAAATCTGCCAATTTTTATTTATTTTTTTTACATTTTTATACTTCTCAGCCACCTAAAATTTCAAGCTGGAGGCTATCATTTTGAATGCCCTCAGAACAAATATTTTCACAAAATTAAAATAATTTTTGTAATAAACCAATTCCAAACAATGTGGTGTTTACATTTATGGAAAATAATTCTGAAAAATTAATTTTGCTTCTTCAAAAAAACTTCCCTTAATTAACGAGTAGTCCTCATATATATAATAGGTCCCTCCTCAGTCAAAAAAATTCTCTTTATTTGTTGAATGACCCTTATATATATATAATAGGTCCCTTCTTTGTTAAAAAATATCCCCTTATTTATTGAATGACCCTCATATATATAATAGGTCCCTCCTCAACCAAAAAAATTCCCTTTATTTGTTGAAAGACTTTTATATATATAATAGGTCCCTCCTCAGTCAAAAAAAATTCCCCTTTGTGTGGTTGCTGAAAGAATGATATTCGGAGATGTTTAACACACGTGCTATAGAAATATGACCATACAGCACACATATAGAATAAACAGAGTGTTGGTCATCAGCAGTCTGTCATCCAGTCATCAAGTGGATACCACATTAAAACAAACAAAATCAAATCATTTTGTTCTGTAGTTATTAATAGAGCTTAACTTAGTTTGGCACATGGCTAGAAATATAGAGCACTCTAGGAGAATCAAATTCACTAACAATGGTCTGCCAGCCAAAAGTATTGTGCACTCAGTGTGAATTGAGGTCAATAGGTTGACTATAGGACAATCAGCTATCTGTAAGTTTGGTTTGGGTTTTATGGCATATTAACCGTTGTAGGTTATTTAATGCCAAATCCTCTTTATACATATATATCAAATATATATGGTTTGGTTTGGTTTGGTTTGGTTGCATATCAACCATTGTAGGTTATTTAATGCCAAATCCTCTTTATACATATATATTATATATATATGGTTTGGTTTGGTTTGGTTTTATGGCATATCAACCATTGTAGGTTATTAAATGTCATATCCTCTTTATACATATATATTAAATACATATTATTTGGTTTGGTTTGGTTTGGTTGGTGTTATGGCATATCAACCATTGTAGGTTATTTAATGCCAAATCCATTTTATTCACATAAATAGTTCCATTTCAAACAATTAAGTTTAGCATGAGTACGCAGTTTATGTCAAAACTGTTCTATTTCAAACAATTCAGTTTAGCATAAGCACACAGTTTAGTTCCATTTGACCATAGATAGAACCTTATCAGGTGATACCACTCCAGGCCTGAATGGACCTGGGAGTAATGGCAATAAAGGGGTATTCTACAATCCCCAAAGTTCCAGCATTACTGGAGCCTCACCCTCAGATAGTTTAGTGTCATATACAGGATACTCATTGGGAGAGTCTTACCTCTCTGCAGAGATGCTGTTGGTGTATTCTGCGGCCCCAGCTGACTAGGCCAAGTAAGTTTGGGAGTGATTTACTGAAATGCTCATTTACCTACTGTCTTCTTGAACAATGAAGCATACCAGTGATGAGACATTTTTGTTAAAATATTTGGTAATAGGACAAAACACAACAAGAAGTGGGTTCATGCCTTTTGAAAGGGCATCCATATGAAATCATTATAAATAGCCTCAGCCAAAATTTGAATTTGGTTTACCAATTTTATTTTTCATACCTACCTTACAATTCCCAAATAGTAAAAGTAATTTCTGTCTCATAATAAATATTACATTTGCTTTTAAATTTCATACACTAAATATAAGTCATTATGGGACAAAGGTAGTCAAGGACTACTACCACTGTTTTATAATAGTTGTTATATTTGACTATAAATTTAATACACTAAATATCAAAGTTATTATAGGTTTGTTGGTTTGTTGTGTTTTATGGTATATCGACCCTTGTTGGCTATTTAATGCTCAATCCATCATCATCATCATCATGTCGCGCTGGTAGCACGGATATCCCTGACCCTCTCTCGCCACTCCTCCCTATCGTTCATCGCCCTAGGCAGGTCTTCAGGACAACATCCTGTATCCTCACATAGCTGCTGAATGTATGTTCGTGCTGGTCGTCCTGCTTTTGCACGGCCATGTGAGGGGGTCCATAAGAGTACATCTCTTATGAGTTCGTCCCTGCTTCTCCAGCAGTGTCCTGCATGTCTGGTTCGACTAACTTGAATCGTTTTCGTGATAGGAGGCAGGTGGCCGTACAGTTGGTGTCTTGTGGGGTGTTGCCGCCAGGACTTGTTCAAGATTGCATGCAGCATTCTTGTGTAATTGCCGTCTAGCTTCTTCTCCAGCCGGTTTGTTAGCATCCATGTAGTGCACCACTGCCTGGAAGAAACTGCGTTTCATTTTATCGGTTAGGTCTGATTTCCATATAATCGATAGCCTATTGATAGCTGTCCATTCTTTCGTTAACCTCGTTTTGATGTCCTTTTCGGTTGATTTGACGCTGCTTCCTAGGTAAGTGAATTTGTCTACTAGTTTAAGAGGGGTTCCTTCTAGAGTGGAGATGTCCCGTTTGATTATAGCACATATATTTCGTTTTGTGTGCATTAACATAGAGGTCTATGCCTGCGGCTGCTCGTTCCAAACTATGCAGTAGTGTTTCAGCTTGGTCGGGTGTATTTGCCAGTATTGCTTATGTCATCGCGTAGTCGGCGTCAAAAAAAAAAATTCTCAATCCAATTTATATATATATATATATATATATATAATATATATATATATATAATATATATATATATATATTATTTGAAAATGAATATTTGAAGGTAATATCATTTTTAAATGAATCAGAGTTCATTTATTTGCACATAGTTAAATGATTTCAAGTATTGCTATTTAATACTTGTAATTCTATTCAAAATAAATGGTTTTAAGTCTTGCAAATGATTGAACAGTTCTATTTGACCCCAAAATGGGACCCTAATGGGTACTACCACTCCAGGACAGAGTAGATCTGGGAGTAATGGCAATGAAGTGGTACTCCATATTCTCTAAAGCTCCAGTTCTATAGTTTTACCATAGTGTCATATGCAGGACACTCATTGGGGGAGTCTAGCCAACTAGGTTAGTTGTTATAGGACAAAGGTCACCATTGACTGCTCCTGAAGTACCATAATAGTCATTATATTTGCCTATAAATTTAATACACTCACTGTAAAGATTATCATAGGACAAAGGTATCCATGAACTCCATGCTCTGTCCATTAATAGGTGTTATATTTGCCTATAAATTTCATACACTCACTGTAAAGATTATCACAGGACAAATGTATCTATGAACTCCATGCTCTGTCCATTAATAGGTGTTATATTTGCCTATAAATTTCATACACTCACTGTAAAGATTATCACAGGACAAAGGTATCTATGAACTCCATGCTCTGTCCATTAATAGGTGTTATATTTGCCTATAAATTTCATACACTCACTGTAAAGATTATCACAGGACAAAGGTATCTATGAACTCCATGCTCTGTCCATTAATAGGTGTTATATTTGCCTATAAATTTCATACACTCAATGTAACAGTTATTATAGTTGAAAAACTTAAAATTCTAATCTTTATTTCAAAACACTTATTCAAATAGAAATAATGCATCAGCTTTGATGATATATAAACAAATCCATTTTTTATTCAACTCTATAGTTGATTAATTTTAGGGCATGTTAACCCTTGTTGGGTTATTTAATGCTGAAGTCAGTCTTTTTTTTTTTTTTTTTTTTGGCAGCAATTATCTGGTTTCAAATAACAAATAATTATAAGCATTTGTAAGAAATCCTACCTTCAATTAACTATTTTTGATACAAATAATTTCCATGTAGTTATATGGTTTCAAGCATTCCTATCTAATATCAATATTTTAAGCACAGAGCTATTTGCCCCATAAAATGGGACTCTAAGAAGTTCCACCACCCTGTGTCAGAGTACAACTGCTGTAAACAAGGACAATGAAGAGGTGACTTCATACTTCCAAGAAATCCAGAACTGGAGCCTCACCATTGGCTGCTGTTTAGTGTCATACTCAGGATGCTTATAAATTTGAACTACTTCTGTCCTTGCTACATTTGCATATAAATTTCATAAACAAAATATAAAAACTATTAGGAGACAAAGGTACTAAAACTTAAAATTTTTGTCCATATTTCAATATTCTTATTTAGATCAATCATCATCATTATCATGTCATGCTGCTAACACGGATCTCCCTGACCATCTCTTGCCACCCATCTCTATCATCCATCACTCTCGAGATGTCTTCCAGGCAATATCCTGTATTGGCACAAAGCTGTTGTATATAGGTTCTAGCTGGTTATCCAACCCTTGCTCATCCATAGGAAGGGGGCCACAGGAGTATATCACTTATGAGTTCGTCCTTACTTCTCCAGCAGTGTCCCGCAGGTCTGGTTCATCTAACTGATAGTTTTCATGATGGGTGGTAGGTGGCCTCCAAGACTTGTTCAGTACAGCTCGCAGGATTCTTGTGTAATTGCCATCAAGCTTTTTCTCCATATGTTTAGTTAGCGCCCATGTGGTGCATCCATATAGCAGTATCAACATGACCGCTGCTTGAAAAAAACTGCGTTTTATTTCATTGGTCAGGTCTGACTTCCATATGACTGATAGCCTATCGATAGCTGTTCATGCCTTTACTAGTCGCGTGTTGATATCATTCTCGATTGATGAAACACTGGTTCCAAGGTAGGTGAACTTGTCCACAAGTTTCAAAGGACCACTCTTTAGTGTGGAGATGTTGCCTTTTTGATTAAAGTGCATGTATTCCGTCTTGTCTGCATTGACATGGAGGCCTATGCCACTTGCTACTATTCCAGACTATGTAGCAGGGATTTGTTTTGGGTGGGTTTATTAATTAGAAATGCGATGTCATTGGCGTAGTCTGTGTCCATAATGGTTTGGTTTGGTTGTTTTGTTTTGGGTTATTTAATGCTGAATTGAATTTCAAACAATTCAGTATAGTATAAGTATAGTTTTTTGTTTACACACAGTTAAATATCAAAACAGTTCAATTTCAAATAATTCAGTTTAGCATAAGTACACACTTTAGTTCTATTTGACCTATAGATAGGACCCTATCAGGTGCTACCACTCCAGGCCAGAGTGGACCTGAGAGCGATAGTAATGAAGGGGTACTTCACATTCCTCAAAGCTCCAGCATTACTGGAGCCTCACCATCAGATAGTTTAGTGTCATATACAGGACACTGGTTGGCGGCGGGGGGGGGGTCTTACCCCTTTGCAGAGAAGCAGTCAGTGTATTCCACAGCCCCAGCCAACTGGGCAAAATATTCGCTCAAGCAAATACATTAAATTTTCCTCTACATTACTAATTGTGTTGGCTTAAGCTAAACCTATTCTTGTTTATACCAACATCTTTATCAAATGAGCCAACATTTTCTGATTATTATTGTAATAATTATATTCATAAAGAATTCAACCATAGGGTTAGTTTTTTTGATAACCCACAAGAAATGCCTACTTGCCTCCTATTCTTATTTGAACCAGGGTGTCTCTTATGGTGTAATTGTTAGCAGGCTAGACTAGCAACCATTTATAGTGAGTTTGATTCTCACTGGGTGCTTTATTCTTCTGATTTTGTGCCAAATTAACTTCACTAAATAACTAAAAGACAAGATGGCACTTCTAGTGGTATAATGGGTTAGGTTTGTTCAATTTTATGACATATTAATCCTTGTGGGTTACTTGATGGCAGATCCTGGATATACATATATATTAAATATATGATTTGTAAGCACATTTTTTAGATAACATTTTTTAATGAACCTGAACTCATTTTTTGCTCTCAGTTAAATGGTTTCAAGTATTTCTATGTAACAGTAATAATCTAATTTAACATCAGTCATTTTTTGCACACAGTTAAATGGTTTCAAGTATTTCTTTGTAACAGTAATAATCTAATTTAACATCAGTCATTTTTTGCACACAGTTAAATGGTTTCAAGTATTTCTATGTAACAGTAATAATCTAATTTAACATCAGTCATTTGTTTGCACACAGTTAGATGGTTATCCGTATATGATCTGTAAATGAATAATTTGTTGGTAATTTCATTTCTAAATGAGTCAGAACTAATTTATTTGCACATGATTAAGTAATGCTATTGTTTCTACACAGATAAATGGTTTCACTTATCCCTATCTAACACTAATAATTCTATTCAATATTAATCATTTGTTTTGCACACCGTGAAGTGGTTAAAAGTAGTAATTTACTAAGTTTTTTTTTGCTTAGATGTGGCACAAGACTGTCAAAGTGGTTATAAGTATTGCTATCAAACACTATTCATTAATTTGGTCTCAGTCAAATGGTTTCAAATATTGTTATGTAATACCAATAATTCTGTTTTGTGTACAGTTTCAAGTATTCCCCATTATTTTTTTTTTGCACATAGTTAAATGGTTTCAAGTATTGCTATGTATCACTAACAATTCAATTAAACATCAATCATTTGTTTGCACACAGTTAAATGATCAAACAGTTCTATTTCTAACAATTCAGTTTAGCATAAGTCATTTTGTTTGCACTCAGTTCTATTTAAACCATAGATAGGACCCTGTCAGGTGTTACCACTCCAGTCAGAGTGGACTTGAGAGTAATGGCAAGGAAGGGATACTCCACTTTCCCCAAACCTCCAAGGTTAGAGCCTCTCCATCAGATTGTTTAATGTCATATACAGGATGGGTGGAGGGGTCTTATCCCTCTGCAGAGGTACAGTCGGTGTATTCTACTGCTACAGCCGACAAGGCAAAAATGGCAAACTGGCAGACATGCTGCACTACAACATCATAGTCTGTATGTCATGCTTGTTATGTGCATTTCATTTGGTTTCTTTGTTTAATGACATATTTGTCCAAAAATGAACTTAAAAGCATAATTACCCTTCTGCAGAGATGCAGTCAGTGTATTCTACAACCCCAGTCAACTGGGCCCATGGTATAATACTTAGCAAGGTAGGCTATTAGACCATCGTTTGTGAGTTTGATTCTTGCTGTATGCCTCATACTAGTGACCTTGTGTCAAACTAAGTTAATGTCTACTTTTGCCCTGATCAGAGTCAGCAAATATCTCTTTATATTGAGCTATCTTAATCTTGTATATACATGCATATAAGTATGCACACAAATAAATAGGGAGACGTATCTGTGACACACACACAAACAGACATGCATCAACCCAAATAGAAAGTTAGTAAGATACACAGACTGCAAAACACAATGATCTAACTATAAAACTCAACCTCCTCACATGGCCGAGCAAAAAAAGGGTGACCAGCTCGGACCTACATACAGCAGCTCTGTGAGGATACAGGATGTAGCCCTGAGGACCTGCCAAAAGCGATGAATGATTGGGAGGAGTGGCGAGAGAAGGTCAGGGATATCCGTGCTGGTGGCACGACAAGATGATGATGAAATGACATACTGACTGAGAAACCATTGGTCTGTCTCTAAAACACACACACACACACACACACACACACACAAATAAAAATTTAGTGAGAGGTGTACACACTGGGAGACACATGGACGTATCTATGTCACACACACATACATACACCCATACTGATATGCACATATAAATAGCAAATTCGTAAGAGACAATTTGGAGACATTGATCCCTGTGTAAAACACATACACACACATATACATACACATGCACACTCACACATTCAAGTACACAAACACACACACACACACACACAAATAGCAAGCTTGAATGAAATATATACAATGGGAGATATTGATCTCACTCTTTTACTCCCTGGTATGGGACCATCTCTCACTCACTGGTATTGGACCAACTCTTATTTACTGGTATTAGACCATCTCTTACTCTCTGGTATGGTATACCAAACCTCCAGACCCCAATCCTCGGTCACGGCGCCAAATATACCAATTATGGTATCTCTTTGCCACAACCTTGTCCGCCTCCCTCCAATCTCTCTGCTACAACGTGGGAAAAAACAGATCAAAAGTTCCTTCCAGGAAAGTGACCATGCACTGCCCT
Organism: Sepioteuthis lessoniana; assembly: GCA_963585895.1. Taxonomy (NCBI): domain Eukaryota; kingdom Metazoa; phylum Mollusca; class Cephalopoda; order Myopsida; family Loliginidae; genus Sepioteuthis; species Sepioteuthis lessoniana. The sequence goes on along the minus strand of OY757924.1, from coordinate 71,960,779 downwards.
GCCCCACGTTGTGATTCTTTAAAAGTAAGGCCGATGGCCACGTCTGAAAGGAAGAGGGTTTACTGGCAGCTGAAGACTGGACTCTGAAGGGTACATATATTGCAGAACAAAAAAAAATAACTCCGATTTCTGCAGTAGACAATAAAAAAAAAAAGATTTTATAAAACTTCAAAGTTACAGATGGTGACAAAAATCTGCGGGTGTGACGTATAATGGTCTAAGGTGGCGGCTTGACGAGGGTTAAGTTTTCTTAGCAACAAATTTTCCCAGCGGCGGACTGGTGATATCTGAGTTGGCAGCGCAAAGCACAATTCCAATCTGTTGGTCCCTGCCTGGTCTTCGTCGGGTACCAACTGCTTCGCCTCTCTGCCACCAACTTACAAGGGTCTAGGTTTTCTTAACGACAATTTATTCCAGCGGCAGACTGGTGATATATGAGTTGGCAGCGCAAAGCACAATTCCAATCCGTTGGTCCCTGTCTGATCTTCGTCTGCTTCGTCTGGAACTGAACTGCTTCGCCTCCTGCCACCAACTTACAAGGGTCTAAGTTTTCTTAACGACAATTTATTTCAGCGGCGGACTGGTGATATCTGAGTTGGCAGTGCAAAGCACAATTCCAATCTGTTGGTCCCTGTCTGATCTTCGTCTGCTTCGTCTGGAACCGAACTGCTTCGCTCTCTGCCACCAACTGCTGAGTTCGAAAATCAGCCTGTTTATATAATAATTGCCAATATTCTGGGTAGGTTCTGACTGAGGCAGGGGTGATCTCCATAACATCATCAGAAAGGGTCCAACCCTCTTTTCACTACTTCCACAGAGTCGTCCCTCTCACTACCCTCGTAGTGAGGACTACGGGAGGATAACTTTCCTCCTACCAACATAGTTTCTCTCATTTTACTGCTTATGACATCATCATGCCAGACAGCCTTCACACCATCAACAAAGATTCCCCTGTTCACCTTTCAACACCCTTTCTCCCTGTCACTGCAATCAGGTGAGAGACACAGGTCACGGGTTATCTTCCCTGATTGTCAAATTTCTAATTTTCCTTTTTTTTTCCTTCAGGCTTGGGAACCGTTCATGATATCCTAAAACAACATATTTTTTTCTTTCTTCCTCTATTTTGCGATTTTACTTGTAACCAACTTGGTTACCCTCATTACCTGTCAACATCTTTCCATTTTCTGTTTTGACTATTGTCAAAAATTCTTTTTCAGAATTTTCAATTCTTTTTCTCAGACATTTCAATTTTTACACTTCTTGGCAATTATATTTGGCTACTCAACTTTTTGGTTAACCCCTTACGTACCGCCATCGACCAATATTGTCATATGGGACCATCTCTCACTCACTGGTATAGGACCAACTCTTACTTACTGGTATTAGACCATCTCTTACTCCCTGGTATGGGACCATCTCTCACTCACTAGTATTAGACCATCTCTTACTCCCTGGTATGGGACCATCTTTCACTCACCGGTATAGGACCAACTTTTACTTCTGGTATTAGACCATCTCTTACTCCCTGGTATGGGACCATCTCTCTCTCACTGGTATTAGACCATCTCTTACTCCCTGGTATGGGACCATCTCTTACTCCCTGGTATGGGACCATCTCTCACTCACTGGTATTGGACCAACTTTTACTTACTGGTATGGGACTATCTCTTACTGGTATGGAACCATTTCTCACACTGGTTTGGTCATGTAGCACATCTTGGACTGGAATAGCTTAGTGGAGTCTATCCTTGATAGGTTGCCATACCAAGGTTAAAGAGCCCAGTCTGCCCTATCATTTACGCTTAGGGACAATAGTTGGATTCATACTTTTCCCCAGGGTATCAGCACTGTGTGAAATGCACACAGCCTCACATAGGATTTGAACTTGAGTAACTGTGTCCAATTCCAACAGTAAAAGCAAAAAATCATATATTTCTTTAAAAGTTTTGGAAGATACCATGTCAAAGTAATATTTTCTATTCATTCTAAAGAAGAAATTCCTTTGATATGGCAAAATTAATTTTCTTAATGAAAATATGAGGTAACATACTATTCTTTCAGTTTGGTTTGGTTTCTTTTTTTAATGGCATATCAACCTTCACAGGTTATTTAATGCTAAAGCCATCCTTGTAGAACAGTAATGGTATTATTTAACCAATAGCTGGAAGAGATAAAGAGGTTCATGCCTTTCCCAAGTCCAAAAGTGAATGTCATAGTGCAGCTGGATTTTGAATTTGCTTACGATGATGTCGCAGTCCAGTATGTTAATCACTATGCCACAGAGAACCCCCCTCCCCCGCTATTATTGTCTTCTTTTTTATTTTTTCAAATTTCCAAGTTTCTTTTTATTTAAATCAGGAGAAGTAAATTTTAGCTTCAGTATAAATTCCTCTCTACATGCCTTTGCCTGTCAAGGGTAAACATTTCTCATCTACCATCAAAAATCATCATCATTATCATCATCAATGTGTGCCAACAAAATGGATTCCCTTGACTCTCTTTCCCTATCCATCCCTATCAGCCTTCACACTTAGTAACTCCTTTAGTTAGCATTTAGTGCCTGCACAGAGCTGATGAATATAAGTTTTTACTGGTTAGCTAAAACTGGTGTGTCCATGTGTAGGAGTCCATAGGAGAATGTCACTTATGAGTTTGTCCTTACTTCTCCAGCAGTGGCCAACATGTCTTGCTCACCTTTCTTGGATGGTTTGTGAGATGGGAAGTAAGTGGCCATAAAACTGCTACTGTTGTATAATTGAGAAAGGCAATAACACATATAATCTGCTTCTTTTTTTGTTATTACCCAAAATTAACAAATGGGTAGAGCAAAAGAAGGTTGAAGATGTTTGAGTTGCATGTACAGGGGCTGACAGGTACACATCTATAGTAGACCTTTTCTCCTTTGGATTAAAATCTTCCTGGTTATATAACATCCCAGACACCCATGCAGTTAATGTGGTCACACCTCACTCTAGCATGTCACCTATGATGAATATTGGTTGATTTGAAAATGGTCTGATACACAAGTCTGACACCAAGAAGATTCAAGAAGGCAGCCATGTTAGAAGGTGAGTAATTTGACTTCTACAACCCACACAAATTCTCATGGTCACACCTCCTCCAGCCTGCCACCTACATAATGCACATGGACATGCCTCCTTCTAGCATGCCACCCACACAATTTATGAATATAGGTTGATTCCAGGAAATAAAAATTAAAATATTAAGAGTATTTTATATCGCGGAAAATATTGAACTTTTACTTTTTACAGGATATATATATCCTGTTTACTTTAGGTACCAGGTGTATTTCCTGTTATTTTGTTCAACCAGGGTCTGACTTCCACTGCTGCATCAACAAATGCAAAGGGGTTTTCAAGTCAATATCCTACACTTCTAGGATTTGTTCAAAACAGCTCACAGCATCCTTGAAAATTTTCCATGCCACAAACTTAATTTTGCTATCTGGCACACGTAAGGTATCCGTTATGGTACCTACCTTACTGACTATAATGAACTCTTCCTATTATTATGAATACTGGAAGAATATTCATCTCGGGATAAAGTTAACTCCAGCCTAACACTTTGGCAGTCAGACTGACGTTCAACGCTCTTTTAACTATGTTGTATTTATACTTTCATTCAATATACTTGTTTCATGTAATCCCGAGTTTGTGTCTTTCTTACGGATCTTTTACTGGTCCACAACAGTATTCTTTAGGAAAAGTACAATATTTTCTGCGATATAAAATACTCTTAATATTTCTATTTTTATTTCCAGTAATCACCCTATATATTATACCACAATGATTAGGTTTGGATAGGCCTTAGATTAAAGGTTATTTGGGAACTTGCTTAAAAATTAGTATCAGGTATGAGAAGAAAATTATGATTTCTTTGTTTAATGGTATATCAACCTTTATAGGTTATTTAATGCCAAAGCTATTCTCCTAGAAGAACAGTAGTGGTGCTATTTAACCCATAGCTGGGAGGATAAGGGGGTTCATACCTTTCCCAAGGGTATTTGCCCGAAAGTGAGAAGAAAAGTGATGTATATGATTGAAAGAAGGAACCACAAAAATATATATCTCTGTTTATTCTTCTTAAAGTTAAAGCTTCTGTAGTGTGTGTGAGCAACAGAGACAGGGAGATGAATGGAGACTGCCACATTGATCCATAACCTCTTTTCTTGACCATACCATACTGTACTATTATCTTCAAGGCTCCACTTAGCACTTCTTCTGCTTCTTGGCTGGTGCAGTGAGCCTTTGGCCTCAGTGGCATGTCCAGCTACTCGCTGGTGCTCTCTTGACTGACCAAATTTCTTCTAAATCAAGACTCACGCTGCCCATATCTCACATGGGCATCTGCATATATCATTTCATAACACCTACATATTTCCGTTCAACCACATGACTGCTACTGCTTATTTTCACAAGTGCATCCTGTTTAGAGAATCTCTGATTGACAACTCAGTCATGGGTCAATGTATAACAAAAGTACACAACAAAGTATGACATCACACAGTATTGTGCATGTTAGAAGATGTGCCATAAGTAAAGTAAGTAAAGTTGGCGACCGTCGTCGAGGGCAACCAGAAGGCTCCCTTTTCAATAGCTACCACACCAAGGTGTAGAGGAGAGCGCTACTCCTTTCCCTGGATTTCCCCACTTTACCCTTGATACATACCTTATATTGCTGAGTTTTAAGCAAGGAGGTATCAAGTACCATTTTTAAAGTCTTTGGTATGACGCAACCTGGGATTGAACTGAGGTCTCCCGGACCATTGGCAAACACTCTACCCATTAGCCCAATGAGATGTGTCATATTAGATGGTAATACAGGGAAGAATAAGCCTGTTAAAGAGTTTACTTGCAGTTAAGTCACAAATGATTAGCATCAAGTCAATAAAGATTATATGATCCAGTTTAGTATTAAATCTAGAAAGGGTAAAATTTCAAAAAGCAAATCTAAAAATGTAAATCCAACATTGGCAAGATATTCTTAGAATCTAATCATCTTATAATTAGAAGATTCATTTTTCCCAGGATGCAATGTTGATGGTTATTTATTCCAGATAGGAATTGTTTTTGGTTTATACCTCAAAAAATAATCCCACAGTGTACAACATAGAAACCTATTTTTAGTATTGGTTTTGGATTTGTTAACTTAAGCTAAAAAGAAGGGCAGTATTTTGTCATCTGTTCCTATGAATTCAAATATTGTATTGCAACCAGAATTATCTGCCAGCAGAAAATAATAAAACATTATATCACCCCAATATTCCACACCCCAGCCAATCAAAATATTTTGAATCAAACTGCTGCTTATGCATGTTCCACATTTCAAAATTTAAAATATTAAAAAAAAAATGATTTTTCAATTTGCTATCACAAGGTAAATACATTTTCTCTCTCCTATTTTGGCTTAATTTCACACTAGCATTCAAACATTCCTAATTTAAATTTTCCCTTTAAAATGCACACAAACGTCTTTCTCTTGATTAGCTGGGACTTTTTTTTGTTGTTCATTCATTCTTGTGTACTTTTTTTGTTACATAAAACATTGTTTTATTTAAATATCGGGATCTTTATTGCATTTATTTTCATTTATTCTGAAACCCTATTTTTTCATGCATATTTCGTATACATACAAACCAAGATAAACGAAAATTGGTGACCCTGATGTGATATTTCATTATTTTCTGTTGGTAGATAATTCTGGTTGCTATAATTGTATATAATGATGGGTGATGTCATACTTTGTTGGATATATTATTTGAATTCCTGAACAGATACCAATTCTTAATAATAAGTGCCCAGTTTGATACTATACAAGGTGCACAGATATGACAATATGATTGTAGCAGAAGTTACTGATAGATGAAGAAAAAAACAAAGAAATTCTCAACATGAAACTTTCAGGGACATAAAGAAAAGAATAGATGTGTTGTATAGCCACATAATAAATATGCGTATATACACATATACATGCAGAATACATATTGACGCAATAATAAAGACAAGCGAAGACTTCTTTAAAAAATATACCTCTCACTTTATTTGAAAGGGTTCGAAAGGGTTACTCAAGGTTTTACTGTGAGAGGGAGTTGGAGACCGAACAGAGCTGCAACATATTGACCCCCACTCTTATGGCCATCAGCGTTGTGTCTTTCTCGTTCTCCAGGGTTGCTCAATTGGAGGCCCGGGGGCCCAGCTTTCGGCAGAGTGCTGGCTTTCTCTATCACATCTTATCTCCAACTTCTGGTCTCCAAAAACTAACTGACTTCCTGTCTTCACCGAGTTATATAATAGTTCAATTGCCCACTCAATCTTTGGAATGGCATGTTTGATCGTCATCAAGCTGAAATAACTGTCATGCAGTTCACAGGTCACTCTCTTCCGGTGCATCAGTCTATGACTGTACCGCGGGATTTTACCTTGTCCCATTTTGTCAGCCAAGCTCGCCCACGCTAATGGAATATGCACTTCCGCCATCTTTGGAATGGCATGTTTGGCCGGGTCGAATGTCAATATACAACAGATGAACATCACAGAGACCTGAAAATAAACAACACACTTAATGCTATGGGACACTTCTGTAACATTCTGGATCACAACTTTGTCATTAAAAAATGAATCTAATACAAATGAATGATTTAGCATAATGATGTCTGCCCTTTTGGTTGCAGCTGTAGAATACACCAAATGCACCTCTGCAGTAAGATCACCCCAACCCTAATGGCCATCCTGGGTATAACACTAAACCAGTCCTGGAGCTTTGGGGAATATGAAGCGCCCTTTCATTGCCATTACTCCCAGGTGCACTATGACCCAGAGTGGTAGTACCTATTAGGATTTATTCTACGAGTCAAATAGCACTATTTAATCATTTAGAATACTTGAAACCATTTAACTGTGTCCAGACAAATGATTAATATTAAATAAGATTATTAATATTGGATATGAATACTTGAAACCATTTAACTGTGTGCAAAAAATTGATTAGTATTAAATAGAATTATTAGTATCAGATAGAAATACTTGAAAGCCTGTCCTGGATATGGCACTAAACAATCCGATGGTGAGGCTCTAGTTCGGAAGCTTGGAGTAATGTAGAGTCACTCTTTCATAGCCATTACTACCAGGTCCACTCTTAGGTGGAGTGGTTCTACCTGTTAGGGTCTCATCTATAGATCAAACAGAACAATTCAATCATTTACTTGACTGGAAATCCTTTAAATGTGTGCAAATGAATGATTAATATTAAATAGAATTATTTTGAATTATTAGTGTTAAATTGCAATATTTGAAACTATTTAACTGTGTGCAAATAAATCAGCTCTGGCTTGTTTAAAAATAATGTTAACTACTAACTATTTGTGTAATATTTTATGGTTATCACTAGTTCACTTGATGAGTTAATGGTGGATAAAATTTTGTGGTATTATTAAATAGTTCTCAACATCAATGATAGAGCTGTTATATATATATATATATATATATATATAGATATATAAGGAGGTACGCGTGGTGTAATGGTTATCGACATAGGAAATGAAAACGACGACACAAGTTCAAACCCTGAATGAGACTGATTGCATTTCACATAACACTAATACCCTTGGGAAAGGTATGAATCCAATTATTCTCCCTCCAGCTATGGGTAAATAGTAGGGCAGACTAGGTTCTTCAGCCTTGGTGAGGCAGCTAGTCTAGGAGAAGGAAAACTCTGTATTCAAACTTGTTAAAATCCGCTTAAAAATTAACCTTGTGTCATATCCTGCCCGAGCGGAGGGGTTGGTAAATATATATATATATATATATATTACATGGTGGTGTCTGTAATCTTGGATTTCATGCTTTATGCATTCAAAAGCATGAAACTCAGGATCACAGACACCACCATGTAATATGTATATCTATACTAATATATATATTTTTTTTTCTTTTTTTTTTCTTCTTCATACGTGTGAAAGCACGTGCGATACCATGTCCTCATCAGCCACCATCCAGGGGTGATAACACAGTTTCGGTAGCTCAAGATGGTACTGTCACCCCTGGCGCTACCAAGCAGCTTTTGCCACCGGACAGGGTATTAAGAGAATCATATATATATATATATATATATATATATATATATATATATATATATATACGCCAGATCAATTAAATGCAGAGACTATATTGGATGTTAATCTTCATTTTCTGAGTGCAGTTTGTGGTATTATTAAATAGTGCTCAATATCAATGATTGAGCTGTTATATATATATATATATATATATATATATATATATATATATATTTAAACAGGATTTGGCATTAAATAACCCACAAAGATTGATATGCCAGAAAAACAAACCAAACTAAATCAAACTAATCACAATGATGTATAGAAAACACTTTAATCCATAATCCCCCTCTAGTCAATTTACATCTAGATTTTTACAATACATTCCTTCTTCATTAAATCAGAACTTCTTTTGGGAAGATGTCCCCATAGTGAAATAGTTAAAGCACTGGACTGCAGAATCGTAGTATTCAATTTTGAACTCCAATCCCGCTATTACGTTCACTTTTTGGGAAAGGCATGAACTCCCTTATCCTCCCATCTATCGGTTAAATAGTACCACAACTGTCCTTCTAAAAATAGATGGATTTGGCATTAAATAACCCGAGAAGGTTGATATGCCATTAAATAATCAACCAACAAACAAACAGAACTTCTTTCTTTATATTTCTTCATACAATTCAAGAGAGGAATATAACTTAAGAAATTAGATAAATTTATATATTAAAACCGAGCAACACAGATTTAAAATCCAAACAAGCCAATGTTTGTAATTATGAAACATACTTGCATAATGACCATAAAAAATAATGGGTTTATTTATATATGGTCCAGTAATTCTGGTTGTCTCTAGGGACAGATACTTCAATTTAAGATACTTGTTAAGAACTGGTATCTGCTAAAGAATGCACACCACAAAGTATTGAATGTATATACATAAACAAGATTTGGCATGAAATAACCCATAAGAGGTTGATATGCCATAAAACCCAACCAATAAACCAACCAAAGTATTGGCTAGGGCTGTAGAATACACCAACTGCATCTCTATTGAGGGGTAAGATTCCCCTAATGAGAGTCCTGGATATGACACTAAGCAATCTAATGGTGAGGCTCCAGGAATGTGGAGTATCCCTTTCATTGTCTTTGCTCTCAGACCCACTCTGACCCGGAGTGGTAGTACCTGATCAGGTCCTATCTATGGGTCAAATGGAACTGTTTGACATTTAAACTGAGTGCAAGCTAAGGCCTTATGCGTAATATAACTGTTAAAAATAGAACTGTTTGATCATTCAACTGTGTGTAAACAAATGACTGATGTTTAATTGAATTGTTTGTGATACATTGCAATACTTGGAACCATTTAACTGTGTACAAAAGTATGAGCTCAGGTTCATTTAAAAATGTATCAACAAAATGAGTTTACAAATCATTTGATATGTAAAAAGAGAATTTGGCATTAAATAACTAATAATGGTTGATATTCCATGAAACCAACCAAGCCACAACAAAGTATGATGTCATATATTACTGTGTACAATACTTTTATTTCTCATGATCCAGTCTGAGTTTGTTGACTTAAAACTGTGTGACATCATAGTTTGTTGCATACATTATTTGGATTCCTGTTATCAATACAAGACAAGACTAGCCCAGTTAGTTGTGAGTCAGGTATTTGTAGAATATGCTGACTGGATCTCTGCAGATGGGTAATACCCCAACCCAAGCAGTATCTTGGAAATGCAATAAACCATCTGATTGTGTGGCTCCAATTCTAGAGATCTGAGGCATGTGGAGTATCCATTGCCGTTACTCCCAGGTCCACTCTCACCCAAAGGGTTAGTATCTGTCAGGGTCCTATCTAGGGTTCAAATAGAACAGTTCATTAACATTGAATAGAAGTAGTGTTGAATTGCAATACTTGAAACCATTTAACTGTGTGCAAAGAGAACTATTAGTCTTAGCAATACTTGAAACCATTTAACTGTGTCAAAACAAATAAGCTTAAAAATGTTACCAACAATCTATTTGCTTGCAAATTATATATATATATATATATATGGCTGGATAACGAATGTATTTCCTATAGAAGTTGGATGCAGAGGTAATTTACTAAGCTTTTTGCTTAGATGTGGTACAAGGCCATATGAAAGGGGCACCCAATGAGACTTGAACTCACTCGTGTAGGTTTGCTAGTCGAGCTTGCTAACCATTACACCACCAGAGGCAAAGTTGAATGCAGAGGTTTTATTGCCAACTCAACCTCCGTTTTCTTAACTAATCTTGGACTTCCTCCATCAGACAAGAGAAAATACATAGAAAAGATCCAAGATAAGGCTCTAACTGCATCAGCTTGGATCTGGCGATCCCACAGAGCAACAACAATCTGACAAAGTCTGGTAGTGTCGTGAGATACTGCTGGGGCACTCTGGGTTAGTGGTAATGATGCTTCAGCCCCGAAACCATGCCTGAACCCAGAGTCATCATCTAATGAAGGCTTTGTTAGAAGCAATGCTGTTGTATAAACATCAGTTATTGTATGATACCTGCATGTATAAACAGAATTTGACATGAAATAATCTATATGGGTTAATATGCCATAAAACACAACCAATCCCCCAACTAGACTAAGACTTAAACAATTTCTTACTGACTTCAGAATAAAACTTAATTGATTTATAGTTGATTAAATAATGATTTCAAGTCAAGAATTTTAGAATATAAAAAACTTATATAAAAGTATGACTGAATCATCAATTGAATATTAAAAACTAAAACAAATATAAAATCGTATAAAAAAAAGTGTATTATATTACCGTTGGGAGATTGGAGATCATTGTTGCCCTTGGAGAATGGGCATGTTTGTTAGTGACTTATGGACTGCCAATGATGATCCAGAAATCCATTCTCGTTCTCTTATTCCTCTGTTCTTTAAATAGTAGAGACATTGTCTCCCTCCTGGCTATCAGTAAAACCAAAATGGCTATGACTATTTTATCGTCTGTCAATTTCAAATAAGCTTTTTTCCATTTTTGTATCTTGTTTAATTACTGCTTATTCAAAGAACAATATCTGAATATTTTCTCTGTTGGGACATGTTTGTGTATTATACTCAATGCTTCTTATATGTATATTATATATATATATGAAATGTTTCAGGATATCCTTCTTTGGGTGGGTGGAGTGTTCTTACTCCTCTGGAGAAGATAGTGTCAGCATATTCTAAGTGCCACTGACAGGACAATCTTAATTTAGGTGATGAAGACTATTTTGTAGTTATATGTTAGTTATCTAGTCTAAATTATAAAAGCTAGTGTTAGGGGTGTGACTAGTGACCTTAGGTGTGGGGGGGGTCTTACCTCTCTTCGGCGGGGTTTTTTTTTCCAGTCAGCAGGGTTGAGGTTGTCTCCTGAATATCATTGTAGCAAAATGTAGCAAACGTTCTTAGTAGACATATTGTATGTTCATATTTATATTTTTGTGTTGTTTAATTCAATTCCCTATTGAATACAAATAATTTCTAAAGACCAATGGTTAGGACCCTAACAGGTACAAGCACTCCAGAGTGTTTCAGGCTTGAATAAAAGTCTGTCATAAAATTTTGGGTGGCAAAACTATGAAATTTACAGAAGAAAGTGTTATGTGTACAGAGAAGCATGTTTTAGTCTAAAAGATGTTTATAAATGGGCTAAATATGGGTTTGTCATTACAAGCTCAAGTTGAAAAGGCTGTTCACAGAGTGAAAACATGCTCACTTTCTGGTAAAGAAAAACTTCTGTGTACAATAGTCAGTAAAGAAGGTCATGCTGACAGTCTTCTGGGACATGAAAGAACCCTTGGGTATTGATTTCCTTGAAAAAAGGTGCAACTGTAAACATTGCTTTCTACTGCCAACTCATCAGGCAAAACTCATCTTATTTAATGAATGACTCTCACTGGTGCATTGGCATAATGGTTTGAGTGTTTGTCAATGGTCGGAGAGACCTGGGTTCAATCCTAGGTTGAGTTGTAAGAAAAACTCAAAAAATGGTATTTGATGCCACCTTACTTATCACTCAGCATTATAAAGTATGAATCAAAGGTAAGTGGAGCAATCCAGGGAAAGGATTAGCATCCTCCCCTACACCTGAGTGTAGTAGCCATTGAAAAGGGAGTTTTTGGGTTGTCTTTTATAACATTAGAAGTAGTATTTCCAAAAAATCGAAAAAATTATTTTGATAAGCTCTACCTTTCTACAAAATTTCTCTTGGGAAAGGCATACATCTATTAAATTGGTAAATAGTAAAGTAGACTGGGCTCTTTAAACTTGGTTTGGTAACCGGTACAGGAGAAGGAAAACTCTGAATTCAACCCAGCTGTACTTCACTTAAAAATTGACTTTGTGTCACATTCTGCCCGTGGCAGAGGGGTTGGGTAAATACATACTTTATTGCAAAATAAAAACAAAAGACTTACCTAAAAGAATTTTTTAAAATTGTATTTTTTTTTTCAGAAATGAAAAAATATAAAAAATTAGGTTCAGTTATAACTGAATGGGATTTAATTTTATCTAGGCTTCAAACAAGTCTCTTTTTTTGAAGACAAAATAAGGCAAGTCATTGCCAAACATATTTCTTGCCTTGTTGGCAAGGCCAAGAATACAGTGACTATATCTCCTATAGAAAGGTAAGACTCTCCTTGTAGAAAAAAAAAAAAAAAAAAAAAAAAAGAAGAGATATCTTGGATATGACACTAAACTACACCTAATGGTGAGGCCTCAGTTCTGGGGAGTGTGGACTACCCCTTCAATGCCATTACTCCCAGAACCACTCTGGCTCGGAGTGGAAGTACCTCTAAGAGTCCCATCTTGAGGTCTAATAAATCTGCTTAAAAATTATATGTATTAGATAGTTAGATTCTTAAGAAATAACTACACAATAAATATAAATGTGAACGTACAATGAATGCAATTCCCTAACCTTTAAGACATAAAATAACCTTAGACTGGTTGACATGCCCTTAAAATCAATCAAACATTTCTATATGATGCATCTTGCCCAAGACTAAAACTGTAAAACTAAAAAAAAATTACAATGCAAGGGGAATAACTCACGTTGCCCTAAAAAAATCTATTCTGGAATACAAACCAGAATAATAGAATATTTTTCCCAGCAGACACTAGTCATCTCCTCCATTTTGTCGATAGCTACTTCCTGACGCGGGCGTCGTTTTTATAATGGCTACTTTTGTGCCGCCTTTGATTCAGGACAATGATGAAGGATGGGGCCCATCTGAAATCCCTGCAAAATTTAGAGAACTACCTTATCAACCATTTTCCAAAGGAGACCGTTTAGGAAAGGTATTTACTTGGAACGGTCTTGTTTTTTCGGCTTTTCCTGATCAGCAAGTGAAGTCACCGGTTGTCGCCATGATGGAAAAAAGCAGCATGGCGTGCTTTTTTTTTTCTTTTTTCGAGATATTTTCTTGTGGAAAGAAAAATCTTATTTCGTTTGTTTAAAAGCATTCTTTTTCGATTTTTAGCTTCTATTTTATGTCTGTTTACATAGAACTCAAAAGTATATCGTATTTTTTGTACTCCTCGATCTATTAGTTTTCAACTAGCAAAAAGAAAAAAAAATCCATATGTCATGCGACTTTTCTCAAACTTTCTTAAAATAATCGCTACATGTAAGTAAATGTATTAATTTATCTGCAATGAATTAATCTGGACTATTTAATCTAATGATTAAATAAAAATCACTAAAGATTAAGTTGGTTTTCTAAAATCAACAGTAACGTTTTTTCTTTATTCAAAAGTTGCACACGTGTATGAATTTTAGTAAAAACTGAATTTTTTCTCATAATAAATTAATTTTTCTCAAGGCAGAATTGTTCCCCCCCCCGACTGTGATACACTCTTTGTTTACATATTTGATAATCAAATAATATAGGAAGTTTCAGAAAAATTGATATCATCTTGTAATCAAATAACGTGACCAATTTTCATTCAAAATTTAACTATGTGTAGGAACACAAAATTCTGTTTAATGTTTAAACACTTTTTTTTCTTTTTAAGTAAAACATAAGAAAAATCAGTAAAATAAATACCCTGTACAACATTTAAACTACGAAAGCTTGCTAAATTTAAATGAAGTAATGATTGATGTCAATAAAGCATTTTACTCATAATAAGTAGGTTAAGTTGGTGACTGTAGTCGAGGGCGACTCGAAGGCTCCTTTTTCAATAGCTACTACACCGAGTTGTAGGGGAGGGCGATACTCCTTTCCCTCGATTGCTCCACTTTACCCTTGATACATACCTTATAATGCTGAGTCTTAAGCAAGTGGGTATTACATACCACTTTTTAAAGTTTTTGGTATGACTCGACCTGTCATTGAACCCCAGTCTCCCGGACCATTGGCGAACACTCTACCCACTAGGCCAATGAGCCGGTTTTACTCATAATAGTTGCGTATAAATTTCATGCTTATTGTAACAACGATTATGAGACTAATATTTTTCATAATATTGCAACTTCTTATATATATATATATATCCTACTTTTTCCCTTAAATCTGAACGATTTTCATCCCATTGTTCGAATGTCTCAATTTTTTTCCTCATTTTAAATGATTAAGCATAGCTTCTAATCCTTTTTGGTTCGGCTCTTGATAAGATTTTTTAAATATTCCAACAAATCGAGAAAAGATTAATTTAAGATAAAATGAAAGAATACTATTTAATAAGTTTTAAAATTACTTTATTTTTTACAATCTGTTGTATTGAATCGGATCTTATAGGTCGTAAAACAAAAAACTCCAAACAACAATAATACTATCTTTGTTCCATGTTACACTTACCTATGACTTTCATACACTAAATGTAACAACTATTATGGGACAAAGGTAGTATTAGTTGTAAGTAATCACAAAACCTGATTCCATTGAAGTGGTAAATTTCAATATTTAATCGAAATTTAAGATTTTAATTCCAATTTTATTGATCTTAATTTTTTCTAGTAAAATAGAAAAACCAAAGTAGACTACAAAAAATGATATGCTTACCATACAACTAATTGTATTATTTTTCCAAAGAAATAATCCTATTTTGACATAGTAAAGTTTCTAAGCTTAACTTTATTGTAAGTTTGTCTGATTTATAGTCATAAAAAGTTTGGCTTTGTTCTAGTTGGATTAATTCTATTATTGAAGGAGACAGACATACTTTTAAAATCCAATTTTCAGGTGTATCTCGATGCTTATAAAGAATTCTTTACTAAGGTTAGCATAGATGTGGTATAAAGCAATAAATATAGGCACTTAGTCAGAATCAAACTCACTAGTAATGATTTGTTAACCTAGCTTGTTAATTACACAGCATAATGCAGACAAAATGTTTGTAAAGAACTAACATGTATGGGATTCCATTAAGTCTTATTTTGTCCTCCTTAATTTTATTGAATCACTAGACAGCAATCTGTGAACTTGTTGAGCTCCTCTTGTAACAGCAGTCCATAATTTAAGAAAGTGAAGGATTTTAATTAGTATTTTATTGTTATTTCTGTTATGTCAGAATTTGGATGATTCAAAATTAACACCTGGTAAAAGTGTGAATTCCACAAATTTATCATTGTTACAAATTATACTGGAAATTGGTTTATTCTGTGGGTTAGAGCTTTTTAATAAAAATTTACTCTGACATCCCAATTTACTTGATGGTTGCTTCAAGGTGTGAAACTTTGAGTAACGATGTTAATATTTTGTGTTAGCAGAGATTAAATTGCTCTATCTATAGATACTTTATCTTTTAAATATTGCTGATCAGTTAATTTATTTTTTTATTGATAGTATTGTACATATAAAATGGACAAATCTCATCTAAGAATTGTATTTAAAAAAAAAAAAAAGTTATTAGGAATAACTGATAGTAATGACACTGCTACAGAAGAGTCAGTAAACATTGAATAGTTTTAGATTTTATCCTATTCTACTGGCTGGTATTGAGTACTTTTTGTTTTATAAAAAAGTGTTTTTAAATGATTTTATTCAACTATATATATATATATATACACACACACACTGAGGATTTATATTATACTCTTTGGATCAACTTTTACAAGACATATACTAAATTATATTTTTCCAAGAATAATGGTCCAGGAGATTGATTCATATATGAGCTTGTTCAATATCCATGATTTTGTTTCAATCAACTAAAATCAGTCCAGGTAATTAATACTCAGGCATAGGTGTTGCGTAATCAGCTAGTCTCATTGTATACATTTTATGGATAATATGTAAAGCAGTTTTTTCCACAGAAATAAATACTTCAATGGTTTATTAAATGGTGGCTAAATTTATTTTATCCTGCTTTACTGTGTGGTTTAAGCACTTGTTTAATTTATTTAAAAAGTTTTTGTAAATGATTTGTCTATATATATATATATATATATATATATAAAAATGCAAGGTCTTCAGCAGATGATTTTGTTTATAGTTTGAATTATTTGTTTTGGCTTATTGAATATTAATTTTTCATCAGGGTGTTTGAATTTGTGATATTGTATCTTTTAAATTTGTTTGTTAAATGAAAAAATGAGAAAGTTTTAAACATTCTATTTTGGTTAGTGGCCTTATATATATAATTGTATTCCTTAATAAGGAATACCTTTATAATACACAAGGATCCCTCAGATTGAAAAAAGAAATGTATTAATTTCATAAGGATTAATTTATAAAATGCTTATTCATCTGGAATGTAGTATATGCTTCAAAAAGTTGATAAAATTCTTTTTATTCATTAAAATCAATTTAATGTTCTTGATATATTTCCCTCGTCAATCTTTAAAATTTTTTCCTCTACACTTGCCCTGTCGACAGGATTTAGAATATGCTGACTGTTCCTCTGCAGATGGATACAAACAGCCTCCCAACCTCAACAAAAAATAGTGTCCTGGCTATGACACAAAACTGCATCTGATGGTGAGGCTTCAGTTCTAAGGACTGTCGAGTATCCCTTTATTACCATTACTCTTGGAGTGGTACTACTTGTTAGGGTCCCAAATAGATCTGTTTAAAAATTATTTGTCTTTAAAGGAATACTTGGTGCCATATAACAGTAAATTCTTTGAATTAAGAATAGTTACTTGAAGCTAAGACTTATTTTTTAGTTAGTTGAAACCATACAACTGTGAAAACAAATGACTATTATTGAATAAAAATGATTACTTGAAATCATATAATTATTAGTTTTAGGAATATTTGTAACCATTCAACACTGCAGATTATTTGTATTACATATGAATACTTAATATCATATAACTGTATAAAAAAACTGTTTAGAAACAAATACATGAAAACTGAAAATGTACAGTAAATGCAATTCCCTAGCTTCTAGGTATAAACTAGCCCTAAACTAGTTCACATGCCATTAAAATTAATCTAAACTCAACTCTCTGTATTAGGAGTGAAGGATTCCCCCAAACTTTAACTCTGCAGGGTCAGTCTACTTGGATTAAAATAATATCTGAGTGTCTTGTCCCAAATATAACACAAATTTATAAAAACAATGCAAAGAAATGATTTTTTGTAAATAAGAGGAAAACCAGATTGAAATGATTATTCATTTGTTTACATATTAACATTTATATTTTACAACCTTATTTTTTGTGCTTTATTGTGTTGTGGTAGTAAGAGACCAAAAGTTCATCAATATTCTTGTTAAGAAGTAGTATCAGTTGTTATTATAATGTGCGTATATGTGTGAACTACATAGTGGAGTGTATGTTTAGCTGCTGACAGACGTGTGTGTGGGTTGAGATCTGTGAAATCTGATTTGAGATAGTTCCAATATGAAATAAGCTGACAGAAAGATGGTGACACTTAGTTTTGTTGAGTTTTTTTTAACACACACAAAAAATACCTTGTGCTCTTGTATTTTATAAATTTAGACTTAAAGCATCAATAATGTAGATGAACATTGAAAGAGTAAGGTAATAGAGTACATGAGTAATATGTGATATATATACAATATTTAGATTGCAGTAAAATGATATGAAAGTTATGTCTGTTTTGTTTTATAAGATTTAATAATTTTATAGCTATCTAAATAAATGTAATATTGGATCATATTAACATTTTATAATAAATTAATGTATATATACCGTAAATTGTGGTGTGTAAGTTGACTTCTTGAGTCTGAAAAAAACTCTACTAGGAGTTGACTTATGTGGCAGGGCTAAATTCCAAAGCTTTACCACAGAGTAGTCAAACAGTGAAACAGTACTCCTAACACTTGATAACACCACTTACCCTAACTCCAGCAAATTGCCACAAACATGTCCAACTTGAACTTGTGTTTGGTAAACATATTTAACAAATTAACACAGGGATTAATGTAAAATAATAAAACTGTTATACAAATTATTATATTAATGCTGTATCACATGTCATTTTTAACAGCTGATGCACTGACTGTAAACACTAATAGAACACCACAATAGCTTTCTGTATGTTGGGTGTTAACCTATACAGCAGGTATAAGTCTCAGAATTTTGAGCTAGAAATCTTGAGGTTAAATTATATAACATAATTTATGGTATGTATTTATCCAGCCCCTTCATCACAGACAGTATATGACACAGTCACTTTTTAAATGGAGTTAAGTTGGTTTGAATTCAAAGTTTTCCTTCTCATTTGGTTGCTTATCTCTGTGTGACCTACTATTTACCCATAGCTGAAGAGAGAACAGATGCCTTTCCTAAGGGTATTAGCAAGAAGTGAAATGTTGACAGCCATGTCCTGGTTTTGAATTCTAGTTGCCAATTCCTTTTCTTATGACATTAACCATTTCATGTGCCTTTATAAATCTGTGTATATATATATTTTTGGTAGTAAATCATAAGAATGATTAATAATACTCATTTTATGCATTTATGACTTTTTAAAACTTTTTTTTTTACATTTTTTAGGCTATATGCACCATTTGCAACTTTCTATAATATTTTTTCCAAATCCCATTTAATTTTTGATGTTAAATAAATCCATGAATGGAAACCTTATTAAAGTCAACATTAAAACTATTAAATCTTTTCTCTACTATCATCTCTTTATCTAGAATATGCAATGAAGTACATAATGCTAAATTATGAATTGTTTTAAAGTTTGTATAGATTAATTTTTACTTATTTGATATTATATGATTACTTTCTGTTATTTAATTTTTTTTTTCTCCAAGGTTTCTGATTGGACAGGAGCAACTTACCAAGACAAGCGTTACTTGGGTAAGCTGGATTTTCCTCTTACATTTTTCATCTTCTGCATCCTGTTAGGGAAATCTTGAAAGTGTCTTTGAATTTTGCTCAGTTCATTATTAAACCCTCTCAGTGGGGCTTAAAATATGCTGACTGTATCTCCTGCTGAGAGATAAGACCTCCAAAAAAGGAGTGTCCTGTGTATGACACTAAACTGCATTTGATGGTGAGGCTCCAGCTGTAGAAATCTGGGAAGTGTAGAGTACTTCTTTATGGTCATTACTCTTGGGTTCTCTCTGGCCTAGTGGTAGTACTTGTTAGGGTCTCATCTTTGGGTCAAATAGATCTGTTTAAAGATTGTTCACATATGATAGAACCTTGTGCTAAAAAAACCTTAATTTACTCAAAAATGTAAATATGAACCTACACTGAGCCCAATTTCCTAATATCTAGGTATAGCCCACTTCCAGTCTGAGACCTTTAACACTTAGGGCTGCAGTGGTCACCATCCAACTGTGCCCTCAATCCTTGACATGTCATTGGTGCTTCACTGGTGTTTGTGTTGTTAAGCATGGTTCTGCTTGGGTTGATGGTGTCTGTGTCCCTTATGACTACTCTCCCCCACTGCCTCTTGTGTTTCTGATTGCAGAAGGTAGGAAAGTCATTGAAGTGCTTGTCAGAAAGATGGCTAGTGGTCACATCAAGGATAATTTTTTAACAAAAGAAACTAAGTCCACATGGGTTATAAATGTGTCAATTTTGTTATTTATATCATTTGTTATATACAGTAGTTTCAACTTTTCCTGTCCTCATCTTTGTAACATGATACTGGGGTAGTCAGAGGCTGGCATAAGGTTGCAGTTTCAGGAGGTCTTTTCAAGTGATATGGACTCTTGTAGCAGCTAGACAGTGGGCCCTTGATCAGTGAAAACATGCTGGTTATATGCAGTTTAGTTTCGAGTTGCAATGGTTTTGTGTTTGGCATGGGACTTAATGATTCTAGTTTATGATGAAATAATTCTTTCCAAATCAGGGATTGGAGATTGTTCCATCTCTTGATAAAAACTCCAACTTATTCTATATTTAACCTAACTCCAATCCTCTTGAGGGGTGGTCACTTTTTATCATGAAAATGCCTATATTAAAAAAAAAAAAGTTTTTTTTTCAGACCTGAAAAATACCCACTTTCCACCTGATTTATCAAGTCTTATCTACCTTTTTGACTTCTCCATTGAAAAAATACTCTTACAGTATTAACTATTGCCAATACAATTCCAGAAAAATTGATTATATAATTTTGACACTTTTCATATACCCAAATTCTTAGGTAGTCATCACTGATTCTTGCACATTTTTGCAAGTTTATTATTGATTGTACTTTGACATGGAAAAAAATGTCATTTTTGTTTAAGATAATCACTGGCCTATAAGAAAATAGGCTTTATTATCAGAATTCCAAATGAAAATACTATGATCTAGAACAGCTTGAATCCAAGCTTGGAGAATGAAAACCAAGTTTCAGAAAGACCAGAAGGGAACATGTTACAATATTCTGAGTGTGCATTGGTCACATAAGACTTACACACTCCTTTATGTTCAAACAAGAAAAACAAGTACAGTGCATAGCTTGCTAAACACCCTACAATGTTAAACAGCATCTTATAGAATGTGAAGCTTTAGCTCTCATTTGACATTTTTTTCAACACTAATTATATAAAGGATCTATTTGAAAATGTCAACATGGATGATATTTTTTGAAAATTAATTCAGAGGAAAAATGAGTAAAATTTGAAAAAAAAATTGTTATAGATTTTGATTTAATGCTTGTTTAACTATTTTAGATCAGCTGATATTGACAATGATCCAGTGACACTTGGCGGCTGGCATATTACTTTCTTGCAAATTATAAAGTTGAATTTTATTAGGAGTAATTCATAAAGATATTTTGTGCAATCCTATTTAAAGACAAGTTTAATTTATGTTTGTTAATTTCAGGAAAGTACAACTCAGCCTTTGGAACGGGAGGTAACCAATATGCCTACTTCCATGATGAAGATGAAAGCACGTTCCAGTTGGTCGATACATCTAGAGGCCAGAAACCAATTTATCAAAGAGGGAGGCGCATGTTTCAACAGGTTTATAAAAATTGCTTTTTTTCCCTCCCAAGAAATTTTCTTAATCTTGATTATTTACATGCACAAATGATATTGTTTGATATGTTTATAAATATGGAGTGCTCAGTGTTAGGGATAGAGCATATCTGAGTTAGGATAACATAGACACAGTCATCGGCAATTGGTAAATGTCATTTTCTTGTCAATGCAATACTCAGATGATAACTAACTTATATAGGGGAGTCCCTGTGGTGTAATAGACTGCAGCTTTGAAATGAGTTAGTTTGAACTCCAGTAGTGCTACTCCATTCATTTTCAGTCTAATACTCTTGAGAAAAGTGTGAACCCATTTATCCACCCAGCTATGTTCTACAAGGATGGCTTTGACAGTAAATAACCCACAAAGGTTTATATACCATTAAACAAGAAACCAAACCTAATTTGTATATATGCATATAATAATTGTATTTTTCATCATTTTACATGGTCAACTTAATGGGTTGAATAAACTGGGAATTTTGAATGAAACCATTTATTCACTTTGCAGAAATACTGATTTTATAAAAACCAAGTTAAAGATACTGGGCATATCAATAAATAATAATAAAGACTAGTTTTATTGCTGAATTTTGTTTAAAGGTAGATAGAATTTAATTAAATATTTTTAAAGAACTTAAGGGATTTAGGACTGGAAATATCTATGGTCTGCTGGTGTAACTGATCAAGGCTTAAATGTTATTGAGTAAATTCTAACATGTATTAAAAAAATAAACAAAATTGCAAACAATATTCTGATAAAGATTCTTTTTTTAATGTTAGCAATGTTTTTAGATTAACATAAGCTGTTTTTCTTTCTGAGGCAATAATGATGAACAGTTGATTTCATGGTAAATTAATTATTTCTATTTTTGTCATATGACAACTTCTACTGTGATCACATATCCCATGTTCACTCTCAAATCAATTTTCTTTTATAGACAAATTTTCAGCTTATAATGTTGTATAGCCGTGATACAACTATACGTATACATATATATGCGGAAACATAATCAACAATAATGACGAACAAACACACTTCTTTAGAAAAATATACCTTTCACACTTTATTCGAAAGGGTTGTGTGTGAGAGGTGAGTAGGAGACAGAACAGACTGCAACATATTGACCCCAAGTTCCTCTGACTATAGCAGCACTTCTTTCTCATTCTGCTGGGCTGCTCAACCGGGGGTCACTGAGGGCCGCAAGCTCTCTGCTGGGAGCTGGTTCTCACTGCATCGAACTGCAACTCAAACTCCAACTGACTGAACCTGTCTGTGGCACTGGGTTATATAATTGTTTGACACCCACCTGCTTCTTGTGGGCGCCGCAATTGCACCGAATTTAACCTATAAAGGTGATACCCTGATATCTTCGACTGGATGCACCTGTTTCTTGATTGATGGCTGGGTTGAAGGTCAATATGTTACAATAAGGCTCGACCACTTAGTTGTCTAATAAGATGCATACAACCAAGCAATTGCTGCCTTTCATTAGTATAGATGTTTATTATAAATGAAATTAATTTGTAGCTTCTTATGAACTAAATACTCTAAATTATTATCTCTTGGTCCATTTTTTAAAATAATGATGATAATAATAATAATAATAATAATAAAAATAAAAAGTAATATTAGCTTACTTTTGGCACAAGGCTGCTGTATGGTGAACTCAGTTATTTCTTTTTATATCATCCTCAGCATAAAGTTTAAGCTTTTTTAATTATAGCATTTTATTTACTTATTTGATTATAGGATATTTTGAACATTATAGTATAAACAAATGTAGTGAATGGTAAAAGCAGATTCCAAAAGTTTGTTAAATTTCCTTTTTTTTTTTCAAAAAAAAAATAATTAAAAAAATTTTTTTTTTTTTTTCAAGAATAAACAGCGTAGAGAAAGAGAGAGACGGCAGCAACAGGCTGCAGCCAACATGCAGGTGTTGTCCAAAACGCAGAAGAGCCGTGAAAGGTAAGAAAAGGAGAAAGGTATTTCTCTCCCATTTTTTAAAAATTTTTTTATATTAAATGTATTAATTTAATGGATGCATAGATTTTTTCATAAACTACTTACTACCAGCTTCTATCCAGGTCCAGGTTATTTTTGGCTAACTTGATATTCTTGAATATTTCAATAAATCAATATTCACTTTTTTTTTTTTTTTTTTTTTTTTTAAATAGTCTTTTCCATTTGATGATTGTGCACAACACAAGATTTAAAGTAATGGATTTCATGCTCATAATTTGATATTTTAGTGGGTTGTATGCTTGCTCTGCTGGAGTGACATTGAGCACATTTTGCCAATTTTTCTCATTCTGCATATGTGTGGACTGTGATGGTTACCATCATAGGAAGTAAATATGACAACTTGAGTTCAAGTCCTGGATGAGGTTGTTTGCGTAGCATTAATACCTTTGGGAAAGGTATGAATCCAACTTGTCTCCCTTCAGCTATATAGGTAAATAAGTAGATCTGACTGGGCTCTTTAACTTTGGTATGACAAATTATGTAGGAGAAGGAAAACTGAACTCTGACCTGTTAAAATCTGTTTAAAAAAATAAACCTTGTCACAGAGGTTGGTTATATATATATATATATATATAGTCATAAATACAAGACTTTTATATTGTCATACAATTTAGTCTTGCTACATAGTAATGAGAAATTCCATTGTGACATTATCGCTAGGCATTTAAGAAATTTAAGTCATTTTTTTTTCCTGAGTAATAACAAAATATTCTCTTGGCTCTTTCAGTTTTTTTTTCCTCTCATTGACTTTTTACATTTCAGTCTTCTCTACATTACTTCATGCTCTTTCTGTCTCAAATTTGTCTTTTTTTCAATTTATTCTCTTTGTTTTCTTCTTCCCACTTGAGTAATTTTTGAAAGGATTTCAGTTGACTACTGCCCCTTCATTCTTAACTTATTAATTAAATCTGGAAAGCCATAGACAAGCAGCAGTGCTTATCCATATGTAAATTATCCTATTATTTATAAAGGAAACTAATAATAAGCAAAAAGAGAATCTATTTGATTTGCTTTATATAGCCATTCAAGATATGCTCAAAAGTATCAAGATTGACCTCAAAATTCTTTCAAATTGTCACTGAATCGTCTAGAACAGCTGTGCCCCCACTTTTGTTTTTTAGCTTTTGAGCTACTTTTAAAATAACCAAGTAAAAATGGTCTACCTGTATAAAAAAAATGCTAAATGTATTTACTTATACATGTACTGAGTATACTTTATGTATACTGTATATGTTTGTGTACTTTGCATGGTGAATGAACAAAGTATTAAGAGCAGACTAACCATCCTATATGTCAATCAAGTGGTATCTACCAAAAGGAGGATATATATATTATTATTTTTTATTTTTTTTAATGGTTTTTGATCTACTGGTTGATCATATCAATGTATTGGTCACCCCTGTTCTAGTCATCACTATAAGTTGTTCAGTTTTTTTATTAAAATTTTAATACTAAAAAAACTTAAGGTTCAATCTTGATTCTTTTTGATTAAACCTGATTAGTAACCACATATTTTATTTATGGAAATATTAATTAAAGAGACAGTACTGACCTATATTCACCTGGGAATGCACATTCATTAGTAAAGATTATCAAAATAATTATTTCAGGACATCATGTAATGTTTTTTTCTGAAGTAAAACATTTAATAGTACAAAATATTTTTTTAATGCTTGTCTTTCAGAGATCGACAGAGGCAGTTACGTAAATGGCAGAAACAATTTGGAAAAAGGCTGCAAGAAAATAAACAAAAGGTTATGGTTTGTTTTAATGTGTTAAAAATGAATTATTAAAATTTAATGGCAGAAACAATTTGGAAAAAGACTGCAAGAAAATAAAAGGTTATTGTTTGTTTTAATGTGTTAAAAATGATTAATTAAAATCTTAAATTCTATTGAACATATTTGAAACCTAGATTTATAATATTAAAACTTAATGTCTACTTGTTTATAGATGCTGTAAAGAATTTTTTTATCATAGTCTGCATAATGTGTGGATATTTCAATAACTATAAGATAGCTAAAATTCTTCTGTATTTGATCCATTTAATAGATAAACAACTGGAAAAAAAATGGTCTCATTTGCTTTTTACTTACTGTATATAATATGTACATTTATATTAAGCAGACTATATACTTGTGTATCCTGTGACTTTGAAACCTAAATTTCATCCTAATATTTGGGGGTCAAACCATGCACAACTAAGCTTAGCCTTGGTCAACTATTTACACAAAGTTTGTATCTCATGTATGGTGCAAACCCTAAATATTAAGCTAGAATTTAGATCTCAGAAAGCTGCATGATATCTGAGTATATATGGTACTTTCTTGGAAACTTCAATTCTAGTGTTACCATTAGGCATAGTGTTTAAAATGTGTAATAATTGTGATAATATATATTTTAAAAAGTATCAATATATATACAGTTAATATTTTTTAAAAACCTTGCCAATATGCTATTTACATAACACAAAGCAGATGTTGGAGTTTTTAAAAAATTACTGAGGTTCTGTATAAAAAATATGGTAAACGTTAAACTTAAAAACTTACTCAAAATATACTCATTCTATGAATGTGGCTAAAACATTGAAAACATCTTTGAAGAAATATTATCAGTTGATCTGATTTTAAGTTCATTTTTACTGTTTGAATAAGCTTAGTGTTTGTTTTTTTTATTTAATCTTAAAAGGCTCCTGTTAAGAACCGTGATGCTTCTGTGCAAGTTCGTGAGACCTGGCAGGTGGTGGAAGATATGGACTTTCCTCGTTTAAGCAAACTCAGCCTTCCTGGTGTTGATCCTCCTGAAGACCTGTAAGTATATTGTGCTCATTTAGTTTTATCTATGTAGACTCTCTTACCTAACCTATATGCACATAGTTTTTTATTTTGCTTGTTTTGAATAAGTTTTAAAAGTAAAGTAGATGGATGAAAGCTTTTTAGAATATTTTTTTATTGAATCATTCTTTATTACTAGTATATATTATCACAAGGATAAAGATAGAAATGTTTAAATTTATGATTAGTTATACATCTACATTTAAGTAATTAGTTTCGGTTTCTTTACAGATTGAATATTTTATAGAATTGCATGTATTCTTTCTTTCGGTTGATGTGATGTAAGTAAGTTAGCGACCATAGTCGAGAGTGACCCGAAGGCTCCCTTTTCGATAGCTACTACACCAAGGTGTAGGGGAGGGCGCTACTCCATTCCCAGGATTGCTCCACTTTACCCTTGAACCGTACCTTATAATGCTGAGTGTTAAGCAAGGTGGTATCAAGTTCCATTTTTAAAGTCTTTGGTATGACTCGACCTGGGATTGAACCCAGGTCTCCCGGGCCATTGGCGAACACCCTAACCGCTGGGCCAATGTCCCGGTTTGATGTGATGTAAGTATGAAATTTATATGCAAATGTACCCATGATTACATAATGTAACGCAAGTTTTGTTCCTGTATAATAAAAAGTATAGAAAATGGCAATTATTCCCTTCAAAAACTTTGCTTGTACCCATGATTACATAATGTAACGCAAGTTTTGTTCCTGTATAATAAAAAGTATAGAAAATGGCAATTATTCCCTTCAAAAACTTTGCTTTTATATCCTGAAGTTTTGAAATTAATCTTTTTTATGCAAAAAATGGTAAACTAGCACATATTCATTTACATAAAACCACATATGAATTAAAAAAAATTTCTTCTAAATATAAAAGAATGAACAAAAATATTTAGAAGTGATTAGTTTTTTGGAAATTTGTGACTGAAATGTTAATCTCTTTTCATATATCAGCACCAAATATAGTTTTTAATCATGTCTTCCTTCTATGCTCTTTGGTTGCAGAAGCAAAGTTTGAAGAGAAATTTTTTTTTTTTTTTTTTTTTTTTCTTTTTTTTTTTTTAACTGAAGGCATGAGTAATTGGGGAAATAACACTTTCTATTTAGGAACAAGAAAAAGTAAAATTTTTGTTATATAGTGTTATTGGACAGGATTTATATATACTAGAATTTTGAGATAAGGATTACACAACTTAATCCCTTGCATTTTTGTTTTCTCTATACTTAATTCTTTTCTCTTCTGTTATTTTGCTCTCTTTTTTTTTCTTTTGCATTATTGAAAAAGATTTCAATAGACTTCTGCTCCTGTGTTCTTAACTCACCAACTGATGCCATCATCTCTAATCCTCATTTGTGATGGGAATTATATTATTAAGTCACTTTTCATTGTACTTTTTTCTCTCTCTCTCTTAGGTTACTGTGCGGTAAGATGGAATTCTATGACAAGTCTTATGACCGTGTCACCACCAAAAATGAAAGGCCACTAAAGAGAATCAATCGTATCTTCCATAAAGTAACCACTACTGATGACCCCATCATTAGACAGGTGAGTGCAGTAGTTTAACACCTGATATTTACAGTTTTGCTTGATAAAATCTCTTTGAAATAAAGGCTTAAAGATATAATAAAAATTGCTATTTAAGTTTTATTGATGAAATGAACAAATACACTCAAAATTAAGGTCGTAAGATCAAAGTTTAAAACCAGAAATTCCATGATGGTTCCTATTTTATTTATTTTTAGGATGTAATGTTTTTATTGGGTGAATCATTCTTTCTCTGAGTTAACTGTCTTTATCGATTTTTTTTTTTTTTTTAAATTTATTCAGTTAATTCTCATTTAATTTTTATATATTTGATGGCTTTTTTTTTCAGTTGGTTTAAATGAAGAGTTTTCATCTGACATTTGTAGCTTTCTTCACTATTTGGCAATTTTTAAAGTTTCATAATTATTCAGACCTTGTTTATGTTTGTGGAGATGTAGTTTAATTTAAAGGGCTATTTCAGCCCTAGAACTCCACTTGCCAGTAATCCAAAGTTGACTGTTGACCTTAAAAGATTCAGGGTGAATTTTTGTGACAAGAAAGTGTCTCTTATAAGCCATCAAATACAATATTTAAATTCATGTGATCATTGATGATATTCTAATAAATATATTTTATCATTAATGACTGCGTATTTAGTTTCTTAAAATCTGCAAACATTTAAAAAAATTATCTTTTGTGAAATTCTAAAATTCTGGTAGTTTTTTTCTTTTTTTTTTCTCCTTTGTAAATTTTCTGGATATGTAACAGGCCAATATTTGGATATCATTGGTCAAAAACGTCATCAACAGCAGATATGACATTATCATATAAACTTTTCAGTCCACCCTTGTATGAACTTGTGGGTAAATGCGCAGTCAAAATGATTTTTTGTAAAGACACAATTTTTTTTAAAGATATTTAATGGATTATATATGTATATTTTCTTTTGTAAAACCAGCTGACAAAAACCCAGGGCAATGTATTTGCCACTGACTCCATTTTGGCTACCCTCATGTGCTGCACTCGTTCAACCTACAGTTGGGACATTATTGTACAACGTGTTGGCAATAAGCTGTTCTTTGACAAGCGTGATGATTCTGAGTTTGATCTTCTTACTGTCAGTGAAACTGCAAATGAACCTCCCCAAGAAGAAGGAGCAAACAATATCAACTTTCCTCGAAATTTGGCCTTAGAAGCTACATTCATTAACCATAATTTCTCTCAGCAAGTTCTCAAAATGGTTTGTATATATATATATATATATATATATATATATATATATTTTCTTTGATTTTTAAGATAAGATGAAACAGATAAAAATATTTTGTTTTGCATAGACATGAGAATTTTTCCTAAAAATCTTTTTTTTCTTTTTTAGTTTCCTGTAAATGTAACAGAACAAATAAAATTCTGATTTTAAATATAAATTTTAAAATCTTGTTCAGCTATGGTAAATTCATTTTTAAGTGTTGCTGGAATAGAAGTAAATTATGATTTTAAAAAAAAATGATGTTTCATTATTATTATTTTTTTTTTTTCATTTATTTATTTATTTATTTATTTTTTTGCTGTTTCCAAGTAATAACTGAATTTGACAAAGAATATTAATCTCATGAAAATGATTTTCTGTTAAACTTAGTTTGAAATTATTTCTAGTTCTCATTAACATTACAAAAATGTTACCTGCTTGTAAAATATTTAATTTCTTTATTAACTTGTTTGAAGGAACACTTTTTAATAAAAAAAAAAAAGTGTTAAAAAGATGTTGAGCTTTTATTTAATATCATTTTTATACTCCCTTGTAAATTTACTACTGAATTATTTTTAAAAATAAAACTTTATAATAATTAAGTATATTAAACTGAGGCATTCACCTTAGAACTATTGTATTTAATGTTGTCAGACCCACTTTTTTCCTTGAAAAGAGGGGGGGGATCAAATCCAAATCTTATGTATGCTGAGAAGAACTGGTATTTTCAGAGTGACTTGATCATGAATACCATTTCAAGTTGACCAAGTTGTTATCCATTTTTACATTGGGATCTGAAGATTTTTTTTTTTTTTTTGTTATCCCTGTTTTTCTCAGGGGCATTATTGCAAATTGAATGCAAACATTTGGTTGCAGTTTGAACTCAAGCTGCTGATTCCATTTTCTGTACTGATTGTTGGATAGCCATCTCCTCTCTTTGTGTTCCATCTTCTTCCTTGGTTGCTCTATTTCTCCTAGTCTCTTCTCTGGGATGAATTAACATAGTCTTTTTACTTGTGTGAACCCACATTCTTTATTCATTTTGATGTCTTCTTAGTTACATAACTGGCAAGTATGATAAACTGGGAGTCTTTTTTTGAACATTGATGGACATTATGTTTGAAGCTTTCAGCTCCTCTGGGCTAACTAATTCAAAGTTAAAGTCTAATGTCTAACTTGTAGAGTTTGTTGTCACATGACTTTAATTCCTCCAACAAAAGCCAAGCTTTTTTAGAGGTTACTACACATCAATCAAACTCAAGTTGACTTCAGTTAGACACAATAGTTTCTCTGAGTACAAAAATTTCTTTTTGAAATACTTTACACTATGTGCCAAATAAAAGATTTGACCCATTTATTATTTAACACTAATAGCCATTATATCATCTGTACATTTGCTTTTGTAAAAAAACTAATGGACATTAGCCAAATCATGAAAACCCCTTTACAAATCATTTTTAGTCAATAGTAATAGATGTGGGAATTATGTTATAACTTTTATTTAAATGTCCTGCACATAAGTAGAATATTTTTTTTTTGTGCTATTTTTATATTTTTTCATATAAAATTTCAATCAGATTTAGTTTTATTATTAATTTTGTCTGGAATTTTCTTTCATGTTCATTTAAAAAAAAAATTTTTGCAACTCCTTCTGGCTAACAAGTACACAATTCTAGTAAAAAAATAAGTTAACAGTCAGCAAAAAATAAATTAAACTTTGTTTAATTTGTTCTCAGGGAGAAGAAAAACATGCCTTTGATAAACCAAATCCATTTGCTGGAGATGATGATGAAGTTGTTATAGCTTCTGTTGGATATAGGTAAGTAAGATTTTGCAAACATAATTTGTTACTTGAATTTTCTTTTAACAAGAAACAAATGCTTTTCTAGAGATATAAATTCTTTCCCAAAGACAAAGTTTTTACTTATATAAGTAATGGCCAGGTTCTATTGCTTATAAAAAAATTTTCACCATTTTTTCTTTTTCTTTTTACCATTTAGGTATCGTAAATTTAATTTGGGAAATGACATCAATTTGATTGTTCGATGTGAACATGATGCTGTTATGTATGGACCCAATGGGGATTTGCAGTTTATTAACATCAAAACACTGAATGAATGGGACTCAAGGGTAAGTTTACTTCTTTTTTTTTTTTGAGGAGGGTGGTGGGGTCTGGCTAATGTACATATTTATTATGTAAATGATCTCATTCTAATTATTCACTTGGTCCCTTTTTTGTTTCTTTAGTTTTTATATTTTATTTAAAAATGTTGTTTTTCAAAAGTGCCATGTTTTAATCTTTGGTTATTTCCCTTTGTTTTTTTCCCTAGTACTGTGGAGGAGTTGATTGGCGTAGCAAACTGGACATTCAGCGAGGTGCTGTTCTTGCTACAGAGCTGAAGAATAACAGTTGCAAGTTGGCCAAGTGGACAATTTGCTCCCTTTTGTCTGGAAGTGACCAAATCAAATTTGGGTAGGGTTTCCTTTTTTCTGTTTTTTTTTTTTTTCTTTTTTTCTGCATTTGATCTGATTCCATGTCTCTTTCTGTGAGGGAATTTAATTGCTTATTTATAAATGAGTCTAGAAAACTTGAAAATATTGAACATTATATTGTAATTGCTAATTCAAAAGCTGTTAATATGTATACTTGTGTATAAGTCTACCTTTTAGACATGGCTATGAAAATCATTAATTTTTGGAAAACTTAAATTTGTATTTGTAATTCTAATTTCTTGACTAATCATTACTTTTTTTTTTTCTCATAGAAAAAAGATTATCAGAAAACATTTGTAATGTGATTTTATTTTCTTAAAAGTTATAAATTTAAAGTTCTTAACATAAATTTGATTTTTTTAAAAACATTTTCCTAGGATGTTTGTCTTTTTTATTTATTTATTTTTTTGTTATTGAAAAAAAAAACGTTAAATTCGTGCAATTAAGAAAATGACTCACCATTACTAAAACTATTACAAATGCTAAGTGACTGGTGTTTCTATTAAGTGTCTATTCAGTTCATGGCTTTAAGGAATTCAAACTTAATCTGGATCGGCCCAGTTGGCTGGGGGTGGGAACTGTAGAATACACTGACTGCATCTCTGCAGAGGAATAAGACTTCCAATGAGTGTCCTTTATCTGACATTAAACCCTCTGATGATGAGGCTCTAACCTTGGAACTATGGAGAATATGGAATACCCTTTAACTGCCATTGTTCTTAGGTCCACTCTAACCTGATAGTCCTATCTATGGGTCAAATAGAACTATTTGACATTTAGACTTAGTGCAAACAAATGACTTGCATTAAATTGAATTATTAGAAATAGAACTGTTTGACCATTTAGCTGTATGTAAATAAATGATTGCTGTTAAATTGAATTGTTAGTGATACATAGCAATAAGTAGAACAACTTAAGTGTGTGCAAACGAATAAGTAATGTTGAATAGAATTATTAGTGTTGATTAGCAATACTTGAAACTCTTTAACTGTGTGCCTAAGTTGAATTGTTAGTGTTACATAGTAATAT
Organism: Sepioteuthis lessoniana; assembly: GCA_963585895.1. NCBI lineage: Eukaryota > Metazoa > Mollusca > Cephalopoda > Myopsida > Loliginidae > Sepioteuthis > Sepioteuthis lessoniana. Next base: position 71,928,174 of record OY757924.1, on the reverse strand, counting down.
TTGAAACTATTTGAGTGAGTGCAAACAGATGATTGATACTATATAGAACTATTTGTGTTAGAATACTTGCAACCATTTGACTGTATGAAAATAATAGTAATACTTGTATGCAAACAAATTAACTCTGACTCATTTAAAAATAAGATTACCTACAAACTATTGACTTACAAATCGTATGTATAACCATTTAGTTTGTATGCAAGCAAATGATCTCTGGCTCATTTAAAAATCTTATTTACAAACTATGCATTTACAAAGCATATATGATATGTATAAAGAGGATTTGGCATTAAATAACCTTCAGTAGTTGATATGACATAAAACCCAAACAAATCAAACCATAACCTGTATACAATTTTTTTTTTTTGTCTGTAAGTACATTAATTTTTTTGTTGTTTAAGTATACAAAATAAACTTTCTTCTTTGTCCAATGTGACATATAAATATTATTGGAACACAAATTTATATTTGCTTTCTTTAGAATATAAGTTTTCTGACAAATTTCTTTTTCTTGTATTTCTTCCTCTTCTCTGTTTGTTAAACAATGTTTAATTTGTGTTGCTATTCATTATTATTCATTGTATTATCTCATTTCAGTTATGTTTCTCGGGCTCATTATCGGGATTCGGCTAATCATGTGATTCTGGGAACACAGCAGTTTAAACCAACTGAATTTGCCAACCAAATCAATTTGAGTATGGACAATGGTTGGGGAATTTTGCGTTGCATCATTGATACTTGCATGAAACTTAAAGAAGGCAAATATCTTATCATGAAGGATCCTAACAAGGTAACTCCTAATGTTGTTGCTTATTTTATTAAAATAATTAATTTGGGTTTTATGATTTATAAATACATGGTGTCTACCTTAGATGATTATGTATTGTCAGGTTTTTCTCTGAAAATTTTTATTTAAAAAATTTTTTTTCACAAATCCAATTAAGTTTTTGTAAGTTCTGGTCATGGTAGATTATGTAAGACTTAGTTTAGTGGGTAATGCTTTGCCAATGGCTGGGGAGACTGGGTTCAATCCCAGCTTGAGTCATGCCAAAGACTCAAAAAAATAGTATTTGATACTTCTTTGCTTAACACTCAGCATTATAAGGTACATATCAAGGGTAAAGTGAAGTAATCCAGGGAAAGGAGTTGCGCCCTCCTCTACACCTCAGTGTAGAGCTATTGAAAAGGGAGCCTTTTGGTTGCCCTTCATTATAGTTGCCAACTTCACTTTTTTTTTTTAATGTAAGATTTGGTTGGTTAATTTTTCACAAAAGTAGTATCTGACATGAAGTGACAGCAAGTCCTTATCTAGATGATTTAAATTCTTTCTTGAATTTCTCACCCTTCCAATCTGTGGGAATATGAATTTTTGCATGATCATCTGACTGCTTGTGTTGATTTTCTCAGCAGGTCAAATTAAAATGCATGAGTCCAAGATGATCCACAAAGGGAAGAACAAGGCAAAAACAAAACGTTCAATAAATGTTTAAAGAGAGGAAGAAGTTTGTGTCTTAAAAATCTTTTAAAAAAAAAATGTTGATGCTAGACTTTGAGACTTGTCATCACCACTCCACCTACACGTCTTTCTGACTGACCCTTTGAGTCTGTTCCCTTCAGTTTTTCTGACTGTACTGTTCGTATCTCTTCTCTGACTTTGGACCCCCACCATCTTCTCTCTGCATCTGCTCCCTCAGCTCATCTCTGTAGTCCCTCTATCTGTCCTTCCAAGTCTCTTCTATCTCACTTCAGACCCTTGGCCACCCAAGACAGGACATAAAAAGATAAATGGCAAACAATAAGTCTCCAGGGACCCTAAACAGTACAACGATAAAAAATTTTAAGTCACTACCCATTTTTATCTGACTGCCCATACTCTATACTTGCAGGGCTGAATTAGTGATTCCCATGCAACTATGTCTCAGCCCCTATATGGACACACACACATGCATACACACACCTACAGTCAATTCACAACCACCTGCACACACACACACACACACACACACACACACACACACATAGTTAAGCCTGTATATAGTGTCAATAATCTTTCATTGTATTTTGTGAACTATAAAATGATTTTTTTAGTGGAGATTTGTTCAAAATAAATCCATTCCTCTTTGTGGTTCTACTATTCACAGTAAAGTCTAAATTTGGAGTAAAATAGTAAAAAGTTTTAATGCTGAATATTGCTTATGTGTTTATTAAGATGTTGGCTGGATTACGTTATTTACCAGTTTTTATTTTTTGCTTAGTGAAAGTTTCTAGATTCTAATACAATTAATAATCATAATGTTTAAATTAGATATGTAATCATATTTAAATTTTGTTTGATAAATCTTAACTTCTCTTCTTCCTTTTATAGTCTGTGATTCGTATCTATGATATTCCTGATAATACATTTGAAACTGATGAAGATGACGATGATGATGATGATGACGACGACGATGATGATGAGGAAGATGATACTGAAGCATAGTCAGCCTATCTACTCCCCTCCTTTATTCCTCTCAGGTAACTACTTAACCGGTAAATTTTGGAAAAAAATTTCTGAATTTTTTTTAGTATTTTCTAGCGTTAATTTTAATTATATTTTTCATTACCCCCCCCCCATTTCCAATTTTAATGCTTTTAAAAAAGATTATATTGAAACTAATTTAACTCATTTATGACAGTAAGGAACAGTACAGAATGGAAATAAAAGCAAATATAGTGCTGAGAGAGATCAATTAAGAATAGTTAAGTTTGATTTGGGTTCCTGCAAACAATTGGATCTTTGTAGAAGAGTTTAAAGCAAATTTTTAGTTCAAGAAAACATTAGTCAAAATTAATTGATGAGTAACTTTTTATTGATCTATTTAAGATTTAATTACTTTCATTTGTAGTCTTTTCAATTTTTTAGAAAATTATTTATTCTAGCTAAAATATGTGCCCTTCAGGCACAAGTATTTAAGTTTTAATGTAATAAAATGTTATATTGTTAAAAAGATTAATGAAACTGAATAACATGTATAATAATTTTTTATTTTAATTGATTTCTATATGCAATTAATTATACATAGATATCTTTTAATATATTTGAGAATAAGAAAATATTAGGAAACAACAGCACTAAATAATTATTCATTAAACCCAGTTTGGTTAAAACCAATATGCAAATTATCTATGTCATACTATGTAAACGTTTATTTTTTAGATATATAACACATTGTAAGTTTTTAAACGCATTAGTAAAATGGGCTGTTTTGAGACATTGTTGATAAATAAGATGCTAATTAAGGTTAAATAATGATTATTTAATAATCATTTAGAAAATAATGTATATCATCAAAAGATGTCTGTAGTGATATAGTTTTGGTTACAGACAAACATAATCTTCCCTAATGAGATTTAAAATTGTTAAACTTACTTGAAATAGAGGGAATATAATAGCTTGGATGCTAGCTCTTCCCACCACTCCTGGCTTTCATTGCTAAATTTTCCTAGTTTAAGTATTTAACTAGAGTAGACAAACAATATAATTAGTTATTTCTTTTTGATGAATTTTTCCCCATATTTATTAAAATAAAACCAAACAATTAGAAATTAGTAATAGCAAGCAAATATTTATTAATATCAAATTTTATGATCAATATACAAATTAACCTTTCTGTTTACATTGTAAACTGCTATTTGGTTGTATATATTTCATTAGTTTTGAGCATAGACCAACTATTAAGAATATAATAAATTTTCTTCATGATTGAGATTTTAATTGATATGACTAAGGGAATTATGACATTGATAGTAATGTAATTTTAAAACATTCACATAATCTTCATTATAATATACATTATTTATTTTTTTGCTTGTGATGTATAAGTTTTATTCAATAAATAGGTGAATTTTGTTTAAGGAGTTGGCAACGGGAAACACTGTTCACAGTTGCACTTTTTTCAAGTAAATCTATAGTGATAAGTCCTTTCATGTCTCAGAATACTATCAACATGACCTTCTTTAATGACTGTTCCACCAGGAACTTTTTCTTTACCAGAGAGTCAATGTGTTTTCACTCTATAAATTTTCTTTTTGACTTACTCATAGTGGCAAACCCATGATTAGTTTATTTGTAAACATTTTTTTCTTACTAAAACCCGTTTCTCTGAACACATTGCACATTCTTCTGTAAGTCTCACATGGTTTTCACTTCTTAGCCAGCAAAAATTTCATCACAGATCTCTGTTGATGCCTGGAGCACTGGTTGATTTGTCACCATATTAAATAGTCTCAAAATATATTTTTATGTGATTGAAATAATTTTTGCTATAAACCAACTCAAACAGTGCAGAGTTTATATGTATATGAATAAAAATTCCTTGGGAAAAGAAATTATTTTTCTTCTTAAATTCCCCTTATTTATTCATGACCCTTAATCTTTAAAAACTGAATTAGATTTTTTTTTATATATATATTTTTTCTTTCTAATTTTAGGAAACTTTTCCCTTGAATCTGGATTTGGACTGAAAGTGTTTATCAAATAAATGTGCACCTCACATTTTCTGTTAATAAAGACAACCAAATATCAGATGGAAATTGGTGTTAACTTCTATTCTACATGAACACTTGAATGATATTTTATACTTTGAAAGATTATTGTTATTATTTTTAATTTTTTTTTTTTTTAATGGAACTTAAAGATTATTACAAACGTAGGAACATAGGGCTAAATGTAAAATTAGTTTAGCTTTATGGAAAATTGCTTCTAGGTAAAAATCTGGGTTGGGGGAGGGGTTGTACTCAAGTTTATTTACTTGTGCTTAAGAAAATCTTTGGGCTTCTTTTTTTCTAAAAATAAAACGGAAACTAGCAAAAAACATTTATGGAATTCATTTTTAAAGCCATGAATTGCTCTTGACTTTAGGCTTGAATTTTAACCTTAGAAAATTATTATTCAAAGGTAATGTTGATTTTATCCCAACAACTTAGATCTTCAGAATTCAGCTGATATATATGCAAGAGTTTTTCTGGTAGTTAGTGAATTAGTTTATATATCCACCACCCCAATACTCTTTGATGATTTTTGAACATTTGAAATCACTTTTTTTCCTCCACTCAAAATTGGGTTCTTTTTTTTTGCCGATCACAAATTAAAAGAAATAGTCATATACTTATGTTTTTAAATGGAAAATCCAAAATATTTTATTAGATCATTTTGAAAATAGTTATTTACTTAAATTAACTTAGTTTTGGTACATGGCTGCAATCATGGAGCACTCAGTGATGATCAAATTTGCTATTTGTAGTAATAATCTGCAGGACCAATTTGTAAGTGTTCAAAAGTAAGGAAATATCTTCATTTTTATTCTGAAGATAATATTTAGCTAATATATTCTCTGGTTGATAATAAATCTGATTTTAAATTTATTTAAAAAAAAAAGCCAATAGTTGAATTTGTTAGTTAATGGGAAGTAATTGCATGTGCGAAATTTTAAAGAGCAGATAACTCTTCTTTTTTTTCCCAATAATGTCATAAGATACAATTTGTTGTTGACAGTTTTTCAGTAAATAAAAAAAACAAAACTTTTTTTTCTTGTCTCATGAAACGAATATATTCGATTTAAATCTAATTAGGAGCATTTTAAGTCAGGTAGGTATACTGTTGATTTTTATGGTTCTGATTGCTTAGGTAAAAGATAATGCTGTTAATAAAACTATGAAGATTAGAAAGAATGCAAACATAAGTATAATTTTGTGGAAAAAGAGGAGATTAGCATTTCTGGATTTAAATATTTAGAACTCATAAGTCTGATATTTTAAGCTGAATACTCTTTTATTGTACATTGTAAGCTTGATAATTTAGTGTTCTGGAAAATTGTCAGCTGCCAATAAATCTTAACATAGCAACTATTTACATTTTACTCTCTTTATGGAATGATCATATAATTCTAAGCCAAGATACCTGCATTTGAGAAGTTGAAATTTATGTGAGCTCAGGTACAGGGTAACCGACTGTAAAAGGTTTAAGTAACCTTTGGAAAATTTCACTTGGTGTTTTTAAGTATCTGATTGTAGATGACAATCTTTTAAGGACAAGGGAGATAAATATTGGAATATTAAAATTTACATTTGGTAATCAAATTTTATGAACTGCAAGTTTTAAATTTACATTTTATATTGTATCCGAGCAGAAAAAACTGGCATTGCCCAGAATAAAAGTAATATACTAAAGTACATTTTGGTAAAAATTTATTCTATTTGCTTTTGTTTAATTTTTTCTTTGCTCCATCCAACAAGTATTAAAACCTTCCTTGAGATGAAAGTTCAAATGCCAAGTTTCAAGATTGGCCAATTATCCTAGGATTCCATAGGTAACAAACAAGCAGACTGAATTGTGTGTGTGTATATATATATATATATATATATATATATAAAACTATAAAATACCTTTGGGAAAGGTATGAACCCCCCTATCCTTCTAGCTATGGTTTAAATAGTACCACTACTGTTCTTGGAAAATGCTTTGGCATTAAATAACCTATAAAGGTTGATATTCCATTAAACAAGGAAACTAAACCTATAACTGTGAAAACTGAGTTGAGTTTAACATAATTCCAGCATGTTGATAATGATGCACCTGAAAATCAACCACATGAAACTCAGGAATTTTTTACCTTGTTTTATTCTATATAGAGCACTATTTTACTGAAATTAATGTATTTAGCATTAGATTTATATATATAATATATGTGCACACATAGAATTTGAATTTTATAAAATGAATTTGGTTATCTTATTCAATTACTATTATGAATCTGAAAGGACTTACATTACCCATCAATTTAAAAAAAAAAATTAACTAATTGTGAAACCTCACAACTTTTTGTTATCTGTTAAGTTTTAGCAACCCGATCATTACTTGTTAATTATTGTAGTTATTAGTCAGTTGATTATTTTTATCAGAAAATCTTTTGGTGCCTGACCATTGCAGATGGTCCACCCTTGCTGAGAACTGTGATATATGGCATCTCACCACCACCCATGTCTCCTTTGAAAATACCTGCAGGACCGCTTTCAAAGATAAACCATCCATCCCTGACTAGACTTGCCTGTCTTACAGCCATCTTATCAGCTACAAACATTTATTTTTCACAAAGCAAAGCCATGATGATTTTTTTTTATAGCAAAGGATCTATATAAAAAAAATCAGTTAATAATTGCAATAATGTATATACGGGATCTAGCAGAATAATCTGGATCTAAAATTACCACTGTCAGGTGTTAGAAGTAGTGAGCAGGTAGGAATTACGTCTTTAGACAGCTGCAACCATATAGATTTCAGTTGCAATCATGACATAAATAGTTAATCTTATGTGTTGTGTGTGTGTGCATGTGCATGTTTTTGTAGTTGTTTTTTTTTTTTTTTTTTTTCCTGTAACATTTAAAAAAAAAAAATGGTGACTCTATCATTGCAATACAGCAGTTATTTCATAAGTACTTCAGAGTAGGTCAGCACCAGGTCTATCTCCTTGTAATTAATTCTTGTGGGGATAGCTGAAGGCCTAGGTCTTTTTAATATAGCCCTCAGACAACTGATGAACTGAGAGATTTTATGAAACCCAACAGTATCAGCTTCTAGCTTGGTGAGTACTGCTGTGCTTTAGGTTTTATGTAACTTCTATAGAAAATCATTTGGACAATATAATCTTTTGGTTTGTTTTTATGGCATATCAACCATTGTAGGTTATTTAATAATAATAATGACCTAACTAAAATTTTTACCATTTAAAAGCAGGTTATATCATTGCCAGAGGAACCTATGTCATTGTGACTTCCTGAAGTATTTGCTTTTTCAATCTTTAATATAAAAGTGTGTGGTGCCAAAAATAGCTTGGGTCTATCAGCATTCTACTTTAGGCATGTCTGGTTGTGAGCCTTATCCTCTGATCAGTCTGTCAAATATTATCTATAGCTGGGGAAGAAATTGATTTATGACTCAAGGGGATATAACTATGTGCATACAAATGTCTTATCTCATGCCAAAGCCATCCTTGTAAAAAAACAACTGGGTCTGTAGAAATAAGTCTAGTGGCCGCCAGCAGTTCCTTCTATCTAGTATGTAGCTTCAAGGTTGCAGAACGTAATGGATTTTGGGACTCCCTTTCACGACTGAGAGCAATCACAGACACACAAGTAGTATCTCTCACTTTCTCGCATGACCATGTTTGTCAGCAAGAACATTGACCTTAAAATCACGGCTACTAATGACGTTTCTGCTTTTATGCCAGTCTGGGCTAACCAAAATTTGCATGAGCGCAACTGTTGTCTCACTGGAGATGAGACAAGCGTCCTACAAATTGCACCTCCAAGAATGGCTATGTTTCTTTCCTAACAGTACCTCGCATGTGAGACATGTTCGTGTTCACTTTGGACTCAGTGGTAAGTCATTTCTCTCGTTACAGTGATACTATTCAACTTCTAGCTGATGGAATCACGAGTTCATATCTTTTCCAAGGTTATTTATCCAAAAGTGAATGTAATAGTGCGACTTGCTTACTTTGAGGCTACAGTCCAGCACTTAAGCCATTATACAACAGGGACTTCTCTCTTAGTAATAAATAGAAATTATTGCTTGAAATCATATAATTATTAGATAGGAATAGTTGATACTATATAATTGTGTGCAAAAGTCTTTGCCTAATATCCTACCAGTAATCTTGAACATCGATATGTCATTGGCACACCATGGGGTGGTAAACAAAGAGAGGGCAATGCTGTGCAAGTTATCATAAGTATATTGCTTGTACATGAACTAGGTTTAATGACAAAAATATGGATTTATAGAAAATAAATAAATGACTGCTGACTCCCACTGTCTATATAAGAGTGTGTCCACAGTTGTCATAATCAGCTTACAATTGTTTGGAGAGAACTGTACAGGTGATTGTTACTAGTAACACCTGTTTTCAATATTTTTTCTTTTTATTATGATTATTAATTAGGAATAATTCAATGGAGAAGTGGATAATAAAAAATAAAAAGTGAGTTACTAAATGGAGATAGAAAATAAACAAATAAATGGGTCATAGCAGAATGGGTTCAATTAACTGGCAAAGGAAATTTAATGTAAAAAAAAAAATGGGTTACTATTATCTTAATCTTGATTGTAATAATATTTTGATCATTATACTCTCCAGCCTTCTTTAAGTTATATACAGTCATGTTCTGCAATATTGTTACTATAACAAAATGAGGACAACAGTTCAAATACATCCATTTATAATTATGATAAATCCTCATCTCAGGAATGATAGGAAAATAACAACCAAGATGTTGGCTGGAGCTGTAGAATATACCGACTACATTGCTGCAGAGGGTTAAAACTCTCCCAATGAGGGTCCTGGATATGATTCTAGACAATCTGATGGCATGGCTCTAGTAATACTGGAATTTTGGGAAATGTGGAGTACCCCTTCAATGCCATTGCTCTCTGGTCCACTCTTGCCTGGAGTGGTAGCATCTGATAAGTTCCTATCTGTGGGTCAAATAGAACTATTTGATCATTTATACTGAGTTCAAACAAATGACTTATGCTAAATTGAATTGTTAGAAATAAAATTGTTTGATCATTTAACAGTGTGTAAACAAGTGACTGATGTTTAATTGAATTGTTAGTCATACATAGCAATACTTGAAACCATTTAACTGTGTAGAAACAATTGCAATATTAGTGTGCAAACAAATTATTTTAGACTAATTTAAAAATGAAATTACTGACAAACTGATTTCTTATGTACCATGTATATCTATTTAAATATGTGCAAACAATTGACTGATGTTAAATTGTTACTGTTACATAGCAATACTTGAAACCATTTCACTGTCTGTTTTTTGAAAAAAAAGTGTTCAAAAATGTCTACAAATCATATATTTCATATATATGTATAGAGGAATTTGGCATTAAATAACCTACAATGGATGATATGCCATAAAACCAACCAACCAATCAATCAAGAAATCAGTGTTCCCATCAGATGAGCAAACCATTGCTTCTGTTTTTGTAGACTCATCATTATAACTGTAACAGTTTCTTTGAAAAGAGCATATGATAAAAGTATTTGCTCCATCTTTCCTGTGGAAAGAGTGTTGCCTCAAGATTATTTGCATATGTTCCTTCAAGGATCTAACAAATAGTCAGATTCTGTGAAGTTATAGATTTGATTTCTCCAAAATCCATTCTGATTTTTCCTTAGAATTTTCTCAATTTCAGGTCTGATATGATTGAGAAACAGGCCATTATAAACCTTATATATATATATACATATATATAAATAATAATAATATGATGATGACTGTAAGAGTTGCACCTCTGTAGTTCTTAGTGATTCCAAAGTTGCCTTTCTTCGGGAAAAGAAAGATGCAGTTTAAGAAAATGTTCATGTTTTAATTTTTTTCTTAGCAATAAATAACCTTATTACAGATAAGATGCAAAACATTTTTTCTCTTACAGGTAAAGATTCTGGCTTAAGAAAATATTCCTTAAATAAACTACCACCCTTGCCAAAAAAACATGAAATTAGCACACTCAAAGGATGTACACCTCGTTTTTTTTTTTTTTGTTTTGTTTGGGTTGGTTTTATGGTATCTTAACCACTGTAGCTTATTTAATGCTAAATCTTCTTTTATACATATATATTAAATATAATTTGGTTTGGTAGGCTTTTATGGTTTAACCTTTGTAGGTTACTTAATGCTGAATCCTCTTTATACCTATATATTAAATATATATAATTTGGTTTGGTCGACTTTTATAGCATATCAACTATTGTAGGTTATTTAATGCCAAATCATGCTTATACTTATATAATAAATATATGTGATTTGTGAACACATTTTGTAGATAATATTTTAAATGAGCCTGAACTCTTTTTTGCTCCCAGTTTCAAGTTTTGCTATATAATAGTCACAATTTAACATGAGACATTTGTTTGCGCACAGTTTGTTCTATTTGACCCATATATAGGACCCTATCAGGTGCTACCACTCTGGGTCAGAATTGACCTGTGAGCAATGGTAATGAAAGGGTACTCTACATTTCCAAATCTCCAAGGCTGAAGCCTCACCAGATTGTTTAATCTCATATCCAGAACGCTTATTGAAGGGCTATTACCCCTCTGAAGATTTGTTTTTTTTTATGGCATATCATACATTGTAGGTTATTTAATGTCAAATCTTCTTTATATTAAACATATATAATTTGGTTTGGTTGGGTTTTATGGCATATCAACCATTGTTGGGTATTTAATGCTAAATCCTCTTTATACATATAAATTAAATATATTGGATTTGGTTTGGTTGGGTTTTATGGCATATCAACCATTGTAGGTTAATTAATGCCAAATCCTCCTTATATACAGGGTGGAATGATAAAATTGTCGTCCTAAAGAAAACAACACGACAGCTTTATTTTAAAATTTTATTGAAAAAATCAATTCAGGTAACTTGATTATGTAGTAGAGCTGACATCTATTCAATGTAACCACCTTCAGCCTCAATCACCGCCTCGATACGGATCCGGAACTGGGAGCATGCCTTTTCCACATGCGCCAGTGGGAGCTCGGCGAATACTCAGTGGATGGCGGCGATCAGGCTGGCTTTGGTGTTATGGGTGTTAGTGATGTTCTCAACATATGACCAAACGCAGTAGTTCAGCGGGTTCACGTCTGGGGAGAAGGGAGGCCAGTGAGAGAAGGGTACAAAGTCGTAGCACTCCTTCTGAAGCCAAGCCTGGGTCTCTTTGGACATGTGGGCCGGCGCCGAGTCCTGCTGCCACATCCAGGGTCTGCCACATCCAGGGTCTGCCACCGGCCACCTGATTGCACCAGGGGATCACCACATTCTTCAGCGCATCCAGGTACACTTTGGTGTTGACTTTCAAGCCGACTTCTAAGATGTGAGGTGGCATGATGTGGCCCTCACTTGAAACCACACCAAAGACCATAACCGTAGCCGGAAACTTTGTTTTCGTCGCCCTGGGCACGTCTCTGTTATTCCTGGCAATCCAGATTTGCATTTTGAGGGTGCTGGCAATGGTCCTGTTATCATAACTTGGATCGGTAGAGAGCATGCATTGTACAGCAGCACATCTCCGATCTCGCTTGTTGAACATTGTGTCACTTTCAGACATGATAGCAGGCTCCTATCGCTCTTGGGATTTGTACACAACTGGCCAACTAGTAGATGGTCTGCAACAAAAAAAGAAAACCGGTTTTCAAACGGAAATGGAATCATGTCGTCTTTTCTAGGGCGACAATTTTATCGTTCCACCCTGTAGTTTCAAGTATTATTATAAAAGTCACAATTTAATATCAGTCATTTGTTTGCACACCTGGGCTGCCAGATTTCTTGGATATTGTCGCTGGAGTCTTGCAAGGTGATACATAAATACCATTTCTATTAATAATCTGTCCAGATTATGGACTAAAAATGTCAATAGACCTAATTAAAGAAAAGAGTTTGACTCTAAAAAAGGCAAGAAGAAGACGATATTTCATAGAAACTATTACGGATACAGACTACGCAGATGATCTAACGCTTTTTGCAAACACACCTACCCAAGCCGAATCTCTGCAGCATAGCTTGGAGTAGGCAGCAAGAGAAATTGGTCTCTACGAGAAAGCAAATAAAACAGAGTTCATGTGTTTTAATCAAGATAGTATCATCTCCTTATTAAATAGCAGATAACTGGACATTGGCACAGTGGTTAGAGTGTTCGTCCTGGGTTCAATCCTAGGTCGAGTCATACCAAAAACTCAAAAAATGGTACTTGATGCTACCTTGCTTAACACTCAGCATTATAAGGTAACCATCAAGGGTAAAGTGGAGCAATCTAGGGAAAGGAGTAGCGCCCTTCCATACACCTTGTAGTATCGAAAAGGGAGCCTTCGAGTCACCCTCGACTACAGTCGCCAACTTTACTCATATTATTAAATAGCAAGCCTCTGACCAGTTCATATACCTCGAAAGCGATGTCAACATATACATTGGAAAGGCATGGATTACTATTCACAGGTTATCGAACTCTCTTCGACTGCTCTCCTGCTTCACACCAACTCTCGTACTACGATTCCGCAGTCCATCGCTTTAACCATTACACCCCCAATAATAATGATGAGTGTCTTATTTATTTAGGCTTCAACCATACGGGATGAGTTTTAAGAATAATAATAATAAACTGAAAAAAATATGGAACATGAAAGTGACGGTGATAGCAATTGTAATTAGCGCGCTTGGTACAGTCACCAAAGGATTGGTACAGGGACTGGAGGACTTGGAAATGAAAGAACGAGTGGGGGCCATCCAACCTACAGCATTGTTGAGTTCGGCCAGAATATGAAGAAGAATCATGGAGACTTGAGGAGACTTGCTGTCATTCAGAATCCAGTGGAAAGCCATCAGCTAACGCTGGTGTGAAAAACTCTCAAAAGAGTAAAATAATAATAATAATAATAATAATATTTCAGAACTGTGAATTATTATTTATTTATTTATTCGAATTCAAGGAAGATTGATCCCCCGGAAATTTCGGTCATTTTGACAAAATCCTGGCTCGACAGAAATGTCATCGATAGCAGTGTCTCCATATGAATCGGTCCCAATTTCTGCAGTCAACACAAGCTGTAACATAAAGAATTAAATGAAGGATATTGTTTATGAATGAAAAGAATTCAGTCAGGAATATTCTTCTTCCTCATAATATCGTATGTGAATTAGACTCACTCATAAAAGCTGTAACCCAATATCAACCGGCGTCTAGCGAATGCTATTAGCCAGTCAACCACTACTCTACGAGATATATACATCATAACAACGGTATCGCCGATGGAAGCCTTAAATACGCTGGACAAATCAGAGCATATAAAAACATTGATCGGATGTTTCGCAATATTTGGAAGGGTTAAGAAATTAGAAGACGAAAAAGCTTACAGAGGAGAGAATGAAATCACAGACGTATTTCTGTACACAGCAGGTTGTGAAACTGTGAAGGAAATATCGACAATGGCTTATCCAAAGGAATTTGAATTAACTCATGAAGAGATTGTAAGAATAATTAAGAAAAAAAAAAAAAAAAAGAAAAGAAAAAAGAGAATAAAGAAAAAGAGAAAAAGATTAGTTGTCGCTGAGAGAACCAAATTCATGGAGACTAGACAGAACCCAAACAAGTCTATAATACAATGCGTGCACAGATTAATGGAGGTGTAGTGATTAAAAAAGAAAAATTAGATAAATTAAATAAAGTAAATTCATGAAGTGTAGAAGTTCCCAGAAGCCCCTAACAGGAAGTTAGAACTGCACATGCCTGAAAACGAGAAAGAAACTCGTTCTCTTTCAGAAGTGACCGTTGGATTGGAAAGGTCTACTTTCTCCTGCTGCTGGTGGGAAAACCATGTTTCCGTTTAGAGGCATGCCGGCTCACTCTCCCACCAGTTGCAGCTGTCTCTGTTAAGAACAGCCAATACTAAAAGCACCAAATGGACTAATCACCCGCTACTAAAAACACCGAATTTAGACATATCTACCTGAAAACAACAAGCATATTTTTAACACCTTGTCTGGGAGATGCAACCATTTCATTTCGATTCAGGAAGAATTTCCTCACTCACAGAATGGTTGTTGAACCCAGAAATAAAGTTAAGAATTAAAAGGTATCGTCTCCTTTCTTTCCATCATTCAGGAATTCTTCTGCAGTCTTCTACAGACAAGAAGACACCAGCGAATTAAGATGAGGTAAGAAACCAACGCAGTGAGATATCACAAATAAAAACCCAACTCCTTAGCCCCACAGAGGCATCTAAACATTGCGAATTCGAAAAACTGGGAACAAAAGACATAAGTACAGTGGATGAATTAATCCTTCTCAGATGAATGGAAGGTATGCAGGACACATTGCACAAACACAAAAAGCTAAAACGGTTACAGCTTAGTAACATGAATTTAGAAGCGAGCATAGAATTTTTACAACGTCTAGAATTGATTAAAGAGTTCAACTAGCAAAAAGATTATCAAGAGACCTACGACATTATCAAGTATGTGATCAAATGCAAATATTGTGACAAGGAACACGAAAGAAAGAAGAGTAGATATTCGGCTCTGGGAAAAATATGTTCAAACTGCAAAAAGAAAGATATTCAGGCGGTATATTACAAAAGAATAGAAAGTTTAGAAAGCACAGACCCTCCAACAGAAAACGTCGAAATATATGCAATAAATACATCCACCAAGACCAGAGAAAAAATAAAGTTGAATGGCATATTTTCTCACATGCAAGTTGACACCGGAAGTGATGTCATTTTAATAACGTCCACGAGAAAACGAGCAAACCGGAATTGAGAAAGAACAATCTCCAGTTGAAGCAATTCGACAGAACTGTAATTAAAGTAATGGCCTTTTTGAAGAGATATTCGATAAAAAAGTGTTTCGAAATGATTCCCATTACATTAGTTTGGTACAATAAAGATCATGGACTATTGGGAATTGACACATTAAAAGTGGATATTATAAAACTCATTAATTCTATAAAAGCAGAAAAAATGACATAGGAATTTTAAGAGGTTACAGGGCGAGAATACGTTTGAAGGAAAACCATCACCCAAGCTATGTGGAATCTAGAAAATTACCAATTCATATCCTACCTATGGTAGTGGCCAAAATAAACAAAATGATACAGCCAGGAATACTTGAAAATGCTTCCCAATTGAACTTAACCGATTGTGGTCATAAGAAAGGCTGATAGGGATTTAAGAGTATGTGGAGATTACAAGGGGTTGAATCACCAAAATTTGTTTCCTTGATGAGGATGAACCACCAAATATCATCCGACTCTTTTCTTTTGCCACATACTGAAATTGCGAACCATGAATTTGCAAGAATGAAATAGTTTGCAAAAATAGATCTCAAGTCAGCCTACAACCAAATTGAAATTGACGAGAAATTTAAAGAAATTACCTCTATAAACAAATTGAAATTGACGAGAAATTTAAAGAAATTACCTCTATAAACACCCCTTGTAGCCTTACTAAGGTGAACTCGTCTGCAGCTTGGTATAAAAATTTCGAGCTTTATTTTTCAAAAAGCAATTGAAAAAAATGATATAGTGGGAGATCCTGACACCCCTTGAGAATGGACTACTCAGTCTATAAAAGACGCTTGCAAACGGTAACCAAAAGGAGAGTAAGCTAATCTTGTTACTCCGGGGGCACCTCTGGTGGTGTAACGGTTAGCAAGCTAGACTAGCAGACCTACACGAGTGAGTTCGAGTCTCATTGGGCGCCCCATTCATTCGGCCTTGTGCCACATCAAAGCAAAGCGCTTTGTAAATTACGTAAGCTAATCTTGTTACTCCGGGGGCACCTCTGGTGGTGTAACGGTTAGCAAGCTAGACTAGCAGACCTACACGAGTGAGTTCGAGTCTCATTGGGCGCCCCATTCATTCGGCCTTGTGCCACATCAAAGCAAAGCGCTTTGTAAATTACATAATCTTGTTACTCCGTCATTCAAGATACGTTCGAGTGTCAATATCTGATTTGTTACATTGTACCTTTGTAAAATAAACCTGTTATAACTTACTCTGTGTGTTGAGTCTCATTTCATCTGATTAATTTATACTGATTATATTCCCCCAGGGATATATAAACAAATTTTATCGAGAAAGATAAAAAATAACATATATCTTGACAATATATATGTGTGGGAGCATCCACTAAAGGTGAATTTAAACACAAAACAGAGCAAATATTGCAGGAGTTAAACGAAGCGGACATGACATAAAGACAAATGCGAACTAAACTGCGATATCATATTTAGGATATCAAATATCAAAGGATGGGATATCACCCGGTGAGAGATTAACCAAGAAAATAGGAGAAATGTCCACATCAAGAAACAAAAGGGAATTGGAATCTTTTTGGGGACTGACAAATATCTATAGCAAATATCTACTCAAATTCAGTGACCTGATAAAACTATGACCTTTGAAACATTGAAAAAAAAAAACACCAACAAAAATATCAATGATAAAATCTTTGATTCACAAAAAGAAGTGACGCTAATCACAGATGCGAGTGAACATACCGTTGCAGCAATCGTATCACAAGAAGGTCACCTAGTAATATACTTATCAAGAAGGCTAACGGCAGCAGAAACAAGCTGCCCGAATATTGAAACAGAAGCACTAGCAATAGTGTGGAGTAGGAAAAGGGCTCGAAACTTTTTATTAGAACGGGAATTTTTTACTAAAGTCGGACCACAAACTGTTAGAATTCATGTTTAATCTCGAAAATGAAGTGCCAAGGTTTATATCACCTAGAATTTTAAGATGGGCAAGTAAAATTATAGCATCCGATTTTGACATGATGTACGTAAAAGGAAACGCAATTCTGCTTGAATACATCCTATTCAGAAAAGAGTTTGGTAATGAAACAGTAGAAAATCCCGAAAAGGCAAAAGACGAAATAATACTCTGGGTGGAAATTGAGGTTTTGCTTCTAAATCGACTAAGACAATACCTCGTTTTAAGCATGATACTAGACAGAATACAAAGAAATATATGGAGCAATTACTCAATAGCAGAGAGAGCCTTGAAAGAAACGAGACACAGTGTCTATTGGGTTGTCACATGACAATTCCAGAAAACTATTCTCATTCTCTTTTACTTCTGTTCTTTGAACAATAAAGACGTTGTCTCCTGCCCTTGTTTTGGAACAGTAAAGGAATATAATGATTTCCATCATCAACGAAGCCTTTTTCCATTTTTGTATCCCTTCCATATATTGCTTATTATTGAACAATAAGCGTGTATTTCTGTCTGCTGGGATATGTTTGTGTATTTTTTCAAGACTACTTGTATGCATATTATGTAAATATTAAATGTATCTGTATAGATGAGTAAATGAGCTTATCTTGTCTTTCCTTCCGTTTATTCAATGTTAATATATGACAGATATACTTATATTGGTCTTTGGTGTGTGGAAACTTGGCTAAATATCTTCCCAATCTCTAAGCAACCCAATAGATTTATAGGTCGAATTATGAAATATCTGAATTTTGAAGAACTAATTATTATTTACAGATACTAAATACCGTATATATTAATATATAAGTCGAATTTTGAAGACCTAACTACTTGAGTATAATTGTTTATTAACCTTCTTCCACATGTGTTGTAAAATAAAGTTATAATTTTAGTGTTCACCTTAAACGATGTCCTGGATTGATATTCGATTTGTTGGTGTAACCATTTGTCACCTTGATGGCCTTTCTTCTTTATCAGAATCTCTTTTTCATCTGTTAGTGTTGACTGTGCTTCAAGTCTCAGGATGCCCACAGTATAGCCGGCCATGTGATAATGTAGCTGGATGCAATAGAAATTGGTGGGTAATGGTGGTGACCAGAGACGGCACACCTGTTGCGAGTGACCGTCCGCTTCTGCATAAATGTAAAAACCTATTTGAAAAAAACAAAAAAACAAAATCGATCTGTTTAACTGAAACACTAAGACAGAAATTCCCAACGTGGGGTCGCGTGCCCCACTGGTGGAGCATGGTAATATTTTGGTGGGGTATGCAATATTTTGCTAGGGGCTTTTTTAGAGACCATTTTAATGGCGTTTTAGACCTACTTCACAGGCTCATGGTCTAGTGGATAGAGTGCACGCCAATGGCCTGGGAGACTAGAGTTCAATCCCAGGTCGAGTCATACCAAAGACTCAGAAAATGGTATTTGATGCCTCTTTGCTTAACACTCAGCATTCTAAGGTACGTATCAAGTCTAAAGTTGAGCAATCCAAAGGGAAGGAGTAGCGCCCTCCCTTACACCTTGGTGTAGAAGCTATTGATAAGGGAGCCTTCGGGTAGCCCTTGACTACAGTCGCTAACTTTACTTACTTGGACCTACTTCACGTGAATTGCAGTAAAATATTGAATATGTAAGAACTAAATATTACAAGGGGGCATTAGAATTTTAGAAATACCAAAGTGGTGAATAGCCCCAAATCGGTTAGGAACCGCTGCTATAAGATGAAGCACTGATCCTTATTTAACTACGCCCCCCCGACTCAAGCAAGCGACACGAAATCATTTTAACGATGGATTCCATGCGGGTACGCATAGGCAAGACCAAAAAAACATATCCCTACATTAGTTCGGCAAGCAGGTTGAACCTTTTACGAGAGGTTCTATGAACATGCGCAGGTTTGACGTTTCTATGAGGAATCACACATATACATGGGTGAGGTCTTAAATAGCCCTCCATTAATTTGGGAAGAAATATACCCTACTCTAAGGTGCCCCATCTACATATACACAGACGATGTCTAAAATAGCCCTACAATAGTTCGGGAAACAGCTTTGATCGGCTACGCGGGGTAGCACGTGCATACGCCCGCTGAAGCTGTAAATAGCCCTACATTAATTCGGGAAGTGAACGTGTCCGTGGTGTAATAGTTATCGTCGTTGAAAATGGACACGACAAACCGAGTTCAAAATCCTGGACGAGGCTGATTGCATTTCACAGAGCGCTAATACGCTTGGGAAAGGGATGAATAGTAAATGGTATGGCAGCCGTTATAAGAGAAGGAAAGTTCTGAATTAAGACCTGTTAAACTCCGTATAAAACATTGACCTTGTGTTCCATCCTGTTCGTGAGGGGGTTGTTAAATACATACATTTATTCAGGAATTAACTTTGAACTCACACAATGGGGTTCGATCCACCTAAAAAGCCCAACATTAATTTGAGAAGCAACTTTAACTTACCACTAAGTAAATGTAATCAGTTTTGTATTAAACATCTTAAAAATGGGTTACGAACTTTTTTTTTCTATTACTAATATTAACTTGGACCGGCATTTTCTTTCATCTTAATTTTACTTGCTTTTTATCGCAACTCATTCGGGCCGTCAGGGCAGATCCAAAATAATAAATGATAAGCTTTATTATTTCCGTTCTGAAGATTTTCCACGTTGTCGTAGATGGACCGCTCGAGGGAGTTGTTTCTGAGCCTCTAGAGATCAAAATGAATATATATATATATATATATATATATACAAGTCTAAATATTATGTAGCGGGAGCTACAGTACGGAACGACTGGACGTTGCCTTTGAAAGTTTGTCGTATTTAGGTGCCATAATTCGCACTAACATTAAAAGAATGAGCAGTAACAATTCGGACCATTTGTAGCAGAGGAAATGTAGTTTGGTTCAATATTTCCTCGCGTCGATTAAATGCAAGAACAGTTCACGACGAATTAGCAACAACATATTTTATTACCTGAGGAAATTTAATAGAATGAATACACCAATGACAATGAAATATTAAGTTATACGTATAGAGTGTACGTTGAGAAATGTCCTAATAGAAAGTCTTTAGCGTATGTACATATAAGAGAAAATAGTTTTTTTTTTGTGAAGATGTACATATTTAAGAAATATATTGTTCAATACCGTCGTGTTCAATGTGAAATGAGGTTGTTGGTGGTAAAACCGACATTATACATTGCTTGGCAAAGCAGACAAGCACGGATGTGAACCATTTCGCCATCAAGGGCGAAAGAGACCTGACTTTGGCGTGCCTCTCTTTTATATGCAGATTTGACCACACCACCTACTGGCTATTAGCAGAACTATTTATTAGACACGGGAAGTAATTGTCTTTTGTATCATCTAGCGGTAAGTAGCAGAATTTTTTGACTGACAAGGAATGTAATGCCCACAATTATGTGTTTGTAACCGAAATTACGTCAACACTGACGTCACAATTCCCTTCGTTATTTACATTATATTCTTAGTGATTATTGACTAATTATTATTTAATCTTAATTAGCATCTTATTTATTAGCGATGTTTCTATTAAAGTCTTACTGAATTAGATTTGCCTCAAAGCAGTCCATTTTATTATTGCGTTTGATATTTGTCCAATATTCCACCAGGTCGGATTTGACACAAGGTCATTTTATGGGTGGGGGTGCGAGAACGAACTAATCGAGACACATGCACGGTCGTCGTAAAAAATGCTTGATCCTGTCAGCATTCATTATTTTGGGGCACTTCAGACTTCCCACGAAGCCAGGATGTGACAGAAGATCATTTCAAGGTGGGGAGACACGCAACAATCGAGACACGTGTGGCTATTTAAAAAAAAATGCTTAATCTCTTTGGTATTCCTTATATTGGGGCGCCTCAGACGCCAAGCGATGAACTCAGCCCTGCCAAGTAGGTATTGTCTGAGGGGCCAGCCCCTGGGAGTAGGCGATTCGGGTTAATAACATACACTTGACTCGAACATAAGGTAGACCCCCAGAAAACCAAGGGCGGAAGAAGGCTGTGGGATTGATTTTTATTCGTATCATCCACCAGGTTAGATTTGACACAAGGTCTTTTTTATAGTGGGGCTTAGGAGAAGGGCTGGTCACGCATGAGCCGAGACCCATGCGCTGTTGGTCATAAGGCTCACCAAGCCCGAAGGCCAGGTGCAAGTGAGTCATTGCTTGTCATTGATTCACTTAGTGCAATGTGAATCTATATTTGTCATTTATCCCCACCCGGCACGAATGCCAGGTGGTTGGCCCGGAAAACCGTGGGCAAGCCTGTGGTACTAACGTGTTTGATATCCTGCAATATGTGTTATATATCACTACTTAATGAATGGTTACACAGTACATAGTGTGGATAATTCACATACTGGTTATAGTAATTTACTAAGCATTTGCTTAGATGTGGCACATGGCTGTATTAATGGGGCACCCAATGAGACTCGAACTCACTAGTTAAGCTTGCTAACCATTACACCACCTGAGGCACCCTTCACATACTGGTTATAACTAAACCGAGTTTTTAAAAACTTATTTGGTATTATCGATTTCTAATATTTTTTATTCTCAAACTTATTAAAAAAATTTTTATTACATTAAAACTTAAATACTTGCGCTCGGCATAAGATGCATATATTTGTTTATTGATAATAATTATAATGATCGTAAAAGACTTTATTCAAAAATAAAAAATAAATGAATGATGTTATTTTATTCTGTTCAAACAAGTAACTTATAAAAAAACGAATTTCTTTTATTTTCTCTCTTTTAAATAAACGCCTTCATGCACACACACTACAACTAAAGTTACATGCTGACAAGTCGACACATTGATCTATTCTTCAGGACGACATGAAAATTCCTATTTATTGAAAGTGTAGGGATACAATAAGTTGAGTGGGGTTCGGTTTTTTGACTTGGTAGGGGTTAGTCTTGTGTATATATGTTCAAATTTGGTGTTTAAGGTGTTAACAATGTATTAGACGCTTTTGGGGAGATATGTCTAAATCTGTGTGTTTTTAGTTCGTTGTTCGATAGGTCCATTTTAGTACTTTTCATATTTTGATGGTATGTTAACTGAGACGGCTGCAAATAGTGAAAGGTTAGCTATCACGCCGCTTATTGCGGACGCATATGTTTTTCGCTAGCAGAAAGAAAAATCTAAGTATTGTCACTTCGTCCGTCACTGCTGAAAGAGAACGAGTTTCTTTCTTTTGCCGAGATGGTTCCTATTTTTTTGCTCATGCTTCGACCCTTTTCCTGTCAGAGGCTTCTGGGAGTTTCTGTATTTTTTTTAGATATTTATTTTTTATTTAATTTCAATTTTCTTTTTCTATCCACTACAAAATAATTATCTCCATTTTATAATTTGCATGTTCGTCTGAGGCTCCGTTGAGGATCAGATGACAGTTCCAAAAACCCATCTTCGACCTCTTTTTGCCTCTAATCTTTGAACAGTTTAGAAAACGCTAAAACAATCTGGATATCTTACCTAACTTTATCAATTAAGCCTTTTTCTATTTTATTCTCTTTTCAGATATTTCTTGTTTATCCGACAGTTATAGGTTAAATAGTACTAAAACTGTACTTCTCCAAGGATGGCTTTGGCATTAAATAACCCACGCAGGTTGATATCCCACTAAACAATGAAACGGAAACAGACTGCTTCTTCACGGAACAATATGTGTACAATTTTAGCTGTTGGGACATGTATATTCGTTCTTTTTAATACCACCTGTATGCATTTACCAACACCTCCACACAAGCAGGATTAGACACAAGGTCAATTTTTAAGGGGAGTTTAAAAGGCTTCTATTCAGAATTTACCTTCTCCTAGACTGGCTGCCAAACTAAAACTAAAGAACCCAGTCTGCCCTACTAGTTACCCATAACAGGAGAGAGAATAATTGGATTCATACCTTTCCCAAGGGTATTAGTGCAATGTGAAATGCTAAAAAGTCTTGCCGAGAATTTGAACTCGTGGCGCCGTGTCTATTTACTGCAACGATAACCATTACACCACGGTATATTTAATACCACTTGAAGACATATTGCATATACAGAATATTAAATGTTCGTATGTGTCTAAATAAACTTATCTCGTCTTTTCTTTCGTTGTGTTTTGTATTAGCATATTACGGATATTCTAATACTAATATTAGTTCTTGGAGAATGGGGACTTGACTAAAACATCCTCCCCATTACCAAGCATCCAATAAAAGTAATTAATCAAGAGTTCGTCTGCTCACTTCAGGATGTTGATTGAACGAGAAAAATTTCATTAGATAAAATTTCATTGTCTATTTGGATAACTTTACTTACCAAGCCCGTTTGTGTTATCCCCGCTGGGACCCGTAAAAGCTGTTGCAGTGGGTCCTCTGTGTATTTCCCAGTCGAAGTCATCTTTCTCATCTTGATTCCATCCACATATAGTGCCATTTTCGAAATCACAATCCCATCTCGTTCGACCTGATTCCAGAAGAGGGATAAAAAAAAGGTGTGAATTGAGCATTTTAGCCATACAAAGTATAATCGTCATTCTTATATATTAGGGAAATATTGTCTTTATTAGATACCAATAAAAAAAGATTCATAAGAAATCATATTATCATTTGATACCATTTAAGAATCGTTTTTATTTCATTCCAGTGAAAAAATAGGCTTTAACATAAAAAATATACCCATAAAAAATCGTCAATATTATATACATTAAAAAAAAATCGTCATTATTATATACAAAAAAAATCATTATTTAACAGCAGAGAAAAATCGTTATTATCATATACTAGTCAAGAAAATCGTCATTATTATATACAAAAAATCATTATTTAATAGCAGTGAAAAAATCGTTATTATCATATACTAGTCAAGAAAATCATCATTATTATATACTAAAAATATTATCTTTTACCAGTGAAAAAATCGTCATTATTATATACTGGTGAAAAATTATTATTGTATATCTGTGAAAAGAATCGATATATACTAGTGAAAAAATTCAAACGTGTTGCAGTTCCCAGAAACCTCTGACAGGAAGAGGGAACCTGGCATGCCTAAAAGACAAAATTTACCAGCGCTAAAGAGAAACTCTACCTCACTTAAGCGGTACTCCTCAGACTGTAAGGACGCTTTTCCACTCGGCTACTTGCAGCGAACGTGTGTGCTGATCGGGTCTTGTAACCTGACACTCAGCTATGCCTGCTGCTAGCAAGCTGACACTATCGAAACAAATATTACTAAAAACACCCACTGGACATAATAACCGACTTTGGACTTATTATCCACCGAAAATGATTAATATATTACAACGCCTTGTTTGGGAGATGCAACTGTTTTCTAGTAGACCAGGAAGATATTTCCTCGCTACTGAATAGCCGAATTAAATCCAAGAATAAAGTTTTAGTTGAAAGGTATCTTCGTCTCTTCTCTTCCTTCCGCATTTCTTTTGCAGCCTTCTACAGACAAAGAAGATACCAACGAATTAAATAGGGTAAAAAAAAGAACAAATGGAGTCAGATACTACAACAACTAACGACTTGCGAAACCAAAACTAATATCCTAACCAAATTTTCCTATACCACATAGGTATATTTGAATTTTATGAGATTAATTTTACAGGAAGAAACGAAATAACGAATTAGACAAGTATTTAGATATATTCACTTAGTTTTTGATAACTACTTTTTGTTATGGTAACACGATGTTTGCTCACTCCGTAGCCTTTTGTTAGCAGTGTCTCAAAAAAGGCTAAATTTTATACAACCTTGAGTGCAATCACAATTAATTTTCTCTATAGAATATGTTTTCTGAAGATAGTTTATCTTTTTAGCTTTCCAATGTATCTACTTACCTCCGCATCCGTAGAGCAGCTGAACTTTCTTCACATCGATGGGACTCATGTATCGTCTCTGACCAATAAATGCATATGGATATTTCGGCGAAAGGGTCGGCGAATAAGGGTCTTTGGCAAAAAAGGCGAAACCATAGTGCATAATGGAATCATAGTCGTAAGGTAAGCTGAGATCGTCGATATAATCGACCGAATATTTGAGAAAGTTAACGCTGCGGTTGACAACGGGGTCTGCAACAGGAGAGAGGTGGAGAGAAGTAGAGAGAGAGAGAGAGAGAGAGAGAGATGATGATGATGATGATGATGATTACAAGCTCACACACATGCACATACACACATACATATATATTTATCCAACCCCTCAGCACGAGCAGGATGCGACAGCAACACAAGGTCAGTTTGTTAAGCGGAGTTTAACAGGAAAATCTCTCTCTCTCTCTCTATATATATATATATATATATATATATATAGAAGTTGTATCTCTTGATGGATCCATTTGTTTTACATCATTACATTACACAGTCACATGATATATTTTTGAAATACCAACGCTGACTTATTGATCAGACGGTTAACGCCCTCCTTCTCTGTATATATAATCTCTTCCTTTGTTTTTTTGTCTTGTATTTCGTTAAGTATCTATCGGTGATCTAACCGCACTTCATAACATTTATGTCCAGATGATGGTTTATTGAAACCAAAACGGTATAACGTTGACTTTCTTTCATATTAAATTCTTCACTTTGAATTTGTTTTCAATATTTTCATACCCCTATATATATATATATATATATATATATATATATCCCCACACACATACGATATATTTAACTAAACTGCATACTTATGTTAAATAGAATCGTTTGGAATGGAACCGTCTTGGTATTGAAACTGTACTTACGCTAAGCTGAATTGTTTGATATAGAACTGTTTTGATATTTAACTGTGCGTAAACAAAATCTATACTTATACTAAACTGAATAGGCTGAATTAGAACTGTTTGAATAAACTGAATAGCTTGAAATAGAAATGTTTTTGACAATTAAACTGTGTACTCATGCTAAACTGAATTGTTTGAAATAGAACTGCTTATTTGTATAAAAATGGATTTGGCATTAAATAACCCACAAAGGTTGATATGCCATGAAACCCAAACAAACAACCAACGCACCTGCACACATGCATTTATTATCATGAAGTCGCGATGCTAGCACGGATTTCCCTGACGCTCTCTCGCCATTCTTCCTTATCATTCCAGTCGGTTTTCAAGACTACACCCTGTGTCTGTATAGAGTTGTACATATGTATTACTGCACCTAAATATGTGTACTCAAAAACAGAAAGCTTATAGTGTCTTATTAAGTTCTCAACCAAACTAGCAAACTGGCCGAAGAACATTAAAAAGAGTAAAACAAAAACAAAAAAAGAAACAGAACAACCCCACAATGACCTTATTTATAAAGATTGGGCAACATTCAATGTAAGAAAGAATATTTGTTTCTCTGACCTTCAAGGATATTTTCATAGTTCACTGTAACATAATCATCTCTGTCATGTCGACTCTGTTCGTGCCAAAGGCCAACAGCATGCAGCAACTCATGCATTATTGTTCCTTTATAAATACAGTCAGGTTCGAGGGACATGGTTTGTGCTCCTCCGATCTTCCCCACTGATGAATAACACCTGAAATTAAATCCAAACAACAAGCATTTATCATTATTCCATACTCACTAAAAAGCCGCTTTCAACAGCTATTAACATCGACTTCAAGTCAATTCCAATTTATAGAATCTATTTTATAATTGCAAATAAATAAATAAATAAAAGGAATTTCTCGGTCTTTTGCATTTAATAGTTATCTACTTTGAAGAATTATGATGATTTGAAATCTGTCTTCCACAAACTAAGATCAGATAAATTGACAAATGGGTCCTTTTTGTTTGTCTAACGTTTTTCCATTTCCTACAAATATATCAGAATCTTGGCGACGTATAACCGTTGATATTACCACAGGGTAACACATATTACCAGATCTTCTACGCATTGTTTTCTTCATGATATAATATTCTTTCTTTCTTTCTTTCTTTCTAATGGCATATTAACCTTCATGGGTTATTTAATACCAAAGCCATCATTGTAGAAGAACATTAGAGCCACTATTTAACCCATAGCTGGAGGATAAAGAGGTTCAGACCTTTCTCTAGGATATTAGACTGAAAGTAAATGTAATGGCGTGACTGAAGTTCGAACTTGTTTACTACAATGATACAGTCCAGCACGTTAGTCACAACGATAGGAGGACTCTCGCCAAATCTCATCTGAAGAAATCTTAATTTATAGAATTTCAATATAAAGGAATTTGGAGGGAATAAAATTTGTTGAAGTGAGTGACACTATAGCCAAGTTTAGTATTTAACTGGGTAATGTTTTTAGGGGCTTTAGTGTGCCATTAAGCTGTGAGTTTAAACAGTAACTTTAAACAGTAAATTCCGCAGCTTTCTAGTTCGGACACTGGTTCGAAAAGTTAACATAAAGTTTTTAAAAGGGAATT
Source organism: Sepioteuthis lessoniana (assembly GCA_963585895.1). Lineage (NCBI taxonomy): Eukaryota > Metazoa > Mollusca > Cephalopoda > Myopsida > Loliginidae > Sepioteuthis > Sepioteuthis lessoniana. The sequence continues at coordinate 71,900,432 of OY757924.1, read as the reverse complement.
TTATAAAAAAGAAACGAGAAAGAAAGGGATAGAAAAGATAAAGTGTTGCAAATCTTTAGTACAATTCGCTGGAACTTATCTGGAAGAGTGTCCGGGAAACAAAGTTCTTTGAATTTGAGTATCTTTCTTTTCTTTTTTGTTTTGTTGAAATGTTTCAGAGTTCATTAAATTGCGTATCTTTAAAGTTCTTTTCAGCAGAATTCTCGGTTGAATTTTCTTTCAGTTGTTTTGCTTGGTAGGATTTCAGAAGTCGACTTTTGTTCAATTTTACATTAATTCTTGGAAAGCTCCATTCAAGAAGCGAGTGACGAAACCCATCTGCTAGCTTAAGTTTTTCGTGCCTTTACAGTTCGGTCCCAGAATTCGTACTGAGGGTCCGAAGAGTAGTTCAAAAAGAGGAAGTCACTTTTTGGTGTTGCATTGTCTGGGATTACTTCTCCCTTTTCTACTCTGGCCAAATCAAGTGCCGCACGTAGTCAGCTTGATTTTTTTCCTTAGAAATATATTTTTTATAAATCGAATGGTCTCCTAACTCAGCAAGACAGAACATAACTCCACTTATTTCTTTGGGGTTTAGCACGTTAACCTCTACACCATAGGGACTCCTCCCCTAAAAAATTTGTAGTTTGATTTTAACTACCTATAGCTTCTATATCATTCTGTCGATAGAACACACTGATTGTATCCCATGCAGAAAGGTAAGACACCTGCCCCCCCCCCCCAAAGAAGCAAATAAAAGACCGCATCTGGTGGTGAGGCTCTAAGTTTGGAGCTCTTCGAGTTCATCCTTCATTGACAGTAATCCTAGGTCTCCTTACATCCCGAGTGGTTGTACCTATCAGGGTATCATCTAGGTTTGATAGATCTTTTTAAAAAATCATTTGTATACGATAGGAATACTTGATATTATGAGGCACAAGAAGGTTTTTCACTGTAGTGGTTAATTGTTTGTATCACGTATATATGACTTTACTTCCTTAGCAAGTGGTTGTATGTTGCATGGAGTATATTAAGATTTTTTTCGGGAATGTGTATATTGTTTGGAAAATCTGAGGTTTGAGTCTGAGTCCTTTTTTCTTCTTGCCTCATTCCCTTGTTATGTTCTTATTTGTTTGTCGAAACATAAAGGGAATTAAAGACGAAAGGAAAAAGACAAGGAGACTTTTAGACTCAAATTTTATTTTGGGGTTTACGACAATGCTTTGGTGTGGAATGTTTGCCAGGATCAGTAGAAATAGTCGCATTCCCCCAGACAAGGTGTTTGAAGGACATCATGGAATTATCAGAGGCTGCTACTTACAGGAGACACAACGTGGAACTAAGTTCGAAACTTAATAAGCTCGTGCGTTTCATACTAGCAGCCGAGAGAAAAAGATGCGTCCGTCTAAGTCGAGGTGATAAAGGCTTCTGAGAAAGAGTTTCTCTTTGACTCAAAAAGCCTTTCATTTTAGGCATGCGCCGATTTCGCTTTTTGTAAGAGGTTTCCTGGGAAACGGTTACTTTTGCATTTATTTATCTTATTTTTTATGTTATTGCCCTTTTTTATTTAAAAAAAATCCCTACAATACATAATCGGGTGCAAAAAAACCTCCAAAAACCACCACCAACAAAACAACAACAACAACAACAACAAATCTTACGAAACAATAAAGATATCAATATAAAGGTATAATTTATATAATTCTGCAAGCTCTGGACATAAAATAAAAACACCGCATAAGTTGAAATACCGTTAAAATTATTCAATCATATAATTTCCATATTCACTCATTCTATATCAACACAAACAGTTAGGTTACTTACCCAACATCCGGTTTGATATCCAGAAAGTCATCTTGAGTTGTTCTTGGAGCAAAATAGACGCATCTCGATCCTCTTACGACTGTTTTAGCGGTTATTTCACTCATAGCATCGAGAATTAAAGCTTTCTGTTCAGCGGCTATGAAACAAAAAGTATCAATGAAATCAACTCTATAAAAATGCATTGTGTATTTGTTTCTAGCTTATTGGCATATAAACCTATGTGGGTTATTTAATGCCAATTCCTTCCTTGTAGGAAAACAGCAGTGGTATTTAACCCATAGGTGGACGGATAAGGGGGTTCATAACTTTTCCAAGGTTATTAGTTCGAAAGTGAACGGAATAGCATGACTGGAGCTTGAAATCGTTTACTACGATATCACAGTCCAGCATTCTAACCAAGACTTCCCTGTGTGTTTGTATATTTATTTTTGCCTGTAATATTCCGAATCTATTAATGGTTCGAGGAAGGTAACTTAAGAAATAAATACTAAGTTAATACCCTTGAACACACCATTTACAAGAGTAAACACACTGTAGAGTAATAACTGCTTAGCTGACCATTCCTACTCTCACGTTTTCAGTCCTCACTTGGTTTCCGACACTAGTGTCATAATAATTGTCTACTAAGTATATTACGTGTGCTCACAACTATAAATGGAAAATATAATTAAAGACTTGTGTCTTAAAAGGTTTCTAATAATAGTAAGAACCTAATAACATTTCTGTTTGCGGCGCGTATGTCACGTGACCGAAGCAGTTCAAGGCATGGGAGGTTCCCACTCTGGTTGGTAGTATCGTGATAATTGGTGTGTTGACATGTTGAGCATTGCTTCGTTCCGTTTGTGAATTAAAAGCTACACAAATGAACGGGCAACGCAGTCTAATTCAGTTTAAGCAATGGAAGATACTCATTGTGGTTAGTAGAAAGGCGTCTCTGGTGGTGTAATGGTTAGCAAGGTAGACTACCAAACCTACACGAGTGGGTTAGAGTCTCACTGGGTGCCCCATTCATATGGCTTTGTGCCACATCTCAGTAAAAAGCTTAGTAAATTACTATTTGCTGTGGTTGGTAATATTATGGTAGTTGGTGCACTGACACGCTACGCCCCTGCCGTGTGATTTAAAAGCCGAACAGATGAACGTGAAACGTAATCTTGGAGGGTATCAGGTGAGCTTGGTATCTCACAGTCCAGTGTAGTTAATCACTTTTAGGACTTTCGAAAAGCATTTGGAGTTCCTAAATTGTACTTTTGACTCACCTTATTAGTAAGAACTAATATTTGTACTAATATATGAACTTCGCGTCAATTTCATTCATAAAACTATCATCAACTTTCTGCTAAGAAATTCATAACGGTGTCGGTTGTATTATAATCTAAAACTATAACCATTTTTTCTTCTCCGAAATCAATCGAATAGTCTGCCCTACTATTCACGAATAGCTAGGAGTAAGAGGAGAGAAGAGATGGATTCATGCCTTTCTCAAGGAACGAGCGCAAAGGGAAACGCACGCACACATTCTCGTCCAGGATTTGAACCCGGATTGTCGAGTTAATTTCATATGACGATAACTGTTATGTTCCGGGCGTCGGATTAATTAATCAAATAATTTTACTTACTATATCGATCATCCAGTTTGTAATGGATGAGACCAATTGGCCATCTTTGAAATCGATCACTCAAAACACCTCTTTTCTGCAATCAAAACAAATGCAATGTGAACACATTGGAAAGAGAGAGAGAGAGAGAGAGAGAGAGAGAGAGAGAGAGGAAAAGAAAGAGAAAGAGAAAGAGGAGCAGGGAGAAAGAGAAAAGAGAGGAGAAGATTGGAAAATACAGAATAAGATGGAGAACGGGAAAGAGAAGGTGAAGGAGAGAGGGGGCTGAGAGGGCAAGAGAAAGAGAAGAAAGGTCAAGAGAAAGAGAAGAGATAGATAGATAGATAGATAGATAGATAGAGGTTTGGTTTCTTTTTTTAATGACATATCAACCTTCATGGGTTATTTAATGCCAAAACCATCCTTATAGAAAAACAATGGAAATGGCGTGGGATTTAAGCACTTATCAAACATTCCAATATTTATATATCTGGTTTCTTTTATTTTATTGTATTTGTTTTAATGGCATATCAACCATCGTGGGTTACTTGATTTCAAAGCAATCCTTATAGGAGAACATTAATAGTACGATTTAACGTATAGCTGGGGGGGGAGATAAAGAGGTTCATGCCTTTCCCAAGAGGATGATTCTGAAAACAAAGGTAATAGCGAAACTGGAGTTCGAACTCGCTTTCTACGATGTTGCAGTCCAACATGTTAACCACTACATTTAACGAACTCTCTTGATCACTTGATCTGCCTTTCTGCAGAGGGGTAAGATCCCCCCCCCCAACAAGTGTTCAGGATATGACACTAAACAATCTGATGGTGAGATTCCAGTAATGCTGGAACTAGGGGGAATGTAGAGCACCCCTTTATTGCCATCTATCCCAGGTCCACTCTTGTCCAGAGTGAGAGCACCTGATAAGGGTCCCATCCATGTGTCAAATAGAACTAAATGCATACTTATGCTAAACTGAATTGTTTGAAATGGAACTGTTTTTGTATGTTAAACTGAATTGTTTAAAACTGTTTTGACATGTAAACTGTATACTTATGCTAAACTAAATTGTTTGAATTAGAAGTATTTGACTAAACTGAATAGCTTGAAATAGAAATGTTTTTGACAATTAAACTGTACTTATGCTAAACTGAATTGTTTGAAATAGAACTGTTCATTTTTATAAAAATGGATTTGGCATTAAATAACCTACAAAGGTTGATATGCCATAAAACCCAAACAAACAAAGAATTGTAGAAGAAGTGAATGTAATAATACAATTGGAGTTCCACCATTACGCTACGGGAAATGCTGAGAGAGAGAGAGAGAGAGAGAGAGAGAGAGAGAGAGAGAGAGAGAGAGATATGCATGAGTTTGGTTGTTTCAAAGAAACATTAAACATTATCATCTGAAATCAGATTTAATATTGTTGCTATTTACTAAGTTTGGGTCAGTCTAAAAAAGACGCCTGATGTAGCTCAGAGTATAGCTGTGGCTTAGTGGTTACCCATCTAAAAATTGAACAAGCTCATCGCAGCTAAACTTCGTTAATCTGGCAGGAACTGGTGCTTTCAACATGACCTGCCCATAAGTCTGTAAATGACTCAGCCTGGCTTCGTCTGGCCAAAGATTAGAAGTATTGGGCACACAGTGAGAAGTGAACTAATTAAAAATAAACTTGCAAGCAAAATTCACAAATTATTATACAGACTTAATCAACAGTAGGAGAAGGATGGAAAAGTGAATTTAAGAATTTCGAACAGATGAACCGTTGTTTCAGGAATTTGGTTAATATGAGTGCATCACCGCTTCACAAGGTTTCCAAGGCTGGAAAAAGGGGACAGAAGGTTTTGGGTCCAATTAACAGTTCTTTTAGAAACACGGCTATTAAAAGTGCACAAACGCCTTTACGTAGAGAATGAACGAAACAGAAGAAACAAGGATTTTAGTCAGATTAATGGAAGTTAAATTAATTTGAATATCACAAATGCATTATCAATTTTATAGATACTTTGGGAATGAAAGAAACAGGAAAATGAACGTTTCAGGTTGGATTAACGGAAGTTACATATATTTGAATATTAAAAATGCATTATCGACTTTTGAGAAATACTACATTTTCCTGTTTCTTTCTTGCCAAAAGCATGAAAGAAAACGGAAAATGAAGGATTATGGTCAGATTAACGAAAGTTACATAAATTTTAATATTACAAATGCACTATCGACTTCTTGGATATTATGGGAACGAAAGATACCGGAAAATGAAGGAATCTTTTCGGATTAACAAATGTTCTATAAATTCGAACATTACAAAAGCATTGTCGACTATATAGAAACTTAGGGAATGAAAGAAACAGGAGAATGAAGGATTCTGGTCGGATTAACGTAAGTTGCATAGATTTGAATATTTCAAATGCATTAACGAGTTTAGAGATACTTAGGCAATAAAAGAAACAAGAGAATGAGGGATTGTGGGTGGATTAACGGAAGTTGCATAAATGTGAATATTACCAATGGATTACAGAGCAAAGAGGTAATCCTTCATTTTTCTTGTTTTTTTTTCATGCCATAAGCAAAAAAGAAGAAGGAAAATAAAAGATTATGGTCCGATTAACGGAAGCTACATGAAGTTTAATATTACCAATGCATTGCCGACTTCATAGATACTTTGGGAACGAAAGAAACAGGAGATTAAAGATTTTGGACGGATTAAAAGAAGTTACATAAATGTGAATATTACAAATGCAATATCGACTTCATAGATATTTTGGGATCGATAGAAAAAAAGTGAATGAAGAATCCTGGTCAGATTAACGGAAATTACATGAATTTAAATATCACGAATGTATTACTCTCTTTATAGACACGATGTGAACAATAAAAAAAAAGGAGAGAAAAGGATTCTGGTCGGATTAAGGGAAGTTCTATGAATTTGAATATTACAAATGCATTGCCAACTTGGGGAAGTAAAGAAAGAGGAGAATGATGGATTCCTGTCGGATTAACAGATATTCCACAGATTTAAATATTACAAAAGCATTGCCGATTATATAGATACGTTGGAAACGAAAGAAACAGAATGAAGAATTCTGGTCGGATTAACGGAAGTTCCAGAAATTTGAACAGTACAAATGCATTGTCAAATACATAGATACTTAGGGAATGAAAGAAAAGGGAGAATTAAGGAATCAGGTCGGATCAACGAAAGTTCCATAAATTTGAATATTACCAAGGCATTACCGACTACATAGATACTTAACGAATTAAAGAAACAGGAGATGAAGGATTCTGGAAAGATTAACGGAATTTCCATAAATTTTAACATTACAAATGCATTGGCAACTACATAGATACTTAAAGAGTTAAAGAAAGAGGAGAATGAGGAATTCTGGTCGTCTTAACGGAAGTTCCATAAATTTTAATATCACAAATGCATTGGTGACTACATAGATACTTAAATAGTTTAAGAAAGAGGAGAATAAAGGATTCTGGTCGGATTAACGGAAGTGACATAGATTTGAATATCACAAATTTATTGTCGATTACATAGGTACTGAAATAGTTAAAGAAGGAGGAGAATGAGGAATTCTGGTCGGATTAACGGAAGTTCCATAAATTTGAATATCACAAATGCATTGGTGACTACATAGATACTTAAATAGTTTAAGAAAGAGGAGAATAAAGGATCCTGGTCGGATTAACGGAAGTGACATAGATTTGAATATCACAAATTTATTGTCGATTACATAGGTACTCAAATAGTTAAAGAAGGAGGAGAATGGGGAATTCTGGTCAGATTAACGGAAGTTCCATAAATTTTAACATTACAAATGCATTGTCGACTACGTATATACTTAATAAATGAAAGAAACGGCAATAAAGGATACTGGTCGGATCAATGGAAGTTCCATGAATTTGAACAGTACGAATGCATTGCTGGTTTTATAGATACGTTGCAAACGAAAAAAACAGGAAAATGAAGGAAACTGGCTGAATGAACAGAAGTTCCATTAATTGAAATGCACTGGCGACAACATAGATCCCTACAGAGTTAAAGAAAGAGGAGAATGAGGAATTCTGGTCGTCTTAACGGAAGTTCCATATATTTCAAAATTACATGCATTTATAACTACACAGATGTTCAAAGAGTTAAAGAAAGAGGATAATGATCGGATTAACGGAGGTTCCATGAATTTGAATATTACAAATGCATTGCCGACTATATATGTACTTAGTAAATGAAAAAAACCAGGAGAATGTAGGATTCTGGTCGGATTAACGGAAGTTCCATGAATTGAAATATTACAAATGCAGTGGCGATTACATAGATACTTGAATAGTTAAAGAAAGAGGATAATGAGGAATTCTGGTCGGATTATGTGAAGTTCCATAAGATTGAACATTAAAAATGCATTACCGACACCATTTTTAATGAAAGAAAAAGCAGAATGAAGGATTTTTGTCGGATTAACTGAATTTCCATGAATTTCAACATTACAAATGCATTGCTGATTTTATAGATACGTTGGGAATAAAGGAAACAGGAAATGAAGTATTCTGCTCGGATTAACAGTAGTTCCATAAATTTGAATATCACAAATGCACTGCCGGCTACATAGATATCAAATAGTTTTAACTATTTGATATTGAACTATTTGATATTGATATTGATATTAAAGGAGGAGAATAAAGGATCTTGGTCGGATTAACGGAAGTTACATGAATTTGAATATTACAAATGCATTGGGGACTACATAGATACTTAAACACATAAAGAAAGAGGAGAATGAGGGATTCTGGTCGGATTAACGGAAGTTCCATAAATTTTAACATGACATGCATTGGCAACTAACTACACAGATGTTCAAAGAGTTAAAGAAAGAGGATAATGAAGGATTCAGTTCGGATTAATGGAGGTTCCATGAATTTGAATATTACAAATGCATTGCCGACTATATATGTACTTAATAAATGAAAGAAACAGCAGAATGGAGGATTCTGGTCGGATTAACGGAAGTTCCATGAATTGAACTATTACAAATGCAGTGGCGACTACATAGATTCTTAAATAGTTTATGAAAGAGAATAAAGGATTCTGGTTGGATTAACGGAAGTTCCATAAATTTGAACATTAAAAATGTATTGCCGATATCCTATGTACTTTATAAATGAAAGAAAAAGGAGAATAAAGGATTTTTCTCGGATTAACGGAATTTCCATGAATTTGAACATTTCAAATGCATTGCTGATTTTATAGATACGTTGGGAACGAAAGAAACAGGAAATGGAGGATTCTGGTCGGTAACAGAAGTTCCTTGAATTAAATATTATAAATGCAATGGCGACTACATAGATACTTAAATAGTTAGATAGGAGAAATAAGGATTTTGGTCGGATTAACGGAATTTCCATAAATCAAATATCATTCTCCTCTTTTTTCAGTATCTATGTAGTCGCCAATGCATATGTAATATTTAATTTATGGAACTTCTGTTCAAATGCAGCGGCGACTATATATACTGTGACGGCAAATTGACTAAAATCTCAAAAACGGGACTTTATTTTCGCACGTGTGAAGACGGGGCAGGTTGGCACTTGATCCCCTATGGAATAAGTCCTCGTTCAGAGTTTTTCTCTCAGGCATATAAGAACTGGCATATTACGTGAGGGATTAATTTAGAGCCAGACTGACCGCCGCTGGCAAAGGGGTTCCAAATTTCACACTATCACACACCCACCAGGCCGCTAAACTTCTTTCCCTTAGATAACAGAAGAATACGGGCCTATAGGTCTTCATCATCATCATCATCATATCGTGCTGGCAGCACGGATATCCCTGACCCTCTCTCGCCACTCCTCCCTATCGTTCATCGTCCTAGGTAGGTCTTCAGGACAACAACCTGTATCCTCACATAGCTGCTGAATGTACGTTCGTGCTGGTCGTCCTGCTTTTGCGCGGCCGTGTGTGGGGATCCATAAGAGTACATCTCTTATGAGTTCATCTCTGCTTCTCCAGCAGTGTCCTGCATGTCTGGTTCGCCTAACTTGAATAGTTTTCGTGATAGGGGGCAGGTGGCCGTACAGTTGGTGTCTTGTGGGGTGTTGCTGCCAGGACTTGTTCAGGATTGCACGCAGCATTCTTGTGTAATTGCCATCTAGTTTCTTCTCCAGCCGTTTTGTTAGCGTCCATGTAGTGCATCCATATAGCAGTATCGATGTGACCGCTGCCTGGAAGAAACTGCGTTTCATTTTATCGGTTAGGTCTGATTTCCATATAGTCGATAGCCTATTGATAGCTGTCCATGCTTTCGTTAACCTCGTTTCGATGTCCTTTTCGGTTGATTCGACGCTGCTTCCTAGGTACGTGAATTTGTCTACTAGTTTAAGAGGGGTTCCTTCTAGAGTGGAGATGTCCCCCGTTTGGTTATAGCACATATATTCCGTTTTGTGTGCATTAACATGGAGGCCTATGCTTGCTGCTGCTCGTTCCAAACTATGCAGAAGTGTTTCGGCTTGGTCAGGTGTATTTGCCAGTATCGCTATGTCATCGGCGTAGTCGGCGTCGGTAATTGTTGTTGCGGGGTATCTTCTGCTTCTTTTCTTCGTCAGTTCGAAGCCATTCTCTTTGATTTTGTCAATCGATGTTCTAAGTACGTAGTCTAGACAAATGATAAAGAGATACGGAGCCAGCGTGTCCCCTTGTAGTACTCCTGCTACAATGTCGAAGTATTCTGTGTCTCCATCTGGTGATCGTACTTTTACTTTAGTGTTTCTATAGAGAATCGTTATTGCCGCTACGGTTTCTTTAGGTATGCCGTACGCTAGTAGGATTTGTTCCATCTTTCCTCTGTGAATGGAGTCGAAAGCCTTGGTAAAGTCGACAAATATTAATGTCGCTTGTAGGTTCTTTGCCCGTACACCTTCAAGGATTCTGCGGATGGTTAATATTTGTGAGGTCGTAGATCTATTTCTTCGGAAGCCATTTTGGTTTTTTCTAAGTATGTTGTCGATTTTGGGTTCTATTCGGTTTCGTAGTAGGGCATTGTAGATTTTGGCAGCTATGGATGTAAGTGTTATGCCTCGGTAGTTTTTGGCTAATCCGAGGTCCCCCTTAATATTAATATTGTAGTAGTCGGCAACTCCGGTTTCCCGTGTGATATTTTAGGAATTAATAGGACAATTCTAAGCAAGATAACATAAGGCGAATAGAAGCTGAAAAGAAGCATGAAATAACAACATAGACCACATGGTAACATAAAAATACATGAATTCCTTTACTACAGTTATATACACTTTTCAAGGTGTCAAAACATATAATAATTGGACAGTCCACGAATATAAATGTCTTTTCTTGACTTTCATCTTTCTTCAAATTGAGAGAGAGAGAGAGAGAGTGGTAAACGAAATTTGGGTATAAAGGAAAATGGCCCCAAAGTTACTTATCTTATATTTTTTTCGACGGGGTTCCACTGGAGAATCTTTTCTTCTTTCACGGGCTAATAGACTTTGTTCTATTTTTTTACACTGGCTTTAAGAGCCTGGGGTCCTTCGTGTCTCAGTAATTCTTTTGTCTTCCACCCGGAGTAAAATGGCTATGGTTCGTCCGCCCGCTACGAACCCTGCTCAAAAACTAATTTTCTTATCCTTTACTTCCGCTGAGGGGAAGGGAGCCCCACTTCTGTTTTGAGGTCCCAGCCAATCATTTGGCTTCTCTCTTCTCCCCCTTGGTGTCCGGCGACCTGGGTGAGGTCATCAAGTACCAACATCTGTTTATCCCCTCTGTGACCCACATTCTCTCTTAACGGTCACTTTTTTGACTGCTAGATACTGCTAATTCAACGGGAGGATAGTATTAGTCTTATCTCCCTCCTCCCAGTGGGATATCACGTGACAATACAGATACTCAAATAGTTAAAGAAACAGGTAAATATATAATTCTGGTCGGATTAACGGTAGTTCCATCAATTAAATATTACAAATGCATTGGTGACTACATAGATACTTAAATAGTTAAAAAGAGGAGGACAAAAGACTCTGGTCGGATTAACGTGAGTTCCATAAATTGAAATATTACAATTGCATTGGTGACTACGTAGATACTTAAAAAGTTTAAGAAAGGATTTTGGTCGGATTAACGGAAGTTACGTGAATTGGAATATTACAAAGGCAGTGGCGACTACATATATACTTATAGAGCAAAAGAAGGAGGAGAATAAAGGATTCAGCTCGGATTATCGGAATTTATGTAAATTTGATTATTACAAATGCATTGGTGACTACGTAGATACTTAAATAGTTTTAAAAAAGAGGAGAATAAAGGATTCAGGTCGGATTAACGGAAGTTACATAAATAGCAATATTACAAATGTATTGGGTACTACATAGATACTTATATAGCTAAAGAAAGAGGAGAATAAAGGATTCTGGTCGGATTAACGGAAGTTTCATTAATTTGAATATCACAAATGCATTTGTGACTACATAGATACTTAAAAAGTTTAAGAAAGATGAGAATAAAGGATCCTGATCGGATTAACGGAAGTGACATGAATTTGTACATTACAAATTAGTCGAATTGGCGACTACAAAGACAGTCAAATAGTTAAAGAAACAGGAGAATATAAGATTCTGGTTGGATTAACGGAAGTTCCATCAATTAAAAATTACAAATGCATTGGCGACTACGTAGATATTTAAATAGTTTAAGAAAGAGGAGAATAAAGGGTTCTGGTCGGAATAACGGAAGTAAAATAAATTGGAATATCAAAAATGCATTAGTGACTATATAGAAACTAAAATAGTTAAAGAAGGGGGAGAATAAATGATTTAGGTGGGATTAACGGAGGTGAAATAAATTGGAATATTACAAATGCATTGGCGACTACATATATACTTATATCGCAAAAGAATGATTCTGGTCGGATTAACGGATTTATATAAATTTGAATATTACAAATGCATGGCGACGACATAGATACTAAAATAATTTTTAGAAAGAGGAGAATAAAGGATTTTCTCGGATTATAACGGACGTTTAATAAATTTGAATATTACAAATATATTGCCGAATACAAGGATACTTAAATAGTTTAAGAAAGAGGAGAATAAAGGATTCTGGTCGGATTAACGGAAGTTTTACAAATTTGAATATTACAAATGCATTGTCGACTACATAGATACTTAAATAGTTGAAGAAAGAGGAGAATAAACGTTTCTAATCGAATTAACGGAAGTTCTTTAAATTTGAATATTACAAACGCATTGTCGACTACATAGATACGAAAATAATTTTTAGAAAGAGGAGAATAAAAGATTTTCTCGGATTAACCGACGTTCAATAAATTTGAATTTTACAAAATGCATTGTCAACTACATAGATACTTAAATAGTTGAAGAAAGAGGAGAATAAAGGATTTCGGTCGGATTAACGGAAGTTTCATGAATTGAAATATTACAAATGCATTGGATCTACATAGATAATTAAATAGTTTAAGAAAGAGGAGAATAAAGGATTCTGGTCGGATTAACGGAAATGACATGAATTTTAATATCTCAAACGCATTGGCAAACTACAAAGATACTTAAAAGTATCCTTAAAATAATCTTTTATTCTCCTCTTTCTTATATGAAAGAGGAGAATAAAGGATTCTAATCGGATTAACGGAAGTTTCCGTTAATCCGGAAGTTTCCGGTAATTCTGATCGGATTAACGGAAGTTAACGTTAATCCGATCAGAATCCTTTCATATAAGAAAGAGGAGAATAAAGGATTCTGATTGGATTAACGTTAACTTCCGTTAATCCGATCAGAATCCTTTATTCTCCTCTTTCTTATATGAAAGGATTCTGATCGGATTACGGAAGTTTCATAAATTTGAATATTACGAAAGCATTTTCGATTACCTAGACACTTAAATCGTTTGAGAAATAGGAGAATAATGGATTTTGGTCGGATTAACGGAGGTATCATGAATTGAAATATTTCAAATGCATTGTAGACTACACAGATACTTAGATAGTTTAAGAAAGAGGGGAAGAAGGATTTTGGTTGGATTAAGAGAAGTTCCATGTATTGAAATATTACAAATGCATCCTAGACTACATAGATACTTAAATAGTTTAGGAAAGAGGAGAATAAAGGAATCTGGTCGGATTAACGAAAGACACATAAATTTGAATATAACAAATGCATTGGCAACTACAGAGATACTTAAATAGTTTAAGAATGAAGAGAATAAAGGATTTTGGTCGGATTAACAGAAGTTTCATGGATTGAAATATTACAAAAGCATTGGAAACTACATAGATACTTATATAGTTTAAGAAAGAGGAGAAAAAAGGATTCTGGTTGGATTAACAAAAGTTTCATAAATTTGAATATTACAAAAGTTTTGTAGACTACGTAGATACTTACATAGTTTAACAAGGAGGAGAGTTAAGGATTCTGGTCGGATTAACGGAAGTTTAATAAATTGAATATTAAAAAAGCATTTTCGACTGCATAGATACCTACATAGTTTAAGAAAGAGGAGAATAAAGGAATTTGGTCGAATTAACGGAAGTGACATGAATTGAAATCTTACTAATCTTACAAATGCATTGGTATCTACATAGATACTTAAATAGTTTAAGAAAGAGGAGAAGAAAGGATTCCGGTTCGATAAACGGACGTTTCAAGAATTTGAATATTAAAAATGCATTGGCAACTACATAGATACTGATATAGTTTCAGAAAGAGGAGAATAAAGATTTTGGTGGGATTAACTGAAGTGTCATGGATTGAAATATTAAAAATGCATTTGTGAGTACCTAGATAATTAAATGAGATGAAATATTACAAATGCATTGGAAACTACATAGATACTTATATAGTTTAAGAAAGAGGAGAATAAAGGATTCTGGTCGGATTAACGGAAGTTTCATGAATTTGAATATTACAAAAGTATTTTCGACTACATAGATAGATGAATAGTTTAACAAACAGGAGAAAAAAGGATTCTGGTCGGATTAAAGGAAGTGACCTAAATAGATTCTCGTCGGATTAACGGACGTGACATGAATAGAAATATTTCACATTCTGGTCAGATTAACAGAAGTGATATAAATAGATATATTACAAATGCATTGTCGACTACATAGGTACATAAATAGTTTAAGAAAGAGGAGAATAAAGGATTCGGGTTGGATTAACGGATTTGACATAAATGTGAATATCACCAATGTATTGGGGACTACATAGATACTTAAATAGTTTAAGAAAGTGGAGAATAAAGGATTTTGGTCGGATTAACGGAAGTTCCATAGATTCTAACATTAAAATAATCATTGGCAACTACATAGATACTTAAAGAGTTAAAAAAGAGACAAATAAAGGATTCTGGTCAGATTAACAGGAGTTCCATAAATTTGAACATTAAAAATGCGTTGCTGACAACATATATACTTAATAAATGAAAGAAACAGGAAAATGAAGAATACTCGTCGGATCAGCGGAAGTTCCATGATTTCGAACAGTACGAACACATTGCTGGTTTTATATATACGTGGCAAACGAAAGAAACAGGAAAATGAAGGAAACTGGATGGATTAACAGAAGTTCCAAAAGTTGAAATGCATTGGCGACAAGGTAGATCAATCCCTACAGAGTTAAAGAAAGAGGAAAATGAGCGATTCTGGTTGGATTAACGGAAGTCTCATGAACTTTACAAAAGGATTGTAGACTGCATAGATACTTTAATAATTTAAGAAATAGGAAAACAAATGATTCTGGTTGGATTAGTGGAAGTTTCATGAATTACAAAAGCATTGTAGTCTATATAGATTAACGGAGGTGACATAAATTTGAATATCACAAAAGCATTCATGAATTGAAATATTACAAATGCATTGGATCTACATAGATACTTAAATAGTTTAAGAAAGAGGAGAATAAAGGATTCTGGTCGGATTAACGAAAGTGACATAAATTTGAATGACACAAATGCATTGGCAACTACATAGATACTTAAATAGTTTAGGAAACAGGAAAGAAATGGATTCTGGTCGGATTAACGGAAGTTTCAAAAATTTGAATATTACAAAACATTTGTAGACTACATAGATTCTTAAATCGTTCAAGAAAGAGGAGAATAAAGGATTTTGGTCGGATTAACGAAAGTTTCATATATTTTCATTGACGGAAGCGACAGAAATATGAATATTACAAAAGCATTGTAGACTACATAGATACTGAAATAGTTTACGAAACAGGAGAATAAAGGATTTTGGTCAGATTAGCGAAAGTTTCATATATTTAAATAGTACAAAAGCATTGAAGAGTACATAGATACTTAAATCGTTTTAGGAAGAAGAGAATAAAGGATTTTGGTCGGATTAAGGTATGTTTCATAAATTTGAATATTTCAAAACTTTGTAGACTACATAGATACTTAAATCGTTTAAGAAAGAGGAAAATAAAGTATTTTGGTCGGATTAACGGAAGTTTCATAGATTGAAATATTAAAAATGCATTTGTGAGTACCTAGATAATTAAATAGTTTAAGAAAGAGGAAAAGAAAGGATTCTGGCCGGATTAAAGGAAGTTTCATAAATTCGAATATTACAAGAGCATTGTAGACTATATATATACTTAAATAGTTTAAGAAGGAGGAGAATAAAGGATTTTGGTCGTATTAACGGAAGTGATATAAATTTGAATATTACAAATGCATTGGCAACTACATAGAAACTTAAGTAGTTTAAGAAAGAGGAGATTAAAGGATTCTGATCGGATTAACGGAAGCTGTATAAATTTAAATATTACAAAAGCCTTGTAGACTACATAGATACTTGAATAGTTAAAGAAAGAGGAGAATAAAGGATTTTGGTCGGATTAACGGAAGTGACATAAATTTGAATAACACAAATGCATTGGGCGGATTAATTGAAGTCTCATGAATTTGAATATTACAAATGCATTTCTACATAGATACTTAAAGAGTTTAAGAAAGAAGAGAAGAAATGATTCTGGTCGGATTAGCGGAAGTTTAATAAATTTAAATAATACAAAAGCATTGTAGTCTACATAGATACTTACATAGATTAAGAAAGAGGAGAATAAAGGATTTCGGTTGGATTAACGGAAATGACATAAATATGAATATCACAAATGCCTTGGCAACTACATAGATACTTAAATCGTTTAAGAAAGAGGAGAATAAAGGATTCTGGTCAGATTAACGGAAATTTCATAAGTTTTAATATTACAAGAGCATTGTAGACTACATATACACTTAAATAGCTTAAGAAAGAGGAGAATAAAAGATTTTAGTCAGATTAACGGATGTATTCCAATATTATCAATGCATCGGTAACTACATAGATACTTAAATAGTATAAGAAAGAGGTGAATAAAGGAGTATGGTCGGATTAACGGAAGTTTCATAAATTTGAATATTACAAAAGCAGTGTAAAGTACATAGATACTTAATAAGTTAAAGAAAGAGGAGAATAAAGGATTTAGGTTGGATTAACGGAAGTGACATAAATTTGAATATCACAAATGCATTGGCAACTACATAGATACTTAAATGGTTTGAGAAAGAGGAGAATAAAGGATTCTGGTCGGATTAACGGAAGTCTCATGAATTTGAATGTTACAAAGGTATTGTAAACTACATAGATACTTAAATAGTTAAAGAAAGTGGAGAATAATGGATTTTGGTCGGCTTATTGGCAGTGATATAAATTGGAATATCACAAATGCATTGGCAGCTACATAGATACTTAGATAGGTAAAGAAAGAGGAGAATAAAAGATTTTGCTTGGATTAACGGAAGTTCCCTGGATTGAAATATTAAAAACGCATTTGTGAGTACATATATACCTAAATAGTTTAGGAAACAGTAAAAGAAAGGATTCATGACAGATTAACGGATGTTTCATCAATATCAATATTACAAAAAATTGTAGATTACATAGATACTTAAATAGTTCAGGAAAACGGAGAATAAAGGATTCTGGTCGGATTAACGGATTTTTTATGAAATGAAATATTATCAATATATTTTAGACTACATAGATACTTAAATAGTTTAAGAAAGAGGAGAATAAAGGATTTCGGTCGGATTAACGGAAGTCTCATGAATTTGAGTATTACGAAGGCATTGTAGACTACAGAGATACTTAAATAGTTTAAGAAAGAGAAAACAAATGTTTCTGCGCGGATTAGTGGACGTTTCATGAATTTTAATATTACAAAAGCATTGTAGAGTACATAGATACTTAAATAGTTCAGGAAGCAGGAGAATAAAGGATTCTGGTCGGATTAACGAGCGTTTCATAAATTTGAATATTACAAAACATTGTAGACTACATAGACACTTAAATCGTTTAAGAAAGTGGAGAATAAACGATTTAGGTCGGATTAACGGAAGTGACATAAATTAGAATATCACAAATGAATTGGCAACTACATAGATACTTAAATAGTTTAAGAACCAGAGAATAAATTATTCTGGTCGGATTAACGGAAATTTCATAAATTTGAATAGTGCAAATGCATTGTAGACTACATAGACATTTAATCGTTTAAGGAAGTGGTGCATAAACGATTTAGGTCTGATTAACGGAAGTAACCTGAATTTGAATAACACAAATTCATTGGCAACTACATAGATACTAAAATAGTTTAGGAAACTGTAGAATAAATTCTTCTGGTCGGATTAACGAAAATTTCATGAATTTGAATATTACAAATGCATTGTAGACTACATAGATACTTAAATCGTTAAAGAAAGAGGAAAATAAAGGATTTATGTCAGACAAACAGGAGGGACATAAATTTGAATATCACAAATCATCGGCAACTACATAGATACTTAAATAGTTAAAAAAAGAGTAGAAAAAAGGATTTTTGTCGGATTAAAGAAAGTGACATAAATTTGAATGACATAAATTAATAAATAAATAAATAAATTTAAAAAAAATTGAATATCACAAATGCATTGGTATCTACATAGATACTTAAATAGTTTCGGAAACAGGAGAATAAAGGACTCTGGTCGGATTAAATGGCAACTTCATAGATACCTAAATAGTTTAGGAAACCGAAGAATAAAGGATTCTGATCGGATTAACGGAAGTTTAATATATTTGAATATTACGAAAGGATTGTAGACTACATAGATGCTTATATAGTTTAGGAAATATGAGAATAAAGGATTTTGGTCGGATTAACAGAAGTGACATAAATTTCAATATCACAAATGCATTGGCAACTACATAGATACTTAAATAGTTTAGGAAACCGGAGAAGAAAGGATTCTGGCCGGATTAACAAAAGTTTCATGAATTTGAATATTACAAATGCATTGTAGACTACATAGATACTTAAATAATTTAGGAAAAAGGAAAAAAAAAAGGATTCTGCTCGGATTAACGGATGTGTCATAAATTTGAATATTACAAAACATTGTAGAGTACATAGATACTTAAATCGTTTAAGAAAGAGGAGAATAAAGGATTTGGGTCGGATTAACAGAAGTGACATAAATTTAAATATCACAAATGCATTGGCAACTACATAGATACTTAAATATTTAAAGATAGTGGTGAATAATGGGGTTTTGTCGGATTAACGGAAATTGCATAAATTTTAATAACACAACTGCATTGATAACTACACAGATACTTAAATAGTTTCTGAAACCGGAGAATAAAGGATTCTGGTCGGATTAACGGAAGTTTCATAAAATCTAATATTACAAAAGCATTGTAGACTACATAGATACTTAAATAGTTTAGGAAATAGGAAAAAAAAGGATTCTGGTTGGATTAACGGATGTTTCATAAATTTGAATATTACAAAACATTGTAGACTACATAGATACATAATAGTTGAAGAAAGAGGAAAATAAAGGATTTTGGTCGGATTAACGGAAGTGACATTAATTTGAATATTACAAATGCATTGCTAACTACATAGATACTTAAATAGTTTAGGAAACAGGAAAAAAAAAGGATTCTAATGGGATTAAAAGAAGTTTCATAAATTTGAATATTACAAAAGCATTGTAGACTACATGGATACTTAAATAGTTTAGGAAACAGGAGATTAAAGGATTATCGGATGTTTCATAAATTTGAATATTACAAAACATTTTAGACTACATAGATACTTAAATGGTTTAAGAAGGAAGAGAATGAAGGTTTGTGGTCGGATTAACGGCAGTGACATAAATTTTAATAA
Source organism: Sepioteuthis lessoniana (assembly GCA_963585895.1). Taxonomy (NCBI): domain Eukaryota; kingdom Metazoa; phylum Mollusca; class Cephalopoda; order Myopsida; family Loliginidae; genus Sepioteuthis; species Sepioteuthis lessoniana. The sequence continues at coordinate 71,880,803 of OY757924.1, read as the reverse complement.
CACAAATGCATTGGCAACTACACAGAGACTTAAATAGGTAAGGAAACATGAGAATAAAGGATTTTAGGCGGATTAGGGGATTTTTCATGAATAGATATATTATCAATGGATCGGTAACTACATAGATACTTAAATAGTTTAAGAAAGAAGAGAACACATGATTCTGGTTGGATAAGCGGAAATTTCATAAATTTGAATGTATCTATGTAGTCTCAAAGGATTTTGTAATCAAAATCCTTTAAGACAACATAGATACTTATATTGTTTAGAAAACAGGAGAATAAAGCATTCTGGTCGGATTAACGGATATTTCAAAAATTTGAATATTAGGAAACATTGAAGACATTTTAGATACTTAAATCGTTTAAGAAAGAGGAGAATAAAGGATTTTGGTTGGATAAACGGAAGTGACATAAATGTGAATACCACAAATGCATTGGCCACTACATAGATACTTAAATAGTTAAAGAAAGAGGAGAATAAAGGATTGTTGTCGGATTAAAGGAAGTGACAAAAATTCTATTAACAGAAATGCATTAGCAAACTACACAAATACTTAAATAGTTGAGGAAACCGGATATTAAAGGATTCTGGTCGGATTAAAGGAAGTTTCATAAATTTGAATATTACAAATGCATTGGCAACTACATCGATACTTAGATAGTTTAGGAAACAGGAGAATAAAGGATTCTTGTCGGATTAAAGAAGTTTCATAAATTTTAATATTACAAAAGCATTGCAGAGTACGATAGATACTTAAATAGTTAAAGAATGAGGAGAATAAAGGATTGTGGTCGGATTAACGGAAGTGACATGAATTTTATTAACACAAACGCATTGGCAACTACACAGATACTTAAATATTTTAGGAAACAGGAGAATAAAGGATTCTGGTTGGATTAACGGAAGATTCATGAATTTAAATATTACAAAACATTGTAGACTACATAGATACAGTTGAACAGAGGAGAATAAAGGATTGTAGTTTGATTAACGGAAGTGACATGAATTTGATTATCACAAATTCATTGGCAACTACATAGATACTTAAATCGTTTACAAAAGAGGAGAATAAAAGATTCTGGTCGGACTAATGGACGTTTCCTAAATTTGAATATTGCAAATTCATTGTAGACTACATAGATACTTAAATAGTTTAGGAAATAGGAAAAAAAAAGGATTCTGGTTGGATTAACGGATGTTTCATAAATTTGAATATTACAAAACATTGTAGACTACATAGATACATAATAGTTGAAGAAAGAGGAAAATAAAGGATTTTGGTCGGATTAACGGAAGTGACATTAATTTGAATATTACAAATGCATTGCTAACTACATAGATACTTAAATAGTTTAGGAAACAGAAAAAAAAAGGATTCTAATGGGATTAAAAGAAGTTTCATAAATTTGAATATTACAAAAGCATTGTAGACTACATGGATACTTAAAGAGTTTAGGAAAAAGGAAAATAAAGGATTCTGGTCGGATTAAGTGAAGTGACAAAAATTAGAATATCACAAATGCATTGGCAACTACATAGATACGTAAATAGTTGGAGAAAGAGGAAAATAAAGGATTTTGGTCGGATTAACGAAAGTGACATAAATTTTAATTTCACAAATGCATAGGAAACTACATAAGATACTTAAATAGTTTAAGAAAGAGGAGAATAAAGGATTTTTGTCAGATTAACGGAAGTCACATAAATTTGATTATCACAAATGCATTGGCAACTCTATATATACTTAAATAGTTTAAGAAAGAAGAGACTAAAGGATTTTGGTTGCATTAACGGAAGTGACTTAAATGTGAATATCACAAATGCATTGGCAACTACATAGATACTTAAATCGTTTAAGAAAGAGGAGAATAAAGGATTCTGGTCGGATTAACGGAAGTGATGAAAATTTTAATAGTACAAAATCATCGAAGACTACATAGATAAATAGTTAAAGAAAGAAGAGAATAAAGGATTTTGGTCGAATTAACAGAAGTTTCCTAAATTTGAATGTTACAAAACATTGTAGACTACATAGATAGTTAAAAAGTTAAAGAAAGAGGAGGATAAAGGATTTTGGTTGGATAAATGGTAGTGACATTAAATGTAATAACACAAATGCATTGGCAACTGCATAGATAATTAAATAGTTAGAGAAAGAGGAGAATAATGGATTTTGGTGGGATTAACGGAGGTGACATAAATTTAATTTTCACAAATGCATTGGCAACAACAGAGATACTTAAATCATTTAAGAAAGAGGCGAATAAAGGATTGTGGTTGGATTAACGGAGGTGATATAAATTTGAATTTACAAAATATTTGTAACTACATAGATACCTAAATAGTTAAAGAAAGAGAAGAATAAAGAATTTTAGGTTGATTAACGGATTTTTCATGAATAGAAATATTATCAATGCATCGGTATACTACATAGATAGTTAAAAAGTTAAAAAAAGAGGAGAATAAAGGATTTTGGATGGATTAACGGAAGTCTCATTAATTTGAATATTACAAAGGCATTGTGTTCTACATAAATACTTGAATAGTTTAGGAAACAGGAGAATAAAGGATTTTGGTCAGATTACCGGATGTTTCATGAATCTGAATATCAGAAAACATTGTTGAGAAAATAGATACTTAAATCGTTTAAGAAAGAGGAGAATAAAGGATTTAGGTTGGATTAACTGAAGTGACATAAATGTGAATATTACAAATTAACGGAGGTTATATGAATTTGAATATTACAAAAACATTGTAACTACATAGATACCTAAATAGTTAAAGAAAGAGGAGAATAAAAGATTTTAGGCGGATTAACTGATTTCTCATAAATCGAAATATTATCAATGCTTCGGTATACTACATAGATACTTTAATAGTTTAAGAAAAAGGAGAATAAAGGATTCTGGTCATATTAACGGAAGTTTCATGAATTTGAATATTACAAAGGTATTGTAGACTACATAGATACTTCAATAGATTAGGAAAGTGAAAAATAAAGGATTCAGGTCAGATTAGCGGATGTTTCATAAATTTGAATATTAGAAAAATTTTTAGGCTACATAGATACTTAAATCGTTTAAGAAAGAGGAGAATAAATGATTTAGGTCGGATTAACTGAAGTGACATCAATTTGAATAATACAAATTCATTGGCAACTATATAGATAGTTAAATAGTTTAGGATACCGGAGAATAAAGGATACTGGTCGAATTAATCGAAGTTTCATATATTTGAATATTACAAAAGTATTGTAGAATACATAGATACGTAAATAGTTTAGGAAACAGGAGAATAAAGGATTTTGGTCGGATTAACGGAAGTGACATAAATTTGAATGTCACAAATGCATTGGTGACAACACATATACTTAAGTTTGTTAAAGAAAGAGGAGAAAAAAGGAATCTGGTCGGATTAACGGAAGTGACATAAATTTGAATATCACATATACATTGGCTACTACATAGATACTTAAATAGTTGAAGAAAGAGGAGAATAAAGGATTTTGGTTGGATTAACGGAAGTGACAGAAATTTGAATATTACAAAAGCATTGTAAACTACATAGATCCCAACATCCATGATTCTCCTCTTTCTTTTACTATGTAAAGTTAAAGTAAGAGGATATTCATGGATGTTGGTCGGATTAACGGCAGTGATATTAATTGGAATATTACAAAAGCGTTTAGACTACAATAGACACTTAAATAGTTCTGGAAACTGGAGAATAAAGGATTTTGGTCGGATTAACAGAAGTGACATAAATTTGCATATTAAAATGCATAAGCAACTACAGAGATACTTAAATAATTTAAAAAAAAAGGAGAATAAAGGATTCTGGTCGGATTAACGGAAGTTTAATAAAGTTGAATATTACAAGAGCATTGTAGACTACATATTTACTTGAATAGTTTAAGAAAGAGGAGAATAATGGATTTTAGTCGGACTAACTGATTTTTCATTAATTGAAATATTATCAATGCATCGGAGACTACATAGATACTTAAATAGCGTAAGAATGAGGATGATAAATAATTTTGGTCAGATTAACGGAAGTCTCATGAATTTGATTATTACAAAGGCATTATAGACTACATAGATACTTAAATATTTTACGAAAGAGAAGAACATATGATTCTCGTCGGATTAGCGGAAGTTTCATGAACTTGTATATTACAAAACAATGTAGACTACATTGATACTTAAATCGTTTAAAAAAGAGGAAAATAAAAGATTTCTTTTGGATTAACGGAAGTGATATGAATTTGAATATTACAAAAGCATTGTAGACTACATAGATAATTAAATAATTAAAGAAAGAGGAGAATAAAGGATTCTGGTCGGATTAACGGAAGTGACATAAATTTGAATATCACAAAAGCATTGGCAACTACATAGATACTTAGATAGTTAAAGAAAGAGGAGAATAAAGGATTCTGGTCGGATTAAAGGAAGTGACATAAATTTGAATATCCCAAAAGCATTGGCAAGTAAATAGATATTTAAATAGTTTAAGAAAGAGGAGAATAAAGGATTCTGGTCGGATTAACAGAAGTGACATAAATTTGAATATCACAAAAGCATTGGCAACTACAGAGATACTTAAATAGATAAAAAAAAAAGGAGAATAAAGGATTCTAGTCAGATTAACGGAAGTGACATAAATTTGAATATCACAAAAGCATTGGCAACTACATAGATACTTAAATAGTTAAAGAAAGAGGAGAATAAAGGATTCTGGTCGGAATAACGGAAGTGACATAAATTTGAATATCACTAAAGCATTGGCAACTACATAGATGCTTAAGTAGTTAAAGGAAGAAGAGAATAAAGGATTCTGGTCGGATTAACGGAAGTGACATAAATTTGAATATCACAAAAGCATTGGCAACAACATAGATACTTAAATAGTTAAAGAAAGAGGAGAATAAAGGATTCTGGTCGGATTAACGGAAGTGACATAAATTTGAATATCACAAAAGCATTGGCAACTACATAGATACTTAAATAGTTAAAGAAAGAGGAGAATAAAGGATTCTGGTCGGATTAACGGAAGTGACATAAATTTGAATATCACAAAAGCATTGGCAACTACATAGATACTTAAATAGTTAAAGAAAGAGGAGATTAAAGGATTCTAGTCGGATTAACGGAAGTGACATAAATTTGAATATCACAAAAGCATTGGCAACTACATAGATACTTAAATAGTTAAAGAAAGAGGAGAATAAAGGATTCTGGTCGGATTAACGGAAGTGACATAAATTGGAATATCACAAAAGCATTGGCAACTACATAGATACTTAAATAGTTAAAAAAAGAGGAGATTAAAGGATTCTGGTCGGATTAACGGAAGTGACATAAATTTGAATATCGCAAAAGAATTGGCAACTACATAGATGCTTAAGTAGTGAAAGAAAGAGGAGAATAAAGGATTCTGGTCGGATTAACGGAAGTGACATAAATTTGAATATCACAAAAGCATCGGCAACTACATAGATGCTTAAGTAGTTAAAGAAAGAGGAGAATAAAGGATTCTGGTCGGATTAACGGAAGTGACATAAATTTGAATATCACAAAAGCATTGGCAACTACATAGATACCTAAATAGTTAAAGAAAGAGGAGAATAAAGGATTCTGGTCGGATTAACGGAAGTGACAAAAATTTGAATATCACAAAAGCATTGGCAACTACATAGATACTTAAATAGATAAAGAAAGAGGAGAATAAAGGATTCTGGTCGGATTAACGGAAGTGACATAAATTTGAATATCACAAAAGCATTGGCAACTACATAGATGCTTAAGTAGTTAAAGAAAGAGGAGAATAAAGGATTCTGGTTGGATTAACGGAATTGACATAAATTTGAACATCACAAAAGCATTGGCAACTACATAGATGCTTAAGTAGTTAAAGAAAGAGGAGAATAAAGAATTCTGGTCGGATTAACGGAAGTGACATAAATTTGAATATCACAAAAGCATTGGCAACTACATAGATGCTTAAGTAGTTAAAGAAAGAGGAGAATAAAGGATTCTGGTCTGATTAACGGAAATGACATAAATTTGAATATCACAAAAGCATTGGCAACTTCTTAGACGCTTAAGTAGTTAAAGAAAAAGGAGAATAAAGGATTCTGGTCGGATTAACGGAAGTGACATAAATTGGAATATCACAAAAGCATTGGCAACTACATAGATGCTTAAGTAGTTAAAGAAAGAGGAGAATAAAGGATTCTGTTCGGATTAACGAAAGTGACATAAATTTGAATATCACAAAAGCATTGGCAAGTAAATAGATACTTATATAGTTAAAGAAAGAGGATTATAAAGGATTCTGGTCGGATTAACGGAAGTGACATAAATTTGAATATCACAAAAGCATTGGCAACTACATAGATACTTAAATAGTTAAAAAAAGAGGAGAATAAAGGATTCTGGTCGAATTATCGGAAGTGACATATATTTGAATATCACAAAAGCATTTGCAACTACATAGATACTTAAGTAGTTAAAGAAAGAGGAGAATAAAGGATTCTGGTCGGATTAACGGAAGTGACATAAATTTGAATATCACAAAAATATTGGCAACTACATAGATACTTAAATAGTTAAAGAAAGAGGAGAATAAAGGATTCTGGTCGGATTAACGGAAGTGACATAAATTTGAATATCACAAAAGCATCGGCAACTACATTGATACTTAAATAGTTAAAGAAAGAGGAGAATAAAGGATTCTGGTCGGATTAACGGAAGTGACATAAATTTGAATATCACAAAAGCATTGGCAACTACATAAATACTTAAATAGTTAAAGAAGGAGGAGAATAAAGGATTCTGGTCGGATTAACGGAAGTGACATAAATTTGAATATCACAAAGGCATTGGCAACTACATATATGCTTAAGTAGTTAAAGAAAGAGGAGAATAAAGGATTCTGGTTTGATTAACGGAAGTGAAATAAATTTGAATATCCCAAAAGCATTTGGCAACTACATAGATGCTTAAGTAGTTAAGGAAAGAGGAGAATAAAGGATTCTGGTCGGATTAACGGAAGTGACATAAGTTTGAATATCACAAAAGCATTCGCAACTACATAGATTATTAAATAGTTAAAGAAAGAGGAGAATAAAGGATTCTGGTCGGATTAATGGAAGTGAAATAAATTTGAATATCACAAAAGCATTGGCAACTACATAGATACTTAAATAGTTAAAGAAAGAGGAGAATAAACAATTCTGGTCGGATTAACGGAAGTGACATAAATTTGAATATCACAAAAGCATTGGCAACTACATAGATGCTTACGTAGTTAAAGAAAGAGGAGAATAAAGGATTCTGGTCGGATTAACGGAAGTGACATAAATTTGAATATCACAAAAGCATTGGCAACTACATAGATTCTTAAGTATTTAAAGAAAGAGGAGAATAAAAGATTCTGGTCGGATTAACGGAAGTGACATAAATTTGAATATCACAAAGCATTGGCAACTACATAGATACTTAAATAGTTAAAGAAAGAGGAGAATAAAGGATTCTGGTCGGATTAACGGAAGTGACATAAATTTGAATATCACAAAAGCATTGGCAACTACATAGATACTCAAATAGTTAAAGAAAGAGGAGAATAAACGATTCTGGTCGGATTAACGGAAGTGACATAAATTTGAATATCACAAAAGCATTGGAAACTACATAGATACTTAAATAGTTAAAGAAAGAGGAGAATAAAGGATTCTGGTCGGATTAACGGAAGTGACATAATTTTGAATATTACAAAAGCATTGGCAACTACATAGATACTTAAGTAGTTAAAGAAAGAGGAGAATAAAGGATTCTGGTCGGATTAACGGAAGTGACATAAGTTTGAATATCACAAAAGCATTGGCAACTACATAGATACTTAAATAGTTAAAGAAAGAGGAGAATAAAGGATTCTGGTCGGATTAACGGAAGTGACATAAATTTGAATATCACAAAAGCATTCGCAACTACATAGATACTTAAATAGTTAAAGAAAGAGGAGAATAAAGGATTCTGGTCGGATTAACGGAAGTGACATAAATTTGAATATCACAAAAGCATTGGCAACTACATAGATGCTTAAGTAGTTAAAGAAAGAGGAGAATAAAAGATTCTGGTCGGATTAACGGATGTGACATAAATTTGAATATCACAAAGCATTGGCAACTACATAGATACTTAAATAGTTAAAGAGGAGAATAAAGGATTCTGGTCAGATTAACGGAAGTGACATAAATTTAAATATCACAAAAGCATTGGCAACTACATAGATACATAAATGGTTAAAGAAAGAGGGAATAAAGGATTCTGGTCGGATTAACGGAAGTGACATAAATTTGAATATCACAAAAGCATTGGCAACTACATAGATACTTAAATAGTTAAAGAAAGAGGAGAATAAAGGATTCTGGTCGGATTAACGGAAGTGACATAAATTTGAATATCACAAAAGCATTGGAAACTACATAGATACTTAAATAGTTAAAGAAAGAGGAGAATAAAGGATTCTGGTCGGATTAACGGAAGTGACATAAATTTGAATATCACAAAAGCATTGGCAACTACATAGATTCTTAAGTAGTTAAAGAAAGAGGAGAATAAAGGATTCTGGTCGGATTAACGGAAGTGACATAAGTTTGAATATCACAAAAGCATTGGCAACTACATAGATACTTAAATAGTTAAAGAAAGAGGAGAATAAAGGATTCTGGTCGGATTAACGGAAGTGACATAAATTTGAATATCACAAAAGCATTGGTAACTACATAGATACATAAATAGTTAAAGAAAGAGGAGAATAAAGGATTTTGGTCGGATTAACGGAAGTGACATAAATTTGAATATCACAAAAACATTGGCAACTAAATAGATACTTAAATAGTTAAAGAAAGAGGAGAATAAAGGATTCTGGTCGGATTAACGGAAGTGACAATTAATTTGAATATCACAAAAGAGTTGGCAACTACATAGATGCTTAAGTAGTTAAAGAAAGAGGAGAATAAAGGATTCTGGTCGGATTAACGGAAGTGACATAAATTTGAATATCACAAAGCATTGGAAACTACATAGATACTTAAATAGTTAAAGAAAGAGGAGAATAAAGGATTCTGGTCGGATTAACGGAAGTGACATAAATTTGAGTATCACAAAAGCATTGGCAACTACATAGATACTTAAATAGTTAAAGAAAGAGGAGAATAAAGGATTCTGGTTGGATTAACGGAAGTGACATAAATTTGAATATCACAAAAGCATTGGCAACTACATTGATACTTAAATAGTTAAAGAAAGAGGAGAATAAAGGATTCTGGTCGGATTAACGGAAGTGACATAAATTTGAATATCACAAAAGCAATGGAAACTATATAGATACTTAAATAGTTAAAGAAAGAGGAGAATAAAGGATTCTGGTCGGATTAACGGAAGTGACATAAATTTGAATATCACAAAAGCATTGGCAACTACATAAATACTTAAATAGTTAAAGAAAGAGGAGAATAAAGGATTCTGGTCGGATGAACGGAAGTGACATAAATTTGAATATCACAAAAGCATTGGCAACTACATATATGTTTAAGTAGTTAAAGAAAGAGAAGAATAAAGGATTCTGGTCGGATTAACAGAGGTGACATAAATTTGAATATCCCAAAAGCATTTGGCAACTACATAGATGCTTAAGTAGTTAAGGAAAGAGGAGAATAAAGGATTCTGGTCGGATTAACGGAAGTGACATAAATTTGAATATCACAAAAGCATTCGCAACTACATAGATACTTAAATAGTTAAAGAAAGAGGAGAATAAAAGATTCTGGTCGGATTAACGGAAATGAAATAAATTTGAATATCACAAAAGCATTGGCAACTACATAGATGCTTAAATAGTTAAAGAAAGAGGAGAATAAACGATTCTGGTCGGATTAACGGAAGTGACATAAATTTGAATATCACAAAAGCATTGGCAACTACATAGATGCTTACGTAGTTAAAGAAAGAGGAGAATAAAGGATTCTGGTTGGATTAACGGAAGTGACATAAATTTGAATATCACAAAAGCATTGGCAACTACATAGATGCTTAAGTAGTTAAAGAAAGAGGAGAATAAAAGATTCTGGTCGGATTAACGGAAGTGACATAAATTTGAATATCACAAAGCATTGGCAACTACATAGATACTTAAATAGTTAAAGAGGAGAATAAAGGATTCTGGTCGGATTAACGGAAGTGACATAAATTTAAATATCACAAAAGCATTGGCAACTACATAGATACATAAGTAGTTAAAGAAAGAGGGAATAAAGGATTCTGGTCGGATTAACGGAAGTGACATAAATTTGAATATCACAAAAGCATTGGCAACTACATAGATAATTAAATAGTTAAAGAAAGAGGAGAATAAACGATTCTGGTCGGATTAACGGAAGTGACACAAATTTGAATATCACAAAAGCATTGGAAACTACATAGATACTTAAATAGTTAAAGAAAGAGGAGAATAAAGGATTCTGGTCGGATTAACGGAAGTGACATAAGTTTGAATATCACAAAAGCATTGGCAACTACATAGATACTTAAATAGTTAAAGAAAGAGGAGAATAAAGGATTCTGGTCGGATTAACGGAAGTGACATAAATTTGAATATCACAAAGCATTGGCAACTACATAGATACATAAATAGTTAAAGAAAGAGGAGAATAAAGGATTTTGGTCGGATTAACGGAAGTGACATAAATTTGAATATCACAAAAGCATTGGCAACTAAATAGATACTTAAATAGTTAAAGAAAGAGGAGAATAAAGGATTCTGGTCGGATTAACGGAAGTGACAATTAATTTGAATATCACAAAAGAGTTGGCAACTACATAGATGCTTAAGTAGTTAAAGAAAGAGGAGAATAAAGGATTCTGGTCGGATTAACGGAAGTGACATAAATTTGAATATCACAAAGCATTGGAAACTACATAGATACTTAAATAGTTCAAGAAAGAGGAGAATAAAGGATTCTGGTCGGATTATTGGAAGTGACATAAATTTGAATATCACAAAAGCATGGGCAACTACATAGATACCTAAATAGTTAAAGAAAGAGGAGTATAATGGATTCTGGTCGGATTAACGGAAGTGACATAAATTTGAATATCACAAAACCATTGGCAACTACATAGATACTTAAATAGTTAAAGAAGGAGGAGAATAAAGGATTCTGGTCGGATTAACGGAAGTGACATAAATTTGAATATCACAAAAGCATTGGCAACTACATATATGCTTAAGTAGTTAAAGAAAGAGGAGAATAAAGGATTCTGGTTTGATTAACGGAAGTGACATAAATTTGAATATCCCAAATGCATTTGGCAACTACATAGATGCTTAAGTAGTTAAGGAAAGAGGAGAATAAAGGATTCTGGTCGGATTAACGGAAGTGACATAAATTTGAATATCACAAAAGCATTCGCAACTTCATAGATACTCAAATAGTTAAAGAAAGAGGAGAAAAAGGATTCTGGTCGGATTAACGGAAGTGAAATAAATTTGAATATCACAAAAGCATTGGCAACTACATAGATACTTAAATAGTTAAAGAAAGAGGAGAATAAACGATTCTGGTCGGATTAACGGAAGTGAGATAAATTTGAATATCACAAAAGCATTGGCAACTACATAGATGCTTACGTAGTTAAAGAAAGAGGAGAATAAATGATTCTGGTCGGATTAACGGAAGTGACATAAATTTGAATATCACAAAAGCATTGGCAACTACATAGATGCTTAAGTAGTTAAAGAAAGAGGAGAATAAACGATTCTGGTCGGATTAACGGAAGTGACATAAATTTGAATATCACAAAAGCATTGGCAACTACATAGATACTTAAATGGTTAAAGAAAGAGGAGACTAAAGGATTCTGGTCGGATTAACGGAGGTGACAATTAATTTGAATATCACAAAAGCATAGGAAACTACATAGATACTTAAATAGTTAAAGAAAGAGGAGAATAAAGGATTCTGGTCGGATTAACGGAAGTGACATAAGTTTGAATATCATGAAAGCATTGGCAACTACATAGATACTTAAATAGTTAAAGAAAGAGGAGAATAAAAGATTCTGGTCGGATTAACAGAAGTGACATAAATTTGAATATCACAAAGCATTGGCAACTACATAGATACTTAAATAGTTAAAGAGGAGAATAAAGGATTCTGGTCGGATTAACGGAAGTGACATAAATTTAAATATCACAAAAGCATTGGAAACTACATAGATACATAAGTAGTTAAAGAAAGAGGGAATAAAGGATTCTGGTCGGATTAACGGAAGTGACATAAATTTGAATATCACAAAAGCATTGGCAACTACATAGATAATTAAATAGTTAAAGAAAGAGGAGAATAAACGATTCTGGTCGGATTAACGGAAGTGACACAAATTTGAATATCACAAAAGCATTGGAAACTACATAGATACTTAAATAGTTAAAGAAAGAGGAGAATAAAGGATTCTGGTCGGATTAACGGAAGTGACATAAGTTTAAATATCACAAAAGCATTGGCAACTACATAGATACATAAATAGTTAAAGAAAGAGGAGAATAAAGGATTCTGGTCGGATTAACGGAAGTGACATAAATTTGAATATCACAAAAGCATTGGCAACTAAATAGATACTTAAATAGTTAAAGAAAGAGGAGAATAAAGGATTCTGGTCGGATTAACGGAAGTGACAATTAATTTGAATATCACAAAAGAGTTGGCAACTACATAGATGCTTAAGTAGTTAAAGAAAGAGGAGAATAAAGGATTCTGGTCGGATTAACGGAAGTGACATAAATTTGAATATCACAAAGCATTGGAAACTACATAGATACTTAAATAGTTCAAGAAAGAGGAGAATAAAGGATTCTGGTCGGATTATTGGAAGTGACATAAATTTGAATATCACAAAAGCATGGGCAACTACATAGATACTTAAATAGTTAAAGAAAGAGGAGTATAATGGATTCTGGTCGGATTAACGGAAGTGACATAAATTTGAATATCACAAAAGCATTGGCAACTACATAGATACTTAAATAGTTAAAGAAGGAGGAGAATAAAGGATTCTGGTCGGATTAACGGAAGTGACATATATTTGAATATCACAAAAGCATTGGCAACTACATATATGCTTAAGTAGTTAAAGAAAGAGGAGAATAAAGGATTCTGGTTTGATTAACGGAAGTGACATAAATTTGAATATCCCAAAAGCATTTGGCAACTACATAGATGCTTAAGTAGTTAAGGAAAGAGGAGAATAAAGGATTCTGGTCGGATTAACGGAAGTGACATAAATTTGAATATCACAAAAGCATTCGCAACTTCATAGATACTTAAATAGTTAAAGAAAGAGGAGAAAAAGGATTCTGGTCGGATTAACGGAAGTGAAATAAATTTGAATATCACAAAAGCATTGGCAACTACATAGATACTTAAATAGTTAAAGAAAGAGGAGAATAAACGATTCTGGTCGGATTAACGGAAGTGAGATAAATTTGAATATCACAAAAGCATTGGCAACTACATAGATGCTTACGTAGTTAAAGAAAGAGGAGAATAAACGATTCTGGTCGGATTAACGGAAGTGACATGAATTTGAATATCACAAAAGCATTGGCAACTACATAGATGCTTAAGTAGTTAAAGAAAGAGGAGAATAAACGATTCTGGTCGGATTAACGGAAGTGACATAAATTTGAATATCACAAAAGCATTGGCAACTACATAGATACTTAAATGGTTAAAGAAAGAGGAGACTAAAGGATTCTGGTCGGATTAACGGAGGTGACAATTAATTTGAATATCACAAAAGCATTGGAAACTACATAGATACTTAAATAGTTAAAGAAAGAGGAGAATAAAGGATTCTGGTCGGATTAACGGAAGTGACATAAGTTTGAATATCATAAAAGCATTGGCAACTACATAGATACTTAAATAGTTAAAGAAAGAGGAGAATAAAAGATTCTGGTCGGATTAACGGAAGTGACATAAATTTGAATATCACAAAAGCATTGGCAACTTCATAGATGCTTAAATAGTTAAATAAAGAGGAGAATAAAGGATTCTGGTCGAATTAACGGAAGTGACATAAATTTGAATATCACAAAAGCATTGGCAACTACATCGATACTTAAATAGTTAAAGAAAGAGGAGAATAAAGGATTCTGGTCGGATTAACGGAAGTGACATAAATTTGAATATCACAAAAGAATTGGCAACTACATAGATGCTTAAGTAGTTAAAGAAAAGGGAGATAAAAGATTCTGGTTGGATTAACGGAAGTGACATAAATTTGAATATCACAAAAGCATTGGCAACTACATAGATACATAAATAGTTAAAGAAAGAGGAGAATAAAGGATTCTGGTCGGATTAACGGAAGTGACATAAATTTGAATATCACAAAAGCATTGGCAACTACATAGATTCTTAAGTAGTTAAAGAAAGAGGAGAATAAAGGATTCTGGTCGGATTAACGGAAGTGACATAAGTTTGAATATCACAAAAGCATTGGCAACTACATAGATACTTAAATAGTTAAAGAAAGAGGAGAATAAAGGAATCTGGTCGGATTAACGGAAGTGACATAAATTTGAATATCACAAAAGCATTGGCAACTACATAGATACATAAATAGTTAAAGAAAGAGGAGAATAAAGGATTTTGGTCGGATTAACGGAAGTGACATAAATTTGAATATCACAAAAGCATTGGCAACTAAATAGATACTTAAATAGTTAAAGAAAGAGGAGAATAAAGGATTCTGGTCGGATTAACGGAAGTGACATTTAATTTGAATATCACAAAAGAGTTGGCAACTACATAGATGCTTAAGTAGTTAAAGAAAGAGGAGAATAAAGGATTCTGGTCGGATTAACGGAAGTGACATAAATTTGAATATCACAAAGCATTGGAAACTACATAGATACTTAAATAGTTAAAGAAAGAGGAGAATAAAGGATTCTGGTCGGATTAATGGAAGTGACATAAATTTGAATATCACAAAAGCATTGGCAACTACATAGATACCTAAATAGTTAAAGAAAGAGGAGTATAATGGATTCTGGTCGGATTAACGGAAGTGACATAAATTTGAATATCACAAAAGCATTGGCAACTACATATATGTTTAAGTAGTTAAAGAAAGAGAAGAATAAAGGATTCTGCTCGGATTAACGGAGGTGACATAAATTTGAATATCCCAAAAGCATTTGGCAACTACATAGATGCTTAAGTAGTTAAGGAAAGAGGAGAATAAAGGATTCTGGTCGGATTAACGGAAGTGACATAAATTTGAATATCACAAAAGCATTCGCAACTACATAGATGCTTACGTAGTTAAAGAAAGAGGAGAATAAAGGATTCTGGTCGGATTAACAGAAGTGACATAAGTTGGAATATCACAAAAGCATTGGCAACTACATAGATACTAAATAGTTAAATAAAGAGGAGAATAAAGGATTCTGGTGGGATTAACGGAAGTGACATAAATTTGAATATCACAAAAGCATTGGCAACTACATAGATACTTAAATAGTTAAAGAAAGAGGAGAATAAAGGATTCTGGTCGGATTAACGGAAGTGACATAAATTTGAATATCACAAAAGCATTGGCAACTACATAGATACTTAAATAGTTAAAGAAAGAGGAGAATAAAGGATTCTGGTTTGATTAACGGAAGTGACATAAATTTGAATATGCCAAAAGTATTTGGCAACTACATAGATGCTTAAGTAGTTAAGGAAAGAGGAAAATAAAGGATTCTGGTTTGATTAACGGAAGTGACATAAATTGGAATATCCCAAAAGCATTTGGCAACTACATAGATGCTTAAGTAGTTAAGGAAAGAGGAGAATAAAGGATTCTGGTCGGATTAGCGGAAGTGACATAAATTTGAATATCACAAAAGCATTCGCAACTTAATAGATACTTAAATAGTTAAAGAAAGAGGAGAAAAAGGATTCTGGTCGGATTAACGGAAGTGAAATAAATTTGAATATCACAAAAGCATTGGCAACTACATAGATACTTATATAGTTAAAGAAAGAGGAGAATAAACGATTCTGGTCGGATTAACGGAAGTGACATAAATTTGAATATCACAAAAGCATTGGCAACTACATAGATTCTTACGTAGTTAAAGAAAGAGGAGAATAAAGGATTCTGGTCGGATAAACGGAAGTGACATAAATTTGAATATCACAAAAGCATTGGCAACTACATAGATGCTTAAGTAGTTAAAAAAAGAGGAGAATAAAAGATTCTGGTCGGATTAACGGAAGTGACATAAATTTGAATATCACAAAGCATTGGCAACTACATAGATACTTAAATAGTTAAAGAAAGAGGAGAATAAAGGATTCTGGTCGGATTAACGGAAGTGAAATAAATTTAAATATCACAAAAGCATTGGCAACTACATAGATACATAAATAGTTAAAGAAAGAGGGAATAAAGGATTCTGGTCGGATTAACGGAAGTGACATAAATTTGAATATCACAAAAGCATTGGAAACTACATAGATATTTAAATAGTTAAAGAAAGAGGAGAATAAAGGATTCTGGTCGGATTAACGGAAGTGACATAAATTTGAATATCACAAAAGCATTGGCAACTACATAAATACTTAAATAGTTAAAGAAGGAGGAGAATAAAGGATTCTGGTCGGACTAACGGAAGTGACATAAGTTTGAATATCACAAAAGCATTGGCAACTACATAGATACTTAAATAGTTAAAGAAGGAGAAGAATAAAGTATTCTGGTCGGATTAACGGAAGTGACATAAATTTGAATATGCCAAAAGCATTTGGCAACTACATAGATGCTTAAGTAGTTAAGGAAAGAGGAAAATAAAGGATTCTGGTCGGATTAACGGAAGTGACATAAATTTAAATATCACAAAAGCATTCGCAACTACATAGATACTTAAATAGTTAAAGAAAGAGGAGAATAAAGGATTCCGGTCGGATTAACGGAGGTGAAATAAATTTGAATATCACAAAAGCATTGGCAACTACATAGATACTTAAATAGTTAAAGAAAGAGGAGAATAAACAATTCTGGTCGGATTAACGGAAGTGAGATAAATTTGAATATCACAAAAGCATTGGCAACTCCATAGATGCTTACGTCGTTAAAGAAAGAGGAGAATAAATGATTCTTGTCGGATTAACGGAAGTGACATAAATTTGAATATCACAAAAGCATTGGCAACTACATAGATGCTTAAGTAGTTAAAGAAAGAGGAGATTAAGGATTCTGGTCGGATTAACGGAAGTGACATAAATTTGAATATCACAAAAGCATTGGCAACTACATAGATTCTTAAGTAGTTAAAAAAAGAGGAGAATAAAGGATTCTGGTCGGATTAACGGAAGTGACATAAGTTTGAATATCACAAAAGCATTGGCAACTACATAGATAGTTAAATAGTTAAAGAAAGAGGAGAATAAAGGATTCTGGTCGGATTAACGGAAGTGACATAAATTTGAATATCACAAAAGCATTGGCAACTACATAGATACATAAATAGTTAAAGAAAGAGGAGAATAAAGGATTCTGGTCGGATTAACGGAAGTGACATAAATTTGAATATCACAAAAGCATTGGCAACTAAATAGATACTTAAATAGTTAAAGAAAGAGGAGAATAAAGGATTCTGGTCGGATTAACGGAAGTGACAATTAAATGCAATATCACAAAAGAGTTGGCAACTACATAGATGCTTAAGTCGTTAAAGAAAGAGGAGAATAAAGGATTCTGGTCGGATTAACATAAGTGACATATATTTGAATATCACAAAAGCATTCGCAACTACATAGATACTTAAGTAGTTAAAGAAAGAGGAGAATAAAGGATTTTGGTCGGATTAACGGAAGTGACATTAATTTGAATATCACAAAAGCATTGGCAACTACATCGATACTTAAACAGTTAAAGAAAGAGGAAAATAAAGGATTCTGGTCGGATTAACGGAAGTGACATAAATTTGAATATCACAAAAGCATTGGCAACTACATAGATGTATAAGTAGTTAAAGAAAGAGGAGAATAAAGGATTCTGGTCGGATTAACGGAAGTGACATAAATTTGAATATCACAAAAGCATTGGCAACTACATAGATACTAAATAGTTAAAGAAAGAGGAGAATAAAGGATTCTGGTCGGATTAACGGAAGTGACATAAATTTGAATATCACAAAAGCATTGGCAACTACATAGATACTTAAATGGTTAAAGAAAGAGGAGACTAAAGGATTCTGGTCGGATTAACGGAGGTGACAATTAATTTGAATATCACAAAAGCATTGGAAACTACATAGATACTTAAATAGTTAAAGAAAGAGGAGAATAAGGGATTCTGGTCGGATTAACGGAAGTGACATAAATTTGAATATCGCAAAAGCATTGGCAACTACATAGATTCTTAAGTAGTTAAAGAAAGAGGAGAATAAAGGATTCTGGTCGGATTAACGGAAGTGACATAAGTTTGAATATCATAAAAGCATTGGCAACTACATAGATACTTAAATAGTTAAATAAAGAGGAGAATAAAGGATTCTGGTCGGATTAACGGAAGTGACATAAATTTGAATATCACAAAAGCATTGGCAACTACATCGATACTTAAATAGTTAAAGAAAGAGGAGAATAAAGGATTCTGGTCGGATTAACGGAAGTGACATAAATTTGAATATCACAAAAGAATTGGCAACTACATAGATGCTTAAGTAGTTAAAGAAAAGGGAGATAAAAGATTCTGGTCGGATTAACGGAAGTGACATAAATTTGAATATCACAAAAGCATTGGCAACTACATAGATACTTAAGTAGTTAAAGAAAGAGGAGACTAAAGGATTCTGGTCGGATTAACGGAAGTGACATAAATTTGAATATCACAAAAGCATTGGCAACTACATAGATACATAAATAGTTAAAGAAAGAGGAGAATAAAGGATTCTGGTCGGATTAACGGAAGTGACATAAATTTGACTATCACAAAAGCATTGGCAACTAAATAGATACTTAAATAGTTAAAGAAAGAGGAGAATAAAGGATTCTGGTCGGATTAACGGAAGTGACAATTAATTTGAATATCACAAAAGAGTTGGCAACTACATAGATGCTTAAGTAGTTAAAGAAAGAGGAGAATAAAGGATTCTGGTGGGATTAACGGAAGTGACATAAATTTGAATATCACAAAAGCATTGGCAACTACATAGATACTTAAATAGTTAAAGAAAGAGGAGAATAAAGGATTCTGGTCGGATTAACAGAAGTGAAATAAATTTAAATATCACAAAAGCATTGGCAACTACATAGATACATAAAGAGTTAAAGAAAGAGGGAATAAAGGATTCTGGTCGGATTAACGGAAGTGACAAAAATTAATATCACAAAAGCATTGGAAACTACATAGATACTTAAATAGTTAAAGAAAGAGGAGAATAAAGGATTCTGGTCGGACTAACGGAAGTGACATAAGTTTGAATATCACAAAAGCATTGGCAACTACATAGATACTTAAGTAGTTAAGGAAAGAGGAGAATAAAGGATTCTGGTCGGATTAACGGAAGTGACATAAATTTGAATATCACAAAAGCATTGGCAACTACATAAATACTTAAATAGTTAAAGAAAGAGGAGAATAAAGGATTCTGGTCGGACTAACGGAAGTGACATAAGTTTGAATATCACAAAAGCATTGGCAACTACATAGATACTTAAATAGTTAAAGAAGGAGAAGAATAAAGGATTCTGGTGGGATTAACGGAAGTGACATAAATTTGAATATCACAAAAGCATTGGCAACTACGTATATGCTTAAGTAGTTAAAGAAAGAGGAGAATAAAGGATTCTGGTTAGATTAACGGAAGTGACATAAATTTGAATATCCCAAAAGCATTTGGCAACTACATAGATGCTTAAGTAGTTAAGGAAAGAGGAGAATAAAGGATTCTGGTCGGATTAACGGAAGTGACATAAATTTGAATATCACAAAAGCATTCGCAACTACATAGATACTAAAATAGTTAAAGAAAGAGGAGAATAAAGGATTCTGGTTTGATTAACGGAAGTGACATAAATTTGAATATGCCAAAAGCATTTGGCAACTACATAGCTGCTTAAGTAGTTAAGGAAAGAGGAAAATAAAGGATTCTGGTCGGATTAACGGAAGTGACATAAATTTGAATATCACAAAAGCATTCGCAACTACATAGATACTTAAATAGTTAAAGAAAGAGGAGAATAAAGGATTCTGGTCGGATTAACGGAAGTGAAATAAATTTGAATATCACAAAAGCATTGGCAACTACATAGATACTTAAATAGTTAAAGAAAGAGGAGAATAAACGATTCTGCTCGGATTAACGGAAGTGACATAAATTTGAATATCACAAAAGCATTGGCAATTACATAGATGCTTACGTAGTAAAAGAAAGAGGAGAATAAATGATTCTGGTCGGATTAACGGAAGTGACATAAATTTGAATATCACAAACGCATTGGCAACTACATAGTTGCTTAAGTAGTTAAAGAAAGAGGAGAAAAAAAGATTCTGCTCGGATTAATGGAAGTGACATAAATTTGAATATCACAAAGCATTGGCAACTACATAGATACATAAATAGTTAAAGAAAGAGGAGAATAAAGGATTCTGGTCGGATTAACGGAAGTGACAATTAATTTGAATATCACAAAAGAGTTGGCAACTACATAGATGCTTAAGTAGTTAAAGAAAGAGGAGAATAAAGGATTCTGGTGGGATTAACGGAAGTGACATAAATTTGAATATCACAAAAGCATTGGCAACTACATAGATACTTAAATAGTTAAAGAAAGAGGAGAATAAAGGATTCTGGTCGGATTAACAGAAGTGAAATAAATTTAAATATCACAAAAGCATTGGCAACTACATAGATACATAAAGAGTTAAAGAAAGAGGGAATAAAGGTTTCTGGTCGGATTAACGGAAGTGACATAAATTAATATCACAAAAGCATTGGAAACTACATAGATACTTAAATAGTTAAAGAAAGAGGAGAATAAAGGATTCTGGTCGGATTAACGGAAGTGAAATAAATTTAAATATCATAAAAGCATTTGCAACTACATAGATACATAAATAGATAAAGAATGAGGGAATAAAGTATTCTGGTCGGATTAACGGAAGTGACATAAATGTGAATATCACAAAAGCATTGGCAACTACATAGATACTTAAATAGTTAAAGAAAGAGGAGAATAAAGGATTCTGGTCGGATTAACGGAAGTGACATAAGTTTGAATATCACAAAAGCATTGGCAACTACATAGATACTTAAATAGTTAAAGAAAAAGGAGAATAAAGGATTCTGGTCGGATTAACGGAAGTGACATAAATTTGAATATCACAAAAGCATTGGCAACTACATAGATACATATATAGTTAAAGAAAGAGGAGAATAAAGGGTTCTGGTCGGATTAACGGAAGTGACATAAATTTGAATATCACAAAAGCATTGGCAACTAAATAGATACTTAAATAGTTAAAGAAAGAGGAGAATAAAGGATTCTGGTCGGATTAACGGAAGTGACAATTAAATGCAATATCACAAAAGAGTTGGCAACTACATAGATGCTTAAGTCGTTAAAGAAAGAGGAGAATAAAGGATTCTGGTCGGATTAACGGAAGTGACATAAATTTTAATATCACAAAAGCATTGGCAACTACATAGATACTTACATAGTTAAAGAAAGAGGAGAAGAAAGGATTCTGGTCGGATTAACGGAAGTGACATAAATTTGAATATCACAAAAGCATTGGCAACTTCATAGATGCTTAAGTAGTTAAAGAAAGAGGAGAATAAAGGATTCTGGTCGGATTAACGGAAGTGACATAAATTTGAATATCACAAAAGCATTCGCAACTACATAGATACTTAAGTAGTTAAAGAAAGAGGAGAATAAAGGATTTTGGTCGGATTAACGGAAGTGACATAAATTTGAATATCACAAAAGCATTGGCAACTACATCGATACTTAAACAGTTAAAGAAAGAGGAAAATAAAGGATTCTGGTCGGATTAACGGAAGTGACATAAATTTGAATATCACAAAAGCATTGGCAACTACATAGATGCATAAGTAGTTATAGAAAGAGGAGAATAAAGGATTCTGGTCGGATTAACGGAAGTGACATAAATTTGAATATCACAAAAGTATTGGCAACTACATAGATACTAAATAGTTAAAGAAAGAGGAGAATAAAGGATTCTGGTCGGATTAACGGAAGTGATATAAATTTGAATATCACAAAAGCATTGGCAACTACATAGATACTTAAATGGTTAAAGAAAGAGGAGACTAAAGGATTCTGGTCGGATTAACGGAGGTGACAATTAATTTGAATATCACAAAAGCATTGGAAACTACATAGATACTTAAATAGTTAAAGAAAGATGAGAATAAAGGATTCTGGTCGGATTAACGGAAGTGACATAAATTTGAATATCATAAAAGAATTGGCAACTACATAGATGCTTAAGTAGTTAAAGAAAAGGGAGATAAAAGATTCTGGTCGGATTAACGGAAGTGACATAAATTTGAATATCACAAAAGCATTGGCAACTACATAGATACTTAAATAGTTAAAGAAAGAGGAGACTAAAGGATTCTGGTTGGATTAACGGAAGTGACATAAATTTGAATATCACAAAAGCATTCGAAACTACATAGATACTTAAATAGTTAATGAAAGAGGAGAATAAAGGATTCTGGTCGGATTAACGGAAGTGACATAAATTTGAATATCGCGAAAGCATTGGCCACTACATAGATTCTTAAGTAGTTAAAGAAAGAGGAGAATAAAGGATTCTTGTCGGATTAACGGAAGTGACATAAATTTGAATATCACAAAAGCATTGGCAAGTACATAGATACATAAATAGTTAAAGAAAGAGGAGAATAAAGGATTCTGGTCGGATTAACGGAAGTGACATAAATTTGAATATCACAAAAGCATTGGCAACTAAATAGATACTTAAATAGTTAAAGAAAGAGGAGAATAAAGGATTCTGATCGGATTAACGGAAGTGACAATTAATTTGAATATCACAAAAGAGTTGGCAACTACATAGATGCTTAAGTAGTTAAAGAAAGAGGAGAATAAAGGATTCTGGTGGGATTTACGGAAGTGACATAAATTTGAATATCAAAAAAGCATTGGCAACTACATAGATACTTAAATAGTTAAAGAAAGAGGAGAATAAAGGATTCTGGTCAGATTAACGGAAGTGAAATAAATTTAAATATCACAAAAGCATTGGCAACTACATAGATACATAAATAGTTAAAGAAAGAGGGAATAAAGGATTCTGGTCGGATTAACGAAGTGACATAAATTAATATCACAAAAGCATTAGAAACTACATAGATACTTAAATAGTTAAAGAAAGAGGAGAATAAAGGATTCTGGTCGGATTAACGGAAGTGACATAAATTTGAATATCACAAAAGCATTGGCAACTACATAAATACTTAAATAGTTAAAGAAAGAGGAGAATAAAGGATTCTGGTTTGATTAACGGAAGTGACATAAATTTGAATATCCCAAAAGCATTTGGCAACTACATAGATGCTTAAGTAGTTAAGGAAAGAGGAGAATAAAGGATTCTGGTCGGATTAACGGAAGTGACATAAATTTGAATATCACAAAAGCATTCGCAACTACATAGATACTAAAATAGTTAAAGAAAGAGGAGAATAAAGGATTCTGGTCGGATTAACCGAAGTGAAATAAATTTGAATATCACAAAAAGAATTGGCAACTACATAGATACTTAAATAGTTAAAGAAAGAGGAGAATAAACGATTCTGGTCGGATTAACGGAAGTGACATAAATTTGAATATCACAAAAGCATTGGCAACTACATAGATGCTTACGTAGTTAAAGAAAGAGGAGAATAAAGGATTCTGGTCGGATTAACGGAAGTGACATAAATTTGAATATCACAAAAGCATTGGCAACTACATAGATGCTTAAGTAGTTAAAGAAAGAGGAGAATAAAAGATTCTGGTCGGATTAACGGAAGTGACATAAATTTGAATATCACAAAGCATTGGAAACTACATAGATACTTAAATAGTTAAAGAAAGAGGAGAATAAAGGATTCTGGTCGGATTAACGGAAGTGAAATAAATTTAAATATCACAAAAGCATTGGCAACTACATAGATACATAAATAGTTAAAGAAAGAGGAGAATAAAGGATTCTGGTCGGATTAACGGAAGTGACATAAATTTGTATATCACAAAAGCATTGGAAACTACATAGATACTTAAATAGTTAAAGAAAGAGGAGAATAAAGGATTCTGGTCGGATTAACGGAAGTGACATAAATTTGAACATCACAAAAGCATTGGCAACTACATAAATACTTAAATAGTTAAAGAAAGAGGAGAATAAAGGATTCTGGTCGTACTAACGGAAGAGACATAAGTTTGAATATCACAAAAGCATTGGCAACTACATAGATACTTAAATAGTTAAAGAAGGAGAAGAATAAAGGATTCTGGTCGGATTAACGGAAGTGACATAAATTTGAATATCACAAAAGCATTGGCAACTACATATATGCTTAAGTAGTTAAAGAAAGAGGAGAATAAAGGATTCTGGTTTGATTAACGGAAGTGACATAAATTTGAATATCCCAAAAGCATTTGGCAACTACATAGATGCTTAAGTAGTTAAGGAAAGAGGAGAATAAAGGATTCTGGTCGGATTAACGGAAGTGACATAAATTTGAATATCACAAAAGCATTCGCAACTACATAGATACTAAAATAGTTAAAGAAAGAGGAGAATAAAGGATTCTGGTTTGATTAACGGAAGTGACATAAATTTGAATATGCCAAAAGCATTTGGCAACTACATAGCTGCTTAAGTAGTTAAGGAAAGAGGAAAATAAAGGATTCTGGTCGGATTAACGGAAGTGACATAAATTTGAATATCACAAAAGCATTCGCAACTACATAGATACTTAAATAGTTAAAGAAAGAGGAGAATAAAGGATTCTGGTCGGATTAACGGAAGTGAAATAAATTTGAATATCACAAAAGCATTGGCAACTACATAGATACTTAAATAGTTAAAGAAACAGGAGAATAAACGATTCTGGTCGGATTAACGGAAGTGACATAAATTTGAATATCACAAAAGCATTGGCAACTACATAGATGCTTACGTAGTTAAAGAAAGAGGAGAATAAATGATTCTGGTCGGATTAACGGAAGTGACATAAATTTGAATATCACAAAAGCATTGGCAACTACATAGATGCTTAAGTAGTTAAAGAAAGAGGAGAATAAAAGATTCTGGTCGGATTAATGGAAGTGACATAAATTTGAATATCACAAAGCATTGGCAACTACATAGATACTTAAATAGTTAAAGAAAGAGGAGAATAAAGGATTCTGGCCGGATTAACGGAAGTGAAATAAATTTAAATATCACAAAGCATTGCCAACTACATAGATACATAAATAGTTAAAGAATGAGGGAATAAAGGATTCTGGTCGGATTAACGGAAGTGACTAAATTTGAATATCACAAAAGCATTGGCAACTACATAGATACTTAAATAGTTAAAGAATGAGGAGAATAAAGGATTCTGGTCGGATTAACGGAAGTGACATAAATTTGAATATCACAAAAGCATTGGCAACTACATAGATTCTTAAGTAGTTAAAAAAAGAGGAGAATAAAGGATTCTGGTCAGATTAACGGAAGTGACATAAGTTTGAATATCACAAAAGCATTGGCAACTACATAGATACTTCAATAGTTAAAGAAAGAGGAGAATAAAGGATTCTGGTCGGATTAACGGAAGTGACATAAATTTGAATATCACAAAAGCTTTGGCAACTACATAGATACATAAATAGTTAAAGAAAGAGGAGAATAAAGGATTCTGGTCGGATTAACGGAAGTGACTATTAAATGCAATATCACAAAAGAGTTGGCAACTACATAGATGCTTAAGTCGTTAAAGAAAGAGGAGAATAAAGGATTCTGGTCGGATTAACGGAAGTGACATAAATTTGAATATCACAAAAGCATTGGCAACTACATAGATACTTACATAGTTAAAGAAAGAGGAGAAGAAAGGATTCTGGTCGGATTAACGGAAGTGACATAAATTTGAATATCACAAAAGCATTGGCAACTTCATAGATACTTAAGTAGTTAAAGAAAGAGGAGAATAAAGGATTCTGGTCGGATTAACCGAAGTGACATAAATTTGAATATCACAAAAGCATTCGCAACTACATAGATACTTAAGTAGTTAAAGAAATAGGAGAATAAAGGATTTTGGTCGGATTAACGGAAGTGACATAAATTTGAATATCACAAAAGCATTGGCAACTACATCGATACTTAAACAGTTAAAGAAAGAGGAAAATAAAGGATTCTGGTCGGATTAACGGAAGTGACATAAATTTGAATATCACAAAAGCATTGGCAACTACATAGATGCATAAGTAGTTATAGAAAGAGGAGAATAAAGGATTCTGGTCGGATTAACGGAAGTGACATAAATTTGAATATCACAAAAGCATTGGCAACTACATAGATGCTTACGTAGTTAAAGAAAGAGGAGAATAAAGGATTCTGGTCGGATTAACGGAAGTGACATAAATTTGAATATCACAAAAGCATTGGCAACTACATAGATACTTAAATGGTTAAAGAAAGAGGAGACTAAAGGATTCTGGTCGGATTAACGAAGGTGACAATTAATTTGAATATCACAAAAGCATTGGAAACTACATAGATACTTAAATAGTTAAAGAAAGATGAGAATAAAGGATTCTGGTCGGATTAACGGAAGTGACATAAATTTGAATATCACAAAAGAATTGGCAACTACATAGATGCTTAAGTAGTTAAAGAAAAGGGAGATAAAAGATTCTGGTCGGATTAACGGAAGTGACATAAATTTGAATATCACAAAAGCATTGGCAACTACATAGATACTTAAATAGTTAAAGAAAGAGGAGACTAAAGGATTCTGGTTGGATTAACGGAAGTGACATAAATTTGAATATCACAAAAGCATTGGAAACTACATAGATACTTAAATAGTTAAAGAAAGAGGAGAATAAAGGATTCTGGTCGGATTAACGGAAGTGACACAAATTTGAATATCGCAAAAGCATTGGCCACTACATAGATTCTTAAGTAGTTAAAGAAAGAGGAGAATAAAGGATTCTTGTCGGATTAACGGAAGTGACATAAATTTGAATATCACAAAAGCATTGGCAACTACATAGATACTTAAATAGTTAAAGAAAGAGGAGAATAAAGGATTCTGGTCGGATTAACGGAAGTGACATAAATTTGAATATCACAAAAGCATTGGCAACTAAATAGATACTCAAATAGTTAAAGAAAGAGGAGAATAAAGGATTCTGGTCGGATTAACGGAAGTGACAATTAATTTGAATATCACAAATGAGTTGGCAACTACATAGATGCTTAAATAGTTAAAGAAAGAGGAGAATAAAGGATTCTGGTGGGATTAACGGAAGTGACATAAATTTGAATATCAAAAAAGCATTGGCAACTACATAGATACTTAAATAGTTAAAGAAAGAGGAGAATAAAGGATTCTGGTCGGATTAACGGAAGTGAAATAAATTTAAATATCACAAAAGCATTGGCAACTACATAGATACATAAATAGTTAAAGAAAGAGGGAATAAAGGATTCTGGTCGGATTAACGGAAGTGACATAAATTAATATCACAAAAGCATTGGAAACTACATAGATACTTAAATAGTTAAAGAAAGAGGAGAATAAAGGATTCTGGTCGGATTAACGGAAGTGACATAAATTTGAATATCACAAAAGCATTGGCAACTACATAAATACTTAAAGAGTTAAAGAAAGAGGAGAATAAAGGATTCTGGTCGGACTAACGGAAGTGACATAAGTTTGAATATCACAAAAGCATTGGCAACTACAGAGATACTTAAATAGTTAAAGAAGGAGAAGAATAAAGGATTCTGGTCGGATTAACGGAAGTGACATGAATTTGAATATCACAAAAGCATTGGCAACTACATATATGCTTAAGTAGTTAAAGAAAGAGGAGAATAAAGGATTCTGGTCGGATTAACGGAAGTGAAATAAATTTGAATATCGCAAAAGCATTGGCAACTACATAGATACTTAAATAGTTAAAGAAAGAGGAGAATAAACGATTCTGGTCGGATTAACGGAAGTGACATAAATTTGAATATCACAAAAGCATTGGCAACTACATAGATGCTTACGTAGTTAAAGAAAGAGTAGAATAAAGGATTCTGGTCGGATTAACGGAAGTGACATAAATTTGAATATCACAAAAGCATTGGCAACTACATAGATGCTTAAGTAGTTAAAGAAAGAGGAGAATAAAAGATTCTGCTCGGATTAACGGAAGTGACATAAATTTGAATATCACAAAGCATTGGAAACTACATAGATACTTAAATAGTTAAAGAAAGAGGAGAATAAAGGATTCTGGTCGGATTAACGGAAGTGAAATAAATTTAAATATCTCAAAAGCATTGGCAACTACATAGATACATAAATAGTTAAAGAAAGAGGGAATAAAGGATTCTGGTCGGATTAACGGAAGTGACATAAATTTGTATATCACAAAAGCATTGGAAACTACATAGATACTTAAATAGTTAAAGAAAGAGGAGAATAAAGGATTCTGGTCGGATTAACGGAAGTGACATAAATTTGAACATCACAAAAGCATTGGCAACTACATAAATACTTAAATAGTTAAAGAAAGAGGAGAGTAAAGGATTCTGGTCGTACTAACGGAAGAGACATAAGTTTGAATATCACAAAAGCATTGGCAACTACATAGATACTTAAATAGTTAAAGAAGGAGAAGAATAAAGGATTCTGGTCGGATTAACGGAAGTGACATAAATTTGAATATCACAAAAGCATTGGCAACTACATATATGCTTAAGTAGTTAAAGAAAGAGGAGAATAAAGGATTCTGGTTTGATTAACGGAAGTGACATAAATTTGAATATCCCAAAAGCATTTGGCAACTACATAGATGCTTAAGTAGTTAAGGAAAGAGGAGAATAAAGGATTCTGGTCGGATTAACGGAAGTGACATAAATTTGAATATCACAAAAGCATTCGCAACTACATAGATACTAAAATAGTTAAAGAAAGAGGAGAATAAAGGATTCTGGTCGGATTAACGGAAGTGAAATAAATTTGAATATCACAAAAGCATTGGCAACTACATAGATACTTAAATAGTTAAAGAAAGAGGAGAATAAACGATTCTGGTCGGATTAACGGAAGTGACATAAATTTGAATATCACAAAAGCATTGGCAACTACATAGATGCTTACGTAGTTAAAGAAAGAGGAGAATAAAGGATTCTGGTCGGATTAACGGAAGTGACATAAATTTGAATATCACAAAAGCATTGGCAACTACATAGATGCTTAAGTAGTTAAAGAAAGAGGAGAATAAAGGATTCTGGTCGGATTAACGGAAGTGACATAAATTTGAATATCACAAAAGCATTGGCAACTACATAGATGCTTAAGTAGTTAAAGAAAGAGGAGAATAAAAGATTCTGGTAGGATTAACGGAAGTGACATAAATTTGAATATCACAAAGCATTGGAAACTACATAGATACTTAAATAGTTAAAGAAAGAGGAGAATAAAGGATTCTGGTCGGATTAACGGAAGTGAAATAAATTTAAATATCACAAAAGCATTGGCAACTACATAGATACATAAATAGTTAAAGAAAGAGGGAATAAAGGATTCTGGTCGGATTAACGGAAGTGACATAAATTTGTATATCACAAAAGCATTGGAAACTACATAGATACGTAAATAGTTAAAGAAAGAGGAGAATAAAGGATTCTGGTCGGATTAACGGAAGTGACATAAATTTGAACATCACAAAAGCATTGGCAACTACATAAATACTTAAATAGTTAAAGAAAGAGGAGAAAAAAGGATTCTGGTCGTACTATCGGAAGAGACATAAGTTTGAATATCACAAAAGCATTGGCAACTACATAGATACTTAAATAGTTAAAGAAGGAGAAGAATAAAGGATTCTGGTCGGATTAACGGAAGTGACATAAATTTGAATATCACAAAAGCATTGTTAACTACATATATGCTTAAGTAGTTAAAGAAAGAGGAGAATAAAGGATTCTGGTTTGATTAACGGAAGTGACATAAATTTGAATATGCCAAAAGCATTTGGCAACTTCATAGATGCTTAAGTAGTTAAGGAAAGAGGAGAATAAAGGATTCTGGTCGGATTAACGGAAGTGACATAAGTTTGAATATCACAAAAGCATTGGCAACTACAGAGATACTTAAATAGTTAAAGAAAGAGGAGAATAAAGGATTCCGATCGGATTAACGGAAGTGACATAAATTTGAATATCACAAAAGCATTGGCAACTACATAGACACATAAATAGTTAAAGAAAGAGGAGAATAAAGAATTCTGGTCGGATTAACGGAATTGACATAAATTTGAATATCACAAAAGCATTGGCAACTAAATAGATACTTAAATAGTTAAAGAAAGAGGAGAATAAAGGATTCTGGTCGGATTAACGGAAGTGACAATTAAATGCAATATCACAAAAGAGTTGGCAACTACATAGATGCTTAAGTAGTTAAAGAAAGAGGAAAATAAAGGATTCTGGTCGGATTAACGGAAGTGACATAAATTTGAATGTCACAAAAGCATTGGCAACTACATAGATACTTACATAGTTAAAGAAAGAGGAGAAGAAAGGATTCTGGTCGGATTAACGGAAGTGACATAAATTTGAATAACACAAAAGCATTGGCAACTTCATAGATGCTTAAGTAGTTAAAGAAAGAGGAGAATAAATGATTCTGGTCGGATTAACGGAAGTGAAATAAATTTGAATATCACAAAAGCATTGGCAACTACATAGATACTTATATAGTTAAAGAAGGAGGAGAATAAAGGATTCTGGTCGGATGAACGGAAGTGACATAAATTTGAATATCCCAAAAGCATTGGCAACTACATATATGTTTAAGGATTTAAAGAAAGAGAAGAATAAAGGGTTCTGGTCGGATTAACGGAGGTGACATAAATTTGAATATCCCATAAGCATTTGGCAACTACATAGATGCTTAAGTAGTTAAGGAAAGAGGAGAATAAAGGATTCTGGTCGGATTAACGGAAGTGACATAAATTTAAATATCACAAAAGCATTCGCAACTACATAGATACTTAAATAGTTAAAGAAAGAGGAGAATAAAGGATTCTCGTCGGTTAACGGAAGTGAAATAAATTTGTATATCACAAAAGCATTGGAAACTACATAGATACTTAAATAGTTAAAGAAAGAGGAGAATAAAGGATTCTGGTCGGATTAACGGAAGCGACATAAATTTGAACATCACAAAAGCATTGGCTACTACATAGATTCTTAAGTAGTTAAAGAAAGAGGAGAATAAAGGATTCTGGTCGGATTAACGGAAGTGACATAAGTTTGAATATCATAAAAGCATTGGCAACTACATAGATGCTTAAGTAGTTAAAGAAAGAGGAGAATAAAGGATTCTGGTCGGATTAACGGAAGTGACATAAATTTGAATATCACAAAAGCATTGGCAACTACATAGATACATAAATAGTTAAAGAAAGAGGAGAATAAAGGATTCTGGTCGGATTAACGGAAGTGACATAAATTTGAATATCACAAAAGCATTGGCAACTAAATAGATACTTAAATAGTTAGAGAAAGAGGAGAATAAAGGATTCTGGTCGGATTAACGGAAGTGACAATTAATTTGAATATCACAAAAGAGTTGGCAACTACATAGATGCTTAAGTAGTTAAAGAAAGAGGAGAATAAAGGATTCTGGTCGGATTAACGGAAGTGACATAAATTTAAATATCACAAAACATTTGCAACTACATAGATACTTAAATAGTTAAAGAAAGGGGGAATAAAGGATTCTGGTCGGATTAACGGAAGTGACATAAATTTGAATATCACAAAAGCATTGGCAACTACATAGATACTTAAATAGTTAAAGAAAGAGGAGAATAAAGGATTCTGGTCGGATTAACAGAAGTGACATAAATTTGAATATCACAAAAGCATTGGCAACTACATAGATACTTAAATAGTTAAAGAAAGAGGAGAATAAAGGATTCTGGTAGGATTAACGGAAGTGACATAAATTTGAATATCCCAAAAGCATTTGGCAACTACATAGATGCTTAAGTAGTTAAGGAAAGAGGAGAATAAAGGATTCTGGTCGGATTAACGGAAGTGACATAAATTTGAATATCACAAAAGCATTCGCAACTACATAGATACTTAAATAGTTAAAGAAAGAGGACAATAAAGATTCTGGTCGGATTAACGGAAGTGAAATATATTTGAATATCACAAAAGTATTGGCAACTACATAGATACTTAAATAGTTAAAGAAAGAGGAAAATAAAGGATTCTTGTCGGATTAACGGAAGTGACATAAATTTGAATATTACAAAAGCATTGGCAACTACGTAGATACTTAAATAGTTAAAGAAAGAGGAGAATAAAGGATTCTGTTCGGATTAACGGAATTGACATAAATTTGAATATCACAAAAGCATTGGCAACTACATAGATACTTAAATAGTTAAAGAAGGAGGAGAATAAAGGATTCTGGTCGGATTAACGGAAGTGACATAAATTTGAATATCACGAAAGCTTTGGCAACTACATAGATGCTTAAGTAGTTAAAGAAAGAGGAGAATAAAGGATTCTGGTCGGATTAACGGAAGTGACATAAATTTGAATATCCCAAAAGCATTTGGCAACTACATAGATGCTTAAGTAGTTAAGGAAAGAGGAGAATAAAGAATTCTGGTCGGATTAACGGAAGTGACATAAATTTGAATATCACAAAAGCATTCGCAACTACATAGATACTTAAATAGTTAAAGAAAGAGCAGAATAAAGGATTCTGGTCGGATTAACGGAAGTGACATAAATTTGAATATCACAAAAGCATTGGCAACTAAATAGATACTTAAATAGTTAAGGACAGAGGAGAATAAAGGATTCCAGTTGGATTAACGGAAGTGACAATTAATTTGAATATCACAAAAGAGTTGGCAACTACATAGATGCTTAAGTAGTTAAAAAAGAGGAGAATAAAGGATTCTGGTCGGATTAACGGAAGTGACATAAATTTGAATATCACAAAGCATTGGCAACTACATAGATTCTTAAGTCGTTAAAGAAAGAGGAGAATAAAGGATTCTGGTCGGATTAACGGAAGTGACATAAATTTGAATATCACAAAAGCATTGGCAACTACATAGATACTTAAATAGTTAAAGAAAGAGGAGAATAAAGGATTCTGGTCGGATTAACGGAAGTGACATGAATTTGAATATCACAAAAGCATTGGCAACTACATAGATACTTAAATAGTTAAATAAAGAGGTGAATAAAGGAATCTGGTCGGATTAACGGAAGTGACATAAATTTGAATATCACTAAAGCATTGGCAACTACATAGATACATAAATAGTTAAAGAAAGAGGAGAATAAAGGATTCTGTTCGGATTAACGGAAGTGACATAAATTTGAATATCACAAAAATATTGGCAACTACATAGATGCTTAAGTAGTTAAAGAAAGAGGAGAATAAAAGATTCTGGTCGGATTAACGGAAGTGACATAAATTTGAATATCACAAAAGCATTGCCAACTACGTAGATACTTAAATAGTTAAAGAAAGAGGAGAATAAAGGATTCTGGTCGGATTAACGGAAGTGACATAAATTTGAATATCACAGAAGCATTGGAAACTATATAGATACTTAAATAGTTAAAGAAAGAGGAGAATAAAGGATTCTGGTGGGATTAAAGGAAGTGACATAAATTTGAATATCACAAAAGCATTGGCAACTACATAGATTCTTAAGTAGTTAAAGAAAGAGGAGAATAAAGGATTTTGGTCGGATTAACGGAAGTGACATAAATTTGAATATCACAAAAGCATTGGCAACTACATAGATACTTAAATAGTTAAAGAAAGAGGAGAATAAAGGATTCTGGTCGGATTAACGGAAGTGACATAAATTTGAATATCACAAAAGCATTGGCAACTACATAGATACATAAATAGTTAAAGAAAGAGGAGAATAAAGGATTCTGGTGGGATTAACAGAAGTGACATAAATTTGAATATCACAAAAGCATTGGCAACTAAATAGATACTTAAATAGTTAAGGACAGAGGAGAATAAAGGATTCCGGTTGGATTAACGGAAGTGACAATTAATTTGAATATCACAAAAGAGTTGGCAACTACATAGATGCTTAAGTAGTTAAAAAACAGGAGAATAAAGGATTCTGGTCGGATTAACGGAAGTGACATAAATTTGAATATCACAAAGCATTGGCAACTACATAGATTCTTAAGTCGTTAAAGAAAGAGGAGAATAAAGGATTCTGGTCGGATTATCGGAAGTGACATAAATTTGAATATCACTAAAGCATTGGCAACTACATAGATACTTAAATAGTTAAAGAAAGAGGAGAATAAAGGATTCTGGTCGGATTAACGGAAGTGACATAAATTTGAATATCACAAAAGCATTGGCAACTACATAGATACTTAAATAGTTAAAGAAACAGGAGTATAAAGGATTCTGGTCGGATTAACGGAAGTGACATAAATTTGAATATCACAAAAGCATTGGCAACGACGTAGATACTTAAATAGTTAAAGAAGGAGGAGAATAAAGGATTCTGGTCGGATTAACGGAAGTGACATAAATTTGAATATCACAAAAGCATTGGCAACTACAATGATGTTTAAGTAGTTAAAGAAAGAGGAGAATAAAGGATTCTGGTCGGATTATCGGAAGTGACATAAATTTGAATATCACAAAAGCATTAGCAACTACATAGATACTTAAATAGTTAAATAAAGAGGAGAATAAAGGATTCTGGTCGGATTAACGGAAGTGACATAAATTTGAATATCACAAAAGCATTGGCAACTACATAGATGCTTAAGTAGTTAAAGAAAGAGGAGAATAAAGGATTCTGGTCGGATTAACGGAAGTGACATAAATTTGAATATCACAAAAGCATTGGCAACTACATAGATACTTAAATAGTTTAAGAAAGAGGAGAAATAAGGATTCTGGTCGGATTAACGGAAGTGACATAAATTTGAATATCACAAAAGCATTGGCAACTACATAGATGCTTAAGTAGTTAAAGAAAGAGGAGAATAAAGGATTCTGGTCGGATTAACGGAAGTGACATAAATTTGAATATCACAAAAGCATTGGCAACTACATAGATGCTTAAGTAGTTAAAGAAAGAGGAGAATAAAGGATTCTGGTCGGATTATCGGAAGTGACATAAATTTGAATATCACTAAAGCATTGGCAACTACATAGATACAAAAATAGTTAAAGAAAGAGGAGAATAAAGGATTCTGGTCGGATTAACGGAAGTGAAATAAATTTGAATATCACAAAAGGATTGGCAACTAAATAGATACTTAAATAGTTAAAGAAAGAGGATAATAAAGGATTCTGGTCGGATTAACGGAAGTGACAATTAATTTGAATATCACAAAAGAATTGGCAACTGCATAGATCTTAAGTAGTTAAAGAAAGGGGAGAATAAAGGATTCTGGTATGATTAACGGAAGTGACATGAGTTTGAATATCACAAAAGCATTGGCAACTACATACATAAATAGTTAAAAAAAGAGGAGAATAAAGGATTCTGGTCGGATTAACGGAAGTGACATAAATTTGAATATCACAAAAGCATTGGCAACTACATAGATTCTTAAGTAGTTAAAGAAAGAGGAGAATAAAGGATTCTGGTCGGATTAACGGAAGTGACATAAATTTGAATATCACAAAAGCATTGGCAACTACATAGATGCTTAAGTAGTTAAAGAAAGAGGAGAATAAAAGATTCTGGTCAGATTAACGGAAGTGACATAAATTTGAATATCACAAAAGCATTGCCAACTACATAGATGCTTAAATAGTTAAAGAAATAGGAGAATAAAGGATTCTGGTCGGATTAACGGAAGTGACATAAATTTGAATATCACAAAAGCATTGGAAACTACATAGATACTTAAATAGTTAAAGAAAGAGGAGAATAAAGGATTCTGGTGGGATTAACGGAAGTGACATAAATTTGAATA
Source organism: Sepioteuthis lessoniana (assembly GCA_963585895.1). NCBI lineage: Eukaryota > Metazoa > Mollusca > Cephalopoda > Myopsida > Loliginidae > Sepioteuthis > Sepioteuthis lessoniana. The sequence goes on along the minus strand of OY757924.1, from coordinate 71,844,462 downwards.
TCACAAAAGCATTGGAAACTACATAGATACTTAAATAGTTAAAGAAAGAGGAGAATAAAGGATTCTGGTGGGATTAACGGAAGTGACATAAGTTTGAATATCACAAAAGCAACGGCAACTACATAGATACTTAAATAGTTAAAGAAAGAGGAGAATAAAGGAATCTGGTCGGATTAACGGAAGTGACATAAATTTGAATATCACAAAAGCATTGGCAACTACATAGATACATAAATAGTTAAAGAAAGAGGAGAATAAAGGATTCTGGTCGGATTAACGGAAGTGACAATTAATTTGAATATCACAAAAGAATTGGCAACTGCATAGATGCTTAAGTAGTTAAAGAAAGAGGAGAATAAAGGATTCTGGTCGGATTAACGGAAGTGACATGAGTTTGAATATCACAAAAGCATTGGCAACTACATACATAATTAAATAGTTAAAGAAAGAGGAGAATAAAGGATTCTGGTCGGATTAACGGAAGTGACATAAATTTGAATATCACAAAAGCATTGGCAACTACATAGATGCTTAAGTAGTTAAAGAAAGAGGAGAATAAAGGATTCTGGTCGGATTAACGGAAGTGACATGAATTTGAATATCACAAAAGCATTGGCAACTACATAGATGCTTAAATAGTTAAAGAAAGAGGAGAATAAAGGATTCTGGTGGGATTAACGGAAGTGACATAAATTTGCATATCACAAAAGCATTGGCAACTACATAGATACTTAAATAGTTAAAGAAAGAGGAGAATAAAGGATTCTGGTCGGATTAACGGAAGTGAAATAAATTTGAATATCACAAAAGCATTGGCAACTACATAGATACTTAAATAGTTAAAAAAAGAGGAGAATAAAGGATTCTGGTGGGATTAACGGAAGTGACATAAATTTTAATATCACAAAAGCATTGGCAACTACATAGATGCTTAAGTAGTTAATAAAAGAGGAGAATAAAGGATTCTGGTCGGATTAACGGAAGTGACATAAATTTGAATATCACAAAAGCATTGGCAACTACATAGATACTTAAATAGTTAAATAAAGAGGAGAATAAAGGATTCTCTTCGGATTAACGGAAGTGACATAAATTTGAATATCACAAAAGCATTGCCAACTACGTAGATACTTAAATAGTTAAAGAAAGAGGAGAATAAAGGATTCTGGTCGGATTAACGGAAGTGACATAAATTTGAATATCACAAAAGCATTGGAAACTACATAGATTCTTAAGTAGTTAAAGAAAGAGGAGAATAAAGGATTCTGGTCGGATTAACGGAAGTAACATAAATTTGAATATCACTAAAGCATTGGCAACTACATAGATACATAAATAGTTAAAGAAAGAGGAGAATAAAGGATTCTGGTCGGATTAACGGAAGTGAAATACATTTGAATATCACAAAAGCATTGGCAACTACATAGATACATAAATAGTTAAAGACAGAGGAGCATAAAGGATTCTGGTCGGATTAAGGGAAGTGACATAAATTTGAATATCACAAAAATATTGGCAACTACATAGATGTTTAAGTAGTTAAAGAAAGAGGAGAATAAAAGATTCTGGTCGGATTAACTGAAGTGACATAAATTTGAATATAACAAAAGCATTGGCAACTACATAGATACATAATAGTTAAATAAAGAGGAGAATAAAGGAATCTGGTCGGATTAACGGAAGTGACATAAATTTGAATATCACAAAAGCATTGCCAACTACGTAGATACTTAAATAGTTAAAGAAAGAGGAGAATAAAGGATTCTGGTCGGATTAACGGAAGTGACATAAATTTGAATATCACAAAAGCATTGGAAACTACATAGATACTTAAATAGTTAAAGAAAGAGGAGAATAAAGGATTCTGGTTGGATTAACGGAAGTGACAATTAATTTGAATATCACAAAAGAGTTGGCAACTACATAGATGCTTAAGTAGTTAAAGAAAGAGGAGAATAAAGGATTCTGGTCAGATTAACGGAAGTGACATAAATTTGAATATCACAAAAGCATTGGCATCTACATAGATTCTGAAGTCGTTAAAGAAAGAGGAGAATAAAGGATTCTGGTCGGATTAACGGAGGTGACATAAATTTGAATATCACAAAAGCATTCGCAACTACATAGATATTTAAATAGTTAAAGAAAGAGGAGTATAAAGGATTCTGGTCGGATTAACGGAAGTGACATAAATTTGAATATCACAAAAGCATTGGCAACTACGTAGATACTTAAATAGTTAAAGAAGGAGGAGAATAAAGGATTCTGGTCGGATTAACGGAAGTGACATCAATTTGAATATCACAAAAGCATTGGCAACTACGTAGATGCTTAAGTAGTTAAAGAAAGAGGAGAATAAAGGATTCTGGTCGGATTAACGGAAGTGACATGAATTCGAATATCACAAAAGCATTGGCAACTACATAGATACTTAAATAGTTAAATAAAGAGGAGAATAAAGGATTCTGGTCGGATTAACGGAAGTGACATAAATTTGAATATCACAAAAGCATTGGCAACTACATAGATGCTTAAGTAGTTAAAGAAAGAGGAGAATAAAGGATTCTGGTCGGATTAACGGAAGTGACATAAATTTGAATATCACAAAAGCATTGGCAACTACATAGATACTTAAATAGTTAAAGAAAGAGGAGAAATAAGGATTCTAGTCGGATTAACGGAAGTGACATAAATTTGAATATCACAAAAGCATTGGCAACTACATAGATGCTTAAGTAGTTAAAGAAAGAGGAGAGTAAAGGATTCTGGTCGGATTAACGGAAGTGACATAAATTTGAATATCACAAAAGCATTGGCAACTACATAGATGCTTAAGTAGTTAAAGAAAGAGGAGAATAAAGGATTCTGGTGGGATTAACGGAAGTGACATAAATATGAATATCACAAAAGCATTGGCAACTACATAGATACAAAAATAGTTAAAGAAAGAGGAGAATAAAGGATTCTGGTCGGATTAACGGAAGTGAAATAAATTTGAATATCACAAAAGGATTGGCAACTAAATAGATACTTAAATAGTTAAAGAAAGAGGAGAATAAAGGATTCTTGTCGGATTAACGGAAGTGACAATTAATTTGAATATCACAAAAGAGTTGGCAACTACATAGATGCTTAAGTAGTTAAAGAAAGAGGAGAATAAAGGATTCTGGTCGGATTAACGGAAGTGACATAAATTTGAATATCACAAAAGCATTGGCAACTACATACATTATTAACTAGTTAAAGAAAGAGGAGAATAAAAGATTCTGGTCAGATTAACGGAAGTGATATAAATTTGAATATCACAAAAGCATTGGCAACTACATAGATGCTTAAGTAGTTAAAGAAAGAGGAGAATAAAGGATTCTGGTCGGATTAACAGAAGTGACATAAATTTGAATATCACAAAAGCATTGGCAACTATATAGATACATAGATAGTTAAAGAAAGAGGAGCATAAAGGATTCTGGTCGGATTAACGGAAGTGACATAAATTTGAATATCACAAAAATATTGGCAACTACATAGATGCTTAAGTAGTTAAAGAAAGAGGAGAATAAAAGATTCTGGTCGGATTAACTGAAGTGACATAAATTTGAATATAACAAAAGCATTGGCAACTACATAGATACATAATAGTTAAATAAAGAGGAGAATAAAGGAATCTGGTCGGATTAACGGAAGTGACATAAATTTGAATATCACAAAAGCATTGCCAACTACGTAGATACTTAAATAGTTAAAGAAAGAGAAGAATAAAGGATTCTGGTCGGATTAACGGAAGTGACATAAATTTGAATATCACAAAAGCTTTGGAAACTACATAGATACTTAAATAGTTAAAGAAAGAGGAGAATAAAGGATTCTGGTTGGATTAACGGAAGTGACAATTAATTTGAATATCACAAAAGAGTTGGCAACTACATAGATGCTTAAGTAGTTAAAGAAAGAGGAGAATAAAGGATTCTGGTCGGATTAACGGAAGTGACATAAATTTGAATATCACAAAAGCATTGGCATCTACATAGATTCTTAAGTCGTTAAAGAAAGAGGAGAATAAAGGATTCTGGTCGGATTAACGGAAGTGACATAAATTTGAATATCACAAAAGCATTCGCAACTACATAGATACTTAAATAGTTAAAGAAAGAGGAGTATAAAGGATTCTGGTCGGATTAACGGAAGTGACATAAATTTGAATATCACTAAAGCATTGGCAACTAAATAGATACTTAAATAGTTAAAGAAAGAGGAGAATAAAGGATTCTGGTCGGATTAACGGAAGTGACAATTAATTTGAATATCAGAAAAGAGTTGGCAACTACACAGATGCTTAAGTAGTTAAAAAAAGAGGAGAATAAAGGATTCTGGTCGGATTAACGGAAGTGACATAAATTTGAATATCACAAAAGCATTGGCAACTACATAGATACTTAAATAGTTAAAGAAAGAGGAGAATAAAGGATTCTGGTCGGATTAACGGAAGTGAAATAAATTTGAATATCACAAAAGCATTGGCAACTACATAGATACTTAAATAGTTAAAAAAAGAGGAGAATAAAGGATTCTGGTCGGATTAACGGAAGTGACATAAATTTAAATATCACAAAAGCATTGGCAACTACATAGACGCTTAAGTAGTTAATAAAAGAGGAGAATAAAGGATTTTGGTCGGATTAACGGAAGTGACATAAATTTGAATATCACAAAAGCATTGGCAACTACATAGATACATAAATAGTTAAAGAAAGAGGGAATAATGGATTCTAGTCGGATTAACGGAAGTGACATAAATTTGAATATCACAAAAGCATTGGCAACTACATAGATACTTAAATAGTTAAAGAAAGAGGAGAATAAAGGATTCTGGTCGGATTAACGGAAGTGACATAAATTTGAATATCAAAAAAGCATTGGAAACTACATAGATACTTAAATAGTCAAAGAAAGAGGAGAATAAAGGATTCTGGTCGGATTAACGGAATTGACATAAATTTGAATATCACAAAGCATTGGCAACTACATAGATACTTAAATAGTTAAAGAAAGAGGAGAATAAAGGATTCTGCTTGGATTAACGGATGTGACATAAATTTGAATATCACAAAAGCATTGGCAACTACATAAATACTTAAATAGTTAAAGAAAGAGGAGAATAAAGGATTCTGGTCGGATTAACGGAAGTGACATAAGTTTGAATATCACAAAAGCATTGGCAACTACATAGATACTTAAATAGTTAAAGAAGGAGGAGAATAAAGGATTCTGGTCGGATTAACGGAAGTAACATAAATTTGAATATCACAAAAGCATTGGCAACTACATATATGCTTACGTAGTTAAAGAAAGAGGAGAATAAAGGATTCTGGTCGGATTAACGGAAGTGACATAAATTTGAATATCACAAAAGCATTGGCAACTACATAGATTCTTAAGTAGTTAAAGAAAGAGGAGAATAAAAGATTCTGGTCGGATTAACGGAAGTGAAATAAATTTGAATATCACAAAGCATTGGAAACTACATAGATACTTAAATAGTTAAAGAAAGAGGAGAATAAAGGATTCTGGTCGGATTAACGGAAGTGACATAAATTTAAATATCACAAAAGCATTGGCAACTACATAGATACATAAATAGTTAAAGAAAGGGGGAATAAAGGATTCTGGTCGGATTAACGGAAGTGACATAAATTTGAATATCACAAAAGCATTGGCATCTACATAGATACTTAAATAGTTAAAGAAAGAGGAGAATAAAGGATTCTGGTCGGATTAACGGAAGTGACATAAATTTGAATATCACAAAAGCATTGGCAACTACATAGATACTTAAATAGTTAAAGAAAGAGGAGAATAAATTATTCTGGTCGGATTAACGGAAGTGACATAAATTTGAATATCACAAAAGCATTGGAAACTACATAGATACTTAAATAGTTAAAGAAAGAGGAGAATAAAGGATTCTGGTCGGATTAACGGAAGTGACATAAATTTGAATATTACAAAAGCATTGGCAACTACATAGATTCTTAAGTAGTTAAAGAAAGAGGAAAATAAAGGATTCTGGTCGGATTAACGGAAGTGACATAAGTTTGAATATCAAAAAAGCATTGGCAACTACATAGATACTTAAATAGTTAAAGAAAGAGGAGAATAAAGGATTCTGGTCGGATTAACGGAAGTGACAATTAATTTGAATATCACAAAAGAGTTGGCAACTACATAGTTGCTTAAGTAGTTAAAGAAAGAGGAGAATAAAGGATTCTTGTCGGATTAACGGAAGTGACATAAATTTGAATATCACAAAGCATTGGAAACTACATAGATACTTAAATAGTTAAAGAAAGAGGAGAATAAAGGATTCTGGTCGGATTATTGGAAGTGACATAAATTTGAATATCACAAAAGCATTGGCAACTACATAGATACCTAAATAGTTAAAGAAAGAGGAGTATAAAGGATTCTGGTCGGATTAACGGAAGTGACATAAATTTGAATATCACAAAAGCATTGGCAACTACATAGATACTTAAATAGTTAAAGAAGGAGGAGAATAAAGGATTCTGGTCGGATGAACGGAAGTGACATAAATTTGAATATCACAAAAGCATTGGCAACTACATATATGTTTAAGTAGTTAAAGAAAGAGAAGAATAAAGGATTCTGGTCGGATTAACGAAGGTGACATAAATTTGAATATCCCAAAAGCTTTTGGCAACTACATAGATGCTTAAGTAGTTAGGGAAAGAGGAAAATAAAGGATTCTGGTCGGATTAACGGAAGTGACATAAATTTGAATATCACAAAAGCATTCGCAACTACATAGATACTTAAATAGTTAAAGAAAGAGGAGAATAAAGGATTCTGGTCGGATTAACAGAAGTGAAATAAATTTGAATATCACAAAAGCATTGGCAACTACATAGATACTTAAATAGTTAAAGAAAGAGGAGAATAAAGGATTCTGGTCGGATTAACGGAAGTGACATAAATTTGAACATCACAAAAGCATTGGCAACTACATAGATGCTTACGTAGTTAAAGAAAGAGGAGAATAAAGGATTCTGGTCGGATTAACGGAAGTGACATAAATTTGAATATCACAAAAGCATTGGCAACTACATAGATGCTTAAGTAGTTAAAGAAAGAGGAGAATAAAAGATTCTGGTCGGATTAACGGAAGTGACATAAATTTGAATATCACAAAGCATTGGCAACTACATAGATACTTAAATAGTTAAAGAGGAGAATAAAGGATTCTGGTCGGATTAACGGAAGTGACATAAATTTGAATATCACAAAAGCATTGGCATCTACATAGATTCTTAAGTCGTTAAAGAAAGAGGAGAATAAAGGATTCTGGTCGGATTAACGGAAGTGACATAAATTTGAATATCACAAAAGCATTGGCAACTACGTAGATACTTAAATAGTTAAAGAAGGAGGAGAATAAAGGATTCTGGTCGGATTAACGGAAGTGACATCAATTTGAATATCACAAAAGCATTGGCAACTACGTAGATGCTTAAGTAGTTAAAGAAAGAGGAGAATAAAGGATTCTGGTTTGATTAACGGAAGTGACATAAATTTGAATATCACAAAAGCATTGGCAACTACATAGATACTTAAATAGTTAAATAAAGAGGAGAATAAAGGATTCTGGTCGGATTAACGGAAGTGACATAAATTTGAATATCACAAAAGCATTGGCAACTAAATAGATACTTAAATAGTTAAAGAAAGAGGAGAAATAAGGATTCTAGTCGGATTAACGGAAGTGACATAAATTTGAATATCACAAAAGCATTGGCAACTACATAGATGCTTAAGTAGTTAAAGAAAGAGGAGAGTAAAGGATTCTGGTCGGATTAACGGAAGTGACATAAATTTGAATATCACAAAAGCATTGGCAACTACATAGATGCTTAAGTAGTTAAAGAAAGAGGAGAATAAAGGATTCTGGTGGGATTAACGGAAGTGACATAAATTTGAATATCACTAAAGCATTGGCAACTACATTGATACAAAAATAGTTAAAGAAAGAGGAGAATAAAGGATTCTGGTCGGATTAACGGAAGTGAAATAAATTTGAATATCACAAAAGGATTGGCAACTAAATAGATACTTAAATAGTTAAAGAAAGAGGAGAATAAAGGATTCTGGTCGGATTAACGGAAGTGACAATTAATTTGAATATCACAAAAGAGTTGGCAACTACATAGATGCTTAAGTAGTTAAAGAAAGAGGAGAATAAAGGATTCTGGTCGGATTAACGGAAGTGACATAAATTTGAATATCACAAAAGCATTGGCAACTACATACATAATTAAATAGTTAAAGAAAGAGGAGAATAAAGGATTCTGGTCAGATTAACGGAAGTGACATAAATTTGAATATCACAAAAGCATTGGCAACTACATAGATGCTTAAGTAGTTAAAGAAAGAGGAGAATAAAGGATTCTGGTCGGATTAACAGAAGTGACATAAATTTGAATATCACAAATGCATTGGCAAGTACATAGATACTTAAGTAGTTAAAGAAAGAGGAGAATAAAGGATTCTGGTCGGATTAACGGAAGTGACATAAATTTGAATATCACAAAAGCATTGGCAACTACATAGATGCTTAAGTAGTTAAAGAAAGAGGAGAATAAAGGATTCTGGTGGTATTAACGGAAGTGACATAAATTTGCATATCACAAAAGCATTGGCAACTACATAGATTCATAAATAGTTAAAGAAAGAGGAGAATAAAGGATTCTGGTCGGATTAACGGAAGTGACATAAATTTGAATATCACAAAAGCATTGGCAACTACATAGATTCTTAAGTAGTTAAAGAAAGAGGAGAATAAAGGATTCTGGTGGGATTAACGGAAGTGACATAAATTTGCATATCACAAAAGCATTGGCAACTACATAGATTCATAAATAGTTAAAGAAAGCGGAGAATAAAGGATTCTGGTCGGATTAACGGAAGTGAAATAAATTTGAATATCACAAAAGCATTGGCAACTACATAGATACTTAAATAGTTAAAAAAAGAGGAGAATAAAGGATTCTGGTCGGATTAACGGAAGTGACATAAATTTGAATATCACAAAAGCATTGGCAACTACATAGATGCTTAAGTAGTTAAAGAAAAAGGAGAAAAAAGGATTCTGGTCGGATTAACGGAAGTGACATAAATTTGAATATCACAAAAGCATTGGCAACTACATAGATGCTTAAGTAGTTAAAGAAAGAGGAGAATAAAGGATTCTGGTCGGATTAACGGAAGTGACATAAATTTGAATATCACAAAAGCATTGGCAACTACATAGATACTTAAATAGTTAAAGAAAGAGGAGAAATAAGGATTCTGGTCGGATTAACGGAAGTGACATAAATTTGAATATCACAAAAGCATTGGCAACTACATAGATACTTAAATATTTAAAGAAAGAGGAGATTAAAGGTTTCATGTCGGATTAACGGAAGTGACATAAATTTGAATATCACAAAAGCATTGGCAACTACATAGATTCTTAAGTAGTTAAAGAAAGAGGAGAATAAAGGATTCTGGTCGGATTAACGGAAGTGACATAAGTTTAAATATCATAAAAGCATTGGCAACTACATAGATACTTAAATAGTTAAAGATAGAGGAGAATAAAGGATTCTGGTCGGATTAAAGGAAGTGACATAAATTTGAATATCACTAAAGCATTGGCAACTAATTAGATACTTAAATAGTTAAAGAAAGAGGAGAATAAAGGATTCTGGTCGGATTAACGGAAGTGACAATTAATTTGAATATCAGAAAAGAGTTGGCAACTACACAGATGCTTAAGTAGTTAAAAAAAGAGGAGAATAAAGGATTATGGTCGGATTAACGGAAGTGACATAAATTTGAATATCACAAAAGCATTGGCAACTACATAGATACTTAAATAGTTAAAAAAAGAGGAGAATAAAGGATTCTGGTCGGATTAACGGAAGTGACATAAATTTAAATATCACAAAAGCATTGGCAACTACATAGACGCTTAAGTAGTTAATAAAAGAGGAGAATAAAGGATTTTGGTCGGATTAACGGAAGTGACATAAATTTGAATATCACAAAAGCATTGGCAACTACATAGAAACATAAATAGTTAAAGAAAGAGGGAATAATGGATTCTAGTCGGATTAACGGAAGTGACATAAATTTGAATATCACAAAAGCAGTGGCATCTACATAGACACTTAAATAGTTAAAGAAAGAGGAGAATAAAGGATTCTGGTCGGATTAACGGAAGTGACATAAATTTGAATATCACAAAAGCATTGGCAACTACATAGATACTTAAATAGTTAAAGAAAGAGGAGAATAAAGGATTCTGGTCGGATTAACGGAAGTGACATAAATTTGAATATCACAAAAGCATTGGCAACTACATAGATGCTTAAGTAGTTAAAGAAAGAGGAGAATAAAGGATTCTGGTCGGATTAACGGAAGTGACATAAATTTGAATATCACAAAAGCATTGGCAAATGCATAGATTCTTAAGTAGTTAAAGAAAGAGGAGAATAAAGGATTCTGGTCGGATTAACGGAAGTGACATAAGTTTAAATATCACAAAAGCATTGGCAACTACATAGATACTTAAATAGTTAAAGAAGGAGGAGAATAAAGGATTCTGGTCGGATTAACGGAAGTGACATAAATTTGAATATCACTAAAGCATTGGCAACTAATTAGATACTTAAATAGTTAAAGAAAGAGGAGAATAAAGGATTCTGGTCGGATTAACGGAAGTGACAATTAATTTGAATATCAGAAAAGAGTTGGCAACTACACAGATGCTTAAGTAGTTAAAAAAAGAGGAGAATAAAGGATTCTGGTCGGATTAACGGAAGTGACATAAAATTGAATATCACAAAAGCATTGGCAACTACATAGATACTTAAATAGTTAAAGAAAGAGGAGAATAAAGGATTCTGGTCGGATTAACGGAAGTGAAATAAATTTGAATATCACAAAAGCATTGGCAACTACATAGACGCTTAAGTAGTTAATAAAAGAGGAGAATAAAGGATTTTGGTTGGATTAACGGAAGTTACATAAATTTGAATATCACAAAAGCATTGGCAACTACATAGATACATAAATAGTTAAAAAAAGAGGGAATAATGGATTCTAGTCGGATTAACGGAAGTGACATAAATTTGAATATCACAAAAGCATTGGCATCTACATAGACACTTAAATAGTTAAAGAAAGAGGAGAATAAAGGATTCTGGTCGGATTAACGGAAGTGACATAAATTTGAATATCACAAAAGCATTGGCAACTACATAGATACTTAAATAGTTAAAGAAAGAGGAGAATAAAGGATTCTGGTCGGATTAACGGAAGTGACATAAATTTGAATATCACAAAAGCATTGGCAACTACATAGATGCTTAAGTAGTTAAAGAAAGAGGAGAATAAAGGATTCTGGTCGGATTAACGGAAGTGACATTAATTTGAATATCACAAAAGCATTGGCAACTACATAGATACTTAAATATTTAAAGAAAGAGGAGAATAAAGGATTCTGGTCGGATTAACGGAAGTGACATAAATTTGAATATCACAAAAGCATTGGCAACTACATAGATTCTTAAGTAGTTAAAGAAAGAGGAGAATAAAGGATTCTGGTCGGATTAACGGAAGTGACATAAGTTTAAATATCACAAAAGCATTGGCAACTACATAGATACTTAAATAGTTAAAGAAAGAGGAGAATAAAGGATTTTGGTCGGATTAACGGAAGTCACATAAATTTGAATATCACTAAAGCATTGGCAACTAAATAGATACTTAAATAGTTAAAGAAAGAGGAGAATAAAAGATTCTGGTCGGATTAACGGAAGTGACAATTAATTTGAATATCAGAAAAGAGTTGGCAACTACACAGATGCTTAAGTAGTTAAAAAAAGAGGAGAATAAAGGATTCTGGTCGGATTAACGGAAGTGACATAAATTTGACTATCACAAAAGCATTGGCAACTACATAGATACTTAAATAGTTAAAGAAAGAGGAGAATAAAGGATTCTGGTCGGATTAACGGAAGTGAAATAAATTTGAATATCACAAAAGCATTGGCAACTACATAGATACTTAAATAGTTAAAAAAAGAGGAGAATAAAGGATTCTGGTCGGATTAACGGAAGTGACATAAATTTAAATATCACAAAAGCATTGGCAACTACATAGACGCTTAAGTAGTTAATAAAAGAGGAGAATAAAGGATTTTGGTCGGATTAACGGAAGTGACATAAATTTGAATATCACAAAAGCATTGGCAACTACATAGATACATAAATAGTTAAAGAACGAGGGAATAATGGATTCTAGTCGGATTAACGGAAGTGACATAAATTTGAATATCACAAAAGCATTGGCATCTACATAGACACTTAAATAGTTAAAGAAAGAGGAGAATAAAGGATTCTGGTCGGATTAACGGAAGTGACATAAATTTAAATATCACAAAAGCATTGGCAACTACATAGATACTTAAATAGTTAAAAAAAGAGAAGAATAAAGGATTCTGGTCGGATTAACGGAAGTGACAAAAATTTGAATATCACAAAAGCATTGGCAACTACATAGATGCTTAAGTATTTAAAGAAAGAGGAGAATAAAGGATTCTGGTCGGATTTACGGAAGTGACATAAATTTGAATATGACAAAAGCATTGGCAACTACATAGATGCTTAAGTAGTTAAAGAAAGAGGAGAATAAATGATTTTGGTCGGATTAACGGAAGTGACATAAATTTGAATATCACAAAGCATTGGCAACTACATAGATACTTAAATAGTTAAAGAAAGAGGAGAATAAAGGATTCTGGTCGGATTAACGGAAGTGACATAAATTTAAATATCACAAAAGCATTGGCAACTACATAGATACATAAATAGTTAAAGAAAGAGGGAATAAAGTATTCTGGTCGGATTAATGGAAGTGACATAAATTTTAATATCACAAAAGCATTGGCAACTACATAGATACATAAATAGTTAAAGAAAGAGGAGAATAAAGGATTCTGGTCGGATTAACGGAAGTGAGATAAATTTGAATATCAAAAAAGCATTGGAAACTACATAGATACTTAAATAGTCAAAGAAAGAGGAGAATAAACGATTCTTGTCGGATTAACGGAAGTGACATAAATTTGAATATCACAAAAGCATTGGCAACTACATAGATGCTTACGTAGTTAAAGAAAGAGGAGAATAAATGATTCTGGTCGGATTAACGGAAGTGACATAAATTTGATTATCACAAAAGCATTGGCAACTACATAGATGCATAAGTAGTTAAAGAAAGAGGAGAATAAAAGATTCTGGTCGGATTAACGGAAGTGACATAAATTTGAATATCACAAAAGCATTGGCAACTACATAGATACTTAAATAGTTAAAGAAGGAGGAGAATAAAGGATTCTGGTCGGATTAACGGAAGTGACATAAATTTGAATATCACAAAAGCATTGGCAACTACATATATGCTTAAGTAGTTAAAGAAAGAGGAGAATAAAGGATTCTGGTTTGATTAACGGAAGTGACATAAATTTGAATATCCCAAAAGCATTTGGCAACTACATAGATGCTTAAGTAGTTAAGGAAAGAGGAGAATAAAGGATTCTGGTCGGATTAACGGAAGTGAGATAAATTTGAATATCGCAAAAGCATTCGCAACTACATAGATACTTAAATAGTTAAAGAAAGAGGAGAATAAAGGATTCTGGTCGGATTAACGGAAGTGACAATTAATTTGAATATCAGAAAAGAGTTGGCAATTACACAGATGCTTAAGTAGTTAAAAAAAGAGGAGAATAAAGGATTCTGGTCGGATTAACGGAAGTGACATAAGTTTGAATATCACAAAAGCATTGGCAACTACATAGATACTTAAATAGTTAAAGAAGGAGGAGAATAAAGGATTCTGGTCGGATTAACGGAAGTGACATAAATTTGAATATCCCAAAAGCATTTGGCAACTACATAGATGCTTAAGTAGTTAAGGAAAGAGGAGAATAAAGGATTCTGGTCGGATTAACGGAAGTGACAAATAATTTGAATATCACTAAAGCATTGGCAACTAAATAGATACCTAAATAGTTAAAGAAAGAGGAGAATAAAAGATTCTGGTTGGATTAACGGAAGTGACAATTAATTTGAATATCAGAAAAGAGTTGGCAATTACACAGATGCTTAAGTAGTTAAAAAAAGAGGAGAATAAAGGATTCTGGTCGGATTAACGGAAGTGACATAAATTTGAATATCACAAAAGCATTGGCAACTACATAGATACTTAAATAGTTAAAGAAAGAGGAGAATAAAGGATTCTGGTCGGATTAACGGAAGTGAAATAAATTTGAATATCACAAAAGCATTGGCAACTACATAGATACTTAAATAGTTAAAAAAAGAGGAGAATAAAGGATTTTGGTCGGATTAACGGAAGTGACATAAATTTAAATATCACAAAAGCATTGGCAACTACATAGACGCTTAAGTAGTTAATAAAAGAGGAGAATAAAGGATTTTGGTCGGATTAACCGAAGTGACATAAATTTAAATATCACAAAAGCATTGGCAACTACATAGATACATAAATAGTTAAAGAACGAGGGAATAATGGATTCTAGTCGGATTAACGGAAGTGACATAAATTTGAATATCACAAAAGCATTGGCATCTACATAGACACTTAAATAGTTAAAGAAAGAGGAGAATAAAGGATTCTGGTCGGATTAACGGAAGTGACATAAATTTGAATATCACAAAAGCATTGGCATCTACATAGACACTTAAATAGTTAAAGAAAGAGGAGAATAAAGGATTCTTGTTGGATTAACGGAAGTGACATAAATTTGAATATCACAAAAGCATTGGCAACTACATAGATACTTAAATAGTTAAAAAAAGAGGAGAATAAAGGATTCTGGTCGGATTAACGGAAGTGACAAAAATTTGAATATCACAAAAGCATTGGCAACTACATAGATGCTTAAGTAGTTAAAGAAAGAGGAGAATAAAGGATTCTGGTCGGATTTACGGAAGTGACATAAATTTGAATATCACAAAAGCATTGGCAACTACATAGATGCTTAAGTAGTTAAAGAAAGAGGAAAATAAATGATTTTGGTCGGATTAACGGAAGTGACATAAATTTGAATATCACAAAGCATTGGCAACTACATAGATACTTAAATAGTTAAAGAAAGAGGAGAATAAAGGATTCTGGTCGGATTAACGGAAGTGACATAAATTTAAATATCATAAAAGCATTGGCAACTACATAGATACATAAATAGTTAAAGAAAGAGGGAATAAAGTATTCTGGTCGGATTAATGGAAGTGACATAAATTTTAATATCACAAAAGCATTGGCAACTACATAGATACATAAATAGTTAAAGAAAGAGGAGAATAAAGGATTCTGGTCGGATTATCGGAAGTGAGATAAATTTGAATATCAAAAAAGCATTGGAAACTACATAGATACTTAAATAGTCAAAGAAAGAGGAGAATAAACGATTCTTGTCGGATTATCGGAAGTGACATAAATTTGAATATCACAAAAGCATTGGCAACTACATAGATGCTTACGTAGTTAAAGAAAGAGGAGAATAAATGATTCTGGTCGGATTAACGGAAGTGACATAAATTTGAATATCACAAAAGCATTGGCAACTACATAGATGCATAAGTAGTTAAAGAAAGAGGAGAATAAAAGATTCTGGTCGGATTAACGGAAGTGACATAAGTTTGAATATCACAAAAGCATTGGCAACTACATAGATACTTAAATAGTTAAAGAAGGAGGAGAATAAAGGATTCTGGTCGGATTAACGGAAGTGACATAAATTTGAATATCACAAAAGCATTGGCAACTACATATATGCTTAAGTAGTTAAAGAAAGAGGAGAATAAAGGATTCTGGTTTGATTAACGGAAGTGACATAAATTTGAATATCCCAAAAGCATTTGGCAACTACATAGATGCTTAAGTAGTTAAGGAAAGAGGAGAATAAAGGATTCTGGTCGGATTAACGGAAGTGACATAAATTTGAATATCACAAAAGCATTCGCAACTACATAGATACTTAAATAGTTAAAGAAAGAGGAGAATAAAGGATTCTGGTCGGATTAACGGAAGTGAAATAAATTTGAATATCACAAAAGCATTGGCAACTACATAGATACTTAAATAGTTAAAGAAAGAGGAGAATAAATGATTCTGGTCGGATTAACGGAAGTGACATAAATTTGAATATCACAAAAGCATTGGCAACTACATAGATGCTTACGTAGTTAAAGAAAGAGGAGAATAAAGGATTCTGGTCGGAATAACGGAAGTGACATAAATTTGAATATCACAAAAACATTGGCAACTACATAGATTCTTAAGTAGTAAAAGAAAGAGGAGAATAAAAGATTCTGGTCGGATTAACGGAAGTGACATAAATTTGAATATCACAAAGCATTGGCAACTACATAAATACTTAAATAGTTAAAGAAAGAGGAGAATAAAGGATTCTGGTCGGATTAACAGAAGTGACATAAATTTAAATATCACAAAAGCATTGGCAACTACATAGATACATAAATAGTTAAAGAAAGGGGGAATAAAGGATTGTGGTCGGATTAACGGAAGTGACATAAATTTGAATATCACAAAAGCATTGGCAACTACATAGATACTTAAATAGTTAAAGAAAGAGGAGAATAAACGATTCTGGTCGGATTAACGGAAGTGACATAAATTTGAATATCACAAAAGCATTGGAAACTACATAGATACTTAAATAGTTAAAGAAAGAGGAGAATAAAGGATTCTGGTGGGATTAACGGAAGTGACATAAATTTGAATATTACAAAAGCATTGGCAACTACATAGATTCTTAAGTAGTTAAAGAAAGAGGAGAATAAAGGATTCTGGTCGGATTAACGGAAGCGACATAAGTTTGAATATCAAAAAACCATTGGCAACTACATAGATACTTAAATAGTTAAAGAAAGAGGAGAATAAAGGATTCTGGTCGGATTAACGGAAGTGACAATTAATTTGAATATCACTAAAGCATTGGCAACTAAATAGATACTTAAATAGTTAAAGAAAGAGGAGAATATACGATTCTGGTTGGATTAACGGAAGTGACAATTAATTTGAATATCAGAAAAGAGTTGGCAATTACACAGATGCTTAAGTAGTTAAAAAAAGAGGAGAATAAAGGATTCTGGTCGGATTAACGGAAGTGACATAAATTTGAATATCACAAAAGCATTGGCAACTACATAGATACTTAAATAGTTAAAGAAAGAGGAGAATAAAGGATTCTGGTCGGATTAACGGAAGTGAAATAAATTTGAATATCACAAAAGCATTGGCAACTACATAGATAATTAAATAGTTAAAAAAAGAGGAGAATAAAGGATTCTGGTCGGATTAACGGAAGTGACATAAATTTAAATATCACAAAAGCATTGGCAACTACATAGACGCTTAAGTAGTTAATAAAAGAGGAGAATAAAGGATTTTGGTCGGATTAACGGAAGTGACATAAATTTGAATATCACAAAAGCATTGGCAACTACATAGATACATAAATAGTTAAAGAAAGAGGGAATAAAGTATTCTGGTCGGATTAATGGAAGTGACATAAATTTGAATATCACAAAAGCATTGGCAACTACATAGATACATAAATAGTTAAAGAAAGAGGAGAATAAAGGATTCTGGTCGGATTAACGGAAGTGAGATAAATTTGAATATCAAAAAAGCATTGGAAACTACATAGATACTTAAATAGTCAAAGAAAGAGGAGAATAAACGATTCTTGTCGGATTAACGGAAGTGACATAAATTTGAATATCACAAAAGCATTGGCAACTACATAGATGCTTACGTAGTTAAAGAAAGAGGAGAAAAATGATTCTGGTCGGATGAACGGAAGTGACATAAATTTGAATATCACAAAAGCATTGGCAACTACATAGATGCTTAAGTAGTTAAAGAAAGAGGAGAATAAAAGATTCTGGTCGGATTAACGGAAGTGACATAAGTTTGAATATCACAAAAGCATTGGCAACTACATAGATACTTAAATAGTTAAAGAAGGAGGAGAATAAAGGATTCTGGTCGGATTAACGGAAGTGACATAAATTTGAATATCACAAAAGCATTGGCAACTACATATATGCTTAAGTAGTTAAAGAAAGAGGAGAATAAAGGATTCTGGTTTGATTAACGGAAGTGACATAAATTTAAATATCCCAAAAGCATTTGGCAACTACATAGATGCTTAAGTAGTTAAGGAAAGAGGAGAATAAAGGATTCTGGTCGGATTAACGGAAGTGACATAAATTTGAATATCACAAAAGCATTCGCAACTACATAGATACTTAAATAGTTAAAGAAAGAGGAGAATAAAGGATTCTGGTCGGATTAACGGAAGTGAAATAAATTTGAATATCACAAAAGCATTGGCAACTGCATAGATACTTAAATAGTTAAAGAAAGAGGAGAATAAATGATTCTGGTCGGATTAACGGAAGTGACATAAATTTGAATATCACAAAAGCATTGGCAAGTACATAGATGCTTACGTAGTTAAAGAAAGAGGAGAATAAAGGATTCTGGTCGGATTAACGGAAGTGACATAAATTTGAATATCACAAAAGCATTGGCAACTACATAGATTCTTAAGTAGTTAAAGAAAGAGGAGAATAAAAGATTCTGGTCGGATTAACGGAAGTGACATAAATTTGAATATCACAAAGCATTGGCAACTACATAGATACTTAAATAGTTAAAGAAAGAGGAGAATAAAGGATTCTGGTCGGATTAACGGAAGTGACATAAATTTAAATATCACAAAAGCATTGGCAACTACATAGATACATAAATAGTTAAAGAAAGGGGGAATAAAGGATTCTGGTCGGATTAACGGAAGTGACATAAATTTGAATATCACAAAAGCATTGGCAACTACATAGATACTTAAATAGTTAAAGAAAGAGGAGAATAAAGGATTCTGGTCGGATTAACGGAAGTGACATAAATTTGAATATCACAAAAGCATTGGCAACTACATAGATACTTAAATAGTTAAAGAAAGAGGAGAATAAACGATTCTGGTCGGATTAACGGAAGTGACATAAATTTGAATATCACAAAAGCATTGGAAACTACATAGATACTTAAATAGTTAAAGAAAGAGGAGAATAAAGGATTCTGGTCGGATTAACGGAAGTGACATAAATTTGAATATTACAAAAGCATTGGCAACTACATAGATTCTTAAGTAGTTAAAGAAAGAGGAGAATAAAGGATTCTGGTCGGATTAACGGAAGTGATATAAGTTTGAATATCAAAAAAGCATTGGCAACTACATAGATACTTAAATAGTTAAAGAAAGAGGAGAATAAAGGATTCTGGTCGGATTAACGGAAGTGACAATTATTTGAATATCATAAAAGAGTTGGCAACTACATAGATTCTTAAGTAGTTAAAGAAAGAGGAGAATAAAGGATTCTTGTCGGATTAACGGAAGTGACATAAATTTGAATATCACAAAGCATTGGAAACTACATAGATACTTAAATAGTTAAAGAAAGAGGAGAATAAAGGATTCTGGTCGGATTATTGGAAGTGACATAAATTTGAATATCACAAAAGCATTGGCAACTACATAGATACCTAAATAGTTAAAGAAAGAGGAGTATAAAGGATTCTTGTCGGATTAACGGAAGTGACATAAATTTGAATATCACAAAAGCATTGGCAACTACATAGATACTTAAATAGTTAAAGAAGGAGGAGAATAAAGGATTCTGGTCGGATGAACGGAAGTGACATAAATTTGAATATCACAAAAGCATTGGCAACTACATATATGTTTAAGTAGTTAAAGAAAGAGAAGAATAAAGGATTCTGGTCGGATTAACGGAGGTGACATAAATTTGAATATCCCAAAAGCATTTGGCAACTACATCGATGCTTAAGTAGTTAAGGAAAGAGGAGAATAAAGGATTCTGGTCGGATTAACGGAAGTGACATAAATTTGAATATCACAAAAGCATTGGCAACTACATAGATACTTAAATAGTTAAAGAAAGAGGAGAATAAACGATTCTGGTCGGATTAACGGAAGTGACATAAATTTGAATATCACAAAAGCATTGGCAACTACATAGATGCTTACGTAGTTAAAGAAAGAGGAGAAAAAAGGATTCTGGTCGGATTAACGGAAGTGACATAAATTTGAATATCACAAAAGCATTGGCAACTACATAGATGCTTAAGTAGTTAAAGAAAGAGGAGAATAAAAGATTCTGGTCGGATTAACGGAAGTGACATAAATTTGAATATCACAAAGCATTGGCAACTACATAGATACTTAAATAGTTAAAGAGGAGATTAAGGATTCTGGTCGGATTAACGGAAGTGACATAAATTTAAATATCACAAAAGCATTGGCAACTACATAGATACATAAATAGTTAAAGAAAGAGGGAATAAAGAATTCTGGTCGGATTAACGGAAGTGACATAAATTTGAATATCACAAAACATTGGTAACTACATAGATACTTAAATAGTTAAAGAAAGAGGAGAATAAACGATTCTGGTCGGATTAACGGAAGTGACATAAATTTGAATATCACAAAACATTGGCAACTACATAGATACTTAAATAGTTAAAGAAAGAGGAGAATAAACGATTCTGGTCGGATTAACGGAAGTGACATAAATTTGAATATCACAAAAGCATTCGCAACTACATAGATACTTAAATAGTTAAAGAAAGAGGAGAATAAAGGATTCTCGTCGGATTAACGGAAGTGAAATAAATTTGAATATTATAAAAGCATTGGCAACTACATAGATACTTAAATAGTTAAATAAAGAGGAGAATAAAGGATTCTGGTCGGATTAACGGAAGTGACATAAATTTGAATATCACAAAAGCATTGGCAACTACATAGATGCTTAAGTAGTTAAAGAAAGAGGAGAATAAAGGATTCTGGTCGGATTAACGGAAGTGACATAAATATGCATATCACAAAAGCATTGGCAACTACATAGATTCATAAATAGTTAAAGAAAGAGGAGAATAAAGGATTCTGGTCGGATTAACGGAAGTGACATAAATTTGAATATCATAAAAGCATTGGCAACTACATAGATGCTTAAGTAGTTAAAGAAAGAGGAGAATAAAGGATTCTGGTGGGATTAACGGAAGTGACATAAATTTGTGTATCACAAAAGCATTGGCAACTACATAGATTCATAAATAGTTAAAGAAAGAGGAGAATAAAGGATTCTGGTCGGAGTAACGGAAGTGAAATAAGTTTAAATATCACAAAAGCATT
The DNA here is from genome assembly GCA_963585895.1 of Sepioteuthis lessoniana. Taxonomy (NCBI): domain Eukaryota; kingdom Metazoa; phylum Mollusca; class Cephalopoda; order Myopsida; family Loliginidae; genus Sepioteuthis; species Sepioteuthis lessoniana. The sequence continues at coordinate 71,823,064 of OY757924.1, read as the reverse complement.
GGCAACTACATAGATACTTAAATAGTTAAAGAAAGAGGAGAATAAAGGATTCTGGTCGGATTAACGGAAGTGACATAAATTTGAATATCACTAAAGCATTGGCAACTACATAGATACTTAAATAGTTAAAAAAAGAGGAGAATAAAGGATTCTGGTCGGATTAACGGAAGTGACATAGATTTAAATATCACAAAAGCATTGGCAACTACATAGATACTTAAGTAGTTAATAAAAGAGGAGAATAAAGGATTTTGGTCGGATTAACGGAAGTGACATAAATTTGAATATCACAAAAGCATTGGCAACTACATAGATACATAAATAGTTAAAGAAAGAGGGAATAATGGATTCTAGTCGGATTAACGGAAGTGACATGAATTTGAATATCACAAAAGCATTGGCATCTACATAGACACTTAAATAGTTAAAGAAAGAGGAGAATAAAGGATTCTGGTCGGATTAACGGAAGTGACATAAATTTGAATATCACAAAAGCATTGGCAACTACATAGATACTTAAATAGTTAAAGAAAGAGGAGAATAAAGGATTCTGGTCGGATTAACGGAAGTGACATATATTTGAATATTACAAAAGCATTGGCAACTACATAGATTCTTAAGTAGTTAAAGAAAGAGGAGAATAAAGGATTCTGGTGGGATTAACGGAAGTGACATAAATTTGCATATCACAAAAGCATTGGCAACTACATAGATTCATAAATAGTTAAAGAAAGAGGAGAATAAAGGATTCTGGTCGGATTAACGGAAGTGACATAAATTTGAATATCACAAAAGCATTGGCAACTACATAGATGCTTAAGTAGTTAAAGAAAGAGGAGAATAAAGGATTCTGGTGGGATTAACGGAAGTGACATAAATTTGTGTATCACAAAAGCATTGGCAACTACATAGATTCATAAATAGTTAAAGAAAGAGGAGAATAAAGGATTCTGGTCGGATTAACGGAAGTGAAATAAATTTGAATATCACAAAAGCATTGGCAACTACATAGATACTTAAATAGTTAAAAAAAGAGGAGAATAAAGGATTCTGGTCGGATTAACGGAAGTGACATAAATTTGAATATCACAAAAGCATTGGCAACTACATAGATACTTAAATAGTTAAATAAAGAGGAGAATAAAGGATTCTGGTCGGATTAACGGAAGTGACATAAATTTGAATATCACAAAAGCATTGGCAACTACATAGATGCTTAAGTAGTTAAAGAAAGAGGAGAATAAAGGATTCTGGTCGGATTAACGGAAGTGACATAAATTTGAATATCACAAAAGCATTGGCAACTACATAGATACTTAAATAGTTAAAGAAAGAGGAGAAATAAGGATTCTGGTCGGATTAACGGAAGTGACATAAATTTGAATATCACAAAAGCATTGGCAACTACATAGATACTTAAATATTTAAAGAAAGAGGAGAATAAAGGATTCTGGTCGGATTAACGGAAGTGACATAAATTTGAATATCACAAAAGCATTGGCAACTACATAGATTCTTAAGTAGTTAAAGAAAGAGGAGAATAAAGGATTCTGGTCGGATTAACGGAAGTGACATAAGTTTAAATATCACAAAAGCATTGGCAACTACATAGATACTTAAATAGTTAAAGAAAGAGGAGAATAAAGGATTCTGGTCGGATTAACGGAAGTGACAATTAATTTGAATATCACAAAAGATTTGGCAACTACACAGATGCTTAAGTAGTTAAAAAAAGAGGAGAATAAAGGATTCTGGTCGGATTAACGGAAGTGACATAAATTTGAATATCACAAAAGCATTGGCAACTACATAGATACTTAAATAGTTAAAGAAAGAGGAGAATAAAGGATTCTGGTCGGATTAACGGAAGTGAAATAAATTTGAATATCACAAAAGCATTGGCAACTACATAGATACTTAAATAGTTAAAAAAAGAGGAGAATAAAGGATTCTGGTCGGATTAACGGAAGTGACATAAATTTAAATATCACAAAAGCATTGGCAACTACATAGACGCTTAAGTAGTTAATAAAAGAGGAGAATAAAGGATTTTGGTCGGATTAACGGAAGTGACATAAATTTGAATATCACAAAAGCATTGGCAACTACATAGATACATAAATAGTTAAAGAAAGAGGGAATAATGGATTCTAGTCGGATTAACGGAAGTGACATAAATTTGAATATCACAAAAGCATTGGCATCTACATAGTAACTTAAATAGTTAAAGAAAGAGGAGAATAAAGGATTCTGGTCGGATTAACGGAAGTGACATAAATTTGAATATCACAAAAGCATTGGCAACTACATAGATACTTAAATAGTTAAAGAAAGAGGAGAATAAAGGATTCTGGTCGGATTAACGGAAGTGACATAAATTTGAATATTACAAAAGCATTGGCAACTACATAGATTCTTAAGTAGTTAAAGAAAGAGGAGAATAAAGGATTCTGGTCGGATTAACGGAAGTGACATAAGTTTGAATATCAAAAAAGCATTGGACACTACATAGATACTTAAATAGTTAAAGAAAGAGGAGAATAAACGATTCTGGTCGGATTAACGGAAGTGACAATTAATTTGAATATCACAAAAGAGTTGGCAACTACATAGATGCTTAAGTAGTTAAAGAAAGAGGAGAATAAAGGATTCTTGTCGGATTAACGGAAGTGACATAAATTTGAATATCACAAAGCATTGGAAACTACATAGATACTTAAATAGTTAAAGAAAGAGGAGAATAAAGGATTCTGGTTGGATTATTGGAAGTGACATAAATTTGAATATCACAAAAGCATTGGCAACTACATAGATACCTAAATAGTCAAAGAAAGAGGAGTATAAAGGATTCTGCTCGGATTAACGGAAGTGACATAAATTTGAATATCACAAAAGCATTGGCAACTACATAGATACTTAAATAGTTAAAGAAGGAGGAGAATAAAGGATTCTGGTCTGATTAACGGAAGTGACATAAATTTGAATATCACAAAAGCATTGGCAACTACATATATGTTTAAGTAGTTAAAGAAAGAGAAGAATAAAGGATTCTCGTCGGATTAACGGAGGTGACGTAAATTTGAATATCACAAAAGTATTTGGCAACTACATAGATGCTTAAGTAGTTAAGGAAAGAGGAGAATAAAGGATTCTGGTCGGATTAACGGAAGTGACATAAATTTGAATATCACAAAAGCATTCGCAACTACATAGATACTTAAATAGTTAAAGAAAGAGGAGAATAAAGGATTCTGGTCGGATTAACGGAAGTGAAATAAATTTGAATATCACAAAAGCATTGGCAACTACATAGATACTTAAATAGTTAAAGAAAGAGGAGAATAAACGATTCTGGTCGGATTAACGGAAGTGACATAAATTTGAATATCACAAAAGCATTGGCAACTACATAGATGCTTACGTAGTTAAAGAAAGAGGAGAATAAAGGATTCTGGTCGGATTAACGGAAGTGACATAAATTTGAATATCACAAAAGCATTGGCAACTACATAGATGCTTAAGTAGTTAAAGAAAGAGGAGAATAAAAGATTCTGGTCGGATTAACGGAAGTGACATAAATTTGAATATCACAAAGCATTGGCAACTACATAGATACTTAAATAGTTAAAGAGGAGAATAAAGGATTCTGGTCGGATTAACGGAAGTGACATAAATTTAAATATCACAAAAGCATTGGCAACTACATAGATACATAAATAGTTAAAGAAAGAGGGAATAAAGGATTCTGGTCGGATTAACGGAAGTGACATAAATTTGAATATCACAAAAGCATTGGCAACTACATAGATACTTAAATAGTTAAAGAAAGAGGAGAATAAAGGATTCTGGTCGGATTAACGGAAGTGACATAAATTTGAATATCACAAAAGCATTGGAAACTACATAGATACTTAAATAGTTAAAGAAAGAGGAGAATAAAGGATTCTGGTTGGATTAACGGAAGTGACATAAATTTGAATATCACAAAAGCATTGGCAACTACATAGATTCTTAAGTAGTTAAAGAAAGAGGAGAATAAAGGATTCTGGTCGGATTAACGGAAGTGACATAAGTTTGAATATCACAAAAGCATTGGCAACTACATAGATACTTAAATAGTTAAAGAAAGAGGAGAATAAAGGATTCTGGTCGGATTAACGGAAGTGACATAAATTTGAATATCACAAAAGCATTGGCAACTACATAGACACATAAATAGTTAAAGAAAGAGGAGAATAAAGGATTTTGGTCGGATTAACGGAAGTGACATAAATTTGAATATCACAAAAGCATTGGCAACTACATAGATACTTAAATAGTTAAAGAAAGAGGAGAATAAACGATTCTGGTCGGATTAACGGAAGTGACATAAATTTGATTATCACAAAAGCATTGGAAACTATATAGATACTTAAATAGTTAAAGAAAGAGGAGAATAAAGGATTCTGGTCGGATTAACGGAAGTGACATAAATTTGAATATTACAAAAGCATTGGCAACTACATATATGTTTAAGTAGTTAAAGAAAGAGGAGAATAAAGGATTCTGGTCGGATTAACGGAAGTGACAATTAATTTGAATATCACAAAAGAGTTGGCAACTACATAGATGCTTAAGTAGTTAAAGAAAGAGGAGAATAAAGGATTCTTGTCGGATTAACGGAAGTGACATAAATTTGAATATCACAAAGCATTGGAAACTACATAGATACTTAAATAGTTAAAGAAAGAGGAGAATAAAGGATTCTGGTCGGATTATTGGAAGTGACATAAATTTGAATATCACAAAAGCATTGGCAACTACATAGATACCTAAATAGTTAAAGAAAGAGGAGTATAAAGGAATCTGGTCGGATTAACGGAAGTGACAATTAATTTGAATATCACAAAAGAGTTGGCAACTACATAGATGCTTAAGTAGTTAAAGAAAGAGGAGAATAAAGGATTCTTGTCGGATTAACGGAAGTGACATAAATTTGAATATCACAAAGCATTGGAAACTACATAGATACTTAAATAGTTAAAGAAAGAGGAGAATAAAGGATTCTGGTCGGATTATTGGAAGAGACATAAATTTGAATATCACAAAAGCATTGGCAACTACATAGATACCTAAATAGTTAAAGAAAGAGGAGTATAAAGGATTCTGGTCGGATTAACGGAGGTGACATAAATTTGAATATCCCAAAAGCATTTGGCAACTACATAGATGCTTAAGTAGTTAAGGAAAGAGGAGAATAAAGGATTCTGGTCGGATTAACGGAAGTGACATAAATTTGAATATCACAAAAGCATTCGCAACTACATAGATACTTAAATAGTTAAAGAAAGAGGAGAATAAAGGATTCTGGTCGGATTAACGGAAGTGAAATAAATTTGAATATCACAAAAGCATTGGCAACTACATATATGTTTAAGTAGTTAAAGAAAGAGGAGAATAAAGGATTCTGGTCGGATTAACGGAGGTGACATAAATTTGAATATCCCAAAAGCATTTGGCAACTACATAGATGCTTAAGTAGTTAAGGAAAGAGGAGAATAAAGGATTCTGGTCGGATTAACGGAAGTGACATAAATTTGAATATCACAAAAGCATTTGCAACTATATAGATACTTAAATAGTTAAAGAAAGAGGAGAATAAAGGATTCTGGTCGGATTAACGGAAGTGAAATAAATTTGAATATCACAAAAGCATTGGCAACTACATAGATACTTAAATAGTTAAAGAAAGAGGAGAATAAACGATTCTGGTCGGATTAACGGAAGTGACATAAATTTGAATATCACAAAAGCATTGGCAACTACATAGATGCTTACGTACTTAAAGAAAGAGGAGAATAAAGGATTCTGGTCGGATTAACGGAAGTGACATAAATTTGAATATCACAAAAGCATTGGCAACTACATAGATGCTTAAGTAGTTAAAGAAAGAGGAGAATAAAAGATTCTGGTCGGATTAACGGAAGTGACATAAATTTGAATATCACAAAGCATTGGCAACTACATAGATACTTAAATAGTTAAAGAGGAGAATAAAGGATTCTGGTCGGATTAACGGAAGTGACATAAATTTGAATATCACAAAAGAGTTGGCAACTACATAGATACATAAATAGTTAAAGAAAGAGGGAATAAAGGATTCTGGTCGGATTAACGGAAGTGACATAAATTTGAATATCACAAAAGCATTGGCAACTACATAGATACTTAAATAGTTAAAGAAAGAGGAGAATAAAGGATTCTGGTCGGATTAACGGAAGTGACATAAATTTGAATATCACAAAAGCATTGGAAACTACATAGATACTTAAATAGTTAAAGAAAGAGGAGAATAAAGGATTCTGGTCGGATTAACGGAAGTAACATAAATTTGAATATCACAAAAGCATTGGCAACTACATAGATTCTTAAGTAGTTAAAGAAAGAGGAGAATAAAGGATTTTGGTTGGATTAACGGAAGTGACATAAGTTTGAATATCACAAAAGCATTGGCAACTACATAGATACTTAAATAGTTAAAGAAAGAGGAGAATAAAGGATTCTGGTCGGATTAACGGAAGTGACATAAATTTGAATATCACAAAAGCATTGGCAACTACATAGATACATAAATAGTTAAAGAAAGAGGAGAATAAAGGATTTTGGTCGGATTAACGGAAGTGACATAAATTTGAATATCACAAAAGCATTGGCAACTAAATAGATACTTAAATAGTTAAAGAAAGAGGAGAATAAAGGATTCTGGTCGGATTAACGGAAGTGACATAAGTTTGAATAACACAAAAGCATTGGCAACTACATAGATACTTAAATAGTTAAAGAAAGAGGAGAATAAAGGATTCTGGTCGGATTAACGGAAGTGACATAAATTTGAATATCACAAAAGCATTGGCAACTACATAGATACTTAAATAGTTAAAGAAAGAGGAGAATAAAGGATTCTGGTCGGATTAACGGAAGTGACATAAATTTGAATATCACAAAAGCATTGGCAACTACATAGATGCTTAAGTAGTTAAAGAAAGAGGAGAATAAAAGATTCTGGTCGGATTAACGGAAGTGACATAAATTTGAATATCACAAAGCATTGGCAACTACATTGATACTTAAATAGTTAAAGAAAGAGGAGAATAAAGGATTCTGCTCGGATTAACGGAAGTGAAATAAATTTAAATATCACAAAAGCATTGGCAACTACATAGATACATAAATAGTTAAAGAAAGAGGGAATAAAGGATTCTGGTCGGATTAACGGAAGTGACATAAATTTGAATATCACAAAAGCATTGGAAACTACATAGATACTTAAATAGTTAAAGAAAGAGGAGAATAAAGGATTCTGGTCGGATTAACGGAAGTGACATAAATTTGAATATCACAAAAGCATTGGCAACTACATAAATACTTAAATAGTTAAAGAAAGAGGAGAATAAAGGATTCTGGTCGGACTAACGGAAGTGACATAAGTTTGAATATCACAAAAGCATTGGCAACTACATAGATACTTAAATAGTTAAAGAAGGAGAAGAATAAAGGATTCTGGTCGGATTAACGGAAGTGACATAAATTTGAATATCACAAAAGCATTGGCAACTACATATATGCTTAAGTATTTAAAGAAAGAGGAGAATAAAGGATTCTGGTTTGATTAACGGAAGTGACATAAATTTGAATATCCCAAAAGCCTTTGGCAACTACATAGATGCTTAAGTAGTTAAGGAAAGAGGAAAATAAAGGATTCTGGTCGGATTAACGGAAGTGACATAAATTTGAATATCACAAAAGAATTCGCAACTACATAGATACTTAAATAGTTAAAGAAAGAGGAGAATAAAGGATTCTGGTCGGATTAACGGAAGTGAAATAAATTTGAATATCACAAAAGCATTGGCAACTACATAGATACTTAAATAGTTAAAGAAAGAGGAGAATAAACGATTCTTGTCGGATTAACGGAAGTGACATAAATTTGAATATCACAAAAGCATTGGCAACTACATAGATGCTTACGTAGTTAAAGAAAGAGGAGAATAAATGATTCTGGTCGGATTAACGGAAGTGACATAAATTTGAATATCACAAAAGCATTGGCAACTACATAGATGCTTAAGTAGTTAAAGAAAGAGGAGAATAAAAGATTCTGGTCGGATTAACGGAAGTGACATAAATTTGAATATCACAAAGCATTGGCAACTACATAGATACTTAAATAGTTAAAGAAAGAGGAGAATAAAGGATTCTGGTCGGATTAACGGAAGTGAAATAAATTTAAATATCACAAAAGCATTGGCAACTACATAGATACATAAATAGTTAAAGAAAGAGGGAATAAAGGATTCTGGTCGGATTAACGGAAGTGATATAAATTTGAATATCACAAAAGCATTGGCAACTACATAGATACTTAAATAGTTAAAGAAAGAGGAGAATAAAGGATTCTGGTCGGATTAACGGAAGTGACATAAATTTGAATATCACAAAAGCATTGGCAACTACATAGATTCTTAAGTAGTTAAAAAAAAAAGAGAATAAAGGATTCTGGTCGGATTAACGGAAGTGACATAAATTGGAATATCACAAAAGCATTGGCAACTACATAGATACTTAAATAGTTAAAGAAAGAGGAGAATAAAGGATTCATGTCGGATTAACGGAAGTGACATAAATTTGAATATCACAAAAGCATTGGCAACTAAATAGATGCTTAAATAGTTAAAGAAAGAGGAGAATAAAGGATTCTGGTCGGATTAACGGAAGTGACAATTAAATGCAATATCACAAAAGAGTTGGCAACTACGTAGATGCTTAAGTCGTTAAAGAAAGAGGAGAATAAATGATTCTGGTCGGATTAACGGAAGTGACATAAATTTGAATATCACAAAAGCATTGGCATCTACATAGTAACTTAAATAGTTAAAGAAAGAGGAGAATAAAGGATTCTGGTCGGATTAACGGAAGTGACATAAATTTGAATATCACAAAAGCATTGGCAACTACATAGATACTTAAATAGTTAAAGAAAGAGGAGAATAAAGGATTCTGGTCGGATTAACGGAAGTGACATAAATTTGAATATTACAAAAGCATTGGCAACTACATAGATTCTTAAGTAGTTAAAGAAAGAGGAGAATAAAGGATTCTGGTCGGATTAACGGAAGTGACATAAGTTTGAATATCAAAAAAGCATTGGCAACTACATAGATACTTAAATAGTTAAAGAAAGAGGAGAATAAACGATTCTGGTCGGATTAACGGAAGTGACAATTAATTTGAATATCACAAAAGAGTTGACAACTACATAGATGCTTAAGTAGTTAAAGAAAGAGGAGAATAAAGGATTCTTGTCGGATTAACGGAAGTGACATAAATTTGAATATCACAAAGCATTGGAAACTACATAGATACTTAAATAGTTAAAGAAAGAGGAGAATAAAGGATTCTGGTTGGATTATTGGAAGTGACATAAATTTGAATATCACAAAAGCATTGGCAACTACATAGATACCTAAATAGTCAAAGAAAGAGGAGTATAAAGGATTCTGCTCGGATTAACGGAAGTGACATAAATTTGAATATCACAAAAGCATTGGCAACTACATAGATACTTAAATAGTTAAAGAAGGAGGAGAATAAAGGATTCTGGTCTGATTAACGGAAGTGACATAAATTTGAATATCACAAAAGCATTGGCAACTACATATATGTTTAAGTAGTTAAAGAAAGAGAAGAATAAAGGATTCTGGTCGGATTAACGGAGGTGACGTAAATTTGAATATCACAAAAGTATTTGGCAACTACATAGATGCTTAAGTAGTTAAGGAAAGAGGAGAATAAAGGATTCTGGTCGGATTAACGGAAGTGACATAAATTTGAATATCACAAAAGCATTCGCAACTACATAGATACTTAAATAGTTAAAGAAAGAGGAGAATAAAGGATTCTGGTCGGATTAACGGAAGTGAAATAAATTTGAATATCACAAAAGCATTGGCAACTACATAGATACTTAAATAGTTAAAGAAAGAGGAGAATAAACGATTCTGGTCGGATTAACGGAAGTGACATAAATTTGAATATCACAAAAGCATTGGCAACTACATAGATGCTTACGTAGTTAAAGAAAGAGGAGAATAAAGGATTCTGGTCGGATTAACGGAAGTGACATAAATTTGAATATCACAAAAGCATTGGCAACTACATAGATGCTTAAGTAGTTAAAGAAAGAGGAGAATAAAAGATTCTGGTCGGATTAACGGAAGTGACATAAATTTGAATATCACAAAGCATTGGCAACTACATAGATACTTAAATAGTTAAAGAGGAGAATAAAGGATTCTGGTCGGATTAACGGAAGTGACATAAATTTGAATATCACAAAAGCATTGGAAACTACATAGATACTTAAATAGTTAAAGAAAGAGGAGAATAAAGGATTCTGGTTGGATTAACGGAAGTGACATAAATTTGAATATCACAAAAGCATTGGCAACTACATAGATTCTTAAGTAGTTAAAGAAAGAGGAGAATAAAGGATTCTGGTCGGATTAACGGAAGTGACATAAGTTTGAATATCACAAAAGCATTGGCAACTACATAGATACTTAAATAGTTAAAGAAAGAGGAGAATAAAGGATTCCGGTCGGATTAACGGAAGTGACATAAATTTGAATATCACAAAAGCATTGGCAACTACATAGACACATAAATAGTTAAAGAAAGAGGAGAATAAAGGATTTTGGTCGGATTAACGGAAGTGACATAAATTTGAATATCACAAAAGCATTGGCAACTACATAGATACTTAAATAGTTAAAGAAAGAGGAGAATAAACGATTCTGGTCGGATTAAAGGAAGTGACATAAATTTGATTATCACAAAAGCATTGGAAACTATATAGATACTTAAATAGTTAAAGAAAGAGGAGAATAAAGGATTCTGGTCGGATTAACGGAAGTGACATAAATTTGAATATTACAAAAGCATTGGCAACTACATATATGTTTAAGTAGTTAAAGAAAGAGGAGAATAAAGGATTCTGGTCGGATTAACGGAAGTGACAATTAATTTGAATATCACAAAAGAGTTGGCAACTACATAGATGCTTAAGTAGTTAAAGAAAGAGGAGAATAAAGGATTCTTGTCGGATTAACGGAAGTGACATAAATTTGAATATCACAAAGCATTGGAAACTACATAGATACTTAAATAGTTAAAGAAAGAGGAGAATAAAGGATTCTGGTCGGATTATTGGAAGTGACATAAATTTGAATATCACAAAAGCATTGGCAACTACATAGATACCTAAATAGTTAATGAAAGAGGAGTATAAAGGAATCTGGTCGGATTAACGGAAGTGACAATTAATTTGAATATCACAAAAGAGTTGGCAACTACATAGATGCTTAAGTAGTTAAAGAAAGAGGAGAATAAAGGATTCTTGTCGGATTAACGGAAGTGACATAAATTTGAATATCACAAAGCATTGGAAACTACATAGATACTTAAATAGTTAAAGAAAGAGGAGAATAAAGGATTCTGGTCGGATTATTGGAAGAGACATAAATTTGAATATCACAAAAGCATTGGCAACTACATAGATACCTAAATAGTTAAAGAAAGAGGAGTATAAAGGATTCTGGTCGGATTAACGGAGGTGACATAAATTTGAATATCCCAAAAGCATTTGGCAACTACATAGATGCTTAAGTAGTTAAGGAAAGAGGAGAATAAAGGATTCTGGTCGGATTAACGGAAGTGACATAAATTTGAATATCACAAAAGCATTCGCAACTACATAGATACTTAAATAGTTAAAGAAAGAGGAGAATAAAGGATTCTGGTCGGATTAACGGAAGTGAAATAAATTTGAATATCACAAAAGCATTGGCAACTACATATATGTTTAAGTAGTTAAAGAAAGAGGAGAATAAAGGATTCTGGTCGGATTAACGGAGGTGACATAAATTTGAATATCCCAAAAGCATTTGGCAACTACATAGATGCTTAAGTAGTTAAGGAAAGAGGAGAATAAAGGATTCTGGTCGGATTAACGGAAGTGACATAAATTTGAATATCACAAAAGCATTTGCAACTATATAGATACTTAAATAGTTAAAGAAAGAGGAGAATAAAGGATTCTGGTCGGATTAACGGAAGTGAAATAAATTTGAATATCACAAAAGCATTGGCAACTACATAGATACTTAAATAGTTAAAGAAAGAGGAGAATAAACGATTCTGGTCGGATTAACGGAAGTGACATAAATTTGAATATCACAAAAGCATTGGCAACTACATAGATGCTTACGTACTTAAAGAAAGAGGAGAATAAAGGATTCTGGTCGGATTAACGGAAGTGACATAAATTTGAATATCACAAAAGCATTGGCAACTACATAGATGCTTAAGTAGTTAAAGAAAGAGGAGAATAAAAGATTCTGGTCGGATTAACGGAAGTGACATAAATTTGAATATCACAAAGCATTGGCAACTACATAGATACTTAAATAGTTAAAGAGGAGAATAAAGGATTCTGGTCGGATTAACGGAAGTGACATAAATTTGAATATCACAAAAGAGTTGGCAACTACATAGATACATAAATAGTTAAAGAAAGAGGGAATAAAGGATTCTGGTCGGATTAACGGAAGTGACATAAATTTGAATATCACAAAAGCATTGGCAACTACATAGATACTTAAATAGTTAAAGAAAGAGGAGAATAAAGGATTCTGGTCGGATTAACGGAAGTGACATAAATTTGAATATCACAAAAGCATTGGAAACTACATAGATACTTAAATAGTTAAAGAAAGAGGAGAATAAAGGATTCTGGTCGGATTAACGGAAGTAACATAAATTTGAATATCACAAAAGCATTGGCAACTACATAGATTCTTAAGTAGTTAAAGAAAGAGGAGAATAAAGGATTTTGGTTGGATTAACGGAAGTGACATAAGTTTGAATATCACAAAAGCATTGGCAACTACATAGATACTTAAATAGTTAAAGAAAGAGGAGAATAAAGGATTCTGGTCGGATTAACGGAAGTGACATAAATTTGAATATCACAAAAGCATTGGCATCTACATAGATACATAAATAGTTAAAGAAAGAGGAGAATAAAGGATTTTGGTCGGATTAACGGAAGTGACATAAATTTGAATATCACAAAAGCATTGGCAACTAAATAGATACTTAAATAGTTAAAGAAAGAGGAGAATAAAGGATTCTGGTCGGATTAACGGAAGTGACATAAGTTTGAATAACACAAAAGCATTGGCAACTACATAGATACTTAAATAGTTAAAGAAAGAGGAGAATAAAGGATTCTGGTCGGATTAACGGAAGTGACATAAATTTGAATATCAGAAAAGCATTGGCAACTACATAGATACTTAAATAGTTAAAGAAAGAGGAGAATAAAGGATTCTGGTCGGATTAACGGAAGTGACATAAATTTGAATATCACAAAAGCATTGGCAACTACATAGATGCTTAAGTAGTTAAAGAAAGAGGAGAATAAAAGATTCTGGTCGGATTAACGGAAGTGACATAAATTTGAATATCACAAAGCATTGGCAACTACATAGATACTTAAATAGTTAAAGAAAGAGGAGAATAAAGGATTCTGCTCGGATTAACGGAAGTGAAATAAATTTAAATATCACAAAAGCATTGGCAACTACATAGATACATAAATAGTTAAAGAAAGAGGGAATAAAGGATTCTGGTCGGATTAACGGAAGTGACATAAATTTGAATATCACAAAAGCATTGGAAACTACATAGATACTTAAATAGTTAAAGAAAGATGAGAATAAAGGATTCTGGTCGGATTAACGGAAGTGACATAAATTTGAATATCACAAAAGCATTGGCAACTACATAAATACTTAAATAGTTAAAGAAAGAGGAGAATAAAGGATTCTGGTCGGACTAAGGGAAGTGACATAAGTTTGAATATCACAAAAGCATTGGCAACTACATAGATACTTAAATAGTTAAAGAAGGAGAAGAATAAAGGATTCTGGTCGGATTAACGGAAGTGACATAAATTTGAATATCACAAAAGCATTGGCAACTACATATATGCTTAAGTATTTAAAGAAAGAGGAGAATAAAGGATTCTGGTTTGATTAACGGAAGTGACATAAATTTGAATATCCCAAAAGCCTTTGGCAACTACATAGATGCTTAAGTAGTTAAGGAAAGAGGAAAATAAAGGATTCTGGTCGGATTAACGGAAGTGACATAAATTTGAATATCACAAAAGAATTCGCAACTACATAGATACTTAAATAGTTAAAGAAAGAGGAGAATAAAGGATTCTGGTCGGATTAACGGAAGTGAAATAAATTTAAATATCACAAAAGCATTGGCAACTACATAGATACATAAATAGTTAAAGAAAGAGGGAATAAAGGATTCTGGTCGGATTAACGGAAGTGATATAAATTTGAATATCACAAAAGCATTGGCAACTACATAGATACTTAAATAGTTAAAGAAAGAGGAGAATAAAGGATTCTGGTCGGATTAACGGAAGTGACATAAATTTGAATATCACAAAAGCATTGGCAACTACATAGATTCTTAAGTAGTTAAAAAAAAAAGAGAATAAAGGATTCTGGTCGGATTAACGGAAGTGACATAAATTGGAATATCACAAAAGCATTGGCAACTACATAGATACTTAAATAGTTAAAGAAAGAGGAGAATAAAGGATTCATGTCGGATTAACGGAAGTGACATAAATTTGAATATCACAAAAGCATTGGCAACTAAATAGATGCTTAAATAGTTAAAGAAAGAGGAGAATAAAGGATTCTGGTCGGATTAACGGAAGTGACAATTAAATGCAATATCACAAAAGAGTTGGCAACTACGTAGATGCTTAAGTCGTTAAAGAAAGAGGAGAATAAATGATTCTGGTCGGATTAACGGAAGTGACATAAATTTGAATATCACAAAAGCATTGGCAACTACATAGATACTTACATAGTTAAAGAAAGAGGAGAAGAAAGGATTCTGGTCGGATTAACGGAAGTGACATAAATTTGAATATCACAAAAGCATTCGCAACTACATAGATACTTAAGTAGTTAAAGAAAGAGGAGAATAAAGGATTTTGGTCGGATTACCGGAAGTGACATAAATTTGAATATCACAAAAGCATTGGCAACTACATCGATACTTAAACAGTTAAAGAAAGAGGAAAATAAAGGATTCTGGTCGGATTAACGGAAGTGACATAAATTTGAATATCACAAAAGCATTGGCAACTACATAGATGCATAAGTAGTTAAAGAAAGAGGAGAATAAAGGATTCTGGTCGGATTAACGGAAGTGACATAAATTTGAATATCACAAAAGCATTGGCAACTACATAGATACTAAATAGTTAAAGAAAGAGGAGAATAAAGGATTCTGGTCAAATTAACGGAAGTGACATAAATTTGAATATTACAAAAGCATTGGCAACTACATAGATACTTAAATGGTTAAAGAAAGAGGAGACTAAAGGATTCTGGTCGGATTAACGGAGGTGACAATTAATTTGAATATCACAAAAGCATTGGAAACTACATAGATACTTAAATAGTTAAAGAAAGAGGAGAATAAACGATTCTGGTCGGATTAACGGAAGTGACATAAATTTGAATATCGCAAAAGCATTGGCAACTACATAGATTCTTAAGTAGTTAAAGAAAGAGGAGAATAAAGGATTCTGGTCGGATTAACGGAAGTGACATAAGTTTGAATATCATAAAAGCATTGGCAACTACATAGATACTTAAATAGTTAAAGAAAGAGGAGAATAAAAGATTCTGGTCGGATTAACGGAATTGACATAAATTTGAATATCGCAAAAGCATTGGCAACTACATAGATTCTTAAGTAGTTAAAGAAAGAGGAAAATAAAGGATTCTGGTCGGATTAACGGAAGTGACATAAATTTGAATATCACAAAAGCATTGGCAACTACATAGATACATAAATAGTTAAAGAAAGAGGAGAATAAAGGATTCTGGTCGGATTAACGGAAGTGACATAAATTTGAATATCACAAAAGCATTGGCAACTACATAGATACTTACATAGTTAAAGAAAGAGGAGAAGAAAGGATTCTGGTCGGATTAACGGAAGTGACATAAATTTTAATATCAAAAAAGCATTGGCAACTTCATAGATGCTTAAGTAGTTAAAGAAAGAGGAAAATAAAGGATCCTGGTCGGATTAACGGAAGTGACATAAATTTGAATATCACAAAAGCATTCGCAACTACATAGATACTTAAGTAGTTAAAGAAAGAGGAGAATAAAGGATTTTGGTCGGATTACCGGAAGTGACATAAATTTGAATATCACAAAAGCATTGGCAACTACATCGATACTTAAACAGTTAAATAAAGAGGAAAATAAAGGATTCTGGTCGGATTAACGGAAGTGACATAAATTTGAATATCACAAAAGCATTGGCAACTACATAGATGCATAAGTAGTTAAAGAAAGAGGAGAATAAAGGATTCTGGTCGGATTAACGGAAGTGACATAAATTTGAATATCACAAAAGCATTGGCAACTACATAGATACTTAAGTAGTTAAGGAAAGAGGAGAATAAAGGATTCTGGTCAAATTAACGGAAGTGACATAAATTTGAATATCACAAAAGCATTCGCAACTACATAGATACTTAAATAGTTAAAGAAAGAGGAGAATAAAGGATTCTGGTCGGATTAACGGAAGTGAAATAAATTTAAATATCACAAAAGCATTGGCAACTACATAGATACATAAATAGTTAAAGAAAGAGGGAATAAAGGATTCTGGTCGGATTAACGGAAGTGACATAAATTAATATCACAAAAGCATTGGCAACTACATAAATACTTAAATAGTTAAAGAAAGAGGAGAATAAAGGATTCTGGTCGGACTAATGGAAGTGACATAAGTTTGAATATCACAAAAGCATTGGCAACTACATAGATACTTAAATAGTTAAAGAAGGAGAAGAATAAAGGATTCTGGTCGGATTAACGGAAGTGACATAAATTTGAATATCACAAAAGCATTGGCAACTACATATATGCTTAAGTAGTTAAAGAAAGAGGAGAATAAAGGATTCTGGTTTGATTAACGGAAGTGACATAAATTTGAATATCCCAAAAGCATTTGGCAACTACATAGATGCTTAAGTAGTTAAGGAAAGAGGAGAATAAAATATTCTGGTCGGATTAACGGAAGTGACAAAAATTTGAATATCACAAAAGCATTCGCAACTACATAGATACTAAAATAGTTAAAGAAAGAGGAGAATAAAGGATTCTGGTCGGATTAACGGAAGTGAAATAAATCTGAATATCACAAAAGCATTGGCAACTACATAGATACTTAAATAGTTAAAGAAAGAGGAGAATAAACGATTCAGGTCGGATTAACGGAAGTGACATAAATTTGAATATCACAAAAGCATTGGCAACTACATAGATGCTTACGTAGTTAAAGAAAGAGGAGAATAAAGGATTCTGGTCGGATTAACGGAAGTGACATAAATTTGAATATCACAAAAGCATTGGCAACTACATAGAGGCTTAAGTAGTTAAAGAAAGAGGAGAATAAAGGATTCTGGTCGGATTAACGGAAGTGACATAAATTTGAATATCACAAAGCATTGGAAATTACATAGATACTTAAATAGTTAAAGAAAGAGGAGAATAAAGGATTCTGGTCGGATTAACGGAAGTGAAATAAATTTAAATATCACAAAAGCATTGGCAACTACATAGATACATAAATAGTTAAAGAAAGAGGGAATAAAGGATTCTGGTCGGATTAACGGAAGTGACATAAATTTGAATATCACAAAAGCATTGGAAACTACATAGATACTTAAATAGTTAAAGAAAGAGGAGAATAAACGATTCTGGTCGGATTAACGGAAGTGACATAAATTTGAACATCACAAAAGCATTGGCAACTACATAAATACTTAAATAGTTAAAGAAAGAGGAGAATAAAGGATTCTGGTCGTACTAACGGAAGAGACATAAGTTTGAATATCACAAAAGCATTGGAAACTACATAGATACTTAAATAGTTAAAGAAGGAGAAGAATAAAGGATTCTGGTCGGATTAACGGAAGTGACATAAATTTGAATATCACAAAAGCATTGTTAACTACATATATGCTTAAGTAGTTAAAGAAAGAGGAGAATAAAGGATTCTGGTTTGATTAACGGAAGTGACATAAATTTGAATATGCCAAAAGCATTTGGCAACTACATAGATGCTTAAGTAGTTAAGGAAAGAGGAGAATAAAGGATTCTGGTCGGATTAACGGAAGTGAAATAAATTTGAATATCACAAAAGCATTGGCAACTACATAGATACTTAAATAGTTAAAGAAAGAGGAGAATAAAGGATTCTGATCGGATTAACGGAAGTGACATAAATTTGAATATCACAAAAGCATTGGCAACTACATAGATACATAAATAGTTAAAGAAAGAGGAGAATAAAGGATTCTGATCGGATTAACGGAAGTGACATAAATTTGAATATCACAAAAGCATTGGCAACTAAATAGATACTTAAATAGTTAAAGAAAGAGGAGAATAAAGGATTCTGGTCGGATTAACGGAAGTGACAATTAAATGCAATATCACAAAAGAGTTGGCAACTACATAGATGCTTAAGTAGTTAAAGAAAGAGGAGAATAAAGGATTCTGGTCGGATTAACGGAAGTGACATAAATTTGAATATCACAAAAGCATTGGCAACTACATACATACTTACATAGTTAAAGAAAGAGGAGAAGAAAGGATTCTGGTCGGATTAACGGAAGTGACATAAATTTGAATATCACAAAACATTGGCAACTTCATAGATGCTTAAGTAGTTAAAGAAAGAGGAGAATAAAGGATTCTGGTCCGATTAACGGAAGTGACATAAATTTGAATATCACAAAAGCATAGGCAACTACATAGATACTTAAATAGTTAAAGAAGGAGGAGAATAAAGGATTCTGGTCGGATGAACGGAAGTGACATAAATTTGAATATCACAAAAGCATTGGCAACTACATATATGTTTAAGTAGTTAAAGATAGAGAAGAATAAAGGATTCTGGTCGGATTAACTTAGGTGACATAAATTTGAATATCCCATAAGCATTTGGCAACTACATAGATTCTTAAGTAGTTAAGGAAAGAGGAGAAT
Organism: Sepioteuthis lessoniana; assembly: GCA_963585895.1. Classification (NCBI taxonomy): domain Eukaryota; kingdom Metazoa; phylum Mollusca; class Cephalopoda; order Myopsida; family Loliginidae; genus Sepioteuthis; species Sepioteuthis lessoniana. The sequence goes on along the minus strand of OY757924.1, from coordinate 71,803,844 downwards.
AAAGGATTCTGGTCGGATTAACGGAAGTGACATAAATTTGAATATCACAAAAGCATTCGCAACTACATAGATACTTAAATAGTTAAAGAAAGAGGAGAATAAAGGATTCTCGTCGGATTAACGGAAGTGACATAAGTTTGAATATCACAAAAGCATTGGCAACTACATAGATACTTAAATAGTTAAATAAAGAGGAGAATAAAGGATTCTGGTCGGATTAACGGAAGTGACATAAATTTGAATATCACAAAAGCATTGGCAACTACATAGATACTTAAATAGTTAAAGAAAGAGGCGAATAAAGGATTCTGGTCGGATTAACGGAAGTGACATAAATTTGAATATCACAAAAGCATTGGCAACTACATAGATTCTTAAGTAGTTAAAGAAAGAGGAGAATAAAGGATTCTGGTCGGATTAACGGAAGTGACATAAAATTGAATATCACAAAAGCATTGGCAACTACATCGATACTTAAATATTTAAAGAAAGAGGAGAATAAAGGATTCTGGTCGGATTAACGGAAGTGACATAAATTTGAATATCACAAAAGCATTGGCAACTACATAGATGCTTAAGTAGTTAAAGAAAGAGGAGAATAAAAGATTTTGGTCGGTTGAACGGAAGTTAAATAAATTTGAATATCACAAAAGCATTGGCAACTACATAGATACTTAAATAGTTAAATAAAGAGGAGAATAAAGGATTCTGGTCGGATTAACGGAAGTGGCATAAATTTGAATATCACAAAAGCATTGGCAACTACATAGATGCTTAAGTAGTTAAAGAAAGAGGAGACTAAAGGATTCTGGTCGGATTAACGGAAGTGACATAAATTTGAATATCACAAAAGCATTGGCAACTACATAGATACTTAAATAGTTAAAGAAAGAGGAGAATAAAGGGTTCTCGTTGGATTAACGGAAGTGACATAAATTTGAATATCACAAAAGCATTGGCAACTACATAGATACTTAAATAGTTAAAGAAAGAGGAGAATAAAGGATTCTGGTCGGATTAACGGAAGTGACATAAATTTGAATATCACAAAAGCATTAGAAACTACATCGATACTTAAATAGTTAAAGAAAGAGGAGAATAAAGGATTCTGGTCGGATTAACGGAAGTGACAAATATTTTGAATATCACAAAAGAGTTGGCAACTACATAGATGCTTAAGTATTTAAAGAAAGAGGAGAATAAAGGATTCTGGTCGGATTAACGGAAGTGACATAAATTTGAATATCACAAAAGCATTGGCAACTTCATAGATGCTTAAGTAGTTAAAGAAAGAGGAGAATAAAGGATTCTGGTCGGATCAACGAAAGTGACATAAATTTGAATATCACAAAAGAGTTGGCAACTACATAGATGCTTAAGTAGTTAAAGAAAGAGGAGAATAAGGGATTTTGGTCGGATTAACGGAAGTGACATAAATTTGAATATCACAAAAGCATTGGCAACTACATCGATACTTAAATAGTTAAAGAAAGAGGAGAATAAAGGATTCTGGTCGGATTAACGGAAGTGACATAAATTTGAATATCACAAAAGCATTGGCAACTACATAGATGCTTAAATAGTTAAAGAAAGAGGAGAATAAAAGATTCTGGTCGGATTAACGGAAGTGACATAAATTTGAATATCACAAAAGCATTGGCAACTACATAGATACTTAAATAGTTAAATAAAGAGGAGAATAAAGGATTCTGGTCGGATTAACGGAAGTGACATAAATTTGAATATCACAAAAGCATTGGCAACTACATAGATACTTAAGTAGTTAAAGAAAGAGGAGAATAAAGGATTCTGGTCGGATTAACGGAAGTGACATAAATTTGAATATCACAAAAGCATTGGAAACTACATAGATACTTAAATGGTTAAATAAAGAGGAATATAAAGGATTCTGGTCGGATTAACGGAAGTGACATAAATTTGAATTTCACAAAAGCTTTGGAAACTACATAGATACTTAAATAGTTAAATAAAGAGGAGAATAAAGGATTCTGATCGGATTAACGGAAGTGACATAAATTTGAATATCACAAAAGCATTGGCAACTACATAGATGCTTAAGTAGTTAAAGAAAGAGGAGAATAAAAGAATCTGGTCGGATTAACGGAAGTGACATAAATTTGAATATCACAAAAGCATTGGCAACTACATAGATACTTAAATAGTTAAATAAAGAGGAGAATAAAGGATTCTGGTCGGATTAACGGAAGTGACATAAATTTGAATATCACAAAAGCATTGGCAACTACATAGATGCTTAAGTAGTTAAAGGAAGAGGAGAATAAAGGATTCTGGTCGGATTAACGGAAGTGACATAAATTTGAATATCACAAAAGCATTAGCAACTACATAGATACTTAAATAGTTAAAGAAAGAGGAGAATAAAGGATTCTGGTCGGATTAACGGAAGTGACATAAATTTGAATATCGCAAAAGCATTGGCAACTACATAGATACTTAAGTAGTTAAAGAAAGAGGAGAATAAAGGATTCTGGTCGGATTAACGGAAGTGACATAAATTTGAATATCACAAAAGCATTGGCAACTACATAGATTCTTAACTAGTTAAAGAAAGAGGAGAATAAAGGATTCTGGTCGGATTAACGGAAGTGACAATTCATTTGAATATCACAAAAGAGTTGGCAACTACATAGATGCTTAAATAGTTAAAGAAAGAGGAGAATAAAGGTTTCTGGTCGGATTAACGGAAATGACGTAAATTTGAATATCACAAAAGCATTGGAAACTACATAGATACTTAAATGGTTAAATAAAGAGGAATATAAAGGATTCTGGTCGGATTAACGGAAGTGACATAAATTTGAATTTCACAAAAGCTTTGGAAACTACATAGATACTTAAATAGTTAAATAAAGAGGAGAATAAAGGATTCTGATCGGATTAACGGAAGTGACATAAATTTGAATATCACAAAAGCATTGGCAACTACATAGATGCTTAAGTAGTTAAAGAAAGAGGAGAATAAAAGAATCTGGTCGGATTAACGGAAGTGACATAAATTTGAATATCACAAAAGCATTGGCAACTACATAGATACTTAAATAGTTAAATAAAGAGGAGAATAAAGGATTCTGGTCGGATTAACGGAAGTGACATAAATTTGAATATCACAAAAGCATTGGCAACTACATAGATGCTTAAGTAGTTAAAGGAAGAGGAGAATAAAGGATTCTGGTCGGATTAACGGAAGTGACATAAATTTGAATATCACAAAAGCATTAGCAACTACATAGATACTTAAATAGTTAAAGAAAGAGGAGAATAAAGGATTCTGGTCGGATTAACGGAAGTGACATAAATTTGAATATCGCAAAAGCATTGGCAACTACATAGATACTTAAGTAGTTAAAGAAAGAGGAGAATAAAGGATTCTGGTCGGATTAACGGAAGTGACATAAATTTGAATATCACAAAAGCATTGGCAACTACATAGATTCTTAACTAGTTAAAGAAAGAGGAGAATAAAGGATTCTGGTCGGATTAACGGAAGTGACAATTCATTTGAATATCACAAAAGAGTTGGCAACTACATAGATGCTTAAATAGTTAAAGAAAGAGGAGAATAAAGGTTTCTGGTCGGATTAACGGAAATGACGTAAATTTGAATATCACAAAAGCATTGGCAACTACATAGATACTTAAATAGTTAAAGAAAGAGGAGAATAAAGGATTCTGGTCGGATTAACGGAAGTGACATAAATTTGAATATCACAAAAGCATTGGCAACTACATAGATGCTTAAGTAGTTAAAGAAAGAGGAGAATAAAGGATTCTGGTCTGATTAACGGAAGTGACATAAATTTGAATATCACAAAAGCATTAGCAACTACATAGATACTTAAATAGTTAAAGAAAGAGGAGAATAAAGGATTCTGGTCGGATTAACGGAAGTGACATAAATTTGAATATCACAAAAGCATTGGCAACTACATAGATACTTAAATAGTTAAAGAAAGAGGAGAATAAAGGATTTTGGTCGGATTAACGGAAGTGACATAAATTTGAATATCACAAAAGCATTGGAAACTACATAGATACTTAAATAGTTAAAGAAAGAGGAGAATAAAGGATTCTGGTCGGATTAACGGAAGTGACATAAATTTGAATATCACAAAAGCATTGGCAACCACATAGATTCTTAAGTAGTTAAAGAAAGAGGAGAATAAAGGATTCTGGTCGGATTAACGGAAGTGACATAAGTTTGAATATCATAAAAGCATTGGCAACAACATAGATACTTAAATAGTTAAAGAAAGGGGAGAATAAAGGATTCTGGTCGGATTAACGGAAGTGACATAAATTTGAATATCACAAAAGCATTGGCAACTACATAGATACATACATAGTTAAAGAAAGAGGAGAATAAAGGATTCTGGTCGGATTAACGGAAGTGACATAAATTTGAATATCACAAAAGCATTGGCAACTAAATAGATGCATAAATAGTTAAAGAAAGAGGAGAATAATGGATTCTGGTCGGATTAACGAAAGTGACATAAATTTGAATATCACAAAAGAGTTGGCAACTACATAGATGCTTAAGTAGTTAAAGAAAGAGGAGAATAAGGGATTTTGGTCGGATTAACGGAAGTGACATAAATTTGAATATCACAAAAGCATTGGCAACTACATCGATACTTAAATAGTTAAAGAAAGAGGAGAATAAAGGATTCTGGTCGGATTAACGGAAGTGACATAAATTTGAATATCACAAAAGCATTGGCAACTACATAGATGCTTAAATAGTTAAAGAAAGAGGAGAATAAAAGATTCTGGTCGGATTAACGGAAGTGACATAAATTTGAATATCACAAAAGCATTGGCAACTACATAGATACTTAAATAGTTAAATAAAGAGGAGAATAAAGGATTCTGGTCGGATTAACGGAAGTGACATAAATTTGAATATCACAAAAGCATTGGCAACTACATAGATGCTTAAGTAGTTAAAGAAAGAGGAGAATAAAGGATTCTGGTCGGATTAACGGAAGTGACATAAATTTGAATATCACAAAAGCATTGGCAACTACATAGATGCTTAAGTAGTTAAAGAAAGAGGAGAATAAAAGATTCTGGTCGTATTAACGGAAGTGACATAAATTTGAATATCACAAAGCATTGGAAACTACATAGATACTTAAATAGTTAAAGAAAGAGGAGAATAAAGGATTCTGGTCGGATTAACGGAAGTGAAATAAATTTAAATATCACAAAAGCATTGGCAACTACATAGATACATAAATAGATAAAGAAAGAGGGAATAAAGGATTCTGGTCGGATTAACGGAAGTGACATAAATTTGAATATCACAAAAGCATTGGAAACTACATAGATACTTAAATAGTTAAAGAAAGAGGAGAATAAACGATTCTGGTCGGATTAACGGAAGTGACATAAATTTGAACATCACAAAAGCATTGGCAACTACATAAATACTTAAATAGTTAAAGAAAGAGGAGAATGAAGGATTCTGGTCGTACTAACGGAAGAGACATAAGTTTGAATATCACAAAAGCATTGGAAACTACATAGATACTTAAATAGTTAAAGAAGGAGAAGAATAAAGGCTTCTGGTCGGATTAACGGAAGTGACATAAATTTGAATATCATAAAAGCATTGTTAACTACATATATGCTTAAGTAGTTAAAGAAAGAGGAGAATAAAGGATTCTGGTTTGATTAACGGAAGTGACATAAATTTGAATATGCCAAAAGCATTTGGCAAATACATAGATGCTTAAGTAGTTAAGGAAAGAGGAGAATAAAGGATTCTGGTCGGATTAACGGAAGTGACATAAGTTTGAATATCACAAAAGCATTGGCAACTACATAGATACTTAAATAGTTAAAGAAAGAGGAGAATAAAGGATTCTGATCGGATTAACGGAAGTGACATAAATTTGAATATCACAAAAGCATTGGCAACTACATAGATACATAAATAGTTAAAGAAAGAGGAGAATAAAGGATTCTGGTCGGATTAACGGAAGTGACATAAATTTGAATATCACAAAAGCATTGGCAACTAAATAGATACTTAAATAGTTAAAGAAAGAGGAGAATAAAGGATTCTGGTCGGATTAACGGAAGTGACAATTAAATGCAATATCACAAAAGAGTTGGCAACTACATAGATGCTTAAGTAGTTAAAGAAAGAGGAGAATAAAGGATTCTGGTCGGATTAACGGAAGTGACATAAATTTGAATGTCACAAAAGCATTGGCAACTACATACATATTTACATAGTTAAAGAAAGAGGAGAAGAAAGGATTCTGGTCGGATTAACGGAAGTGACATAAATTTGAATATTACAAAAGCATTGGCAACTTCCTAGATGCTTTAGTAGTTAAAGAAAGAGGAGAATAAAGGATTCTGGTCCGATTAACGGAAGTGACATAAATTTGAATATCACAAAAGCATTGGCAACTACATAGATACTTAAATAGTTAAAGAAGGAGGAGAATAAAGGATTCTGGTCGGATGAACGGAAGTGACATAAATGTGAATATCACAAAAGCATTGGCAACTACATATATGTTTAAGTAGTTAAAGAAAGAGAAGAATAAAGGATTCTGGTCGGATTAACGGAGGTGACATAAATTTGAATATCCCATAAGCATTTGGCAACTACATAGATTCTTAAGTAGTTAAGGAAAGAGGAGAATAAAGGATTCTGGTCGGATTAACGGAAGTGACATAAATTTGAATATCACAAAAGCATTCGCAACTACATAGATACTTAAATAGTTAAAGAAAGAGGAGAATAAAGGATTCTCGTCGGATTAACGGAAGTGAAATAAATTTGAATATCATATAAGCATTGGCAACTACATAGATACTTAAATAGTGAAAGAAATAGGAGAATAAAGGATTCTGGTCGGATTAACGGAAGTGACATAAATTTGAATATCACAAAAGCATTGGCAACTACATAGATGCTTACGTAGTTAAAGAAAGAGGAGAATAAAGGATTCTGGTCGGATTAACGGAAGTGACATAAGTTTGAATATCACAAAAGCATTGGCAACTACATAGATACTTAAATAATTAAATAAAGATTAGAATAAAGGATTCTGGTCGGATTAACGGAAGTGACATAAATTTGAATATCACAAAAGCATTGGCAACTACATAGATACTTAAGTAGTTAAAGAAAGAGGAGAATAAAGGATTCTGGTCGGATTAACGGAAGTGACATAAATTTGAATATCACAAAAGCATTGGCAACTACATAGATACTTAAATAGTTAAAGAAAGAGGCGAATATAGGATTCTGGTCGGATTAACGGAAGTGACATAAATTTGAATATCACAAAAGCATTGGCAACTACATAGATTCTTAAGTAGTTAAAGAAAGAGGAGAATAAAGGATTCTGGTCGGATTAACGGAAGTGACATAAGTTTGAATATCACAAAAGCATTGGCAACTACATAGATACTTAAATAGTTAAAGAAAGAGGAGAATAAAGGATTCTGGTCAGATTAACGGAAGTGACATAAATTTGAATATCACAAAAGCATTGGCAACTACATAGATACTTAAATAGTTAAAGAAAGAGGAGAATAAAGGATTCTGGTCGGATTAACGGAAGTGACATAAATTTGAATATCACAAAAGCATTGTCAACTACATAAATACTTAAATAGTTAAAGAAAGAGGAGAATAAAGGATTCTGGTCGGATTAACGGAAGTGACATAAGTTTGAATATCACAAAAGCATTGGCAACGACATAGATACTTAAATAGTTAAAGAAGGAGGAGAATAAAGGATTCTGGTCGGATTAACGGAAGTGACATGAATTTGAATATCACAAAAGCATTGGCAACTACATAGATACTTATATAGTTAAAGAAAGAGGAGAATAAACGATTCTGGTCGGATTACCGGAAGTGACATAAATTTGAATATCACAAAAGCATTGTTAACTACATATATGCTTAAGTAGTTAAAGAAAGAGGAGAATAAAGGATTCTGGTTTGAATAACGGAAGTGACATAAATTTGAATATGCCAAACGCATTTGGCAACTACATAGATGCTTAAGTAGTTAAGGAAAGAGGAGAATAAAGGATTCTGGTCGGATTAACGGAAGTGACATAAGTTTGAATATCACAAAAGCATTGGCAACTACATAGATACATAAATAGTTAAAGAAAGAGGAGAATAAAGGATTCTGATCGGATTAACGGAAGTGACATAAATTTGAATATCACAAAAGCATTGGCAACTACATAGATACATAAATAGTTAAAGAAAGAGGAGAATAAAGGATTCTTGTCGGATTAACGGAAGTGACATAAATTTGAATATCACAAAAGCATTGGCAACTAAATAGATACTTAAATAGTTAAAGAAAGAGGAGAATAAAGGATTCTGGTCGGATTAACGGAAGTGACAATTAAATGCAATATCACAAAAGAGTTGGCAACTACATAGATGCTTAAGTAGTTAAAGAAAGAGGAGAAAAAAGGATTCTGGTCGGATTAACGGAAGTGACATAAATTTGAATGTCACAAAAGCATTGGCAACTACATAGATACTTACATAGTTAATGAAAGAGGAGAATAAAGGATTCTGGTCGGATTAACGGAAGTGACATAAATTTGAATATCACAAAAGCATTGGCAACTACATAGATACTTAAATAGTTAAAGAAGGAGGAGAATAAAGGATTCTGGTCGGATGAACGGAAGTGACATAAATTTGAATATCACAAAAGCATTGGCAACTACATATATGTTTAAGTAGTTAAAGAAAGAGAAGAATAAAGGATTCTGGTCGGATTAACGGAGGTGACATAAATTTGAATATCCCAAAAGCATTTCGCAACTACATAGATGCTTAAATAGTTAAAGAAAGAGGAGAATAAAGGATTCTGGTCGTATTAACGGAAGTGAAATAAATTTGAATATCATAAAAGCATTGGCAACTACATAGATACTTATATAGTTAAAGAAAGAGGAGAATAAACAATTCTGGTCGGATTAACGGAAGTGACATAAATTTGAATATCACAAAAGCATTGTTAACTACATATATGCTTAAGTAGTTGAAGAAAGAGGAGAATAAAGGATTCTGGTTTGATTAACGGAAGTGACATAAATTTGAATATGCCAAAAGCATTTGGCAACTACATAGATGCTTAAGTAGTTAAGGAAAGAGGAGAATAAAGGAGTCTGGTCGGATTAACGGAAGTGACATAAGTTTGAATATCACAAAAGCATTGGCAACTACATAGATACTTAAATAGTTAAAGAAAGAGGTGAATAAAGGATTCTGATCGGATTAACGGAAGTGACATAAATTTGAATATCACAAAAGCATTGGCAACTACATAGATACATAAATAGTTAAAGAAAGAGGAGAATAAAGGATTCTGGTCGGATTAACGGAAGTGACATAAATTTGAATATCACAAAAGCATTGGCAACTACATAGATACTTAAATAGTTAAAGAAAGAGGAGAATAAAGGATTCTGGTCGGATTAACGGAAGTGACAATTAAATGCAATATCACAAAAGAGTTGGCAACTACATAGATGCTTAAGTAGTTAAAGAAAGAGGAGAATAAAGGATTCTGGTCGGATTAACGGAAGTGACATAAATTTGAATGTCACAAAAGCAGTGGCAACTACATAGATACTTACATAGTTAAAGAAAGAGGAGAAGAAAGGATTCTGGTCGGATTAACGGAAGTGACATAAATTTGAATATCACAAAAGCATTGGCAACTTCATAGATGCTTAAGTAGTTAAAGAAAGAGGAGAATAAATGATTCTGGTCGGATTAACGGAAGTGACATAAATTTGAATATCACAAAAGCATTGGCAACTACATAGATACTTAAATAGTTAAAGAAGGAGGAGAATAAAGGATTCTGGTCGGATGAACGGAAGTGACATAAATTTGAATATCACAAAAGCATTGGCAACTACATATATGTTAAAGTAGTTAAAGAAAGAGAAGAATAAAGGATTCTGGTCGGATTAACGGAGGTGACATAAATTTGAATATCCCAAAAGCATTTGGCAACTACATAAATGCTTAAGTAGTTAAGGAAAGAGGAGAATAAAGGATTCTGGTCGGATTAACGGAAGTGACATAAATTTGAATATCACAAAAGCATTGGCAACTACATAGATACTTAAATAGTTAAAGAAAGAGGAGAATAAAGGATTCTCGTCGGATTAACGGAAGTGAAATAAATTTGAATATCATAAAAGCATTGGCAACTACATAGATACTTAAATAGTTAAAGAAATAGGAGAATAAGGGATTCTGGTCGGATTAACGGAAGTGACATAAATTTGAATATCACAAAAGCATTGGCAACTACATAGATGCTTACGTAGTTAAAGAAAGAGGAGAATAAAGGATTCTGGTCGGATTAACGGAAGTGACATAAGTTTGAATATCACAAAAGCATTGGCAACTACATAGATGCTTAAGTAGTTAAAGAAAGAGGAGAATAAAAGATTCTGGTCGGATTAACGGAAGTGACATAAATTTGAATATCACAAAGCATTGGCAACTACATAGATACTTAAATAGTTTAAGAAAGAGGAGAATAAAGGATTCTGGTCGGATTAACGGAAGTAAAATAAATTTAAATATCACAAAAGCATCGGCAACTACATAGATACATAAATAGTTAAAGAAAGAGGGAATAAAGGATTCTGGTCGGATTAATGGAAGTGACATAAATTTGAATATCACAAAAGCATTGGCAACTACATAGATACTTAAATAGTTAAAGAAAGAGGCGAATAAAGGATTCTGGTCGGATTAACGGAAGTGACATAAATTTGAATATCACATAAGCATTGGCAACTACATAGATTCTTAAGTAGTTAAAGAAAGAGGAGAATAAAGGATTTTGGTCGGATTAACGGAAGTGACATAAGTTTGAATATCACAAAAGCATTGGCAACTACATAGATACTTAAATAGTTAAAGAAAGAGGAGAATAAAGGATTCTGGTCGGATTAACGGAAGTGACATAAATTTGAATAACACAAAAGCATTGGCAACTACATAGATACTTAAATAGTTAAAGAAAGAGGAGAATAAAGGATTCTGGTCGGATTAACGGAAGTGACATAAATTTGAATATCACAAAAGCATTGGCAACTAAATAGATACCTAAATAGTTAAAGAAAGAGGAGAATAAAGGATTCTGGTCGGATTAACGGAAGTGACAATTAAATGCAATATCACAAAAGAGTTGGCAACTACATAGATGCTTAAGTAGTTAAAGAAAGAGGAGAATAAAGGATTCTGGTCGGATTAATGAAGTGACATAAATTTGAATATCACAAAAGCATTGGCAACTACATAGATACTTACATAGTTAAAGAAAGAGGAGAAGAAAGGATTCTGGTCGGATTAACGGAAGTGACATAAATTTGAATATCACAAAAGCATTGGAAACTACATAGATACATAAATAGTTAAAGAAAGAGGAGAATAAAGGATTCGGGTCGGATTAACGGAAGTGACATAAATTTGAATATCACAAAAGCATTGGCAACTAAATAGACACTTAAATAGTTAAGGAAAGAGGAGAATAAAGGATTCTGGTCGGATTAACGGAAGTGACAATTATTTTGAATATCACAAAAGAGTTGGCAACTACATAGATGCTTAAGTAGTTAAAGAAAGAGGAGAATAAAGGATTCTGGTGGGATTAACGGAAGTGACTTAAATTTGAATATCACAAAAGCATTGGCAACTACATAGATACTTAAATAGTTAAAGAAAGAAGAGAATAAAGGATTCTGGTCGGATTAACCGAAGTGACATAAATTTGAATATCACAAAAGCATTGGCAACTTCATAGATGCTTAAGTAGTTAAAGAAAGAGGAGAATAAAGGATTCTGGTCGGATTAACGGAGGTGACATAAATTTGAATATCACAAAAGAGTTGGCAACTACATAGATGCTTAAGTAGTTAAAGAAAGAGGAGAATAAAGGATTTTGGGCGGATTAACGGAAGTGACATAAAATTGAATATCACAAAAGCATTGGAAACTACATCGATACTTAAATATTTAAAGAAAGAGGAGAATAAAGGATTCTGGTCGGATTAACGGAAGTGACATAAATTTGAATATCACAAAAGCATTGGCAACTACATAGATGCTTAAGTAGTTAAAGAAAGAGGAGAATAAAAGATTTTGGTCGGTTGAACGGAAGTGAAATAAATTTGAATATCACAAAAGCATTGGCAACTACATAGATACTTAAATAGTTAAAGAAATAGGAGAATAAGGGATTCTGGTCGGATTAACGGAAGTGACATAAATTTGAATATCACAAAAGCATTGGCAACTACATAGATGCTTACATAGTTAAAGAAAGAGGAGAATAAAGGATTCTGGTCGGATTAACGGAAGTGACATAAATTTGAATATCACAAAAGCATTGGCAACTACATAGATGCTTAAGTAGTTAAAGAAAGAGGAGAATAAAAGATTCTGGTCGGATTAACGGAAGTGACATAAATTTGAATATCACAAAGCATTGGCAACTACATAGATACTTAAATAGTTTAAGAAAGAGGAGAATAAAGGATTCTGGTCGGATTAACGGAAGTAAAATAAATTTAAATATCACAAAAGCATTGGCAACTACATAGATACATAAATAGTTAAAGAAAGAGGGAATAAAGGATTCTGGTCGGATTAATGGAAGTGACATAAATTTGAATATCACAAAAGCATTGGCAACTACATAGATACTTAAATAGTTAAAGAAAGAGGCGAATAAAGGATTCTGGTCGGATTAACGGAAGTGACATAAATTTGAATATCACATAAGCATTGGCAACTACATAGATTCTTAAGTAGTTAAAGAAAGAGGAGAATAAAGGATTTTGGTCGGATTAACGGAAGTGACATAAGTTTGAATATCACAAAAGCATTGGCAACTACAAAGATACTTAAATAGTTAAAGAAAGAGGAGAATAAAGGATTCTGGTCGGATTAACGGAAGTGACATAAATTTGAATATCACAAAAGCATTGGCAACTACATAGATACTTAAATAGTTAAAGAAAGAGGAGAATAAAGGATTCTGGTCGGATTAACGGAAGTGACATAAATTTGAATATCACAAAAGCATTGGCAACTAAATAGATACTTAAATAGTTAAAGAAAGAGGAGAATAAAGGATTCTGGTCGGATTAACGGAAGTGACAATTAAATGCAATATCACAAAAGAGTTGGCAACTACATAGATGCTTAAGTAGTTAAAGAAAGAGGAGAATAAAGGATTCTGGTCGGATTAATGAAGTGACATAAATTTGAATATCACAAAAGCATTGGCAACTACATAGATACTTACATAGTTAAAGAAAGAGGAGAAGAAAGGATTCTGCTCGGATTAACGGAAGTGACATAAATTTGAATATCACAAAAGCATTGGCAACTACATAGATGCTTAAGTAGTTAAAGAAAAGGGAGATAAAAGATTCTGGTCGGATTAACGGAAGTGACATAAATTTGAATATCACAAAAGCATTGGCAACTACATAGATACTTAAATAGTTAAAGAAAGAGGAGACTAAAGGATTCTGGTCGGATTAACGGAAGTGACATAAATTTGAATATCACAAAAGCATTGGAAACTACATAGATACTTAAATAGTTAAAGAAAGAGGGGAATAAAGGATTCTGGTCGGATTAACGGAAGTGACATAAATTTGAATATCGCAAAAGCATTGGCAACTACATAGATTCTTAAGTAGTTAAAGAAAGAGGAGAATAAAGGATTCTGGTCGGATTAACGGAAGTGACATAAATTTGAATATCACAAAAGCATTGGCAACTAAATAGATACATAAATAGTTAAAGAAAGAGGAGAATAAAGGATTCTGGTCGGATTAATGAAGTGACATAAATTTGAATATCACAAAAGCATTGGCAACTACATAGATACTTACATAGTTAAAGAAAGAGGAGAAGAAAGGATTCTGGTCGGATTAACGGAAGTGACATAAATTTGAATATCACAAAAGCATTGGAAACTACATAGATACATAAATAGTTAAAGAAAGAGGAGAATAAAGGATTCGGGTCGGATTAACGGAAGTGACATAAATTTGAATATCACAAAAGCATTGGCAACTAAATAGACACTTAAATAGTTAAGGAAAGAGGAGAATAAAGGATTCTGGTCGGATTAACGGAAGTGACAATTATTTTGAATATCACAAAAGAGTTGGCAACTACATAGATGCTTAAGTAGTTAAAGAAAGAGGAGAATAAAGGATTCTGGTGGGATTAACGGAAGTGACTTAAATTTGAATATCACAAAAGCATTGGCAACTACATAGATACTTAAATAGTTAAAGAAAGAAGAGAATAAAGGATTCTGGTCGGATTAACCGAAGTGACATAAATTTGAATATCACAAAAGCATTGGCAACTTCATAGATGCTTAAGTAGTTAAAGAAAGAGGAGAATAAAGGATTCTGGTCGGATTAACGGAGGTGACATAAATTTGAATATCACAAAAGAGTTGGCAACTACATAGATGCTTAAGTAGTTAAAGAAAGAGGAGAATAAAGGATTTTGGGCGGATTAACGGAAGTGACATAAAATTGAATATCACAAAAGCATTGGAAACTACATCGATACTTAAATATTTAAAGAAAGAGGAGAATAAAGGATTCTGGTCGGATTAACGGAAGTGACATAAATTTGAATATCACAAAAGCATTGGCAACTACATAGATGCTTAAGTAGTTAAAGAAAGAGGAGAATAAAAGATTTTGGTCGGTTGAACGGAAGTGAAATAAATTTGAATATCACAAAAGCATTGGCAACTACATAGATACTTAAATAGTTAAAGAAATAGGAGAATAAGGGATTCTGGTCGGATTAACGGAAGTGACATAAATTTGAATATCACAAAAGCATTGGCAACTACATAGATGCTTACATAGTTAAAGAAAGAGGAGAATAAAGGATTCTGGTCGGATTAACGGAAGTGACATAAATTTGAATATCACAAAAGCATTGGCAACTACATAGATGCTTAAGTAGTTAAAGAAAGAGGAGAATAAAAGATTCTGGTCGGATTAACTGAAGTGACATAAATTTGAATATCACAAAGCATTGGCAACTACATAGATACTTAAATAGTTTAAGAAAGAGGAGAATAAAGGATTCTGGTCGGATTAACGGAAGTAAAATAAATTTAAATATCACAAAAGCATTGGCAACTACATAGATACATAAATAGTTAAAGAAAGAGGGAATAAAGGATTCTGGTCGGATTAATGGAAGTGACATAAATTTGAATATCACAAAAGCATTGGCAACTACATAGATACTTAAATAGTTAAAGAAAGAGGCGAATAAAGGATTCTGGTCGGATTAACGGAAGTGACATAAATTTGAATATCACATAAGCATTGGCAACTACATAGATTCTTAAGTAGTTAAAGAAAGAGGAGAATAAAGGATTTTGGTCGGATTAACGGAAGTGACATAAGTTTGAATATCACAAAAGCATTGGCAACTACAAAGATACTTAAATAGTTAAAGAAAGAGGAGAATAAAGGATTCTGGTCGGATTAACGGAAGTGACATAAATTTGAATATCACAAAAGCATTGGCAACTACATAGATACTTAAATAGTTAAAGAAAGAGGAGAATAAAGGATTCTGGTCGGATTAACGGAAGTGACATAAATTTGAATATCACAAAAGCATTGGCAACTAAATAGATACTTAAATAGTTAAAGAAAGAGGAGAATAAAGGATTCTGGTCGGATTAACGGAAGTGACAATTAAATGCAATATCACAAAAGAGTTGGCAACTACATAGATGCTTAAGTAGTTAAAGAAAGAGGAGAATAAAGGATTCTGGTCGGATTAATGAAGTGACATAAATTTGAATATCACAAAAGCATTGGCAACTACATAGATACTTACATAGTTAAAGAAAGAGGAGAAGAAAGGATTCTGCTCGGATTAACGGAAGTGACATAAATTTGAATATCACAAAAGCATTGGCAACTACATAGATGCTTAAGTAGTTAAAGAAAAGGGAGATAAAAGATTCTGGTCGGATTAACGGAAGTGACATAAATTTGAATATCACAAAAGCATTGGCAACTACATAGATACTTAAATAGTTAAAGAAAGAGGAGACTAAAGGATTCTGGTCGGATTAACGGAAGTGACATAAATTTGAATATCACAAAAGCATTGGAAACTACATAGATACTTAAATAGTTAAAGAAAGAGGGGAATAAAGGATTCTGGTCGGATTAACGGAAGTGACATAAATTTGAATATCGCAAAAGCATTGGCAACTACATAGATTCTTAAGTAGTTAAAGAAAGAGGAGAATAAAGGATTCTGGTCGGATTAACGGAAGTGACATAAATTTGAATATCACAAAAGCATTGGCAACTAAATAGATACATAAATAGTTAAAGAAAGAGGAGAATAAAGGATTCTGGTTGGATTAACGGAAGTGACATAAATTTGAATATCACAAAAGCATTGGCAACTAAATAGACACTTAAATAGTTAAGGAAAGAGGAGAATAAAGGATTCTGGTCGGATTAACGGAAGTGACAATTATTTTGAATATCACAAAAGTGTTGGAAACTACATAGATGCTTAAGTAGTTAAAGAAAGAGGAGAATAAAGGATTCTGGTGGGATTAAAAGAAGTGACTTAAATTTGAATATCACAAAAGCATTGGCAACTACATAGATACTTAAATAGTTAAAGAAAGAAGAGAATAAAGGATTCTGGTCGGATTAACGGAAGTGACATAAATTTGAATATCACAAAAGCATTGGCAACTTCATAGATGCTTAAGTAGTTAAAGAAAGAGGAGAATAAAGGATTCTGGTCGGATTAACGGAAGTGACATAAATTTGAATATCACAAAAGAGTTGGCAACTACATAGATGCTTAAGTAGTTAAAGAAAGAGGAGAATAAAGGATTTTGGGCGGATTAACGGAAGTGACATAAAATTGAATATCACAAAAGCATTGGCAACTACATCGATACTTAAATATTTAAAGAAAGAGGAGAATAAAGGATTCTGGTCGGATTAACGGAAGTGACATAAATTTGAATATCACAAAAGCATTGGCAACTACATAGATGCTTAAGTAGTTAAAAAAAGAGGAGAATAAAAGATTTTGGTCGGATTAACGGAAGTGGCATAAATTTGAATATCACAAAAGCATTGGCAACTACATAGATACTTAAATAGTTAAATAAAGAGGAGAATAAAGGATTCTGGTCGGATTAACGGAAGTGGCATAAATTTGAATATCACAAAAGCATTGGCAACTACATAGATGCTTAAGTAGTTATAGAAAGAGGAGACTAAAGGATTCTGGTCGGATTAACGGAAGTGACATAAATTTGAATATCACAAAAGCATTGGCAACTACATAGATACTTAAATAGTTAAAGAAAGAGGAGAACAAAGGATTCTGGTCGGATTAACGGAAGTGACATAAATTTGAATATCACAAAAGCATTGGAAACTACATAGATACTTAAATAGTTAAAGAAAGAGGAGAATAAAGGATTCTGGTCGGATTAACGGAAGTGACATAAATTTAATATCACAAAAGCATTGGCAACTACATAGATGCTTAAATAGTTAAAGAAAGAGGAGAATAAAAGATTCTGGTCGGATTAACGGAAGTGACATAAATTTGAATATCACAAAAGCATTGGCAACTACATAGATACTTAAATAGTTAAATAAAGAGGAGAATAAAAGATTTTGGTCGGATTAACGGAAGTGACATAAATTTGAATATCACAAAAGCATTGGCAACTACATAGATGCTTAAGTAGTTAAAGAAAGAGGAGAATAAAGGATTTTGGTCGGATTAACGGAAGTGACATAAATTTGAATATCACAAAAGCATTTGAAACTACATAGATACTTAAATGGTTAAATAAAGAGGAATATAAAGGATTCTGGTCGGATTAACGGAAGTGACATAAATTTGAATATCACAAAAGCTTTGGAAACTACATAGATTCTTAACTAGTTAAAGAAAGAGGAGAATAAAGGATTCTGGTCGGATTAACGGAAGTGACAATTAAATGCAATATCACAAAAGAGTTGGCAACTACATAGATGCTTAAGTAGTTAAAGAAAGAGGAGAATAAAGGATTCTGGTCGGATTAATGAAGTGACATAAATTTGAATATCACAAAAGCATTGGCAACTACATAGATACTTACATAGTTAAAGAAAGAGGAGAAGAAAGGATTCTGCTCGGATTAACGGAAGTGACATAAATTTGAATATCACAAAAGCATTGGCAACTACATAGATGCTTAAGTAGTTAAAGAAAAGGGAGATAAAAGATTCTGGTCGGATTAACGGAAGTGACATAAATTTGAATATCACAAAAGCATTGGCAACTACATAGATACTTAAATAGTTAAAGAAAGAGGAGACTAAAGGATTCTGGTCGGATTAACGGAAGTGACATAAATTTGAATATCACAAAAGCATTGGAAACTACATAGATACTTAAATAGTTAAAGAAAGAGGGGAATAAAGGATTCTGGTCGGATTAACGGAAGTGACATAAATTTGAATATCGCAAAAGCATTGGCAACTACATAGATTCTTAAGTAGTTAAAGAAAGAGGAGAATAAAGGATTCTGGTCGGATTAACGGAAGTGACATAAATTTGAATATCACAAAAGCATTGGCAACTAAATAGATACATAAATAGTTAAAGAAAGAGGAGAATAAAGGATTCTGGTTGGATTAACGGAAGTGACATAAATTTGAATATCACAAAAGCATTGGCAACTAAATAGACACTTAAATAGTTAAGGAAAGAGGAGAATAAAGGATTCTGGTCGGATTAACGGAAGTGACAATTATTTTGAATATCACAAAAGTGTTGGAAACTACATAGATGCTTAAGTAGTTAAAGAAAGAGGAGAATAAAGGATTCTGGTGGGATTAAAAGAAGTGACTTAAATTTGAATATCACAAAAGCATTGGCAACTACATAGATACTTAAATAGTTAAAGAAAGAAGAGAATAAAGGATTCTGGTCGGATTAACGGAAGTGACATAAATTTGAATATCACAAAAGCATTGGCAACTTCATAGATGCTTAAGTAGTTAAAGAAAGAGGAGAATAAAGGATTCTGGTCGGATTAACGGAAGTGACATAAATTTGAATATCACAAAAGAGTTGGCAACTACATAGATGCTTAAGTAGTTAAAGAAAGAGGAGAATAAAGGATTTTGGGCGGATTAACGGAAGTGACATAAAATTGAATATCACAAAAGCATTGGCAACTACATCGATACTTAAATATTTAAAGAAAGAGGAGAATAAAGGATTCTGGTCGGATTAACGGAAGTGACATAAATTTGAATATCACAAAAGCATTGGCAACTACATAGATGCTTAAGTAGTTAAAAAAAGAGGAGAATAAAAGATTTTGGTCGGATTAACGGAAGTGGCATAAATTTGAATATCACAAAAGCATTGGCAACTACATAGATACTTAAATAGTTAAATAAAGAGGAGAATAAAGGATTCTGGTCGGATTAACGGAAGTGGCATAAATTTGAATATCACAAAAGCATTGGCAACTACATAGATGCTTAAGTAGTTATAGAAAGAGGAGACTAAAGGATTCTGGTCGGATTAACGGAAGTGACATAAATTTGAATATCACAAAAGCATTGGCAACTACATAGATACTTAAATAGTTAAAGAAAGAGGAGAATAAAGGATTCTGGTCGGATTAACGGAAGTGACATAAATTTGAATATCACAAAAGCATTGGAAACTACATAGATACTTAAATAGTTAAAGAAAGAGGAGAATAAAGGATTCTGGTCGGATTAACGGAAGTGACATAAATTTAATATCACAAAAGCATTGGCAACTACATAGATGCTTAAATAGTTAAAGAAAGAGGAGAATAAAAGATTCTGGTCGGATTAACGGAAGTGACATAAATTTGAATATCACAAAAGCATTGGCAACTACATAGATACTTAAATAGTTAAATAAAGAGGAGAATAAAAGATTTTGGTCGGATTAACGGAAGTGACATAAATTTGAATATCACAAAAGCATTGGCAACTACATAGATGCTTAAGTAGTTAAAGAAAGAGGAGAATAAAGGATTTTGGTCGGATTAACGGAAGTGACATAAATTTGAATATCACAAAAGCATTGGAAACTACATAGATACTTAAATGGTTAAATAAAGAGGAATATAAAGGATTCTGGTCGGATTAACGGAAGTGACATAAATTTGAATATCACAAAAGCTTTGGAAACTACATAGATACTTAAATAGTTAAATAAAGAGGAGAATAAAGGATTCTGGTCGGATTAACGGAAGTGACATAAATTTGAATATCACAAAAGCATTGGCAACTACATAGATGCTTAAGTAGTTAAAGAAAGAGGAGAATAAAAGATTCTGGTCGGATTAACGGAAGTGACATAAATTTGAATATCACAAAAGCATTGGCAACTACATAGATACTTAAATAGTTAAATAAAGAGGAGAATAAAGTATTCTGGTCGGATTAACGGAAGTGACATAAATTTGAATATCACAAAAGCATTGGCAACTACATAGATACTTAAATAGTTAAAGAAAGAGGAGAATAAAGGATTCTGGTCGGATTAACGGAAGTGACATAAATTTGAATATCAAAAAAGCATTGGAAACTACATAGATACTTAAATAGTTAAAGAAAGAGGAGAATAAAGGATTCTGGTCGGATTAACGGAAGTGACATAAATTTGAATATCACAAAAGCATTGGCAACTACATAGATTCTTAACTAGTTAAAGAAAGAGGAGAATAAAGGATTCTGGTCGGATTAACGGAAGTGACAATTCATTTGAATATCACAAAAGAGTTGGCAACTACATAGATGCTTAAATAGTTAAAGAAAGAGGAGAATAAAGGATTCTGGTCGGATTAACGGAAATGACGTAAATTTGAATATCACAAAAGCATTGGCCACTACATAGATACTTAAATAGTTAAAGAAAGAGGAGAATAAAGGATTCTGGTCGGATTACCGGAAGTGACATAAATTTGAATATCACAAAAGCATTGGCAACTACATAGATGCTTAAGTAGTTAAAGAAAGAGGAGAATAAAGGATTCTGGTCTGGTTAACGGAAGTGACATAAATTTGAATATCACAAAAGCATTAGCAACTACATAGATACTTAAATAGTTAAAGAAAGAGGAGAATAAAGGATTCTGGTCGGATTAACGGAAGTGACATAAATTTGAATATCAAAAAAGCATTGGCAACTACATAGATACTTAAATAGTTAAAGAAAGAGGAGAATAAAGGATTTTGGTCGGATTAACGGAAGTGACATAAATTTGAATATCACAAAAGCATTGGAAACTACATAGATACTTAAATAGTTAAAGAAAGAGGAGAATAAAGGATTCTGGTCGGATTAACGGAAGTGACATAAATTTGAATATCACAAAAGCATTGGCAACTACATAGATTCTTAAGTAGTTAAAGAAAGAGGAGAATAAAGGATTCTGGTTGCATTAACGGAAGTGACATAAGTTTGAATATCATAAAAGCATTGGCAACTACATAGATACTTAAATGGTTAAATAAAGAGGAATATAAAGGAATCTGGTCGGATTAACGGAAGTGACATAAATTTGAATATCACAAAAGCTTTGGAAACTACATAGATACTTAAATAGTTAAATAAAGAGGAGAATAAAGGATTCTGGTCGGATTAACGGAAGTGACATAAATTTGAATATCACAAAAGCATTGGCAACTACATAGATGCTTAAGTAGTTAAAGAAAGAAGAGAATAAAAGATTCTGGTCGGATTAACGGAAGTGACATAAATTTGAATATCACAAAAGCATTGGCAACTACATAGATACTTAAATAGTTAAATAAAGAGGAGAATAAAGGATTCTGGTCGGATTAACGGAAGTAACATACATTTGAATATCACAAAAGTATTGGCAACTACATAGATGCTTAAGTAGTTAAAGAAAGAGGAGAATAAAGGATTCTGGTCGGATTAACGGAAGTGACATAAATTTGAATATCACAAAAGCATTGGCAACTACATAGATACTTAAATAGTTAAAGAAAAAGGAGAATAAAGGATTCTGGTCGGATTAACGGAAGTGACATAAATTTGAATATCAAAAAAGCATTGGAAACTACATAGATACTTAAATAGTTATATAAAGAGGAGAATAAAGGATTCTGGTCGGATTAACGGAAGTGACATAAATTTGAATATCACAAAAGCATTGGCAACTACATAGATTCTTAACTAGTTAAAGAAAGAGGAGAATAAAGGATTCTGGTCGGATTAACGGAAGTGACAATTCATTTGAATATCACAAAAGAGTTGGCAACTACATAGATGCTGAAATAGTTAAAGAAAGAGGAGAATAAAGGATTCTGGTCGGATTAACGGAAATTACGTAAATTTGAATATCACAAAAGCATTGGCAACTACATAGATACTTAAATAGTTAAAGAAAGAGGAGAATAAAGGATTCTGGTCGGATTAACGGAAGTGACATAAATTTGAATATCACAAAAGCATTGGCAACTACATAGATGCTTAAGTAGTTAAAGAAAGAGGAGTATAAAGGATTCTGGTCTGATTAACGGAAGTGACATAAATTTGAATATCACAAAAGCATTAGCAACTACATAGATACTTAAATAGTTAAAGAAAGAGGAGAATAAAGGATTCTGGTCGGATTAACGGAAGTGACATAAATTTGAATATCACAAAAGCATTGGCAACTACATAGATACTTAAATAGTTAAAGAAAGAGGAGAATAAAGGATTCTGGTCGGATTAACGGAAGTGACATAAATTTGAATATCACAAAAGCATTGGAAACTACATAGATACTTAAATAGTTAAAGAAAGAGGAGAATAAAGGATTCTGGTCGGATTAACGGAAGTGACATAAATTTGAATATCACAAAAGCATTGGCAACTACATAGATTCTTAAGTAGTTAAAGAAAGAGGAGAATAAAGGATTCTGGTCGGATTAACGGAAGTGACATAAGTTTGAATATCATAAAAGCATTGGCAACAACATAGATACTTAAATAGTTAAAGAAAGGGGAGAATAAAGGATTCTGGTCGGATTAACGGAAGTGACATAAATTTGAATATCACAAAAGCATTGGCAACTACAAAGATACATACATAGTTAAAGAAAGAGGAGAATAAAGGATTCTGGTCGGATTAACGGAAGTGACATAAATTTGAATATCACAAAAGCATTGGCAACTAAATAGATGCATAAATAGTTAAAGAAAGAGGAGAATAAAGGATTCTGGTCGGATTAACGGAAGTGACAATTAATTCGAATATCACAAAAGCATTGGCAACTACTTAGATGCTTAAGTAGTTAAAGAAAGAGGAGAATAAAGGATTCTGGTCGGATTAACGGAAGTGACATAAATTTTAATACCACAAAAGCATTGGCAACTACAGAGATACTTAAATAGTTAAAGAAAGAGGAGAATAAAGGATTCTGGTCGGATTAACGGAAGTGACATAAATTTGAATATCACAAAAGCATTGGCAACTACATAGATACTTAAATAGTTAAAGAAAGAGGAGAATAAAGGAGTTTGGTCGGATTTACGGAAGTGACATAAATTTGAATATCACAAAAGCATTGGCAACTACATAGATACTTAAATAGTTAAAGAAAGAGGAGAATAAAGGATTCTGGTTGGATTAACGGAAGTGACATAAATTTGTATACCACAAAAGCATTGGAAACTACATAGATACTTAAATAGTTAAAGAAAGAGGAGAATAAAGGATTCTGGTCGGATTAACGGAAGTGACATAAATTTGAATATCACTAAAGCATTGGCAACTACATAGATACTTAAATAGTTAAAGAAAAAGGAGAATAAAGGATTCTGGTCGGATTAACGGAAGTGACATAAATTTGAATATCACAAAAGCATTGGCAACTACATAGATGCTTAAGTAGTTAAAGAAAGAGGAGAATAAAGGATTCTGGTCGGATTAACGGAAGTGACATAAATTTGAATATCACAAAAGCATTGGCAACTACATAGATGCTTAAGTAGTTAGAGAAAGAGGAGAATAAAGGATTCTGGTCAAAATAATGGAAGTGACATAAATTTGAATATCACAAAAGCATTGGCAACTACATAGATACTTAAATAGTTAAAGAAAGAGGAGAATAAAGGATTCTGTTCGGATTAACGGAAGTGACATAAATTTGAATATCACAAAAGTATTGGCAACTACACAGAAACTTAAATAGTAAAAGAAAGAGGAGAATAAAGGATTCTGGTCGGATTAACGGAAGTGACATAAATTTGAATATCACAAAAGCATTGGCAACTACATAGATACTTAAATAGTTATATAAAGAGGAGAATAAAGGATTCTGGTCGGATTAACGGAAGTGACATAAATTTGAATATCACAAAAGCATTGGCAACTACATAGATTCTTAACTAGTTAAAGAAAGAGGAGAATAAAGGATTCTGGTCGGATTAACGGAAGTGACAATTCATTTGAATATCACAAAAGAGTTGGCAACTACATAGATGCTTAAATAGTTAAAGAAAGAGGAGAATAAAGGATTCTGGTCGGATTAACGGAAATTACGTAAATTTGAATATCACAAAAGCATTGGCAACTACATAGATACTTAAATAGTTAAAGAAAGAGGAGAATAAAGGATTCTGGTCGGATTAACGGAAGTGACATAAATTTGAATATCACAAAAGCATTGGCAACTACATAGATGCTTAAGTAGTTAAAGAAAGAGGAGTATAAAGGATTCTGGTCTGATTAACGGAAGTGACATAAATTTGAATATCACAAAAGCATTAGCAACTACATAGATACTTAAATAGTTAAAGAAAGAGGAGAATAAAGGATTCTGGTCGGATTAACGGAAGTGACATAAATTTGAATATCACAAAAGCATTGGCAACTACATAGATACTTAAATAGTTAAAGAAAGAGGAGAATAAAGGATTCTGGTCGGATTAACGGAAGTGACATAAATTTGAATATCACAAAAGCATTGGAAACTACATAGATACTTAAATAGTTAAAGAAAGAGGAGAATAAAGGATTCTGGTCGGATTAACGGAAGTGACATAAATTTGAATATCACAAAAGCATTGGCAACTACATAGATTCTTAAGTAGTTAAAGAAAGAGGAGAATAAAGGATTCTGGTCGGATTAACGGAAGTGACATAAGTTTGAATATCATAAAAGCATTGGCAACAACATAGATACTTAAATAGTTAAAGAAAGGGGAGAATAAAGGATTCTGGTCGGATTAACGGAAGTGACATAAATTTGAATATCACAAAAGCATTGGCAACTACAAAGATACATACATAGTTAAAGAAAGAGGAGAATAAAGGATTCTGGTCGGATTAACGGAAGTGACATAAATTTGAATATCACAAAAGCATTGGCAACTAAATAGATGCATAAATAGTTAAAGAAAGAGGAGAATAAAGGATTCTGGTCGGATTAACGGAAGTGACAATTAATTCGAATATCACAAAAGCATTGGCAACTACTTAGATGCTTAAGTAGTTAAAGAAAGAGGAGAATAAAGGATTCTGGTCGGATTAACGGAAGTGACATAAATTTGAATATCACAAAAGCATTGGCAACTACATAGATACTTAAATAGTTAAAGAAAAAGGAGAATAAAGGATTCTGGTCGGATTAACGGAAGTGACATAAATTTGAATATCAAAAAAGCATTGGAAACTACATAGATACTTAAATAGTTATATAAAGAGGAGAATAAAGGATTCTGGTCGGATTAACGGAAGTGACATAAATTTGAATATCACAAAAGCATTGGCAACTACATAGATTCTTAACTAGTTAAAGAAAGAGGAGAATAAAGGATTCTGGTCGGATTAACGGAAGTGACAATTCATTTGAATATCACAAAAGAGTTGGCAACTACATAGATGCTTAAATAGTTAAAGAAAGAGGAGAATAAAGGATTCTGGTCGGATTAACGGAAATTACGTAAATTTGAATATCACAAAAGCATTGGCAACTACATAGATACTTAAATAGTTAAAGAAAGAGGAGAATAAAGGATTCTGGTCGGATTAACGGAAGTGACATAAATTTGAATATCACAAAAGCATTGGCAACTACATAGATGCTTAAGTAGTTAAAGAAAGAGGAGTATAAAGGATTCTGGTCTGATTAACGGAAGTGACATAAATTTGAATATCACAAAAGCATTAGCAACTACATAGATACTTAAATAGTTAAAGAAAGAGGAGAATAAAGGATTCTGGTCGGATTAACGGAAGTGACATAAATTTGAATATCACAAAAGCATTGGCAACTACATAGATACTTAAATAGTTAAAGAAAGAGGAGAATAAAGGATTCTGGTCGGATTAACGGAAGTGACATAAATTTGAATATCACAAAAGCATTGGAAACTACATAGATACTTAAATAGTTAAAGAAAGAGGAGAATAAAGGATTCTGGTCGGATTAACGGAAGTGACATAAGTTTGAATATCATAAAAGCATTGGCAACAACATAGATACTTAAATAGTTAAAGAAAGGGGAGAATAAAGGATTCTGGTCGGATTAACGGAAGTGACATAAATTTGAATATCACAAAAGCATTGGCAACTACAAAGATACATACATAGTTAAAGAAAGAGGAGAATAAAGGATTCTGGTCGGATTAACGGAAGTGACATAAATTTGAATATCACAAAAGCATTGGCAACTAAATAGATGCATAAATAGTTAAAGAAAGAGGAGAATAAAGGATTCTGGTCGGATTAACGGAAGTGACAATTAATTCGAATATCACAAAAGCATTGGCAACTACTTAGATGCTTAAGTAGTTAAAGAAAGAGGAGAATAAAGGATTCTGGTCGGATTAACGGAAGTGACATAAATTTTAATACCACAAAAGCATTGGCAACTACAGAGATACTTAAATAGTTAAAGAAAGAGGAGAATAAAGGATTCTGGTCGGATTAACGGAAGTGACATAAATTTGAATATCACAAAAGCATTGGCAACTACATAGATACTTAAATAGTTAAAGAAAGAGGAGAATAAAGGAGTTTGGTCGGATTTACGGAAGTGACATAAATTTGAATATCACAAAAGCATTGGCAACTACATAGATACTTAAATAGTTAAAGAAAGAGGAGAATAAAGGATTCTGGTTGGATTAACGGAAGTGACATAAATTTGTATACCACAAAAGCATTTGCAACTACATAGATACTTAAATAGTTAAAGAAAGAGGAGAATAAAGGATTCTGGTCGGATTAACGGAAGTGACATAAATTTGAATCTCACTAAAGCATTGGCAACTACATAGATACTTAAATAGTTAAAGAAAAAGGAGAATAAAGGATTCTGGTCGGATTAACGGAAGTGACATAAATTTGAATATCACAAAAGCATTGGCAACTACATAGATGCTTAAGTAGTTAAAGAAAGAGGAGAATAAAGGATTCTGGTCGGATTAACGGAAGTGACATAAATTTGAATATCACAAAAGCATTGGCAACTACATAGATGCTTAAGTAGTTAGAGAAAGAGGAGAATAAAGGATTCTGGTCAAAATAATGGAAGTGACATAAATTTGAATATCACAAAAGCATTGGCAACTACATAGATACTTAAATAGTTAAAGAAAGAGGAGAATAAAGGATTCTGTTCGGATTAACGGAAGTGACATAAATTTGAATATCACAAAAGTATTGGCAACTACACAGAAACTTAAATAGTAAAAGAAAGAGGAGAATAAAGGATTCTGGTCGGATTAACGGAAGTGACATAAATTTGAATATCACAAAAGCATTGGCAACTACATAGATACTTAAATAGTTATATAAAGAGGAGAATAAAGGATTCTGGTCGGATTAACGGAAGTGACATAAATTTGAATATCACAAAAGCATTGGCAACTACATAGATTCTTAACTAGTTAAAGAAAGAGGAGAATAAAGGATTCTGGTCGGATTAACGGAAGTGACAATTCATTTGAATATCACAAAAGAGTTGGCAACTACATAGATGCTTAAATAGTTAAAGAAAGAGGAGAATAAAGGATTCTGGTCGGATTAACGGAAATTACGTAAATTTGAATATCACAAAAGCATTGGCAACTACATAGATACTTAAATAGTTAAAGAAAGAGGAGAATAAAGGATTCTGGTCGGATTAACGGAAGTGACATAAATTTGAATATCACAAAAGCATTGGCAACTACATAGATGCTTAAGTAGTTAAAGAAAGAGGAGTATAAAGGATTCTGGTCTGATTAACGGAAGTGACATAAATTTGAATATCACAAAAGCATTAGCAACTACATAGATACTTAAATAGTTAAAGAAAGAGGAGAATAAAGGATTCTGGTCGGATTAACGGAAGTGACATAAATTTGAATATCACAAAAGCATTGGCAACTACATAGATACTTAAATAGTTAAAGAAAGAGGAGAATAAAGGATTCTGGTCGGATTAACGGAAGTGACATAAATTTGAATATCACAAAAGCATTGGAAACTACATAGATACTTAAATAGTTAAAGAAAGAGGAGAATAAAGGATTCTGGTCGGATTAACGGAAGTGACATAAATTTGAATATCACAAAAGCATTGGCAACTACATAGATTCTTAAGTAGTTAAAGAAAGAGGAGAATAAAGGATTCTGGCTGGATTAACGGAAGTGACATAAGTTTGAATATCATAAAAGCATTGGCAACAACATAGATACTTAAATAGTTAAAGAAAGGGGAGAATAAAGGATTCTGGTCGGATTAACGGAAGTGACATAAATTTGAATATCACAAAAGCATTGGCAACTACAAAGATACATACATAGTTAAAGAAAGAGGAGAATAAAGGATTCTGGTCGGATTAACGGAAGTGACATAAATTTGAATATCACAAAAGCATTGGCAACTAAATAGATGCATAAATAGTTAAAGAAAGAGGAGAATAAAGGATTCTGGTCGGATTAACGGAAGTGACAATTAATTCGAATATCACAAAAGCATTGGCAACTACTTAGATGCTTAAGTAGTTAAAGAAAGAGGAGAATAAAGGATTCTGGTCGGATTAACGGAAGTGACATAAATTTTAATACCACAAAAGCATTGGCAACTACAGAGATACTTAAATAGTTAAAGAAAGAGGAGAATAAAGGATTCTGGTCGGATTAACGGAAGTGACATAAATTTGAATATCACAAAAGCATTGGCAACTACATAGATACTTAAATAGTTAAAGAAAGAGGAGAATAAAGGAGTTTGGTCGGATTTACGGAAGTGACATAAATTTGAATATCACAAAAGCATTGGCAACTACATAGATACTTAAATAGTTAAAGAAAGAGGAGAATAAAGGATTCTGGTTGGATTAACGGAAGTGACATAAATTTGTATACCACAAAAGCATTGGAAACTACATAGATACTTAAATAGTTAAAGAAAGAGGAGAATAAAGGATTCTGGTCGGATTAACGGAAGTGACATAAATTTGAATATCACTAAAGCATTGGCAACTACATAGATACTTAAATAGTTAAAGAAAAAGGAGAATAAAGGATTCTGGTCGGATTAACGGAAGTGACATAAATTTGAATATCACAAAAGCATTGGCAACTACATAGATGCTTAAGTAGTTAAAGAAAGAGGAGAATAAAGGATTCTGGTCGGATTAACGGAAGTGACATAAATTTGAATATCACAAAAGCATTGGCAACTACATAGATGCTTAAGTAGTTAGAGAAAGAGGAGAATAAAGGATTCTGGTCAAAATAATGGAAGTGACATAAATTTGAATATCACAAAAGCATTGGCAACTACATAGATACTTAAATAGTTAAAGAAAGAGGAGAATAAAGGATTCTGTTCGGATTAACGGAAGTGACATAAATTTGAATATCACAAAAGTATTGGCAACTACACAGAAACTTAAATAGTAAAAGAAAGAGGAGAATAAAGGATTCTGGTCGGATTAACGGAAGTGACATAAATTTGAATATCACAAAAGCATTGGCAACTACATAGATACTTAAATAGTTAAAGAAAGAGGAGAATAAAGGATTCTGGTCGGATTAACGGAAGTGACATAAATTTGAATATCACAAAAGCATTGGCAACTACATAGATGCTTAAGTAGTTAAAGAAAGAGGAGAATAAAGGATTCTGTTCGGATTAACGGAAGTGACATAAATTTGAATATCACTAAAGCATTGGCAACTACATAGATACTTAAATAGTTAAAGAAAGAGGAGAATAAAGGATTCTGGTCGGATTAACGGAAGTGACATAAATTTGAATATCACAAAAGCATTGGCAACTACATAGATGCTTAAGTAGTTAAAGAAAGAGGAGAATAAAGGATTCTGGTCGGATTAACGGAAGTGACATAAATTTGAATATCACAAAAGCATTGGCAACTACATAGATGCTTAAGTAGTTAGAGAAAGAGGAGAATAAAGGATTCTGGTCGGATTAACGGAAGTGACATAAATTTGAATATCACAAAAGCATTGGCAACTAAATAGATGCATAAATAGTTAAAGAAAGAGGAGAATAAAGGATTCTGGTCGGATTAACGGAAGTGACAATTAATTCGAATATCACAAAAGCATTGGCAACTACTTAGATGCTTAAGTAGTTAAAGAAAGAGGAGAATAAAGGATTCTGGTCGGATTAACGGAAGTGACATAAATTTTAATACCACAAAAGCATTGGCAACTACAGAGATACTTAAATAGTTAAAGAAAGAGGAGAATAAAGGATTCTGGTCGGATTAACGGAAGTGACATAAATTTGAATATCACAAAAGCATTGGCAACTACATAGATACTTAAATAGTTAAAGAAAGAGGAGAATAAAGGAGTTTGGTCGGATTTACGGAAGTGACATAAATTTGAATATCACAAAAGCATTGGCAACTACATAGATACTTAAATAGTTAAAGAAAGAGGAGAATAAAGGATTCTGGTTGGATTAACGGAAGTGACATAAATTTGTATACCACAAAAGCATTGGAAACTACATAGATACTTAAATAGTTAAAGAAAGAGGAGAATAAAGGATTCTGGTCGGATTAACGGAAGTGACATAAATTTGAATATCACTAAAGCATTGGCAACTACATAGATACTTAAATAGTTAAAGAAAAAGGAGAATAAAGGATTCTGGTCGGATTAACGGAAGTGACATAAATTTGAATATCACAAAAGCATTGGCAACTACATAGATGCTTAAGTAGTTAAAGAAAGAGGAGAATAAAGGATTCTGGTCGGATTAACGGAAGTGACATAAATTTGAATATCACAAAAGCATTGGCAACTACATAGATGCTTAAGTAGTTAGAGAAAGAGGAGAATAAAGGATTCTGGTCAAAATAATGGAAGTGACATAAATTTGAATATCACAAAAGCATTGGCAACTACATAGATACTTAAATAGTTAAAGAAAGAGGAGAATAAAGGATTCTGTTCGGATTAACGGAAGTGACATAAATTTGAATATCACAAAAGTATTGGCAACTACACAGAAACTTAAATAGTAAAAGAAAGAGGAGAATAAAGGATTCTGGTCGGATTAACGGAAGTGACATAAATTTGAATATCACAAAAGCATTGGCAACTACATAGATACTTAAATAGTTAAAGAAAGAGGAGAATAAAGGATTCTGGTCGGATTAACGGAAGTGACATAAATTTGAATATCACAAAAGCATTGGCAACTACATAGATGCTTAAGTAGTTAAAGAAAGAGGAGAATAAAGGATTCTGTTCGGATTAACGGAAGTGACATAAATTTGAATATCACTAAAGCATTGGCAACTACATAGATACTTAAATAGTTAAAGAAAGAGGAGAATAAAGGATTCTGGTCGGATTAACGGAAGTGACATAAATTTGAATATCACAAAAGCATTGGCAACTACATAGATGCTTAAGTAGTTAAAGAAAGAGGAGAATAAAGGATTCTGGTCGGATTAACGGAAGTGACATAAATTTGAATATCACAAAAGCATTGGCAACTACATAGATGCTTAAGTAGTTAGAGAAAAAGGAGAATAAAGGATTCTGGTCGAAATAATGGAAGTGACATAAATTTGAATATCACAAAAGCATTGGCAACTACATAGATACTTAAATAGTTAAAGAAAGAGGAGAATAAAGGATTCTGGTCGGATTAACGGAAGTGACATAAATTTGAATATCACAAAAGCATTGGCAACTACATAGATGCTTAAGTAGTTAAAGAAAGAGGAGAATAAAGGATTCTGGTCGGATTAACGGAAGTGACATAAATTTGAATATCACAAAAGCATTGGCAACTACATAGATGCTTAAGTAGTTAGAGAAAGAGGAGAATAAAGGATTCTGGTCGAAATAATGGAAGTGACATAAATTTGAATATCACAAAAGCATTGGCAACTACATAGATACTTAAATAGTTAAAGAAAGAGGAGAATAAAGGATTCTGGTCAGATTAACGGTAGTGACATAAATTTGAATATCACAAAAGCATTTGCAACTACATAGATACTTAAATAGTTAAAGAAAGAGGAGAATAAAGGATTCTGGTCGGATTAACGGAAGTGACATAAATTTGAATATCAAAAAAGCATTGGCAACTACATAGATACTTAAATAGTTAAAGAAAGAGGAGAATAAAGGATTCTGGTCGGATTAACGGAAGTGACATAAATTTGAATATCACAAAAGCATTGGCAACTACATAGATGCTTAAGTAGTTAAAGAAAGAGGAGAATAAAGGATTCTGTTCGGATTAACGGAAGTGACATAAATTTGAATATCACAAAAGTATTGGCAACTACACAGAAACTTTAATAGTAAAAGAAAGAGGAGAATAAAGGATTCTGGTCGGATTAACGGAAGTGACATAAATTTGAATATCACAAAAGCATTGGCAACTACATAGATACTTAAATAGTTAAAGAAAGAGGAGAATAAAGGATTCTGGTCGGATTAACGGAGGTTTCATAAATGCAATTAATACAAAAGCATTGTAGACTAAATAGATACTTAAATAGTTTAGGAAACAGGACAATAAAGGATTCTGATCGGATTAACGGAAGTGACATAAATTTGAATATCACAAAAGCATTGGCAACTACATAGATACTTAAGTAGTTAGAGAAAGAGGAGAATAAAGGATTCTGGTCAAAATAATGGAAGTGACATAAATTTGAATATCACAAAAGCATTGGCAACTACATAGATGCTTAAATAGTTAAAGAAAAAGGAGAATAAAGGATTCTGGTCGGATTAACGGAAGTGACATAAATTTGAATATCACAAAAGTATTGGCAACTACATAGATGCTTAAGTAGTTAAAGAAAGATTTTGGTCAGATTGACGGAAATTACATGAATTAAATTTTCACAAATGCATTGGCAACTACATAGATATTTAAATCGTTTAAGAAAGAGGAGAATTAAGGATTCTTCTCGGATTAACGAAAGTTTAATAAATATGCACATTACAAGAGCATTGTAGACTACATATATTCTTAAACAGTTTAAGAAAGAGGAGAATAATAGATTTTAGTTGGATTCACGGATTTTTCATGAGTCGAAATATTATCAATGCATCGGTAACTACGTACATACTTAAAAACTTTGAGAAAGAGGAGAATAAATGATTCTGGTCGGATTAACGGAAGTGACATAAATTTGAATATCACAAAAGCATTGGCAACTACATAGATACTTAAATCGTTAAAGAAAGAGGAGAATAAAGGATTCTGGTCGAATTAACGGAAGTTTCATAAATATGTATATTACAAAAGCTCTGGCAACTACATAAGTACTTAAACAGTTTAAGAAAAAGGAAAATGAAGGATTTTGTCGGATTAACGGAAGTTTCAAGAATTGAAATATTACAAATGTATTGGCTACAACATAGATATTTAAATAATTTAAGAAAAAGGAAAATAAAGGATTTTTTTCGGATTAACGGAGGTTTCATAAATGCAAATAATACAAAAGCATTGTAGACTAAATAGATACTTAAATAGTTTAGGAAACAGTACAATAAAGGATTCTGATCGGATTAACGGAAGTGACATAAATTTGAATATCACAAAAGCATTGGCAACTACATAGATACTTAAATAGTTAAAGAAAGAGGAGAATAAAGGATTCTGGTCAGATTAACGGAAGTGACATAAATTTGAATATCACAAAAGCATTGGCAACTACATAGATGCTTAAATAGTTAAAGAAAAAGGAGAATAAAGGATTCTGGTCGGATTAACGGAAGTGACATAAATTTGAATATCACAAAAGAACTGGCAACTACATAGATACTTAAATAGTTAAAGAAAGAGGAGAATAAAGGATTCTGGTTGGATTAACGGAAGTGACATAAATTTGAATATCACAAAAGCATTAGCAACTACATAGATGCTTAAGTACTTAAAGGAAGAGGAGAATAAAGGATTCTGGTCAGATTAACGGAAGTGACATAAATTTGAATATCACAAAAGTATTGGCAACTACATAGATACTTAAATAGTTAAAGAAAGAGGAGAATAAAGGATTCTGGTCGGATTAACGGAAGTGACATAAATTTGAATATCACAAAAGCATTGGCAACTACATAGATGCTTAAGTAGTTAAAGAAAGAGGAGAATAAAGGATTCTGGTCGGATTAACGGAAGTGACATATATTTGAATATTGCAAAAGCATTGGCAACTACATAGATACTTAAGTAGATAAAGAAAGAGGAGAATAAAGGATTATGGTCGGATTAACGGAAGTGACATAAATTTGAATATCACAAAAGCATTGGCAACTACATAGATGCTTAAGTAGTTAAAGAAAGAGGAGAATAAAGGATTCTGGTCGGATTAACGGAAGTGACATTAAATTGAATATCACAAAAGCATTGGCAACTACATAGATACTTAAATAGTTAAAGAAAGAGGAGAATAAAGGATTCTGGTCGGATTAACGGAAGTGACATAAATTTGAATATCACAAAAGCATTGGCAACTACATAGATGCTTAAGTAGTTAAAGAAAGAGGAGAATAAAGGATTCTGTTCGGATTAACGGAAGTGACATAAATTTGAATATCACTAAAGCATTGGCAACTACATAGATACTTAAATAGTTAAAGAAAGAGGAGAATAAAGGATTCTGGTCGGATTAACGGAAGTGACATAAATTTGAATATCACAAAAGCATTGGCAACTACATAGATGCTTAAGTAGTTAAAGAAAGAGGAGAATAAAGGATTCTGGTCGGATTAACGGAAGTGACATAAATTTGAATATCACAAAAGCATTGGCAACTACATAGATGCTTAAGTAGTTAGAGAAAAAGGAGAATAAAGGATTCTGGTCGAAATAATGGAAGTGACATAAATTTGAATATCACAAAAGCATTGGCAACTACATAGATACTTAAATAGTTAAAGAAAGAGGAGAATAAAGGATTCTGGTCGGATTAACGGAAGTGACATAAATTTGAATATCACAAAAGCATTGGCAACTACATAGATGCTTAAGTAGTTAAAGAAAGAGGAGAATAAAGGATTCTGGTCGGATTAACGGAAGTGACATAAATTTGAATATCACAAAAGCATTGGCAACTACATAGATGCTTAAGTAGTTAGAGAAAGAGGAGAATAAAGGATTCTGGTCGAAATAATGGAAGTGACATAAATTTGAATATCACAAAAGCATTGGCAACTACATAGATACTTAAATAGTTAAAGAAAGAGGAGAATAAAGGATTCTGGTCAGATTAACGGTAGTGACATAAATTTGAATATCACAAAAGCATTTGCAACTACATAGATACTTAAATAGTTAAAGAAAGAGGAGAATAAAGGATTCTGGTCGGATTAACGGAAGTGACATAAATTTGAATATCAAAAAAGCATTGGCAACTACATAGATACTTAAATAGTTAAAGAAAGAGGAGAATAAAGGATTCTGGTCGGATTAACGGAAGTGACATAAATTTGAATATCACAAAAGCATTGGCAACTACATAGATGCTTAAGTAGTTAAAGAAAGAGGAGAATAAAGGATTCTGTTCGGATTAACGGAAGTGACATAAATTTGAATATCACAAAAGTATTGGCAACTACACAGAAACTTTAATAGTAAAAGAAAGAGGAGAATAAAGGATTCTGGTCGGATTAACGGAAGCTACATAAATTTGAATATCACAAAAGCATTGGCAACTACATAGATACTTAAATAGTTAAAGAAAGAGGAGAATAAAGGATTCTGGTCGGATTAACGGAGGTTTCATAAATGCAATTAATACAAAAGCATTGTAGACTAAATAGATACTTAAATAGTTTAGGAAACAGGACAATAAAGGATTCTGATCGGATTAACGGAAGTGACATAAATTTGAATATCACAAAAGCATTGGCAACTACATAGATACTTAAATAGTTAAAGAAAGAGGAGAATAAAGGATTCTGGTCGGATTAACGGAAGTGACATAAATTTGAATATCACAAAAGCATTGGCAACTACATAGATGCTTAAATAGTTAAAGAAAAAGGAGAATAAAGGATTCTGGTCGGATTAACGGAAGTGACATAAATTTGAATATCACAAAAGTATTGGCAACTACATAGATGCTTAAGTAGTTAAAGAAAGATTTTGGTCAGATTGACGGAAATTACATGAATTAAATTTTCACAAATGCATTGGCAACTACATAGATATTTAAATCGTTTAAGAAAGAGGAGAATTAAGGATTCTTCTCGGATTAACGAAAGTTTAATAAATATGCACATTACAAGAGCATTGTAGACTACATATATTCTTAAACAGTTTAAGAAAGAGGAGAATAATAGATTTTAGTTGGATTCACGGATTTTTCATGAGTCGAAATATTATCAATGCATCGGTAACTACGTACATACTTAAAAACTTTGAGAAAGAGGAGAATAAATGATTCTGGTCGGATTAACGGAAGTGACATAAATTTGAATATCACAAAAGCATTGGCAACTACATAGATACTTAAATCGTTAAAGAAAGAGGAGAATAAAGGATTCTGGTCGAATTAACGGAAGTTTCATAAATATGTATATTACAAAAGCTCTGGCAACTACATAAGTACTTAAACAGTTTAAGAAAAAGGAAAATGAAGGATTTTGTCGGATTAACGGAAGTTTCAAGAATTGAAATATTACAAATGTATTGGCTACAACATAGATATTTAAATAATTTAAGAAAAAGGAAAATAAAGGATTTTTTTCGGATTAACGGAGGTTTCATAAATGCAAATAATACAAAAGCATTGTAGACTAAATAGATACTTAAATAGTTTAGGAAACAGTACAATAAAGGATTCTGATCGGATTAACGGAAGTGACATAAATTTGAATATCACAAAAGCATTGGCAACTACATAGATACTTAAATAGTTAAAGAAAGAGGAGAATAAAGGATTCTGGTCAGATTAACGGAAGTGACATAAATTTGAATATCACAAAAGCATTGGCAACTACATAGATGCTTAAATAGTTAAAGAAAAAGGAGAATAAAGGATTCTGGTCGGATTAACGGAAGTGACATAAATTTGAATATCACAAAAGAACTGGCAACTACATAGATACTTAAATAGTTAAAGAAAGAGGAGAATAAAGGATTCTGGTTGGATTAACGGAAGTGACATAAATTTGAATATCACAAAAGCATTAGCAACTACATAGATGCTTAAGTACTTAAAGGAAGAGGAGAATAAAGGATTCTGGTCAGATTAACGGAAGTGACATAAATTTGAATATCACAAAAGTATTGGCAACTACATAGATACTTAAATAGTTAAAGAAAGAGGAGAATAAAGGATTCTGGTCGGATTAACGGAAGTGACATAAATTTGAATATCACAAAAGCATTGGCAACTACATAGATGCTTAAGTAGTTAAAGAAAGAGGAGAATAAAGGATTCTGGTCGGATTAACGGAAGTGACATATATTTGAATATTGCAAAAGCATTGGCAACTACATAGATACTTAAGTAGATAAAGAAAGAGGAGAATAAAGGATTATGGTCGGATTAACGGAAGTGACATAAATTTGAATATCACAAAAGCATTGGCAACTACATAGATGCTTAAGTAGTTAAAGAAAGAGGAGAATAAAGGATTCTGGTCGGATTAACGGAAGTGACATTAAATTGAATATCACAAAAGCATTGGCAACTACATAGATACTTAAATAGTTAAAGAAAGAGGAGAATAAAGGATTCTGGTCGGATTAACGGAAGTGACATAAATTTGAATATCACAAAAGCATTGGCAACTACATAGATGCTTAAGTAGTTAAAGAAAGAGGAGAATAAAGGATTCTGTTCGGATTAACGGAAGTGACATAAATTTGAATATCACTAAAGCATTGGCAACTACATAGATACTTAAATAGTTAAAGAAAGAGGAGAATAAAGGATTCTGGTCGGATTAACGGAAGTGACATAAATTTGAATATCACAAAAGCATTGGCAACTACATAGATGCTTAAGTAGTTAAAGAAAGAGGAGAATAAAGGATTCTGGTCGGATTAACGGAAGTGACATAAATTTGAATATCACAAAAGCATTGGCAACTACATAGATGCTTAAGTAGTTAGAGAAAAAGGAGAATAAAGGATTCTGGTCGAAATAATGGAAGTGACATAAATTTGAATATCACAAAAGCATTGGCAACTACATAGATACTTAAATAGTTAAAGAAAGAGGAGAATAAAGGATTCTGGTCGGATTAACGGAAGTGACATAAATTTGAATATCACAAAAGCATTGGCAACTACATAGATGCTTAAGTAGTTAAAGAAAGAGGAGAATAAAGGATTCTGGTCGGATTAACGGAAGTGACATAAATTTGAATATCACAAAAGCATTGGCAACTACATAGATGCTTAAGTAGTTAGAGAAAGAGGAGAATAAAGGATTCTGGTCGAAATAATGGAAGTGACATAAATTTGAATATCACAAAAGCATTGGCAACTACATAGATACTTAAATAGTTAAAGAAAGAGGAGAATAAAGGATTCTGGTCAGATTAACGGTAGTGACATAAATTTGAATATCACAAAAGCATTTGCAACTACATAGATACTTAAATAGTTAAAGAAAGAGGAGAATAAAGGAATCTGGTCGGATTAACGGAAGTGACATAAATTTGAATATCAAAAAAGCATTGGCAACTACATAGATACTTAAATAGTTAAAGAAAGAGGAGAATAAAGGATTCTGGTCGGATTAACGGAAGTGACATAAATTTGAATATCACAAAAGCATTGGCAACTACATAGATGCTTAAGTAGTTAAAGAAAGAGGAGAATAAAGGATTCTGTTCGGATTAACGGAAGTGACATAAATTTGAATATCACAAAAGTATTGGCAACTACACAGAAACTTTAATAGTAAAAGAAAGAGGAGAATAAAGGATTCTGGTCGGATTAACGGAAGCTACATAAATTTGAATATCACAAAAGCATTGGCAACTACATAGATACTTAAATAGTTAAAGAAAGAGGAGAATAAAGGATTCTGGTCGGATTAACGGAGGTTTCATAAATGCAATTAATACAAAAGCATTGTAGACTAAATAGATACTTAAATAGTTTAGGAAACAGGACAATAAAGGATTCTGATCGGATTAACGGAAGTGACATAAATTTGAATATCACAAAAGCATTGGCAACTACATAGATACTTAAATAGTTAAAGAAAGAGGAGAATAAAGGATTCTGGTCGGATTAACGGAAGTGACATAAATTTGAATATCACAAAAGCATTGGCAACTACATAGATGCTTAAATAGTTAAAGAAAAAGGAGAATAAAGGATTCTGGTCGGATTAACGGAAGTGACATAAATTTGAATATCACAAAAGTATTGGCAACTACATAGATGCTTAAGTAGTTAAAGAAAGATTTTGGTCAGATTGACGGAAATTACATGAATTAAATTTTCACAAATGCATTGGCAACTACATAGATATTTAAATCGTTTAAGAAAGAGGAGAATTAAGGATTCTTCTCGGATTAACGAAAGTTTAATAAATATGCACATTACAAGAGCATTGTAGACTACATATATTCTTAAACAGTTTAAGAAAGAGGAGAATAATAGATTTTAGTTGGATTCACGGATTTTTCATGAGTCGAAATATTATCAATGCATCGGTAACTACGTACATACTTAAAAACTTTGAGAAAGAGGAGAATAAATGATTCTGGTCGGATTAACGGAAGTGACATAAATTTGAATATCACAAAAGCATTGGCAACTACATAGATACTTAAATCGTTAAAGAAAGAGGAGAATAAAGGATTCTGGTCGAATTAACGGAAGTTTCATAAATATGTATATTACAAAAGCTCTGGCAACTACATAAGTACTTAAACAGTTTAAGAAAAAGGAAAATGAAGGATTTTGTCGGATTAACGGAAGTTTCAAGAATTGAAATATTACAAATGTATTGGCTACAACATAGATGTTTAAATAATTTAAGAAAAAGGAAAATAAAGGATTTTTTTCGGATTAACGGAGGTTTCATAAATGCAAATAATACAAAAGCATTGTAGACTAAATAGATACTTAAATAGTTTAGGAAACAGGACAATAAAGGATTCTGATCGGATTAACGGAAGTGACATAAATTTGAATATCACAAAAGCATTGGCAACTACATAGATACTTAAATAGTTAAAGAAAGAGGAGAATAAAGGATTCTGGTCAGATTAACGGAAGTGACATAAATTTGAATATCACAAAAGCATTGGCAACTACATAGATGCTTAAATAGTTAAAGAAAAAGGAGAATAAAGGATTCTGGTCGGATTAACGGAAGTGACATAAATTTGAATATCACAAAAGAACTGGCAACTACATAGATACTTAAATAGTTAAAGAAAGAGGAGAATAAAGGATTCTGGTTGGATTAACGGAAGTGACATAAATTTGAATATCACAAAAGCATTAGCAACTACATAGATGCTTAAGTACTTAAAGGAAGAGGAGAATAAAGGATTCTGGTCAGATTAACGGAAGTGACATAAATTTGAATATCACAAAAGTATTGGCAACTACATAGATACTTAAATAGTTAAAGAAAGAGGAGAATAAAGGATTCTGGTCGGATTAACGGAAGTGACATAAATTTGAATATCACAAAAGCATTGGCAACTACATAGATGCTTAAGTAGTTAAAGAAAGAGGAGAATAAAGGATTCTGGTCGGATTAACGGAAGTGACATATATTTGAATATTGCAAAAGCATTGGCAACTACATAGATACTTAAGTAGATAAAGAAAGAGGAGAATATAGGATTATGGTCGGATTAACGGAAGTGACATAAATTTGAATATCACAAAAGCATTGGCAACTACATAGATGCTTAAGTAGTTAAAGAAAGAGGAGAATAAAGGATTCTGGTCGGATTAACGGAAGTGACATTAAATTGAATATCACAAAAGCATTGGCAACTACATAGATGCTTAAGTAGTTAAAGAAAGAGGAGAATAAAGGATTCTGGTCGGATTAACGGAAGTGACATTAATTTGAATATCACAAAAGCATTGGCAACTACATAGATGCTTAAGTAGTTAAAGAAAGAGGAGAATAAAGGATTCTGGTCGGAATAACGGAAGTGACATAAATTTGAATATCACAAAAGCATTCGCAACTACATAGATACTTAAATAGTTAAAGAAAGAGGAGAATAAAGGATTCTGGTCGGATTAACGGAAGTGACATAAATTTGAATATCACAAAAGCATTGGCAACTACATAGATACATACATAGTTAAAGAAAGAGGAGAATAAAGGATTCTGGTCGGATTAACGGAAGTGACATAAATTTGAATATCACAAAAGCATTGGCAACTACATAGATGCTTAAATAGTTAAAGAAAAAGGAGAATAAAGGATTCTGGTCGGATTAATGGAAGTGACATAAATTTGAATATCACAAAACACTGGCAACTACATAGATACTTAAATAGTTAAAGAAAGAGGAGAATAAAGGATTCTGGTCGGATTAACGGAAGTGACATAAATTTGAATATCACAAAAGCATTGGCAACTACATAGATACTTAAATAGTTAAAGAAAGAGGAGAATAAAGGATTCTGGTCGGATTAACGGAAGTGACATAAATTTGAATATCACAAAAGCATTGGCAACTACATAGATGCTTAAGTAGTTAGAGAAAGAGGAGAATAAAGGATTCTGGTCGAAATAATGGAAGTGACATAAATTTGAATATCACAAAAGCATTGGCAACTACATAGATACTTAAATAGTTAAAGAAAGAGGAGAATAAAGGATTCTGGTCAGATTAA
Organism: Sepioteuthis lessoniana; assembly: GCA_963585895.1. Taxonomy (NCBI): domain Eukaryota; kingdom Metazoa; phylum Mollusca; class Cephalopoda; order Myopsida; family Loliginidae; genus Sepioteuthis; species Sepioteuthis lessoniana. The sequence goes on along the minus strand of OY757924.1, from coordinate 71,761,354 downwards.
CGGTAGTGACATAAATTTGAATATCACAAAAGCATTTGCAACTACATAGATACTTAAATAGTTAAAGAAAGAGGAGAATAAAGGATTCTGGTCGGATTAACGGAAGTGACATAAATTTGAATATCAAAAAAGCATTGGCAACTACATAGATACTTAAATAGTTAAAGAAAGAGGAGAATAAAGGATTCTGGTCGGATTAACGGAAGTGACATAAATTTGAATATCACAAAAGCATTGGCAACTACATAGATGCTTAAGTAGTTAAAGAAAGAGGAGAATAAAGGATTCTGTTCGGATTAACGGAAGTGACATAAATTTGAATATCACAAAAGTATTGGCAACTACACAGAAACTTTAATAGTAAAAGAAAGAGGAGAATAAAGGATTCTGGTCGGATTAACGGAAGCTACATAAATTTGAATATCACAAAAGCATTGGCAACTACATAGATACTTAAATAGTTAAAGAAAGAGGAGAATAAAGGATTCTGGTCGGATTAACGGAGGTTTCATAAATGCAATTAATACAAAAGCATTGTAGACTAAATAGATACTTAAATAGTTTAGGAAACAGGACAATAAAGGATTCTGATCGGATTAACGGAAGTGACATAAATTTGAATATCACAAAAGCATTGGCAACTACATAGATACTTAAATAGTTAAAGAAAGAGGAGAATAAAGGATTCTGGTCGGATTAACGGAAGTGACATAAATTTGAATATCACAAAAGCATTGGCAACTACATAGATGCTTAAATAGTTAAAGAAAAAGGAGAATAAAGGATTCTGGTCGGATTAACGGAAGTGACATAAATTTGAATATCACAAAAGTATTGGCAACTACATAGATGCTTAAGTAGTTAAAGAAAGATTTTGGTCAGATTGACGGAAATTACATGAATTAAATTTTCACAAATGCATTGGCAACTACATAGATATTTAAATCGTTTAAGAAAGAGGAGAATTAAGGATTCTTCTCGGATTAACGAAAGTTTAATAAATATGCACATTACAAGAGCATTGTAGACTACATATATTCTTAAACAGTTTAAGAAAGAGGAGAATAATAGATTTTAGTTGGATTCACGGATTTTTCATGAGTCGAAATATTATCAATGCATCGGTAACTACGTACATACTTAAAAACTTTGAGAAAGAGGAGAATAAATGATTCTGGTCGGATTAACGGAAGTGACATAAATTTGAATATCACAAAAGCATTGGCAACTACATAGATACTTAAATCGTTAAAGAAAGAGGAGAATAAAGGATTCTGGTCGAATTAACGGAAGTTTCATAAATATGTATATTACAAAAGCTCTGGCAACTACATAAGTACTTAAACAGTTTAAGAAAAAGGAAAATGAAGGATTTTGTCGGATTAACGGAAGTTTCAAGAATTGAAATATTACAAATGTATTGGCTACAACATAGATGTTTAAATAATTTAAGAAAAAGGAAAATAAAGGATTTTTTTCGGATTAACGGAGGTTTCATAAATGCAAATAATACAAAAGCATTGTAGACTAAATAGATACTTAAATAGTTTAGGAAACAGGACAATAAAGGATTCTGATCGGATTAACGGAAGTGACATAAATTTGAATATCACAAAAGCATTGGCAACTACATAGATACTTAAATAGTTAAAGAAAGAGGAGAATAAAGGATTCTGGTCAGATTAACGGAAGTGACATAAATTTGAATATCACAAAAGCATTGGCAACTACATAGATGCTTAAATAGTTAAAGAAAAAGGAGAATAAAGGATTCTGGTCGGATTAACGGAAGTGACATAAATTTGAATATCACAAAAGAACTGGCAACTACATAGATACTTAAATAGTTAAAGAAAGAGGAGAATAAAGGATTCTGGTTGGATTAACGGAAGTGACATAAATTTGAATATCACAAAAGCATTAGCAACTACATAGATGCTTAAGTACTTAAAGGAAGAGGAGAATAAAGGATTCTGGTCAGATTAACGGAAGTGACATAAATTTGAATATCACAAAAGTATTGGCAACTACATAGATACTTAAATAGTTAAAGAAAGAGGAGAATAAAGGATTCTGGTCGGATTAACGGAAGTGACATAAATTTGAATATCACAAAAGCATTGGCAACTACATAGATGCTTAAGTAGTTAAAGAAAGAGGAGAATAAAGGATTCTGGTCGGATTAACGGAAGTGACATATATTTGAATATTGCAAAAGCATTGGCAACTACATAGATACTTAAGTAGATAAAGAAAGAGGAGAATATAGGATTATGGTCGGATTAACGGAAGTGACATAAATTTGAATATCACAAAAGCATTGGCAACTACATAGATGCTTAAGTAGTTAAAGAAAGAGGAGAATAAAGGATTCTGGTCGGATTAACGGAAGTGACATTAAATTGAATATCACAAAAGCATTGGCAACTACATAGATGCTTAAGTAGTTAAAGAAAGAGGAGAATAAAGGATTCTGGTCGGATTAACGGAAGTGACATTAATTTGAATATCACAAAAGCATTGGCAACTACATAGATGCTTAAGTAGTTAAAGAAAGAGGAGAATAAAGGATTCTGGTCGGAATAACGGAAGTGACATAAATTTGAATATCACAAAAGCATTCGCAACTACATAGATACTTAAATAGTTAAAGAAAGAGGAGAATAAAGGATTCTGGTCGGATTAACGGAAGTGACATAAATTTGAATATCACAAAAGCATTGGCAACTACATAGATACATACATAGTTAAAGAAAGAGGAGAATAAAGGATTCTGGTCGGATTAACGGAAGTGACATAAATTTGAATATCACAAAAGCATTGGCAACTACATAGATGCTTAAATAGTTAAAGAAAAAGGAGAATAAAGGATTCTGGTCGGATTAATGGAAGTGACATAAATTTGAATATCACAAAACACTGGCAACTACATAGATACTTAAATAGTTAAAGAAAGAGGAGAATAAAGGATTCTGGTCGGATTAACGGAAGTGACATAAATTTGAATATCACAAAAGCATTGGCAACTACATAGATACTTAAATAGTTAAAGAAAGAGGAGAATAAAGGATTCTGGTCGGATTAACGGAAGTGACATAAATTTGAATATCACAAAAGCATTGGCAACTACATAGATACTTAAATAGTTAAAGAAAGAGGAGAATAAAGGAGTTTGGTCGGATTAACGGAAGTGACATAAATTTGAATATCACAAAAGCATTGGCAACTACATAGATACCTAAATAGTTAAAGAAAGAGGAGAATAAAGGATTCTGGTCGGATTATTGGAAGTGACATAAATTTGAATACCACAAAAGCATTGGCAACTACATAGATACTTAAATAGTTAAAGAAAGAGGAGAATAAAGGATTCTGGTCGGATTAACGGAAGTGACATAAATTTGAATATCACAAAAGCATTGGCAACTACATAAGTGCTTAAGTAGTTAAAGAAAGATTTTGGTCAGATTGACGGAAATTACATGAATTAAATTTTCACAAATGCATTGGCAACTACATAGATATTTAAATCGTTTAAGAAAGAGGAGAATTAAGGATTCTTCTCGGATTAACGAAAGTTTAATAAATATGCACATTACAAGAGCATTGTAGACTACATATATTCTTAAACAGTTTAAGAAAGAGGAGAATAACAGATTTTAGTTGGATTCACGGATTTTTCATGAGTCGAAATATTATCAATGCATCGGTAACTACGTACATACTTAAAAAGTTTGAGAAAGAGGAGAATAAAGGATTCTGGTCGAATTAACGGAAGTTTCATAAATATGTATATTACAAAAGCTTTGGCAACTACATAGTTACTTAAATAGTTTAAGAAAAAGGAAAATGAAGGATTTTGTCGGATTAACGGAAGTTTCAAGAATTGAAATATTACAAATGTATTGGCTACAACATAGATATTTAAATAATTTAAGAAAAAGGAAAATAAAGGATTTTTGTCGGATTAACGGAGGTTTCATAAATGCAAATAATACAAAAGCATTGTAGACTAAATAGATACTTAAATATTTCAGGAAACAGGACAATAAAGGATTCTGATCGGATTAACGGAAGTTTCATATATTTGAATTTTACAAAAGCATTGTAGAATACATAGATACTTAAGTAGATTAGGAAATAGAAGAATATTGAATTCTCGTTGGATTAACGGAAGTTTAATAAATTTTAATATCACAAAACATTGTAGACTACATAGATACTTAAATAGTTTAAGAAAGAGGAGAATAAAAGATTCTGGTCGGATTATCGGAAGTGACATAAATTTGATTATCACAAATGTATTGGCAACACCATAGACACTTAAAATCGTTTAAGAATGAGTAGAATAAAGTTTCCGGTCGGATTAATGGAAGTTTCATGAATTTGAATATTACAATAGCGTTGTAGACTACATAGATACATAAATAGAATAGGAAACAGGAGAATAAAGGATCCTGGTCGAATTAACGGATTTTTCATATATTTGAATATTAGAAAACATTGAATTATTAGAAAAACATTGGCAACTACATAGATATTTAAATTGTTTAAGAAAGTGGAGAATAAAGGATTTAGGTCGGATTAACGAAAGTGACATAAATCTAATAACAGAAATGCATAGGCAGCAACATAAATACTTAAATAGTTTAGGAAACCGGAGAATAGATGATTCTGGTCGGATTAACGGATTTTTCATAAATTTGGATATTACAAAACATAGTAGACTACATGGATACTTAAATCGTTTAAGAAAGAGGAGAATAAAGGATTTTGGTCGGATTAACGGAAGTGACGAAAATTTGAATATCACAAATGCATTGGCGACTACATACGTTCTTAAATATTTAAAGAATGAGGAGAATAAAGGATTCTGGTCGGATTAACGGAAGTGACCTAAATTTGAATATCACAAATGCATTGGCAAATACATAGATACTTAAATAGTTAATGAAAGAAAAGAATAAAGGATTTAGGTCAGATTGACGGAAGTGACATGAATTTCAATTTTACAAATGCAATGGCAACTATATAGATACTTAAATATTTCAAGAAAAAGGAGAATAAAATGTTTTGGTCGGATTAACGGAAGTGACATTAATATGAATATTACAAATGCATTGGCGAGTACATACATTCTTAAATATTCAAAGAAAGAGGAGAATAAAGGATTCTGGTCGGATTCACGGAAGTGACATAAATTTGAATATCACAAATACATAGGCAAATACATTGATACTTAAATAGTTTAAGAAAGAGGAGAATAAAATATTTTGGTTGTATTAACGGAAGTGACAGAAATTATAATATTACAATGGCATTGTAAACTACATAGATATTTAAATAGTTAAAGAAAGAGGAGAATCATGGATGTTGGTCGGATTAACAGCAGTGACATAAATTTGAATATTACAAAAACTTTTTAGACGACATTAGATACTTAAATTGTTTAGGAAACAGGAGATTAAAGGATTTTAACGGAAGTGACATAAATTTGAATATCACCACTACATAGCTACTTAAATAGTTAAAAAAAAGAGGAGAATAAACGAATATTGACGGATTAACGGAAGTTTAATAAATTTGAATATTACAAAAGATTGTAGACTACATAGATACTTAAATATTTAAAGAAAGATGAGAATAAATGATTTCGGTTGAATTAATGGAACTGACATTAATTTGAATATCACAAATTTATTGGCAACTACATAGATACTTAAAGAGTTAAGAAAGAGGAGAATAAAGGATTTTGATCGGATTAACGGAAGTTTCATAAATTTGAATATTACAATAGGATTGTAGACTACATAGATACATAAATAGATTAGGAAACTGGACAATAACAGATTCTGGTCGGATTAACGGAAGAGACATAAATTTGAATATCACAAATGCATTGGCAACTTCATAGATACTTAAATAGTTTAAAAAATGCGGAGAATAAAGGAATCTTGTCGGATTAACGGAGGTTTAATAAATTTGAATATTACAAGAGCATTGTAGACTACATATATACTTAAATAGTTTAAGAAAGTGGAGAATAATAGATTTTGGTCGGATTAACTGATTTTTCATGCATCGGTAACTACAGAGATACTAAAAAACTTAAGAAAGAGGAGAATAAAGGATTTTGGTCGGATTAACGAAAGTCTCGTGAATTTGAATGCCTTTGTAATAAAGGCATTGTAGATACTTAAATAGTTCAAAAAAGAGGATATATAATTTGAATGTTACAAATAGTTAAAAAAAAGAGGATACTTAATTTGAATGTTACAAATAGTTAAAAAAAGAGGATACTTAATTTGAATGTTACAAATAGTTAAAAAAAGAGGATACTTAATTTGAATGTTACAAATAGTTAAAAAAAGAGGATACTTAATTTGAATGTTACAAATAGTTAAAAAAAGAGGATACATAATTTTAATATTACAAATAGTTAAAAAAAAGAGGATACTTAATTTGAATGTTACAAATAGTTAAAAAAAGAGGATACTTAATTTGAATGTTACAAATAGTTAAAAAAAGAGGATACTTAATTTGAATGTTACAAATAGTTAAAAAAAGAGGATACTTAATTTGAATGTTACAAATAGTTAAAAAAAAGGATACTTAATTTGAATGTTACAAATAGTTAAAAAAAAGAGGATACTTAATTTTAATATTACAAATAGTTAAAAAAAAAGAGGATACTTAATTTTAATATTACAAATAGTTAAAAAAAGAGGATACTTAATTTGAATGTTACAAATAGTTAAAAAAAGAGGATACTTAATTTGAATGTTACAAATAGTTAAAAAAAGAGGATACTTAATTTGAATGTTACAAATAGTTAAAAAAAGAGTATACTTAATTTGAATGTTACAAAGGCATTGAAGATACTTAAATAGTTCAAAAAAGAGGAGAACAAATGATTCTGGTCGGATTAGCGGAAGTATCATGAATTTGAATATTATAAAACATTGTAGACTACATAGATTCTGAAATCGTTTATGAAAGAGTAGAATAATGGATTTTGTTTGGATTAACGTAACGGACATTAATTTGAATATCACAAATGCATTGGCAACAACATAGATACTTAAATAGTTAAAGAAAGAGGAGAAGAAAGGATTCTTGTCGGATTAACAGAAGTGACATATATTTGAATATCATATGCATTGGCAACTACATAGATACGTAAAGAGCCTAAGAAAAAGGAGAATAAAGGACTTTGATCGGATTAACGGAAATTTCACGAATCTGAATATTACTAATGCATTGTAGACTATATAGATACATAAAAATTTTAAGAAAAAAGAAATAGGAGAATAAAGGATTAAGGACAGATTAACGGAAGTGACATAAATTTGAATAACACAAATGCATAGGATGCTACATAGATACTTAAATAGTTTAGGAAACAGGAGAATAAAGGATTTTGGTTGGATAAACGGAAGTGACATTAATTTGAATCTCACAAATAAGGAAGAGGATATTAAAGAATTCTGCTCGGATTAACAGAAGTCTCATGAATTTAATATTACAAAAGTATTGTAGACTACATAGATCCTTAAATATTTTAAGAAAGAGGAGAATAAAGGATTCAGGTCGGATTAACGGAAGTTTCATGGGTTCAGATATTACAAAAGCATTGTAGACTACATAGATACTTAAATAGTTTAGGAAACAGGAGAATAAAGGATCTTGGTTGGATTAACGGAAGTGACATAAATTTGAACATCACAAATATATTGGCAGCTACATAGATACTTAAATTATTTATGAAAGAGGAGAATGAAAAATTCTGGTCAGATTAACGGAAGTGATATATATTTGAATATCACAAATGCATTGGCAACTACATAGACACTTAAATCGTTTAAGAATGAGGAGAATAAAGGATTTTGGTCGGATTAATGGAAGTTTTATGAGTTGAAATATTACAAATGCATTGGCAACTACATAGATACTTAAATAGTTTATGAAACAGGAGAAAAAAGGATATTGGTCGGATTAACGGATTTTTGGTGAATTGAAATATTGTTGCGTAGCCATATACACGAATATGGCCATGTGCGAAATAGACATGTAATGTTCATTACTACAGAACATAAAAAGAACATAGGAATCTCGGCATTCGAAAACACGTAACGACGTCTTGTTCATGTACGAAACCTTTTTATTAACCTTGAGTTAAAGGTTTCCACATAAGGAGGAGAGACACAATCTTCTATGCTGTCTTATTCATTTGGCCCCCAACTCGAGCGTCCCCCATCGGGCGCATGTTCGCCTCGCGCCAGCGAGCTTCAAAATCGATCCCTCTCGTTTGGCGTCTAAAACCCGACTCTTATTTTCTTCAAATTCTCACACAAACTTCCGCGTGCTTCCGGTGCGTGACGTCACCCGCACCTTGTCACCCAGTATCGTCTCGGACTGTTATGACATCTGAGTGACATCTCTATCCGCTCGCACGCACCCGCGGTAACACCTGCTTCAATCTTACACATTGTAGACTACATTCTCCTTCTTCTTAAACTATTTAAGTATTTATATAGTTTAAGAAGGACGAGAATAAAGGATTTTGGTCGGATTAACGGAAGTGACATAAATTTGAATACCACAAATGCATTGGCAACTACATAGATACTTTAAGAAATAGGAGAATAAAGGATTCTGGTCGGAATAACGATTATTTCATGAATTGAAATATTATCAATGCATTGGCAACTACATAGATAATTAAATAGTTAAAGAAAGAGGAGAATAAAGGATTCTGGTTGGATTTATGGAAGTTTTATGAATTTGAATATTACAAATGCATTTGCGACTACATAGATACTTAAATAGTTAAAGAAAGAGGAGAATAAATGATTCTAGTTTGATAACGGAAGTTCCATCAATTAAATTATTACAAATGCAATGGTGAATATGTCGATACTTATATCGCTAAAGAAGGAGGAGAATAAAGGATTCTACTCGGATTAATGGAATTTATATAAATTTTATCGTTACAAACGCATTGGTGATTACATATGTATTTAAATTGTTTAATAAAGAGGAGAATGAAGGATTCAGGTCGGACTAACGCAAATGACATAAATTTGAATATCAAAAATGCATTGGCGACTATATAGATACGTAAATAGTTAAAAAAAGAGGAGAATTAAAGATTCTGGTCAGATTAACGGAAGTTCCATCAGTTGAAATATTATGAATGCATTGGCTAGTACGTAGATACTTAAATAGTTTAAGACTTTCTAAAACTATTTAAGTATCTATATTCTAACCAATGCATTTGTAATATTTGTAATAGGAGAATAAAGGATTTTCTCGGATTAACTGAAGTTTCATAAATTCGAATATTACAGAAGCGTTTTAGACTATATAGATACTGAAATAGTTTAAGAAAGACGAGAATAAAAATTTTGGTAGGATTAAAAGAAGTTTAATAAACTTGAATATTACAAAAGCAATGTACACTACAGAGATACATAAATAATTTAAGAAAGACGAGAATAAAGGATTTTGGTCGGATTAACGGAAGTGGCATAAATTTAATATCACAAATGCATTGGTTAATACATAAATACTTAGATAGTTTAAGAAAGAGGAGAATACGGGACTTTGGTCTGATTAACGGAAGTTACATAAATTTGAATATCACAAATGCATTGGCAACTACATAGATACTTAAATAGTTTAAGAAAGAGGAGAATAAAGGATTCTGGCCGGATTAACGAAAGTTTCATAAATTTGAATATTAGAAAAGCATTGTAAAATACATAGATACTTAAATCGTTTAAGAAAGAGGAGAATAAAGGATTCTGGTTGGATTAACGGAAGTCTCATAAATTTGAATATTATAAAAGTATTTTAGACTACATAAATACTTAAATATTTTAAAAAAGAAGAGAATAAAGGATTATGGTCAGAGTAACGGAAGTTTTATAAATTTGAATATAAAAAATGCATTGGCAACTACATAAATACTTAAATAGTTAAAGAAAGGGGAGAATAACGTATTTTGGTCGTATTAAATGAAGTTTCATGAATTGAAATATTACAAAACCATTTGGCAACTACATAGATACTTAAATAGTTTAAGGAAGAGGGGAATAAACGATTCTGGTCGGATTAACGGAAGTTTAATATATTTGAATATTATAAAACATTAAGGAAGAGGAGAATAAAGGATTTTGGACGGATTAACGGAAGTGATATAAATTTGCAAAATGCATTGACAAATGTGTTGCTAATTGCATTACAAATGCATTGCCGACTACTTAGCAAATGAAAGAAACATGAATCACGTCGGATTTACGGAAGTTCCATTCTGGTGGGATTAACAGTCGGATTCTGGTCTGATTAACGAATGTACTGTTAATGGATTCTGGTTGGATTAATGGAAGTTCCGCTCTGGTCGTATTAATTGTCAGATTAACGGTCGGATTCTGGTCGGATTAAGAGAAGTTCTATTCTGGCCAGATTAACGGAAGTTCCATTTTGGTTGGAAGTTCTATTCGTGTCTGATTAACGGTCGGATTTAGGTCGTATACTGGTCGTATTACCGGAAGTTCTATTCATGGATTCTGGTTGGATTAACGGAGGTTTACTTCTGGTGGGAATACCGGTCTGATTCTGGTTGGATTAACGGAAGTTCCATTCTGGTCGGATTAAGGTAAGTTCCATAAATTTGATCATTCTGGTCGGATTAATGGAAGTTCCATGAATTTGAACTTGCCAAATGCATTACAAATGCATTGCCGACTAGACAGATACTTAAAGAATGAAAGAAAAAGGAGAATGAAGGATTCTAGTTGGATTAACGGAAGATTCCATAAATTTAAACATTGCAAATACATTGCCTTACTGCATAGATACTTAGCGAATAAAAGAAACAGGAAAAAGGAAGGATTCTGGTCGGACTAACGGAAGTGTCATAAAATTATAACATTACAAATGCATTCCCGACTGCATAGATACTTAAGGAATTAAAGAAAACGGAAAATGAATGATTCTGGTTGGATCAACGGAAGGTCCATGAATTTGAACATTAAAAATGCATTGCTGATTTTATAGATGCTTTCGGAACGAATGAAACAGGAGAATGAAGGTTATGGTGGGATTAATGGAAGTTCCATAAATTTAAACAGTAAAAATGCTTGGCAGATTTTATAGATATGTTGGGAACGAAAGAAACAGGTAAATGAAGGGTTCTGGTCGCATTAAGGGAAGTTCCATGAATTTTAACATTAAAAATTCATTGCCGTTTTATAGATACGTTGGGAACGAAAGAAACAGGAAAATGAAGGATTCTGCTAAGATTAACGGAAGTTCCATAAATTTGAATATTACAAATGCATTATCGACCACATAGATACTTAAGGAATAAAAGAAACAGGAGATTGAAGGATTCTGGTTGGATTAACTGAAGTTCCATAAATTTAAAGACTACAAATGCATTGCCGATTTATAGATACGTTGGGAACGAAAGAAACAGGAAAATGAATGGATGTGGTCGGATGTAAGTTTCATAAATTTGAATATTACATATGTATTACCGACTACATCGATACTTAAGGAATTAAAAAAATAGGAGAATGAAGGATTCTGCTCGGATTATCGGTAGTTCCATACGATTGAATATTACAAATACATTGCCGATTTTATAGACACTTTGGAAACGAAAAAAACAGGAGTATGAAGAATTCTGTTCGGATTAACGGAAGTTCCATGAATTTGAACATTACAAATGCATTGCCGACTACATATATTCATTGGGAACAAAATAAACAGGTGAATGAAGGATTTTGGCCGGTTTAACGAAGTTCCATAAATCTGAGCATTACAAATTCATTGCCGATTGTATAGATACGTTGTGAACGAAGGAAACAGAGGAATGAAGGATTCTGGTTGGATAAACGGATGTTTCATAAAATGTAAGCATTACAAATGCATTGTCGACTACATAGATACTTAAGGAATTAAAGAAATAGGATAATGAAGGATTTCGCTCGGATTAATGAAAGTTTTAAAAAATTGAATAGTACAAGTGCATTGCAGATTTCATAGATACGTTGGAAACGAAGAAACAGGAGAATCAAGGAATCCTGTTGGATTAACGGAAGTTTCTGAAAATTGAATATTACAAACGCATTGCCGACTAAATAGATACTTAGGGAATGTAAGAAACAGGAGAATGAAGGGTTCTGGTCGGTTTTAAGGGAAGTTTAATAAATTTGAACATTACAAATGCATTGCTGACTAAATATATACGTAAGGAATGAAAAAAAAGGAGAATGAAAGATTCTGGTCGGATTAATGGAAGATTACAAATGCATTGGCGACTACATAGATATGTGGGGAACGAAAGAAACAGGAGAATGAAGAATTCCGTTTGGATAAACGGAAGTTCCATAAATTTGAATATTACAAATGCATAGGCGACTACATAGATAGTTAATTAATGAAAAAAAGAAGAGAATAAAGGGTACTCTTGGATGGACGGATGTTCCATTAATTTGAATATTACAAATGAATTGCGATTTTATACATACGTTGGGAACAAAAGAAACAGGATAATGTAGGATTCTGGTCGGATTAACGGAAGTTCCATAAATTTGAACATTACAAATGCATAGCCGATTTTATAGATACCGTTGGGAACAAAAAAAAGGAGAATGAAGGGAATTGGTCGGATTAACGGAAGTTCCATAAATTTGAACATTACAAATGTATTACCGACTACATAGATACTTAAGGGATGAAAGAAACAGGAGAATGAAGGATTCTGTTAGGATTTATTGTAGTTCCATATGATTGAATATTACAAATGCATCGTCGATTTTATATTTACTTTGGGAACTAAAGAAACAGTAGTATGAAGGATTCTGTTCGGATTAACGGATGGTCCATAAATTTGAACATTAGAAATGCATTGCCGATTGTATACATATGTTGTGAACGAAAGAAATAGGAGAATGATGGGTTCTGGTCGGATTTACGGAAGTTACATTAATTTGAATATTACAAATGCTTGACCGACTATATAGATACTTAAGGAATGAAAGAAACAGGAGAATGAAGGGTTCTGGTCTGAATAACTGAAATTCCATAAATTTGAACATTACCAATGCATAGCCGATTTCATAGATACGTTGGGAACGAAAGAAACGGGAGAATAAAGGATTCCGGTCGGATTAACGGAAGTTACATAAAGTTGAACACTACAAATGCATTGCCGGTTGTATAGATATGTTGGGAATGAAAGAAACGGGAGAATGAAGTGTTCTGGTCGGATTTACGGAAGTTCTTTTAATTTGAATGCTACAAATGCATTACCGACTACATAGATACTTAAGGAATGAATGTAACCGGAGAATGAAGGATTCTGGTTGGATTAACGGAAGTTCCATAAATTTGAACATTACAAATGCATTGCCGATTTTATATATACGTTGGAAAGGAAAGAAACAAGAGAATGAAGGATTCTCCTCGGAGAAGCGGAGGTTCCATAAGATTGATATCACAAATTCATGGCCGAGTACATAGATACTTGAGCAATGAAAAAAACTGGAGGATGAAAGATTCGTGTCGGATAAACTGAAGTTCCATTAATTTCAATATTACAAATGCATTGCCAATTTTATACATACGTTGGGAACGAAAGAAACAGGTAAATTAAGGAATCTGGTCGGATTAACGGAAGATCCATGAATTTGAATATTACAAATGCATTTGCCAACCACGTAGGGTTCTGGTTGGATTAAAGGAAGTTCTATAAATTTGAACATTACAAATGCATAGCCGACTTCATAGATACTTAAGAAAAGAAAGAAACAGGATGAAGGATTCTGGTCGGATTAACGGAAGTTCAATTAATTTGAATATTACAAATGTATTGCCGATTTTATTGATACGTTGGGAAGGAGAGAAACAGGGGAATGAAGGATTCTTGTTGGATTAAAGGAAGTTCAATGTATTTGAATATTTTCAATGCATTGCCGACTACGTAGATAGTTAAGGAATGAAAGACACAGGAGAATGAAGGGTCTCTTGGATTAACGGAAGTTCTGTAAATTTGAACATTACAAATTCATTGCCGATTGTAAAGATACGTTGGGAATGAAAGAAACAGGAGAATGTAGGAATCTGGTCGGATTAACGGAAATTCCATAATTTTGAACATTACAAATGCATTGCCGAAATTATAGTTACGTTGGGAACGAAAGAAACACTAGAATGAAATATTCTGGTTGGATGAACTGAATATCCAGAAATTTGAATATTACAAAAGCTTTGCTGACTACATATATACCTTAGGAACGAAAGAAACATGAGAATAAAGGATTCTGGTCGGAATAACGGAATTTCCATAAATTTTAATATTACGAATGCATTGCCTATTGTACATATGCGTTTGGAATGAATGAAACAGGAGAATGAAGGATTTGGTCGGATTAGCGGAAGTTCCATAAATTTGAATTTTACAAATGTATTGCCGAAATTATAGTTACGTTGGGAACGAAAGAAACCCTAGAATGAAATATTCTGTTTGGATTAACGGAATATCCAGAAATTTTAATATTACAAATGCTTTGCCGACTACATAGATACTTAAGGAACGAAAGAAATAGGAGTATAAAGGATTCTGGTGCCCGTAGTGTAATGGTTATCGTCGTAGGAAATGGACACGGAAACACGAGTTCAAATCATGGACGAGACTGATTGCATTTCACATAGCACTAACACCCTTGGGAAAGGTATGAATCCAAGTATTCTCCCTCCAGCTATGGGTAAATAGTAGGGCAGACTGGATTCTTTAGCCTTGGTTAGGCAACTAGTCTAGGAGAAGGAAAACTCTGAATTAAAACCTGTTAAACTCCGCTTTAAAAATTGACCTTGTGTCATATCCTACCCGAGCGGAGGGGTTGGGTAAATATGATAAAGGATTCTCGTTGAATTTACGGAAGTTCCATAAATTTGAATATTGCAAATGCATGACAGACTACATAGATTCTTAGGGAATGAAAGAAACAGAAAAAAACGAGGATTCTGGTCGGATTAGCGGAAGTTCCGTAAAATAGAACTTTACAAATACATTGCCGATTTTATAGATATGTTGTTAACGAAAGAAACAGAAGAATGAAGGATTCTGATCGGATTAACGGAATTTCCGTAAATTTGAATAAAACAAATGCATTGCCGCTTACATAGATAATTAAGGAATGAAAGAAACAGGAGAATGAAGGATTCTGGTTGGATTAGCGGAAGTTCCATAAATTTGAATATTACAAATGCATTGCCGATTTTAAAAATACGTTGGTAATGAATGAAACAGAAATAAGGATTTGGTTGGATCAAGTTCCAGAAATTTGTATATTAGAAATGCATTACCGACTACATAGATACTTAAGGAATGAAACAAACGGGAGAATGAGGGATCATGGTCGGATTACTGGATGTCCCAGAAATTTGAATATTACGAATGCATCGCCGACTATATAAACACTTCGGAAACGAAAAAATCAGGAGTATGAAGGATTCTCTTCAGATTAACAGAATTCCATAAATTTAAACATTACAAATGCATTGCCGAAATTATAGTTACGTTGGGAACGACAAAAACAGGAGAATGAACGATTCTGGTTGGATTTGCGGAATATACAGAAATCTGAATATTACAAATGCATTGCCGACTACATAAATATTTAAGGAATGAAAGAAACAAGAGAATGAAAGCTCCAGGTCGAATTAATGGAAGTTCCATAAATTTCAATATTACAAATGCCTTGCCGACTACACAGATACTTAAGGAATAAAAGAAACAGGAGATTAAAGGATTCTGGTCGGTTTAATGAAAGTTCCATAAATTTTAACATTACAAATGCATTGCCTACTACATAGATACTTATGAAATAAAAGAAACAGGAGAATGAAGGATTCTGGTTGGATTAACTGAAGTTCTATAAACTTAAAGACTACAAATGCATTGCCGATTTTATATATACGTTGGGAACGAAAGAAACAGGGGAAAGAAGGGTTCTGGTCGGATTTACAGAAGTTCCATAAATGTGAATATAACGAATGCATTGCCGACTACATAGATACTTAAAGAATTAAAGAAATAGGAAAATGAAGGATTCTGGTTGGATTAACGGATGTTCAATAAATATGAATATTACAAATGCCTTGCCGACTACATAGATAATTAAGGAAGGAAAGAAACAGAAGAATGAAGGAATCTGGTCGGATTAATGGAAGTTCTATAAATTTGAATATTACAAATGCCTTGCCGACTACATAGATACTTAAGGAATGAATGAAAGAGGAGAATGATGGATTCTAGTCGGATTAACGGAGTTTCTGTAAATTTGAATATTACAAATGCATTGCCGACTGCGTGGATACTTAAGGAATGAAAGAAACGAGAGAATAAAGGATTCCAGTCGGAATAACGGAATAACAGGAGAATGAAGGATTTCGGTTGGATTAATGGAAGTTTCATAAATTTAAACATTACAAATACATTGCCGATTTTATAGATATGTTCGAATGAAAGAAACAGGAGAATGAATGATTCTGGTCGGATTAATGGAAATTCTCGAAATTTGAACATTACAAATGCATTGCCGACTTTTTCAAAACCCAGAGAAGGTTGATAAAAAGTGTTCCCTTTCGATTAATGGTTTTTTTCATCAAGATGATTTCTACGAGACCCCAAATCGATTGTATTTTTATTTAGTGAATGATAGAAACAAAGGATGGAAGGAGTCCAAATTAAAATTACCGTTTCTGCATACCATTTTTACATATGCTTATAGAATCAAAGAATCAAGAGAATGGAGGATTCTGGTTGGATTAACGGTTGAATACAATAAGTAAATGACAAATTTTACCAGTAGCAAGAGAAGGCTAGAAGAAGAAGACTGTAGGATTCCAATCCGAATAACCCTTGTTTTATAATTTTTTCTATTCCACGTGCAACTCGTCTTCGTGAATTAAAGAAACAATCGGATTCGATTTTATTCGATAGATTTCACTTGTATAAATTTAGTATAAAAAAAGTGAAGTATACAAACAGGGAATGAATATTTTTAATTGGATTTGAGTGGCATAAATCCCCTCCCACCCTTGTTGAAACTAAAAAAAAAAAAAAAAAAAGACACAAAGTGGGAACGGAAGAATTCAGGACAGTGTGACGTTTGTTCCATAAATTTCATTTTGCATTTTGCATAAGACCACTTTTAACTTAAGAATAGAAACAAATACTGTAGTTGTATATATTTTTATTTTTTAAGTAGAGGAATTAATATTGTGAATAGAATTACCATGACCAAAAAATCCGCCGAACACTCCAGGTAATTCTATTCACAAATGCTGGAGTATTTTCTTCCGACGACAGGCTGTCTCACGGTTCTGCCAAGGTAATCGTGGCCTATCGTACTTACCACTCCTATAAAAGTATATAAATTTTTCTTATAAGAATATAAATTTACTTGTATATGTTTGTTGGGTGTGTGTGTTTTCCTTTATGGCTGTGATCGATAGATTTGAATTGTATTGGTGCACTATCGTAAAACCGAAGTGGATATACCCGTACTACTCACCAGGTAGTTTTTGAGACAAGGTTTTTTTGAAAGTTGGGATCAGGGGAGGGGAGGTTGTGCACGAGCTGAGACTCACGCATTGCTGGTCTTAGAGTCACCAGGCCCTAAGGCCAGATGGAAGTGGGTCATTGCTTATCAACGAGTCGCTATGTGCAACGTGAATCTATTGTCAATGCTCATCAATGCTTGCCATTGATTCACCAGGTCAAATGGTCAAGTGCAATGTGAATCCTTGTCTGTCATTGATTCTCGCCAAGACCAAGAAGCGATAGCTTTGACAGTTAAGTACAATCACCAACGAGAGGAGAAGTATACTAACAGAGGACTGTTCGACTGCCACGGTCTTACAACAATGAGTGTGTGCGTGCGTGAAAAGTTTTTCTTACCTTTCTAAATGGTGGATGAACTACCATGTCCCCTTCAAATTTATCTGTAAAATAGAATAAATCTTAAGTCTTGACATTGAAAAATGTTATCAAATTGTTTAAAGATAGCCACTTATCATTACATTATTAGGGGAGGCTCGGTAGCATAGTGACAAACCTGCTGGACTGCTACACCGTAGTAAGCGAGTTCGAACTCAAGTGGCTCTAATACGTCCACTTTTGGGAAAGGCATGGACCTCCTTATCCCCTTAGTTATATTTTAAATAGTACCATCAGTTTTCTTCTACAATGACGTTTTTGGAATCAAGTAACCCGCGATGGTTGATATGTCAGTGAAACAAAGAAACCAGGCATTATATCAAAGAAATATATGAACTGTGTTTTCATTTTAACAAAGTCTTAAATTTCGCTCCGTTTCCATTGATAATTACAAAGCAATAACAAGTGAAAAAACAAATTCTCTACATAGTATGGTTCTTTATCAACTATTCAAATAATCCTTTTCACTTTAATCAAATTATTTTCTGCTTGCTACACCCAAACTATAATGGGGGTGTCCTCGTGGTGTAAAGGTTAAAGCGATGGACTGCAGAATCGTAGTAGTAATTTACGAAGGTCTTTACTTCGATTTAGCACAAGGCCAAATGAATGGGGCACCCAATGAGACTCGAACTCACTCGTGTAGATTTGCTAGTCTAACTTGCTAACCATTACACCACCAGAGGTGCCCTGCAGAATCGTAGTAAGCGAGTTCGTACTCCAGTCGCGCTATTACGTACACTTTCGGACAAATACCCTTGGAAAATGTATGAACTCCCTTATCCTCCGAGCTATGGGTTAAATAGTACCACTACTGTTCTTCTAGGAGAATAGCTTTGGCATTAAATAACCTACAAAAGTTGATATGCCATTAAACAAAGAAACCAAACTAAATAATAATGAAAAATTGCATTGAATAATTGAAATGAGATTCGTCTTAGAAAATTACTCTTTACCCAAACAAAAGCATTTCACAGAAAAACTACATCGGAGCAATTTTAATTTTAATTCAAATTTTCACTGTATGGCATATCAGCCTATTGTGGTTCTCTTGTAAGGATAATATTTAAGCTTTTATTTAGGAATGATTGATTGACTGATTTTAACGACATGTCAACTCGTCTAGGGTTATCTTATGCCTCGAGGTTTGGTAATCGGGCTCATTTTTATTTACATTTTTTATGTAGAGGTTTTTCCACAAAGTTATATGATATTAAGTATTCCTTTTTCATACAATTAATTTATAATACAGTTATTGTATGGCGTTAATTATTATATGGTTTCAGTTATTTCTTTTTAATGACAATCATTTGTTTGCACGCAGTTATATTGTTTCAAGTAACTAATAACAATCCTTATTTTGGTTTCTTTGTTTTAATGGCATATCAACCTTTATGGGTTATTTAATGTCAGAGCCATACTTGTAGAAGGGCATTACTGGTACAACTTAAACAATAACTAAAAGGATGAAGGGGTTCATAGCTTTCCCAGGGGTATTTATCTGAAAGGCTTTTCTTTCATCGCGAATGAGACTTGTTTCCTCGGGTGGTCCGGAAGTTCAACTCCGAATTTGATCACATAACGCTGTTCAATATTCTTGTGTTCCTTTTTTTTGTGATACTTTTTCTGTGGCACACTCAGTTGAATGTCAATTCTGATAGACAAAAATAAGCTAAATTAAAATAGATATCTCCACATGAGTTTAAGGTCATAATTGATCCAGTGATTTTCAATTAAGGTTACTGACCTGAAAAAAAATCAATTTCATTATTTTCTAGATCGCTCTAGCCCTGAAAACTCCTCTTGCATAGGGCAACATTTGTGCTAGCATACTTTATGAAGAAGAGACTTTATAACCGATATATCTATAAAAATGTTCTATTCATTCCTTAATATATTTATTGTTTGATAGAAAATAATGCAACCGAAAGAAGGAAGTTTACGTCATGTTTTTAAAAGTACATGGAAACCAACAAAAAGTTATGTTCAGTGTTTGGAATGAATTGAAAAGCCAAAAACACCATTTTAAGAAATAAAAAAAAAAACAAAAAACGAGTTATTCACCACCGAGTTCTTCTGGGCTGATTTCAGGATAATATCCAGGCCTTCTTCTGTGTCCTGGCAAATAAATAAATAAATAAATAAAATAAATAAATAATTAAAAAAAAAAACAAAGACAAAACACTAATCTGATTCACCAAAAAAAAAAAAAATGTTATTCAACCCCTCTAACACGCGCCGGATGTGACACTAGGTCAATTTAAAATCGGATTACAGTTAATTTGGATTTATAATTATCCTTCTCCGAGGCTGGTTGCCAAACCAAAGTTGAAGGACCCAGTCGGCTTTACTATTTACCCTTAAATAGAGAGGTTGATAGACAGCAAAATGAAACGCAAACAACCTTGTCCAGGTTTTGAACTAGGGTCACCAACTCCATTTCCTACAATGATACTGAGCGCACCATCATTAGTTATTCAAGTAAACAGAGTTTGTAATGTTGAAATGTTATCCGACTTGTCTTTCAGCTCCCAGAAATCTATGATAACAAGTGATATACAAAATCGATTAGTTATGTCTAGTAGAAATCGATCATACTTAAAACAAAATATATTAGACTGGACATTTCTGTCGATTCAAATTAACACAATATTGTGGGTCCCCAAAACATCCATTACCAAAGATCAAACATTTGGGTCCCTTCTGTGGATCAGATAGAACTTGTTAATTATTTACTAGACTTGAAACCATTTCATTGTGTGCCAACAAATGACTGATGTTAAACTGAATAATTAGTATTACATAGCAATTGTTTGAACTATTTAACTGTGTGCAAACAAATGAATCATATTGAAAAGAATTACTAGAGTTGGAGTGCAAAACTTGAAACCCTTGAAAACAATTAACTGTGTGCAAATGAATGACAGATGTTGAATTGAATTGTTAGTATTACATAGCAATTGTTGGAACCATTTAACTGTTTGCAAACGAATGAATAATGTTGAATTGAATTGTTAGTATTACATAGCAATTGTTGGAACCATTTAACTGTTTGCAAACGAATGAATAATGTTGAATTGAATTGTTAGTATTACATAGCAATTGTTGGAACCATTTATCTGTTTGCAAACGAATGAATAATGTTGAATTGAATTATTTGTGTTAAATATCATTATTTGAAATCATTTAACTCAGTGCAAATAAACTTATTAGTGTTAGATAACACTATTTGAAACAATTTAACTCTGTGCAAATAAACTTATTAATGTTAGATAACAATACTTGAAACCATTTACCTCTGTGCAAATAAACGTATTAGTGTTAGATAACAATACTTGAAACCATTTAACTATGTGCTAATAAAGTAGCGCTGGCTCGTTTAAAAATAATCTTACCTACTATTCGTTTACAAATCATGTATACATAACATATATGTATAAATAGGACTTACTAAAAAAAACTACTTGGATTGATATGCCATAAAATACAATAAACCAACCAATAAGCCAATATAAACTCAACCTCTTAATGCTGGGATCACTTATACTGGTCACTATCACTCCAAACAAGTCGTATTTCTTGTCAATGCGCTGCCCAGTGCAAAGCCTGTTATAAAATCTCACTCTTTACAAAGCTGTCAGAATGGTGGGTATTTTTCATTCGAAACTGTCTCAATGACACAGCTTCAGTCGTGAATTAACTCGCTTGATATTTTAAAAAGTATTTGGCTTCTTATAGGCCAAGGAAACGGGCGTTTTCCAAACTAATAAATCCTGGTAATCTCCTCTGGTGACGAATGTTCTGAATAGGATTAATCGATCCCTCCAGAAGAACTATTATACCAGTTGATTAATCATAAACAGCTTAATAACAGTATGTTAAGTGAAATACAACCAACTATCTACAGTTATACCAAACAGAATACAACATCTGGACAGGTAATATGAGCACCGGTCTTAAGTTAACTTTAGCAACTTAGTGAAATGCTTGTGTCATTCACGCATGAATGCGTACATAGGTGAGTTGGCTGGCGGGCTTACACGGAGTTATATCTCGGCCGACTGCAATCAAAATTGTGCATATGCACTGTCTCTCTTCATACGAGTCGATCAGTTCTTTTCGCAGTCGAAACATCAACTAACTTATGACGCCAAAACCTCGTCACTACACGCACATCTCACTATCCAAATTCAAACCTCCACCGAAAAAACATCCCAAATCAACCACTGTTAAAATCAATTGCAAGAGTCATTTCGTGTACACTCAATAACCCAAAACAATATTCCAATATTGTCAGCCGTCACCTCCAGCCAGATTCGAAACCCGTAACATGGTTTGACCTCTTACCACACAGGGTTATACCTTGTCTTCTCAGTAATCAATCTGCTCTTTGAAAAAAAAAAATTCAGAAAAATCTGATTTTTCTTATTAACCCAATCCAGACAGCTGTGAAGAAAATTATTACAAAGATATTGTGAAAAACAAATAAACCCATTTACATTACAATCGGTCAACTTCGCTACATCTTTATATCCAAATAGAATCTTAGTGCAATTGTTATAGCTGTAGAAAATGGAGCTCAAAACCTGGAGGAGGCTGTTTGATTCCACTTTGCGCTAAAGTCCTTGGGAAAGGCAAGTACCTATCTATTCTCTCCTAGCTATTGGTATATGGTGGGACAGACCAGGTTCTTTAGCCTTAGTTGAGAAACCAATATAGAAGGAAAACTCTGAATTCAAACCACTTTTACTCCGCTAAGAAATTGACCTTATGCCACATTATGACCCTTGTAGAGAGGTTGAGTATATATATATATATATATATATATACAAATCATGTATACCACTCTTATTTACATGTATAAATTATAACCAAATAAATCAAATGAATTAGCAAATAAATGAATGAAACTTCCGATAAGAATATTTTACTCGTTTATAAGTTCATGATTTTAATATTTTTTCTTAAATCCTATTTTAATGTTCTTTCTTCATTGTTGGATTGGAGAAATTTCACTTTAACCTTACAATTTTTCTGGTTCTACATGGCATAATGGCTAAATCATTGCCCTGCAGGTTCGAACTTCAGTTGCGCTATTACGTTCACTTTCGGACTAAAACCCAAAAGAAAGTTATGAAGTCCTTTATTCTCCTCAACCACCAATGGGTTAAGTAGTATCACAGCTGTTGTTCTACAAGGATGTCTTTGGCTTTAAATAACCCACAAAAGTTGATATGCCATTAAACAAAAAAGCAAACAAACAGATCTTCTTTCACGCTTTAGTTAATTTTTTTTTATCTAACTCATTGTTATTTTTATTTCCGAGCATTAACCACACTACCCCCCCCGAAACACTGGTAATTTTGGTAAAATTCTTGATAGAGAACTGACTCAATTCTTTTTAATTTTCTTAAAAGTACCGAAACTTTCCGAACAATTCTTCTATTGGTAGTTAGAGGTAGGATTGTAAAGACATAGAAAGTGGGGTATCGAGTGGGAAAGGTCGGAAAGCAGAGGTAACATCTGTTTTTCTTTCTTTCTGCTTTTTTTCCTCTGGTATAGATATATAAATATCATTATCCTCTTTTTTTCTGTAATACACATAAACAATAGTTACAAGCGTATATATATATATATATATATATATATATATATATATATATATATATATATTGTTTTTACCTGGGGGTAGGAGATCATTCTTGAGTCTGTAATGAACATCTGAAATTAAAAACAAAATGATTCAATAGTAATTTTAACAAACATCACTTATTGATTTCTTAGAAAATGTAGATTTTTAGATTATGAAATTGGCTACAAAGCATGAAAAGATTTACAATGAAAAATTCCGTTGAAGGAAATGAACTCGGCCATCCAAGTTCAATTTCTGAACGAGGCTATTGGAGTTTCACGTAGCGCAAATACTTTTGGAAAGGTATCAATCGAAATATTCTCTCACCAGCTATGGGTAAATAGTAAAGTAGACTGGACCCTTTAATCCTGATATAGCAACCGTTCTACGAGATGGAAGACTCTGAATTCAAACTAGCTGTACTCCCCTTAAAAATTGACCATGAGTTGCATTTAGCTCATGCTGAGTGGCTAGGTAAATATATAATATGATATTTGCCGGCTCATTGGCCTAGTGATTAGAGTGTTCGCCAATGGTCCGGGAGACCTGGGTTCAATCTCAGGTCGAGTCATACCGAAGACTTTAAAAATGGTTCTAGATACATCCTTGCTCAGCAATATAAGGTACGTATCAAGGGAAAAGTAGAGCAATCCAGGGAAAGGAGTAGCGCCCTTCTCTACATCTCAGTGTATTAGCTATTGAAAAGGGAACCTTCTGGTCGCCTTCGACTAAGGTCGCCAACTTTACTCATGATATTTAGTTTTCCCTGAAAATCACTTTATAGTTGTACTTCTTGGGTGTAATATGAAATATTGCACCTCAGAAGTAATGCATTGGAAGTGCAAGATATACTTTCTTAAAACAACAGTAAATTTGCCACAATATCCAGTTAATTTTATGGCATGCAGATATTTTTAATCCTATTAGAGTGAACGAATTATTTTCAGAACATAGCAAAATGGTGTGTATATTCAAACAAAACAATGATACCCCCCAAAAAAATAGAAACCAAAAAAGAAAGAAAACATGATAATTTAGTCAGCAATTGTGTGTTATAACACAATCGCCTGAAAACAATAAAGCAGTCATTTTTAATTATGATATTTTACAAAACAAACTTTACACACTCTTAAACCACCTACATCACCTTGCGATGCTTCTATACATTAACACTGAATTAGTCAACGAGTGTAACATAGCCATACATAAATATGTGAAATATACATATTCATACCGGTACGCAAAACGTTCATAATGTCCATAACGCACATATATAACATAGGAATCCCGAAACACGAAAAACACTTATGACTTCTTAGTTCAGGTACGAAACTTTGTATTACCTTTGAGTTTAAAGGTTTTTCGACATAAGGAGAGATATACCATCTTTCTATACTGACTTTTCCATCTGCCCCAAACCACATGCGCACCGCCGCAAGGCCATTGGCCTGGCTTCGGCGAGCCCCGAAAGTCAACGGTCTTCCTCGGACCTAGAACTCAACTAACTGACTTTTTTCAAATCTCAGCCCACGCTTCCGGTGCGTGACGTCCCTCACATCCCTGGTCACATCCTCTATCTGGGATTTTTATTGTGACATCTCTGAATGATACATCCGCTCCGCATGCGCGTGAACATCTGCGCTCATGTTTGCACCTAACTAACCCATGCACTGAGACGAAAGGTTCTCAGCCTAACTAAACCCAAAGGCAAGATATATAGAACGAAATCCCTCGGCCATTATAGTACACGAGCAGCCAATAAGAAAATGCCTTGCACTGTTCACGATAAAAATGTCGCTCTGCCTGCAAAAGGGTTAAAATGTGTAATGCACTTAGGAATTTTGTATAAAACAGCTTATGTCTTTTCAGTTTTGAGTAGTTCCCTATACAGAGCCTATGCGAGTGGGGAGCAGCTCATATATCCCAATGGGACCGGAACGGCTTAGAGAAGCCAAAGAGGAGTTGGTAGTAGTGGATGTAGAATGATAGTTTAATTTCTATAAAACTGATTATTCAAAAGAAGAATTAAAGAGAAAAACAATATAAAAATCATTTATTTCCAATTTATTCATACCTGTAAATATATATATTTACCCCTTCCTCCACCAGTCCTGGGCAAGATCTGACACAAGGTCAATTAGATGGTTTGAACTAAGTTTTCTTTCTTATTGACTGGTTGCCTTACTAAGGCTGAAGAATGCGGTCTGCTCAACTATTTAGCCATAACTCGGAAGGGACTGGTGAACTCATGCCTTTCCTAAAAGCATTAGCAACAAATGAAGACTGAACAGACTCATCCAAAATCCAAACATGGATCTCTGATTTTATTTTCTACGATGATAACCGAATTGTATACTGAAATAAGGAGAGAACAACACATATATAAGAATATTAGTTCTTTTTTTCGTTTCTTTCCAAATAGTCAACATAGTTACGCAAGGTGAGAGTCGGGGTCGACAAGGACCGCTAAGATTTACACTTTAATCTTTTTCTTATGGTTATCTATTTGGCCGGATTCTATGGTCTTTTATCTGAGAACGTCTTCGGGTTGTCTTGGGGTAATCTTGGTTTCCGTGTTCGCTTCTGTTCTTATAAATGAACACAAAGACTTTGTTGGATTTTTGACGTCCTTGTTCACCCAATTTCCCAAGTCAACCGTACACATGGAGAAATAGCCATTTTAGGCGTCCGTTCGTTACCTCGCTTTGGACTACTCTAATCACTTTACCTTACTGACTGTTCTCACGACTGAACCAACCAATCAGAGAACTGCTAAAAACGTCAGCTAGAGGTCAAGTCTTGTCAATCCTATCACTAGTTATTTTCCATGATTCTTTTTTTAACGAATTAACAATTAACTTTTAAATTCATATATTTTGTATTCTACACTTTACAAAATTAATA
Organism: Sepioteuthis lessoniana; assembly: GCA_963585895.1. Taxonomy (NCBI): domain Eukaryota; kingdom Metazoa; phylum Mollusca; class Cephalopoda; order Myopsida; family Loliginidae; genus Sepioteuthis; species Sepioteuthis lessoniana. The sequence continues at coordinate 71,734,802 of OY757924.1, read as the reverse complement.
GGTGACCTATTCATTATGTAACAATTATTACACCAAGTGAACCTCCTTCAATGGAAAAAGAATACAAATGAGCGTAAGAATTTCAATGAAAGCCATAGAATATAAGTGGTGCATTCAATAAGTTTCCAGACTTTTTTGTACAGACATTCAAAATTGTTGTAGACTCTTTAAAATTCAGTATGTTATTGCTATATATCTTATGAGATGACTGACCAATTTTTATGATTTCAGGTTAAAATCAATAGCTACAGCAGGAATTGGAATACAACCTACCGTAGCCTGATTGTCACAGCTGGTGAATTTCAAAAATGCAATCTGGACGTGAGGACACTTTAGAAGAACGATATGCAATAAAATACTGTTTTAAAGTTGGAAAAAATGCCACAGAAACGCATGGAATGCTTCAGACTGCTTTTGGAGCATCTTGCATGAATCGAGCATCAGTTTTTGAGTGGCATAAGAGATTCAAAGAAAGGCACGGAGTCCGTGAGGAATGATGAGAGGTGTGAGAGGAGTAAGGAAGTCAATACACCAGAGTTGATTGGCCAAAGAATTAGGGTAACTATGTTGAGGTTTTAAGGGAGTTCAGTAAGAGATTCCGTCAGAAGAGGCCAGCACTCTCCAAATCGGGTTAGAGGCATTTCTACCAGGACAATGCACCAATCCACAACTCCATCCTTTTCACAGACTATTTGACCAAGATGAGCATCAAGACAGTTCCTCAGCCTCCCAATAGTCCAGACCTTGCTCCCTGTGACTTTTGGCTATTCCCTAAGCTCACAGTCTCTCGTTATGAGACAATTGAGGAGATGAAAGAGTCTGTAACGAAGACCATTGACACACTCACACAAGAAGACTTCCATAGGGCCTTCGAGAAGTTGTTGGAACGGTACAACAAGTGCATTGCAGCCGGAGGAGATTACTTCGAAGGGGACTAGAGTTTCATGCGTGTACTATCAATAAAAGTGACCATACGAAAAAAGTCTGGAAACTTATTTAATGATTTTCGTACATAAATGATTTCATGGTGCAGTGGTTAGAAAACTGGACTTACTAAACCATTATAGACGAGTTTGATTCTCATTGGCTGCCCTAATCTTTCGACCTTGTGCTAGAACTAAGCTAATGATTTCTTATCGTATTTTTTAAAGATAAAGTTTGATATTCCAAATTGAAGTTCTTAATGAAGTTCAGGTATATTGTTTGTAGAAGGGGCATAGTGACAAACGTTTTGGACAACGACATTATAGTTAGCGCGTTCGAACTCCAATCACGCTATTACGTTCATTTTCATCGTCGTCGTCGGAAAAGCAATCTTGGCTTTTATATCTCCTCTAGTCGAATTAACATTTCGTATTCTAAGGACGCCTCTGGTGGTGGTGTAATGGTTAGCAAGCTAGAACAGCAAACTTACTCGAGTGAGTTTTAGTCTCATTTGGTGTTTCATTCCCAGAGCCTTGTGCCACTCAAAGCTTAGTAATTTTAAACAATTCTAATTCTAATTAACAAGGTTGACAGAAGGCTTGTAAAAAGATATTTTTCATAACCTGGCGATTAGGAGTTCAATCCATGTGCTGGGCAGTACAGTTCATTTTATTTTCTCTTTTGTCACATAGATATATGAAATATTTACTTTATCAACCAGTTCTATTGTGAATGTAGCAGTTCAGTGGTTGTTTCGATAAAATAAAAACTCATTGTAATTATATTACCTGGATTCCACTGGTTTCTTTGTATTCTCCATCTGTTCCATCGCCATTGTTGTAAATAACCTAGAATATAAAAACGTTTGCGATTATACGAGGGATAAATTATTGAAAATGTAATCATTATTAATTATAGAAAATGTAATCATTATTAATAAAAAAAACCCCCAAAAAACTACGACGCCGCTATCGATGTAGACAGCGTCCACAAATTAAATTTATAAAGAAATTATCTACATTATGTTTTGTTGGTTGGTGTTTTATGGGATATCAACCCTAGTGGGTTATTTAATGTCAAATTATATATATATATATATATATATATATATATACATATATATATATATAATTTGTAAACAAATAGTTTGTTGGTAACTTTATTTTAAAACGAATTGTTTGATCGTATTTGTTTGCGCATAGTTAAACGGTTTCACTATAACAAGTTAAAATTAGTAAAAGACTTTAAAGATGGTACTTGATACCTCCTTGCTTAACACTCAGCAATATAAGGTACTTATCAAGGGTAAAGTGGAGCAATCCAGGGAAAGGAGTAGCGCCCTTCCTACACCTCGGTGCAGTAGCTATTGAAAAGGGAGCCTTCGAGTCGCCCTCGACTACGGTTGCCAACTTTACTTTTACTTTACTTCTATGTAATATAAACAATTTTCACATTGCTATATGATTTCAAATAACTAATGATAATTCTTAGCAAATGATTGAACAGTTCTATTTGATCGGACCCTAACAGGTACTACTGGTACTACTCAAGCCGTGGTAGGGACTTGCTGGGGTTAGTAGTATTGTGGTAATTGGTGTGTGAAAAATGTTTTGCATTGCTTTGGACTGTGTGTGATTTGAAAGCTGAAAAGATAAACATGCAATGTAATCTAATTTGGGAATTCAAGCCGTGGTAGGGACTTGCTGGGGTTAGTAGTATTGTGGTAATTGGTGTGTGAAAAATGTTTTGCATTGCTTTGGACTGTGTGTGATTTGAAAGCTGAAAAGATAAACATGCAATGTAATCTAATTTGGGAATTCAAGCCGTGGTAGGGACTTGCTGTGGTTAGTAGTATTGTGGTAATTGGTGTGTGAAAAATGTTTTGCATTGCTTTGGACTGTGTGTGATTTGAAAGCTGAAAAGATAAACATGCAATGTAATCTAATTTGGGAATTCAAGCCGTGGTAGGGACTTGCTGGGGTTAGTAGTATTGTGGTAATTGATGCGCTGACATGTTGTGCATTGCAGTCTTATTTGGGAATTCAAGCCGTGGTAGGTGCCGGCTGGGGTTTGTAGTATTGTGGTAATTGGTGCGGTGACACGTTATGCATTGCTTTGGTCTGTGTGTGATTTGAAAGCTGCACAGATGAACATGCAATGTTGTCTAATTTGGGAATTCAAGCCGTGGTAGGTATCTGCTGAAGTTAGTAGTATTGTGGTAATTGGTGCGCTAACATGTTGTGCATTGCTGTGGTCTGCGTGTGATTTGAAAGCTGTATAGATGAACATGCAATCTAGTTTAAATTGGGAACTTTTGCTTTACAAGTTCAAACTGTGCCATAATGCTGGAGAAACAACCAAAATCATTTGTTGTACAAAAGATGAAGTCATAGTTAATCATAGTACAGTAACCAGATGGTTGAAGAAATTTTGCTTGGGCTTTAAGAATCTTGATGAACAGGCAAGGTGAGGTAAGCTTAAAACTGTGGATTCTGGGACTGTGCTTCAAGCCACAGAGGCAACTCTGGCGAGTAGCATTCAGATATTTTCGTAGTTTGCCACATGTATGTCATGTGAAAGAAGCAGTTTAAGCCGTAGAAAGTATTCGATGTGGTTGATGGTTTTTTAGTAGTTTATGTACTGACACATTGTACATTGTTTTCCTTTGTGAGTGATTTGAAAGCTGCACAGATGAACATGCAATGTAGTCTAATTTGGGAACTTTGGCTTAACAAGATCGAACTGTCTCATAATGCTGCAGAAGTAACCAAAAACATTTGTTGTACTAAAAGTGAATGCATAGTTGATCACGGTACAGTAATCAGATGGTTGAAGAAACTTCGCTTGGGTTTCAAGAATCTTGATGAACAGTCAATGTTAGGTTGGCCAAAAATCGTGGATTCCAAGGCCGAGTTCTAAGCTGTTGAGACAAATCCAGCGAGAAGCACTTGGAGAGTATCAGGTGAGCTCGGCATCTTACAGTCCAATGTGGTTCAAATTCACGACCTCGTCAAAAGCACTCGGAGCTGCCGAATTATGCCACTCTTTACCAAAATATAGCAACTTTTGCCCCCCCTTGCGCGCTCACACACACGCACACACACACGCGCGCGCACGCACGCATAAATTCCATATATTTGTTATTAATTGAATAGATGATTAAAGTTTCAAGAGTCGTGACGAGCATTTAAGTCGAAACAGTTCAGCCATTAAAACAACAGATTGTTGACTGTATTAATGGAAAAAATTATTTTCAAAAATAACTTTTCAAAGTCAAATAAAAAAAAAACAAGATAAAACAGTCGTTTGGAATAGTTTGTAAGCAAAACAATTGCCGTAATTATTTTGAAAGCTACTTTTTTGTTTGGATCATACTGAACCCTCTGTGACGTCATCAAAGTAGATGACATCCGGTACGTATCATTTGATCTGTGAGGCAGTCATGCTTTACTGCTAAAAGATGTCACCCAAAGACATGCACTGTCCTCAGGAATTACAACCCCAAAATTTTTCATTGCATTATTCAAATCCAAGTGACTTTTACAAACCAAGGGTAAGTAACTCTTCTTAAAAATTTTCATCTTTTGGGATGTTTCTAGAACAGTTATGGGCAAGCTGCTTTCTGAATGATCCACTTAATTTCATTAGGAAAATAGTATTTATCAAAATTTTGTTTGTCTGGTTTCGCCCCAATATCATAGCGTAAAACAATTGATTAAACCACATACACAACAATGATTAAGTACAACAGTTCCTACATTTTGTAATCTTTCGTGGCGTCATAGCTACTAGGATCATTAAATAAGTTTCCAGACTTTTTTTGTATGGCCACTTTTATTGATAGTACACACATGAAACTCTAGTCCCCTTCGAAATAATCTCCTCCAGCTGCAATGCACTTGTTGTACCGTTCCAACAACTTCTCGAAGGCCCTATGGAAGTCCTCTTGTGTGAGCGTGTCAATGACCTTCGTCATAGCCTCTTTCATCTCCTCAATTGTCTCATAAAGACAGCCTGTGAGCTTAGGGAATAACCAAAAGTCATAGGGAGCAAGGTCTGGACTATTGGGAGGCTAAGTAACTGTCTTGATGCCCATCTTGGTCAAATAGTCTTTGACAAGGATGGAGTTGTGGACTGGTGCATTGTCCTGGTAGAAATGCCACTAACCCAATTTGAAGAGTGCTGGCCTCTTCCGACGGAACCTCTTCCTGAACCCCCTTAAAACCTCAACATAGTAACCCTAACCCTAACCCTGACCCTTTGGCCAATCAACTTTGGTGTATTAACTTCCTTACTCCACCCACACCTCTCATCATCCCTCACGGACTCCGTGCCTTCCTTGAATCTCTTATGCCACTCAAAAACTGATGCTCAATTCATGCAAGATGCTCCAAAAGTAGTCTGAAGCATTCCATGTTTCTGTGGCATTTTTTCCAACTTTAAAACAGTATTTTATTGCATATCGTCCTTCTAAAGCATCCTCACGTCCAGATTGCATTTTTGAAATTCACCAGCTGTGACAATCAGGCTATGGTAGGGTGTATTCCAATTCCTGCTGTAGCTGTTGATTTGAACCTGAAATCATAAAAATTGGTCAGTCATCTCATAAGATATACAGCAATAACATACTGACTTTTCAAGAGTCTACGACAATTTTAAATCCCTGTACAAATAAAGTCTGGAAACTTATTGAATGCACCACGTATATTGCTGAACTGAAGCTTCGAAGCAAATGAGTTCGAACTCCAGTCACTTTTGGACACATATCCTCGTAAAGGTATAAACCTTTCTGATCCAATGAGTTGAATAGTATCATTGCTGTTCTTCTAACACGAGGACTTTGGCATTAAATAACCCGAGAAGGTATGTATGTATGCCATTAAACAAAGAAACTAAAACCCTTTTCGTTGAAAGTAATATTTTCAGCATTTTAAAACATTTGCGAATTTCACACCTTTTGTTTTAGAAAAAAAGAAACGTTAATGAAAATTTTGTACTCTGTGAAAGATATTTTTTCTTGCAATTTTATTTTTCGTATTGTCAAATGATTAAATAATAAACTAATCTAATAACTTTTATGCATATTTTTTAAATGTATTTTCATCTTAATGTTACCATTCAATTTAAAAGTGACAAATGAAATTATTCAATTGTTAGATTGTTAAATATGCACCTGTAATTTAAAGAAAATAATTTTTATAAAAATTTGATTCACTGATTATGAAAATATTAATTTTTTTAATACACAGTTCATATTCATATTGATTTTTCAAGTATTCATTTTTTCTTTTAACTCTTCCATAATGTATCAGTTTGTGTTAATTACATTAATATCACCGATTATATACAGAAACCTTAATTTTTTTAATTGAAAAGCTCTTTTTATAAAAAAACAACAACTTTTTCCCTGCTTTTAAGGTAGATGCTAACACGTATGGTGTTTTGTTGTGAAAATTACCTAAAATTATTTTTAGTTGTGCGACCTACCTGATGAAAATATCTAATGTGGCCGCTTCTCGAAAAAGGTTGCCCATGTCTGTTCAAAAACAATTAAACTTTTTAATTTCTATTCTATAGATTATCACCCCTGATGAGAATTATGTATATAAAACAGACCCATACCATTCTTTGTCGAATATTCTACTGCTTGGCACCTTGCTGAGTAGGTAATTGAATGGCACTGGTTTGGTTCTAAGAGGCCTTTCCCTCAGGCTGTACCTGTTTTGTTGGGCTGAGTTTATAGCTTGGCGGCTGAGGAGCTCCAAATGAGGAATACCAACGGGGAACAAGCATTTTTTGGAATAGTCAGGATTCGTGCGTGGCTCCCCTCTAAAAATGACCTTGTGTAGGAAGTCAGTTAAACACCTTCTTTGTAGAATAAAGCTTAAGACAAGCTAATCCTTCGTGTTACATAATGAATAGGTCGTCTATTAATTTTGAAAGGTAAGTGTAGAATTCATAATATGTGAATTCAAAAGTTAACGGGTAATTCGTTAGAAGAAGAGTCATGGAAAATGACTAGGGATATGATGGACACGACTTGACCCCTGGCTGACCTTTTTAGCAGTTCTCTGATTGGTTGGTTCAGTAGTAAGAACAGTCTGTTAGGTAAAGTGATTAGAGTAGTCGAACGGACGCCTGAAATAGCTCTTTCTCCAGCTGTACGGTTGACTTGGGGAATTGGGTGAATAAAGAGGTCGAAAATCCAACAAAGTCTTTGTGTCCATTTATAAGAACAGAAGCGGACACGGAGACCAAGATTATCCCAAGACAACCCGAAGACGTTCTCAGATAAAAAAACAAAAGAACATCTTACATGAGTGTGAGACCATTAAATATTTCGCACATTTCCAAATAAAAATAGATAAATGAAATTACTAGATAATCCCAGAATTCATAAGGTTCCTGTTGTAATCGCTGTCCGTGATTATATTGATGCTTCTATTTAGGAAGAATTGAAGGCTTCTAGTTGGTATTTTATAGTTGTCTACGTTACACCGAGAATTTGGATAGTTAAAAAATCGCTGGTCCCACAAAATTATAATTCAGTCGCAAATTAGACGGAAAATTGCTTTCATTATTTTCAACCCATCATAACCTAATGAATTCATTTAAGAATAGTTAAAATAAATATGAAAATCTTAATAAATACATTTTGTTTAATAGTAAGTAAAGTTAGCGACCATAGTCGAGGATGACCCGAAGGCTCCCTTTTCGATAGCTACTACACCAAGGTGTAGGGGAGGGCGCTACTCCATTCCCAGGATTGCTCCACTTTACCCTTGAACCGTACCTTATAATGCTGAGTGTTAAGCAAGGTGGTATCAAGTACCATTTTTAAAGTCTTTGGTATGACTCGACCCGGGCCATTGGCGAACACTCTAACCGCTGGGCCAATGTTTGTTTAATACTTTTCATTAATAAAATTGATATTTATATTTGCTGTAATAAAAGCTAAATGCGTGTTTACTAATCATTTTTTTGTATTTCCTTATAATAATTTCATCAAAATCGGAGGCCCACTCGGCTGGGTCTGTACAATACACCGAGGGGTAAGACCCCCCCCTAACGAGTGTCCTGGATATGACATTAAACAATCTAATGGTGAGACTCCAGTAATGTTGGAGCTTTTGGAAATGCAGAGTACTCCTTCATTGCCATTGCTCTCAGATCCACTCTGACCCGGAGTGGTACCATTTGGTAGGGTCCTAATAATGAGTCAAATAGAATTCTTTGACATTTAAAATGTGCGCAAACAAATGACGTATGCTAAGCTTAATTTGTTTGAAAAAGAACTGTTTGATCATTTAATTGTGTGTAAACAAATGACTAATGTTTGATTAAATTGTTAGTGATACATAGCAATACTTGGAATCATTTAAATGTGTGCAAAAGAATAGGTTTAGGTTGGTTGGTTGGTTGGTTGAGTTTTATGGCATATCAACCTTTGTTTAGCATGAGTACACAGTTTAATTGTCAAAAACATTTCTATTTCAAACTATTCAGTTTATTCAAACAGTTCTAATTCAGCTAATTCAGTTAAGTATAAGTACATACTTTGTTTATATTGAGTTAAATATCAAAACGGTTCTATATATAACAATTCAGTTTAGTGTAAGTAGAATTTCAATGTCAAAACAGTTCCATTTCAAGCAATTCAGTTTAGCATAAGCACGCAGTTTAAATCTAAGTACAGTTTAATTGTCAAAAACATTTCTATTTCAAGCTATTCAGTTTAGTCAAACAGTTCTAATTCAAACAATTCAGTTAAGCATAAGTATGCAGTTAGTTCCATTTAACCCATAGATTGGGCTCTATCAGGTGCTACCACTCCGGGCTAGAGTGGACCAGGGAGCAATGGCAATGAAGGGCTAGTTTGCATTCCCCAAAGCTCCAGCATCACTGGAACCGCACCATCAGATTATTTAGTGTCATATCCAGGACACTCATTAGGGGGGGGTCTTACTCCTCTGCAGATTTGCAGTCGGTGTATTCTACAGCCCCAGCCAATTGGGCAATGACTTTGGGCTCATTTAAAAATTTTATCAACAAAATGTGTTTATGAATCAAATATATTCAATAAATATGTATAAACAGGGTTTGGCGTTAAATAACCAACAATGACTGATATGCCATAAAACCAAACCAAACCAAACCAAACCAAATCATATATATTTAGTATATATGTATAAAGAGGATTTGGCATTAGATAACCTACAATGGATGATACGTCATAAAACCAAACCCAACCAAACCAAATCATATATATTTGATATATATGTATAGACAGGGTTTGCCAGTAAATAACCTACAATGGTTGATATGTCATAAAACCGAACCAAATTCTATATATTTGATATATGATAATAATAAGTAAATATATATCAGTTTTTATATATATTTAATAGCATAGGGGCTTGTCTGTAAACTTAGGTTTCATGACATTTTATAAACGACAATCACCCGGCAGATAAAAGATATTGAAGAAATCGAAAAAATCGAAACATACAGTCAAAAGAATTGTGCACAACTCTTTACGTGGTTTGCCACAAACCCACAAAGTGAGATAGTGACAACCAACACAGTTACAATATTTGATATATATATATATATATATATATATATATATATATATATATATATATATATATGTATAAATAGTATTTGGTATTAAATAATCTCGATTAAATAAGATAGACAGTTTCGATCCCAACTGGACCCATCTTCACGTGACGAAAGCTGAAAAGATTAACACAGTCATATGCATTTATTTAAAGAGCTGGAGGAATAGAAAGTAGGAGGGAAATTTAAAGAAGAAAATACTGCCTATGTATATATATATATATATATATAGCGATATGATTGCTAACTAAAAAAGTTATCAATATCGATGGAGTATATGCAGATCTTTGAATATCGTCGACACAGAGTCAACGGCTCTTGGTGACAGCTATTTCTCGTCTCTGTCATCATCAGATCAAGATCATCACATGGGCAAGAAAGCAACAGTTATCAAGCGCCGCTGACTACGTGTCAACAATATTAAAAATTATATATATATATATAGTTAAAATTAATACACTCACTATTAGATAAAATCTAAAAAGCTTGTAAAACCACAAAAAATATGACAGTAACGAAAGAATAGAACAAATATAACAATATTGATATATACTAAAGTATAGTAAAAATGAAACCAACTCACGACTCTGAAATTTAACATTCTCGATCTTTAAGTGTGCTACTTTTAACTATATATATATATATATATATATATATATATATATATATATATATATATATATATATATATATATATATATCAAAATCCGACAATATGAAGATGGCAGAAAAACATAATCCAAATAGGTGAATTCGTTATGAATTAAAGTCGACGTTAAACGTTTCGGTTTCAGTAACCATTGTATATATATGTTTAAAATTTAACGCTAAAGTTTTTAATTCAAATTTTTTTTTTTTTTGCAGTGCTCTTAGCACGAAAATGCAGACCAATATTACAATATTTTTCATGTATAGAACAGAATAATAATAAAAACAGGATTTAAAAATTTACGTCTCACAAGTCGAATCCTGGCTCACCTAAAGATCGACAACGTGAAATTCTGAGTCTTAAGTTTTTAATTTGCTTTCGTTATTATCCTATTTTGTAACTGAAAAATAATATATATATATATATATATATATATATATATATATATATATATATCATTAAGAAAAAAACAACGAAACCAATCACAAAGGATTATAAATTTATTTCAATCCTGTTACGCATTTTTGAAATTTTCAAAAACACGAAAAAAATTAACAGGACTTCATCAGATCAATTAGATAAAAAAACTAGAGTAGACACATGAGAGTGGGAGGGGATAGAAGAGTGAGAGGGGATAGAAGAGGGGTGAAGAGTTATCTCTTCATTAAGCCCACTTCCGTTTTAAATTTAAATTTACGGTTGGCAATGTAGTACATTTATTTTAAAACAATTTAAAAAAAAAAAAATTTTCTATAGACTTAAATTAACGATATTTCTAATTAGATTTAAATTTTAATTAATAATCTCACGTAAAGATGCAGTAATAGATATATTAAAACAAAAACAAATATTTAATTTACTTAAATATTTTAAAATTTCAAAAATTTCAAAATATCAGTTACATTTTTTATGCGTAGTACATATATATTATATGCTTTTTCATAATTTTCTATCTAATAATTTATTATATTTATTCTCAAAATTAACTCTCATTCTCAGATAAATTTATGCTTTATAAAAAAATTTTTTTACTTATTTAATTATTTATAGTTTAAATTTGGCCCTATGTCTACACCTGGCTATTAGTTCATTTCTCTTATTTAGTAAAATTTTTGGCTCAGGAAAAAGCAAAATGTGGATCTTTTCTTCAAGACATAGATTGCACCTACTATCGAAAGATTTTGGGGTACTAGATCTTTTCAATATGGACCATTGAATGTCAGGGGTTAACCCTTTATTTTTTAATCCCCAATAATGTTTTGATAGAGCAGTTTGATTTTTTTGATGCTCATGGGAAAAGGAATATTTATGATTTCCATATCTAATCTTGAAATTAGTAGAAGAAACGCCAATATAATATTTCTTATCACTTATGTCCTCTTTTGGATAAATAATAGCTTGATATACTACATTATCTAAACTACACAAACCATTCATTGGACAATCACTTTGAGATTTACAATTACATTCTATTTTTTTACTATTAATGTTATTATTATTTACTTGGTTATGAAATTTATTAATTAAGTTATTATTATGGCTATTTATTATTTGAGAAATATTATTAGTGCAAGAATAACTTATTTTCAAGGTTTTCCTATTAAATATTTTATGCAATATATTATCTTGTTTAAAATGTTTATCTATCAGTCTCAAAAAATATTTACCTACATCTATATTGGCTAGTTTACAAAAAGGGGGGTTAAACCATATAATTTTCCTTTTTCTATTTTTTTTAACATAATTATTATTTTCTTTAGTAAATTCAGTTGTTATATTTTGTTTTAAATACCTAAAATCCTCCTTAAAACCACTATTTTTAAGGGCTTCTATATATCTTTTACTACTCTCTTTGAAAATCTTTTCATTTGCAGATAGCTTACCTATTCTTAAATTTACTGCTTTTGGGATTTGCTTGATTATATTTTTAGGGTGATTTGAATTAACATTAATGTACGATGGGTTCTGATTGGGTTTTATGAAAGGTTTATAGGAATTATTAGATAGATCTAAAGTGACATCCAAGAAATTGGCTATTTTAATATTAGATGAGATTTCTATTTTAAATCCCAAAAACTTAAAGGCCCTTATAATCCTTTTTTGTATGCTAGAGCTAAGAGGGCCATTACTATTTGGGATATATAATAACCCATCATCTCTATAAAGACCTACTTGTTGAGGACTAATGATTCTAGTGAGTATATCTAATATATATAATCCTACAAGGTCTGCTATTTGGGAGGAATCATACCCCCCCATTGGAACGTCAAAATTATCTAATCCATTTTTTACCCAAGTTGAATCGTTATTTTTTAAAACAGTTTTCCTACAAGCTAATATTATTTCGTATTGTTCAACAGTTATATCTATATATTTACGGGCATAGTTAATGCTATCTATTAAAATATTTTTTGTTATGGAAGGATAGAAATCGATGATGTCAAATTGTATAAAAGTAGCTTTACTCTTATTTTTTATCCTTCTAAACCATTCAATGGTCTCATAAGAATTCTCCCAAAGATTGCAATGGTTAGCCTTTTTTACACTATTGAGAATATTTTGGATAATAAACTTAGATATCCTACCTAACTCTGTTTTAGAGGGGTTAATCAGTCTGGTTGGCAATTTATTTTCAAAATTTGGTTTATGATCCTTAAATAGAATATAAGCATCTTTCTTTTTAAATTTTCCTAACCTATCCTCAATTTGCAATCTACTAGCAAAATTAGAAGTATCCTTATTTATTTGTTCATGGAACTTGATACCACCTTGCTTAACACTCAGCATTATAAGGTACGGTTCAAGGGTAAAGTGGAGCAATCCAGGGAATGGAGTAGCGCCCTCCCCTACACCTTGGTGTAGTAGCTATCGAAAAGGGAGCCTTCGGGTCACCCTCGACTATGGTCGCTAACTTTACTTTTTATTAATATAGTCTATTTTATAATTATTAGTAATTTTGCTCTTTAAAATTTCTTGATATTTAGAGGGTTTAATTTTATATATATTTTTTGATTTATCTGACTTCACCCATATATAATTAGACTTTTTTACTTCCTTTATATCTTGGCTTAATTTCATTTGAAAATTATTACGTACCTTCTTAAATTTAACCATTTTAATTAATTTAAATAAGTCCGTTTCAAACGAGTCTAGTAGTCTGTTATTTGGAGGAGTATTTTGAGATTTGAGGTTATAAACGTCTTTCTTGACATCGTCAGTATTTTTTATTTTTTATAACCTCAAATCTCAAAATACTCCTCCAAATAACAGACTACTAGACTCGTTTGAAACGGACTTATTTAAATTAATTAAAATGGTTAAATTTAAGAAGGTACGTAATAATTTTCAAATGAAATTAAGCCAAGATATAAAGGAAGTAAAAAAGTCTAATTATATATGGGTGAAGTCAGATAAATCAAAAAATATATATAAAATTAAACCCTCTAAATATCAAGAAATTTTAAAGAGCAAAATTACTAATAATTATAAAATAGACTATATTAATACTATTGAACAAATAAATAAGGATACTTCTAATTTTGCTAGTAGATTGCAAATTGAGGATAGGTTAGGAAAATTTAAAAAGAAAGATGCTTATATTCTATTTAAGGATCATAAACCAAATTTTGAAAATAAATTGCCAACCAGACTGATTAACCCCTCTAAAACAGAGTTAGGTAGGATATCTAAGTTTATTATCCAAAATATTCTCAATAGTGTAAAAAAGGCTAACCATTGCAATCTTTGGGAGAATTCTTATGAGACCATTGAATGGTTTAGAAGGATAAAAAATAAGAGTAAAGCTACTTTTATACAATTTGACATCATCGATTTCTATCCTTCCATAACAAAAAATATTTTAATAGATAGCATTAACTATGCCCGTAAATATATAGATATAACTGTTGAACAATACGAAATAATATTAGCTTGTAGGAAAACTGTTTTAAAAAATAACGATTCAACTTGGGTAAAAAATGGATTAGATAATTTTGACGTTCCAATGGGGGGGGTATGATTCCTCCCAAATAGCAGACCTTGTAGGATTATATATATTAGATATACTCACTAGAATCATTAGTCCTCAACAAGTAGGTCTTTATAGAGATGATGGGTTATTATATATCCCAAATAGTAATGGCCCTCTTAGCTCTAGCATACAAAAAAGGATTATAAGGGCCTTTAAGTTTTTGGGATTTAAAATAGAAATCTCATCTAATATTAAAATAGCCAATTTCTTGGATGTCACTTTAGATCTATCTAATAATTCCTATAAACCTTTCATAAAACCCAATCAGAACCCATCGTACATTAATGTTAATTCAAATCACCCTAAAAATATAATCAAGCAAATCCCAAAAGCAGTAAATTTAAGAATAGGTAAGCTATCTGCAAATGAAAAGATTTTCAAAGAGAGTAGTAAAAGATATATAGAAGCCCTTAAAAATAGTGGTTTTAAGGAGGATTTTAGGTATTTAAAACAAAATATAACAACTGAATTTACTAAAGAAAATAATAATTATGTTAAAAAAAATAGAAAAAGGAAAATTATATGGTTTAACCCCCCTTTTTGTAAACTAGCCAATATAGATGTAGGTAAATATTTTTTGAGACTGATAGATAAACATTTTAAACAAGATAATATATTGCATAAAATATTTAATAGGAAAACCTTGAAAATAAGTTATTCTTGCACTAATAATATTTCTCAAATAATAAATAGCCATAATAATAACTTAATTAATAAATTTCATAACCAAGTAAATAATAATAACATTAATAGTAAAAAAATAGAATGTAATTGTAAATCTCAAAGTGATTGTCCAATGAATGGTTTGTGTAGTTTAGATAATGTAGTATATCAAGCTATTATTTATCCAAAAGAGGACATAAGTGATAAGAAATATTATATTGGCGTTTCTTCTACTAATTTCAAGATTAGATATGGAAATCATAAATATTCCTTTTCCCATGAGCATCAAAAAAATCAAACTGCTCTATCAAAACATTATTGGGGATTAAAAAATAAAGGGTTAACCCCTGACATTCAATGGTCCATATTGAAAAGATCTAGTACCCCAAAATCTTTCGATAGTAGGTGCAATCTATGTCTTGAAGAAAAGATCCACATTTTGCTTTTTCCTGAGCCAAAAATTTTACTAAATAAGAGAAATGAACTAATAGCCAGGTGTAGACATAGGGCCAAATTTAAACTATAAATAATTAAATAAGTAAAAAAATTTTTTTTATAAAGCATAAATTTATCTGAGAATGAGAGTTAATTTTGAGAATAAATATAATAAATTATTAGATAGAAAATTATGAAAAAGCATATAATATATATGTACTACGCATAAAAAATGTAACTGATATTTTGAAATTTTTGAAATTTTAAAATATTTAAGTAAATTAAATATTTGTTTTTGTTTTAATATATCTATTACTGCATCTTTACGTGAGATTATTAATTAAAATTTAAATCTAATTAGAAATATCGTTAATTTAAGTCTATAGAAAAATTTTTTTTAAAAAAATTGTTTTAAAATAAATGTACTACATTGCCAACCGTAAATTTAAATTTAAAACGGAAGTGGGCTTAATGAAGAGATAACTCTTCACCCCTCTTCTATCCCCTCTCACTCTTCTATCCCCTCCCACTCTCATGTGTCTACTCTAGTTTTTTTATCTAATTGATCTGATGAAGTCCTGTTAATTTTTTTTCGTGTTTTTGAAAATTTCAAAAATGCGTAACAGGATTGAAATAAATTTATAATCCTTTGTGATTGGTTTCGCTGTTTTTTTCTTAATGAAATTATTGCTCTGTATAATTGATACATTGAGCTCTTTACCAGGAAGATTTAAATATTCACGAATATTTTCTTGTCCTGATGGAATTACTCCTAACTCCGGTTTAACTGGACTAAGTATTCTATATATATATATATATATATATATATATATATATATATATATATATATATATATACGTTGTTTCCTATTCTGAATTTAAACTTACTCATATTTTTCCTTCTATTTTAGTTTCTCACCACGTATGGATTTATCTTATGGCGTTGTATAATGTGTGTCGTACATATTGTTTTAGTGATATTGATTTGGGCAAATCACGAACACACAGCAGAGGCCCGCCTCAAATTGCTTATCTATTACGCCTACTGGAGTTATCTGCTCTTAGTCTTCAGCATCGTTCTTGATGCCGTCCTTGTCATATACTGCGAACTTTTTTATAGACCAACAGAAGAGAGAAAGATTTTACTACGAACCGGTAAGATTTACTATAAATACTATTTATATTAATTTACGAGGGTGGGCTGAAAATGTCATATAATGATGTCATATCTGTTGATGACTTTTTAAACCAAAGCATTGTAACATCAATGGGAGAAGTGTGGGGACCACAAAGGGGACTGGGTTGAAAAATAAACCTCATTTGGTCATTTTTCATGAGAGTATCTTGGTCAGTCTATGAACTTCTCAGCCGACCCACGTCAATTGATTTAGTGTTCATTATTTATCTATTTGTACTTCCAATAAAATTTAAGGTGTTAATAACAAAATTTTCAGGTAGACTTGGGATTTGATACGATTTGGCGTAGCTGATTAGACGTGCATTTTGGGGTGTGAATGTTTAGGCGTCTAATCTATTTTGGCGTCAGCATATTTTTGCAGCGAACATAGCGTTAAAAAAATTATCAATTTGCCTGTATATATTGCATTTTTAACATATTTTAAAGTTTTATCTTTGATTAATAACGAACCAGTATCAAATTTTAAACAAGATTGTGCCATGTCCACATTAAATAGCAAACCTCTGAAATTAGTCGACCAGTTCTTTTACCGCGGTAGCAATATCTCATCAACTGAAAGAGATGTCAACATACACATAGGAAAGAAATACACTGCTATTGACAGGTTATGGAGTATATAGAAATCTGATCTCTCTGACCACCCCCCAAACAAGAATCCTTCCAAGCTGTAGCCGTGTCAGTACGATTGTATTGTAGCACAACATGGACTCAAACGAAATGCACGGAGAAAAAGTTAGATAGAAATTATTCAAGAATGCTGCATGCTGTTTTAAACAAATCCTGGAAGCAGCACTCCACAAAACAGCATCTCACAAACTATCCAACTAAAACGAACAATATACGCTGGAAACTGTTAGTGAAACAGGGACGAACTCAAAAGTGATGTTATCATGTGGACTACTACGTATGAACACACCAATGTTAGCCAAGAAGCAAAGACTTACATACATAATCAGCCCTGTGCGGGTATTGGATGTATGACAGATGGCGGGAAAACCCGTGCTGTCAACGCAACTTGATAATGATATTGAGGCAAGTTCGCCCGCAGCTCGTTCAGTTTCACCCATTAAACGACTTCAATTTCTCGTTCCGTTTTCGTATTGATAACTATTTGGATAGCAATAGAAATGACACTATAGTAGCAATGACAATTTGATGACCAAGGGGACGCAACTCCACTGTCCACTAAGAAATATATTTAACTTGCGTAGCACAGTGGTAATTCAAATTCCCTCAACTTAAAAACTTAAGCTGACAGCTAGGTTTTCGGTCTTGACGTCGCTTTTCCCTTCGGCGGATTCTCCAAGACAACCGGTGTCTATCTCTCTTCTTTGTGTCTATCTCGCTTCTCTATTTCTATCCCTGTATCTCTTTTCGGCCCAATCTTCTACCTCCGTCCGTCTTCTATCTTCTCCGTATTTACCAACCCCTCCGCTCGGGCAGGATATGACACAAGGTCAATTTTTTAAGCGGAGTTTAACAGGTTTGAATTTAGAGTTTTACTTCTCCTTGACTAGTTGCCTCACCAAGGCTGAAAAACCAGTCTGTCCTACTATTTACCCATAGCTGGAGGGAGAATAATTGGATTCACACCTTTCCCAAGGGTATTAGTGCTATGTGAAATGCAATCAGTCTCGTCCAGGTTTTGAACTCGTGTCGCTGATAACCATTACACCACGGGCACCTTCTATCTTCTCAATCTATCTGCGTGTCTCACTTTTTCCGTTCTCTGGTCCCATCTGTGTTTATTCTGTCCACCAGACTGATTTTACTTGTATATATGCAGTGGGGTGGGCATCCCTCACATCCAGATTTTCGACCACCCATTGACCGGACATAAAAATATTGCCAGATTTATGTCTCTTTAGCACCTTAAAAATGTGCAAAAAAATTGAAGCACTTTTAAGTCGCAGTTCCACTTTTATTCGACCATCTCCACTTTTCTCTCACAGGGCTGAATTAGTGGTTCTCGCACTAAATACATACGGTCACACACGCACTCAACATAACCACACAAATATGTCTCAGCCTCTACATAGACACACACATATACATTCATGCACATATACCTACCAACGGACGATTCACAACCATATACTTGTATACACCCACGCGTACATACATACACACATACATATACTCACACCAACTTATATGTCTACTCATTGGTACATACCTACAGCTAAGTCTGTAAACTACAACACCAGCGTCATTGGTGTCACAATACCTGGCGCTGTTGATGCCTACCCGTATAACCTATACCTGACGCTGTTGATGCCTACCCGTATAACCTGTATTTGGCGCTGTTGATGCCTACCCGTATAACCTGTAGCTGGCGCTGTTGATGCCTACCCGTATAACCTGTATATGGCGCTGTTGATGCCTACCCGTATAACCTATACATGACGCTGTTGATGCCTACCCGTATAACCTGTACCTGGCGCTGCTGATGCCTACCCGTATAACCTGTAGCTGGCGCTGTTGATGCCTACCCGTAAAACCTGTAGCTGGCGCTGTTGATGCCTACCCGTATAACCTGTAGCTGGCGCTGTTGATGCCTACCCGTAAAACCTGTACCAGGCGCTGTTGATGCCTACCCGTATAACCTATACCTGACGCTGTTGATGCCTACCCGTATAACCTGTATATGGCGCTGTTGATGCCTACCCGTATAACCTGTAGCTGGCGCTGTTGATGCCTACCCGTATAACCTGTATATGGCGCTGTTGATGCCTACCCGTATAACCTATACCTGACGCTGTTGATGCCTACCCGTATAACCTGTACCTGGCGCTGCTGATGCCTACCCGTATAACCTGTAGCTGGCGCTGTTGATGCCTACCCGTAAAACCTGTACCTGGCGCTGTTGATGCCTACCCGTATAACCTGTAGCTGGCGCTGTTGATGCCTACCCGTAAAACCTGTACCAGGCGCTGTTGATGCCTACCCGTATAACCTATACCTGACGCTGTTGATGCCTACCCGTATAACCTGTAGCTGGCGCTGTTGATGCCTACCCGTAAAACCTGTAGCTGGCGCTGTTGATGCCTACCCGTATAACCTGTAGCTGGCGCTGTTGATGCCTACCCGTAAAACCTGTAGCTGGCGCTGTTGATGCCTACCCGTATAACCTATACCTGACGCTGTTGATGCCTACCCGTATAACCTGTATATGGCGCTGTTGATGCCTACCCGTATAACCTGTAGTTGGCGCTGTTGATGCCTACCCGTAAAACCTGTACCTGGCGCTGTTGATGCCTACCCGTATAACCTATACCTTGGGTCAGTCCTGATATTGGCGATGTAGATGTTTCTACTTTATCGTATGTATGTGAAACACCAACGTCGAAGTGAACAGACGTCCTTTTTGTCGCTCCTCAAAAATGGTACACTTAAAGTAAATAAGGGAGGCAGTGATTTCTATTTATTTACTTTTCGATCAATATATTTATTCTTTGCATCATATACGTACTTTATTCAAGTAAAATTATATATTAACTATATACATATTAATAACGTACAAATATTTTATTGCTATTTGATTATTCAAACTGCGTCAGTCTAGCAAGTTACTGATAATCATTTCTTTTTAAAAAGCAAAAACTATATTGCCTCAAATCTTTATAAAATTTTCTTGAAGATATTTATTCATTTAAAATTTACAACAACAAATAACAATTTCAAGTTTTATTTGTCTTTGAAAAGCAAAAAAAAAATAACCAGATTACCCTATTTAGTTGAATTCGCTGAGACTTGTAATTTTCGGCATCATTAGTAAAATATACTAAAAAAATAAACATGTTTGTTGCTGTTTTACAAACAAATCGTTGTATTCTGTTTTTCTTTGAATGATTTACCAAATGTCTATTATATTTTGAAATATTGGTGTAAAATAAAACAAAGAAAACGTATTTATTTATTTTTTCTTTAAATGATAATTTGAATAGTTACAAGAGCTTAACTTTGTGAAATATCCATATTAGTTGCTTGAAAACGACAGAATAGTAATATATAAAAATACTTATTTTAAAATATCTATTTAAAAACAAAAATATTTCTTTAGTTATTAACCTTAAAGATTTACTTGTAGCAATAAAAATACGAGTCATAAATATGTGGGGGGGAGTGTGTAATTTGGTTATTTCAGTAGATTGCTCTCTAAATTATTCCCACCACAAATACAACACAAAACATTACAATCGCGCAAAAGAAATGGAATAGAACACAACGAACATTAAATAACAAACAATTTAATGTGCATGTAACAGAATATGAAAAACAAAATACATGATGTGTAAATGGCCTTTTGGAAAATAAAGTTTGAAGAAGAGAATAAATTTGTTGAAAGATGTGTGTATGTTCATGTTATCAGAGTCCGTAAATAAGTCGTTCTTACTTACATTAAGTTTATAGCGGGTTTTATGATTGTGGCGACAGCGTGTCTCGTGGATGAAAGAAAGTTTGTCGGGTTTTCCTTTTGAATATAATTCTCGGCCATTTGAAAAGAGGTCATGAACTTTAGTTGAGGAAGGAAAGGAATTGGTTGGACATAGTATCGGCTACTGGCTTAGTGGCTTGAGTTAGTCTCTGTCTTCGTTTGTGTGTAAGCTTGTGCCTTGTGTGTCTGGCTTCCTAACTCTGTGTTATTTATATCCTACAGGTGGATCAAAGAATCGCCCTAAAATCTTGGCGCGTAGACATTTATTGACCAATCAGATTTGCATTTTACTATTTTATTTTCGAGCCTAAATATTTTCTGTTAGTTCACTTCCGATCCTAATTTTCTAGAATGTTCTGTTCCATGTTTTTAGCTGATTGGTTGAAAAATATAAAAATGTAATTTAAATGCTAATACGGGTTTGATCCTAAATTTCTAGAATGTTCTTAAGTATGTTTTTATTGCTTATTTTAAGACTAGAAGAAATGTGTATCCTATAAATACGAGAAAAGTTAAAATCTTTAAGAAAATTACTTCAAAGCCTTTCTACAGAGTGACTGACATTTTTGAAGATACTTTTTTTCAGGCTGTCTCCTGTCTTCTAAGAAAAATGGTCCACTAGAAATATAGCACCTAGCTGACAAATCATGCTTGCTTCTAAACAAAAATCTGAGAAGTTCAAATTTTTCGGCTTTCCTGTCTAATTTTCATTTGTAATACCCCACCCTCTCTCTCTCATTCTCTCTCACATACATTTAACACAGTTATAAAAAAACCCAAAGAGTTTAGCTCAAACTTTCTTCTCTTTTCTGTTTTATTGTTTAATGTTTTAAAAAAATCAAATAATTTAGTGAAAAAAGTAGTGATGAACAAAATTGCGTCAGTCTAGCAAGCTACTGATAATCATTTCTTTTTAAAAAGCAAAAACTATATAGCCTCAAATCTTTATAAAATTTTCTTGAAGACATTCATTCGAAATTTACAACAACAAATAACAATTTCAAGTTTTATTTGTCTTTGAAAAGCAAAAAAAAAATAACCAGCTTACCCTACTTAGTTGAATTCGCTGAGACTTGTAATTTTCGGCATCATTAGTAAAATATACTAAAAAATAAACATGTTTGTTGTTGTTTTACAAACAAATCGTTGTATTCCGTTTTTCTTTGAATGATTTGCCAAATAATTTTGGAGCGGGGAGTGCTGAACACAAAAACCACGCTCTTTAACCTCAAATGGACTTACTCACGCTCCACTCGGGTTGAATATAAAATGGGCCCTCTTCTCATTCGCTCCAGAAAAAAAAAGAGCGTGCTCCTTTTTGGAGGGCTCAGTAAAGCCTTGTATATATATATATATATACATGTATTCTGAATATCCGTGAGTGTCAATTATTGAGTCCAAGAGAATCTGATTTGTCTAAATGTTTTTTCCTTGCAAAAATATTCTTGCTTTCTTTTTATCTCATTAAAGAACCAGAAGAACCAACAATTCCGTGGTACATGAAAATATGGTGGACAGTCATGAATTTGGCCTACCCTTCCACGTTTATCGCTATGATTATGTTTTGGGGATTTATTAATCCACACAGGCGTAAGTAGTAAATTCAATCGGTATTCTTCACTGTACTGTTGGTGATCGTAGTCGAGGGTGACCCGAAGGCTCCTTTTTCGATAGCTACAACACCAAGGTGTAGGAGAAGGTTCTACTCCTTTCCCAGGATTGCCCCACTTTACCCTTGATCCATACCTTATAATGCTGAGTGTTAAGTAAGGCAGCATCAAGTACCATTTTTTGAGTCTTTGGTATGATTGAGCGCAGGTCTCCTAGGCCATTGGCGAACGCTCTAACGATTATGCCAATGTCCGGTTGGGGTTCAATCGCAGGTCGAATCATACCAAAGACTAAAAAAATGGTACTTGATGCCGCCTTGTTTAACACTCAGCTTTATAAGGCAAGGATCAAGTGGAGCAATCCAGGGGATAGAGTAGCGCCCTTCCCTACACCTTAACTATGTGAAATGCAATCAGCCACGTGCAGAACTCGAACTCGTGTCGCTGCATCCAGTGCCTACGACGATAATCATTACACCACGGGTACCTTTACTCTCCTGTGTACGGGTTATATATCGTATAGAAAAGCGACTGTTATTAGAAATCTATATACTTCGACTTACCACCTTGTTTTTAAATTTAAAACAACTTTTCTTAATTTTTACAACCTCTATTATTTTAGCTCCCTGTCGTAGAAGCATAGAATATGCTGACTGTATCCATCTGCAGAGGGAATAAGACCCTCCTAAAACAAGGGTGTCCTGGGTGGGATACTAAACTCCATTTGATGGTGAGGTTTCAGTTCTGAAATTCTGGGGAGTGTGGAATTACTTCTTCATTGTCATTACACCAAGATCCACTCTGACCCGGGGTGATAGTACTTGTCCGGGTCCACTCTATGGGTCAAATAGATCTGTTTGCAAATTTTTGTATTAGACAGGGTAACTTGGTCGGAGGTCCGCTGATGTAATGGTTAAAAGCGGTGGCCTTCGACCTCGAAGTATGCGAGTTTGAACCCCAGTCATGCCATTACATTTACTTTTAGACTAATACCCTCGGAAAAGGCATGAACCTTCTTATCTCCCTAGCTATGGGTTAAACAGTATTACTGCTGTTCTTCTAGAAAAATGGCATTGGCATTGAATAACCCACGAATGTTGATATGTGATTAAACAAAGAAACCAACCTTTTAGAGGAATACTTGATATTCTATATATATGTGCAAACATTTCAAAAATGTATAATGTACGCAATTTCCTAATCCTTTGGCATAAAATAACCGCAGAAAGGTTGATATGCTGTCAAAATCATTTAGGTGACATGTTAAGGGATTACTAATTCTAGTTTATTAAATGCACTGAAATCTCTGAGTTTTGTTGCTCTAAACTTGTCGCTGACAATAAGCTTTCGAAAATATAAAAATAACGGGCTGTTAGAAAACTTGCGTAAATATTTCAATGAGAAATATTGACGTTATCACTTCACTCTATTTAGTTTAAGTGGCTTCTTTATAAAACTACATGCGTGGTAAACTAAAATACTTTATGTCTCAAGCCAACTCTTAAATACTCTATTGTTAATTACTTTGTTGACACCCAATTTGACCTTATGTCCACTTGATTGAATGACTGCCGAATGCTCCAGCGATACGTTCACCTCATATTTTACTTTATTATTCAATTTATTCATTTTTTTTTCTTATTTCAGCTGCTGGCAGTCTTAATGGCTGGGTGGTCATCGTTCATTTGGAAGGCTGTTTATACATCGTAGTCAATATGGCGTTCTCTCGGATGCCTGTGCGTCTCTATCACACATGGCAGATCGTCTGTCTCAACGTTGTCTACGGTTTTTTCACCTGTTTCTATTACATCGCCGGAGGAACCAATGAATACGGAAAACGTGAAATTTATTACTTTATCCATTGGAAGAATAGAAAAGAAATGATGCTAAACGCCTCTTTGGCACTTTTCGTCTCTGCTATGGTCGGCCAGTTGATAATCTTGGCCATCTACAAATTCTACAAAATGTTTGACACTTGCAAATTTGCCGAAACATTTGAAAAATTGCCAGAAAAAATCCGAGAAAATATTCCAATGGAAAAGCTTAAATCTTTAAAGGAATAGCGTTTTGGAACTTCCTTTAAAGCAACTTCGTTAAAGCAATCTACTAGTAGACATACTCGTCTACTCCGGGTAAAAGATTAAGACTTGGATTACTGTTGGTTATAATAACAGTAAAACACACACACACACACACACACACACACACACACACACACACACACACACACACACACACACACACACACACACACACAGAGTAAAAAAAACCCTCCATAGCGTCACCCCAAAACAAAACAAAACAAAAAGCAAAACGAAACAAAACAAAAACTGAGTGACGCTTAAGAGATTTATTGATTCAAACATTTTAGCTATTTGTCCAGATTGTTTGTCTTAACTAAGCAATGTGATTATTTTATTTCTGCAATTTAAAGAACTACTAAAAATACAACGAATAATGTTTAATTAAATGAAATAATTATTTTAGTAAGCCATATTATTCGTTAACTTTTTCCTCTGAAGTTTAGAAAATTGAATGCTGTACTATTAGCTACGCCTTGTTTATTGCTAGAGACCAGGTCCTCGCTCGATGACTTCCCCCCTTTCCCAGGAACATTTTTACGTTAAAACCTTCATTTGGGTTTTAATAAGTTCTATAACTAAGCGTACCAAATTTGGTAGCTCTATATCAAATATTTGGTAGCTCTATATCAAACCGTTTGCAAGTCTGTAGAGAATAGACAAACTCTTCCTAAATGATGTTATGGAAAATAATTCCCTGTATACAAGCAACGAATATCTAAAAGTTGTCTTTTTAAATAAGAGTTGTGTTATAAATCTCTAAATACGAGGTCCGGTTGGTGAAGAACTCTTTTCAACTCTTCGACCCTCCACTATCGGAATAATGTTGCTAATCTGTTATTTTCTTTTGTTATTTCCATGGAACTTGTTCTGGTGCTGTCCTAGTCCCACCAGTCTACGAATTTCCTGTCAAAACATTTCTCCAAGACTTGCTATTCTCAACCATGCTTTCTTGATATATCTCGTTTCCGACGTAAGTTTCACAGAAAGTTCAGGATAACTCAATATCTCATTGGTCCTTTGACGCCTACCTGTCTTTCCATAAATTTATATTTTCATCTACACTCATTTTATCAAGTGGACAGGGAATATTTTTGCGATTAACGTTTATTTTCCGAGCATTTTACCAGAAGACAGAAAAATGATATTTAGAAACATCATATTTTATAAGGAAATTATAAGGAAATTGAAGAAGTTGTAGAAGACAGAATTTATATCCGGATCACCGCTTTTATATATAAAACACAATGCGAGTCACCTTATATTTCCTTTAAATATGAAATGCAATATAAATATCTTTACATATAAAAAAACCAATGTAAATTTCTGTACATATGAAATGCAATGTAAATATCCTTACATGTAAAATACTCTGGGAATCTCCTTATATTTCCTTATATATAAAACACAATGTCAATCTGCTTACGTATAAAATGCTCAGTGAATCTCACATATCCTTACATATAAAATACAATGTAAATATATTCATATATGAAATACAATATAACTATCCTTACATATAAGAGACGATGAAAATATCATTGCATATAAAATGCAATGTAAATATCCTTTCATACATAATGCAGTGTCAATATTCTTACATATAAAATGCAATGTAAATATCTTTATATATAAAATACGATGTAGATATTCTTACATACAGAATACAATGAAGAGTAAATAAAGGATTGTAATCCGACAATAATTAGTAAAACTGATAACAACGATCCAATAAATCTCTCCTTCCACTTGGATCGTTGTTATCAGTTTTACTACATACAGAATACAATATGAATATCCTTATCTATAAAATGCAATATGAATATCCTTACATATAAAATGCAATGTGAATATCCTTACATATAAAATACAATGTGAATATCCTTACATATAAAATACAATGTAAATAGCTTTATATTCACTAACATACATGTTATTGTATAAACTAGAAGATGGAACTCCAGTATACATGTATTCTGGACTTGGCATTTATCATTTAATTGATAAAGCAACACATAAACCTCTTTTAAATTAAAATTGTAGCCTGTCTCAAAATCATGCTTAAATTATCTCTCATTTGAGGTTCCTTACATTTAAATTGGTTATATGTCAAATTTGCTATTGAGTAAATGGACGAATAGATTCCTTATATACACATTAATACATAGGATAAAAACTTTTTAAAGATAATACTTACGTTCTCTGTCTCGATTTCCCCAATGACCGACTCTCTATAACAAAAAAATGTTAAAGTTTACAGTAAATTTTTTAAATTTCTGACGTTTGAAATTAAGTATTTTTTTCACTTTTTCTTAGCCGCTTCTTAAAGACTGCTTTCGAATGTCAATAAACTTGATATTAAATCACACCAATAAAACATAAAATCAAGTCATATCCCATTTCTAAAATTTACAATTAATTTTCAAACACTTATAATTAATTGCAAATGTAGAAATAATCGGTAATAAATTGTAATCTCTCTTGAGAAATTATAAAGATTTAACGGAGTGCAAACGCAGACTCTACACAATGAAGTTGTAAACTGGTTTTGAAAGACCATTGTAATGATATTGCGATGACAAAAATCTTGATTCTATCACTACAAGTGTATATGTTGCAAAAGACTGACTCAGTAAAATGGCGCCGGGTTTTATTACATTCGGACGCTGTTGATTAAAAATTTGCATAAGTAGCAACTTTTCTGGAAATGACGTCCCTTCAGGTTGAGTACATAAAACTCAAAGTTATACGTTAGTCCTTCTTTTGAATAGTATACTTGGTTTGGTTTGAATAGCCATGGACATTACATTTTGTGAAAAATGAATCTTCTAATTACTATAAAAACCCTGACTCACGAGATTCATTTAATTTCTTGCAAGGAAGAAGCATATTGACGATGATGGTTCTGCCTATTTTGAGCTTTGACCTTTCTAAATTTAATGCTGGATTGAACTGAATAATCTTAAGTGACTCAAGACTTGATACCAATCATTTTGGAAGAACTAGAACCCTTTTTCACCAGTTTATTCTCGGTATTATCGTTTAATATGTCACATCTTTTAATAGTTTTACGCTCTCACGCACACAAAATTCGGACCATGATAATATAGATAGCAAATAAATAGACAAATAAGGAGTAGTAATCTATAATTAGTATGTAAAAGATATCTCACTCGAGAAACTATAATGATCATCTCAAGAACGATCGAAGATTCCACACTATTATCACTAAGTGCCTAGATGGACTGGAAATCAGTTGGTGCATTTTAATGATATGGCGCTAAAGATAATAACAAGAATTAACCAATTTTGTTGTATCACGATGTATATATATATATATATATATATATATATATATATATATATATATATATACTATTTAATAATAAAGACACATTTTGACGATATAAATTCATTAAGATCCTTTCAAGTTTCTTGATAAGTGTCTTGGTTTCAGGTTGGAATTGGTGGATGAATTTACCAAAATTGTCCCGAGCGCTTTCGGACCTTTCATAGGCCATCATCTGGAATTGCTTGCATGTGTAAGGAGTGTTTTAAAAGAGTTTTTAAAAGAGTTCTTTATTTTTTTTATAGCATTACAAAATTACATAAACGCAGAGCTGGGAAAAACTGAGATACTGATGAATTTAAAAAACGGAACGCTATCAACGGAAATAGAATGTTATCAAGAAATATAGAATATATAGCCCCACCCCCCTGTGTATTATAAATAAATTAGATTAAATTATGGAAATTGATAGTATGATTTTTTTCTGCGACTTACAGAGGGAAATATAATGAAATAACCCAAATCGAAGTCTAATATGCTAATATATTAATGCGAAAAAGCATGTGCTTCAGTTTTACAATTATCATCTTGTCACTTTGTCTTTGTTTACTTTTTTTTCAAATCCTCCCATTTTCCTAAACACACACACACACACACACACACACACACACACACACACACACACACACACACACACACATCTGCATATATGTGAACAAAGAAATCGTTTAAAAACGTTTTTATAAAATCAAGTAAATGATTAAATGCTGACATTCAGAACAGGATAAAACCTTAAAGACATTAACATCTTACCTCATTATATTCATGATTAAAGGTTTCATGTATTAGATATACAACTTTTAATTATGAAACCGACAAAAGAGGTGACATACATACATACATACATACATTACACAAGAGTCATTTAGAAATTTCTAAGCCTCACTCAGAAAGAAGAGCATAGGGGAACATACCACTTCTTATAAAACTAAAAAAAAAAAGCTTATTCAGATTTTTCAAGTTTTATAAAAAGTGGAAGTGTTCCCACATCAAAAATGTTCACCTATGCTCTTTTTTTTTTAGTCAAACTTAGAACTTTTTTGACCCTCATGTATATATATATATATATATATATATATATATATATATATATATATATATATATATATATATATGACTTTTACAACGACCCTCGTATCTATCTATCTATCTATCTATCTATCGATCTATCAAGTGGATCAGTAAGTTGGTAGACTAACGTGTAATTGGCTGAATCTTGATCGAAAATTTTCATTGTATAATGTTTAAACTTTCAGATGAATATTCAATAGTAATTCAATTACATTGAAAACGAATGAAATTATATTGAAAATCAAATCTTTCTTCATTAAAAAAATTGTTATTTCATCATAAGGCAATGCATTATATATATATATATATATATATATATATATATATATATATATATATATATATATATGTATATATATTTCTTTAAGAAAAAACATAACCGGTCACATTAGGATTATAAATTTATTTCCATCCTGTTATGTGTTTTTGATATAAATCAAAAACACGAAAAGAAAAATTAACAGGACTTCTTCAGATCTTATGGATAAAATAATTCTTAGGATTATAAATTTATTTCCATCCTGTCCTGTGTTTTTGATATAAATCAAAAACACGAAAAAAAATTAACAGGACTTCTTCAGATCTTATGGATAAAATAATTCCTATTTATTCATTTATACTAATATATTATACTAATATATACTAATTATACTAATATATGAACCGGGACATTGGCCCAGCGGTTAGAGTGTTCGCCAATGGCCCGGGAGACCTGGGTTCAATCCCAGGTCGAGTCATACCAAAGACTTTAAAAATGGAACTTGATACAACCTTGCTTAACACTCAGCATTATAAGGTACGGTTCAAGGGTAAAGTGGAGCAATCCAGGGAATGGAGTAGCGCCCTCCCCTACACCTTGGTGTAGTAGCTATCGAAAAGGGAGCCTTCGGGTCACCCTCGACTATGGTCGCTAACTTTACTTTACTTATACTAATATATATATATATATATATATATATATATATATATATATATATATATATATAATACTAACCTTAAACCTTAATTGTGGCATAAGATCAGACTTACAAAACACCCAGTGAGAATCGAACAAACTAATTATAGGCCATAGTCGCTAACCACTATACGAGAGTAGTGAGTTCGAATTCCAGTTACATAGTTACGTTCACTTTCGGACTTATACTCTTGGGAAACGGGTGAAACCTCTTATCCTCTCAGATATGGGTGAAATAGTGCCACTACAGTTCTACAAAGGTGGCTTTGGCATTAAATAATCCTCGAAGATTGATATGCCCTTAAATAAAGAAACCAAGCCAAACCGAACCAACTCAAACTACCACAAACCAAACCATTACACTACGCAAAGAGCGATATATATATATATATATATATATATATATATATATATTTTATATATATATATATATATATATGTATATATATATATATATATATATAAAATATATATATATAAAATATATATAAAATATATATATATATATATATAAAATGTTATATATATATATATATATATTTGGCCCAGCGGTTAGAGTGTTCGCCAATGGCCCGGGAGACCTGGGTTCAATCCCAGGTCGAGTCATACCAAAGACTTTAAAAATGGAACTTGATACCACCTTGCTTAACACTCAGCATTATAAGGTACGGTTCAAGGGTAAAGTGGAGCAATCCTGGGAATGGAGTAGCGCCCTCCCCTACACCTTGGTGTAGTAGCTATCGAAAAGGGAGCCTTCGGGTCACCCTCGACTATGGTCGCTAACTTTACTTACTTATATATGTATGTGTGTGTGTGTGTGTGTGTGTGAGAGAGAGAGAGAGAGAGAGAGAGAGATCGCACTCATAATCTTTAATCTGATAAGAGAACTAAAAAATGTTATGAAATTCGTAATTTATATTCAAGTTATAAAACTCATCAGTGAAATGTTATGACAGAAAAATAAAAAAATCGCATATTACTTACCCTGGTTCTCTGATCCCAACGCCTCCATGGAGCTGGTTTTCCTACATTGAACAGTCCAAGAAAAAACAACACTATTTTGGTGATCTTTGCACAAGAAACCATTTGAACGTTGCAAAACTGATGCTTTAAATGTGTAAATAAATTGAATTCTCAAAGAATTTCTAAGGTCGTTTTATTTTTCAAGTTTGAAGGATTTGATAAAAATCTACTCTAAAAATGAATAAACTTGATCGAGATCAGACAAAAAATTTTTGTTTTTTATCAGTCAGTACTAGAGAAACAAACCAGAGATATTTCCTTGTAAAAAGTACAACCGAAATAGATTTTACATTAGAAGCCGAAGATTTTGTACGAGAAACTACGATTCCAATTCCATTTACAGTCATTTAAATTTGTTACTGAGTCGTTGTAGTTACAATGAGATTGGTTCATTCAAGAATGAAAGTCTTTTTTTCTCCATCGACTAACACACCAAATGTTTCACCCACCCATATTTAAACAACGTCAAAGGGCTTGTTATTAAATAGTGAAGAACAAAGTTAATTAACTACGCGACATGTGGATTATCGTCTGTAAAAAAATAGAGACGCTACCCTTCGTGTTAAAATAACGATGTCGCCTTTTAGCAATCAGAACCTGGCTCTTGTGTCCTGTTTGATTGGTCTGAAGTAAAGAATATTAATTAAACTAAGTTATCGTTTATTTAACAAATAGCATAAATTAAGTATGACTTGATATTGGTCAACCATCTCTTCTTCGGCTCTGGGTGATTAGTATCTTAGACTGGGTTCTTTAGCCTTGGTACGGCAAAGGAGAAGTAAATGTCCTCCGCTTAAAAACTGACCTTAGCCTTAGAATACATCCACTGCATCCTCTGCAGAGGGGTAAGACCCCCCACCACCAAAAAGGTGTTCTGGGTTTGACACTAAACAGCATTTGATGGTGAGGCTCCAGTTCTAAAAATCGCGTGGAATGTCGAGTATCCCTTCATTGTCATTATCCAAGTCCACTTTGACTCGGAGTGGTGGTATCTGTTAGGGTCCCATCTAGAAGTGAAGTCGATATATTTAAATATTCATAGGACGGTGTGCACCCTACCTCACCCCACCTCCCCCCAAAAAAAACAAAAACAAAAAACAAAACAAAAAACCCCGAAAATCTCTTACGATATAACTACACAAAAAGTGTAAATATTAACGTTCAATGAATATGATTCTCTAACCACAAGACATAAACTAACCCTAGACCCATTGGCATGCCTTTAAAATCAGTCCATCAATAAAAACTGACCATGTGTCGTAGTAAAAGATGTAGGTAAATACAAGCTTTACTAAAAGTCCAGTATTATGGTCAAGTCATGCTGAAACATATGTATTAACCGTTAGATAATTGAAGTTAAACAACGACGAGCTTGTTCAGTAGTTAGATGGGTGACCATTTGTAAATGCGGGTACAGAAAGCACCGTGACCCCTGTGTCAGACCAAGCGAATCTCAGTAAATAACAGCTTTAACCTATAACTGTTTTTATGGTATCCCTACGGAGGAATTGATTGGTTTGATTTGGTTTCTTTGTTTAATGGCATATTAACCTCTGTAGGTTATTTAATGTCAAAGCCATTCTCCCTAGAAGAATAGTAGTGGTACTATTTAGCCCATAGCTGGGAGGACAAGGGGGTTCACACCTTTCCCAAGTCCGAAAGAGAACATAATAGCACGACTGGAGTTCGAACTCGGTTACTACAATTCCGCAGTCCATCGCTTTAACCATTACACCACGAGGACATCCCCACATGAAATGAATTATTGTTAACAGTTCATGAGACGAACCTGTTGACCATTTCCTTTCAGACTCGTTTATGTTGTAAATAGAATTTAATCAGTATGGTAATAATTTTTGTTGAATTCCTTACACTTTTTAAAATGTAAAAGAAAAAAAGGAACCTTAATTCTTATTAGTAAATCTGTTAAAATTGAACATTAAGATTATTGAAACAAAATTAGGGGATCCCTGTAGCGTTGTGGTTAACATGCTAGACTTCAACATTGTAGGAAGCGAGTTCGAACTCCAGTCGTGCTATTACGTTCACTTTCGGACAAATACTCATGGGAAAGGAATGAACCCCCAAATCCACCCCCAGCTATGAGTTAAAAACTACCACAACTGTTCTTCTACAAGGATGACTTTAACTTTGAATAACCCACGATGGTTGATATACCTTTGAAAACCCCCCAAAATAAACAGAATTAAAGGATCAAAGATGCAACGTTTAGATTGGTTAGTTTTTATGGCATATCAACCCTTGTGGATTATTTAATGTCAAATCCAGTTTATCAAATATATGAGTGGTAAATGAATAGTTTGTAGATGACGTTTTTTAAACAAGTCAGGGTTCATTTGGTTGCTCACAGTTAAATGGTTTCAATTATTTCTATCTAACACAAATAATTCTATTTAATATAAATCATTTGTTTGCATACAGTGATGTGGTTTCATGTATTGTTCACTCTAATAGTTTTTTTTTAACACGGTATTAAATGGTTTCAAATATTTCTATCTAACACTAATAATTCTATCTAACACTATTCATTCATTTGAACATAGTTAAATAGATCCAAGTATTGCGATGTAATACCAATAATTCAATTTTTGCATACAGTTAAACGGTTTTAAGCATTCCTATATAATAGGAAGAATTCTATTAAATATTAATCATTTGTTTGCGCACACTTAAACGGCGTTAAGTATTGCTAACACCAATTGTTTTATTTGAACACAGTTAAATGGTTTCAAGTATTGCTTTCTCGCACTAATAGTTATATTTGTACACAGGTTTCAAGTATTGCAATCAAACACTAACAATTCAATTTAACACCAGTCATTTGTTTTCACTCAGTTAAATGGTCAAACAGTTCTATTTCAAACAATTCAATTTAACATCAGTCATTTATTTGCACACAGTTAAACAGTTCTATTTGGTGCATAAACAGGACCCTAACATGTTCTGCCACTCCGGGTCAGAGTAGACCTGGGAATAATGATAATGAAATGCTACTCCATCTTCCCAGAGTTCCAGGTCTGTAACTTCACCACTAGATGCAGTTTAGTGTCATATCCAGCACACTCGTTAGGAGGAGGATGTCTTATCCCTCTGCCGAGATACAGTCGGCGTATTCTACAGTCCCAGCTGCCGGGTTTCCTCCGCGCAAGTTGCTGTGACAAACATGGGATGAAAACATGACAATAAATTTACAGAAAAAGAAAAAATCAGATCGTAAAATACAATACAAAAGATAATCGGGTGCAATGGGTGGTGTAATGGTTTGAAAACGAGACAAGCAGACTTTCATGAGTGAGTTCGTTGAACATAGGGAAAGCTTCTTACGTCATTACAACAACAACTGAGTTTTGTAAATGTTTGTGAGATTGCTATCGAATATCCGTGTAGATCGAGTTACAGCCATACCACTTCAGCTGCGGTTCCAGTTCAAGTAGGTTTTGATGGGACGGTGTTACTCTGGTTTTGTATTCAGAATTTTTCCCTCTAGTAGACTGGTTTGCATTCCTACAAGGCTAGAGAGTCCAGTCTACTCAAACATTCCCCCATAATTGGGTATGAATTAAATACTCCCACAACTGTTCTTCTACAAGGATGACTTTAGCATTAAATAACCCACGAAGGTTGATATGCCATTGAAAAAAACCAAACCAAATAGAATTAAAGGATCAATGATGATTTTTATGGCATATCAACCCTTGTAGATTATTTAATGTCAAATCCAGTTTATCAAATATATGAGTGGTAAACGAATAGTTTGAAAAAATGGACATTAACCTGAATTAAAAAGCAAACAGCCTTGTCCAGGCCTTGAACTTTCTGTCCATTTTCTACGACTATATCCTTTTATTTATTTGCTACCTCATTTTGCAAACATGGGTTAGACAGATTTACATGAAAGGTTTGTCTGATTGAAAAGTGACACCGTAAATAGTGATGTTTATATTTAAAAGGAATTTTAAAAGTGAAATTTGGTATTGTTATAACCCAAAATATTAGGAACAACAAAATATAACAGAAAATAGTTAAATATATTTTTAACCTAATAATATTCACCGACCCAATATTTCTCACCGACCAGGATACAGCAGGATTGAGTTGGATAAACAATTTACTGTCTACAATGGTGTATTCTTCTGAAGTCATCTTCTTATTCTCTCTCACAGAACTTTTTTCATGAAGGGTCTATCATTCGTTTAGGAATATGCCTAACAGGTATTTTCAAATATAAACAACGGTCACGCTGTGTTGATTAATACATCAA
Source organism: Sepioteuthis lessoniana (assembly GCA_963585895.1). Lineage (NCBI taxonomy): Eukaryota > Metazoa > Mollusca > Cephalopoda > Myopsida > Loliginidae > Sepioteuthis > Sepioteuthis lessoniana. Next base: position 71,699,472 of record OY757924.1, on the reverse strand, counting down.
CTGGATTGGAGGTGCCCGTGGTGTAATGGTTATCGTCGTAGGAAATGGACACGGCGACACGAGTTCAAATCCTGGACGAGACATTGCATTTCACATAGCACTAATACCCTTGGGAAAGGTATGAATCCAATTATTCTCCCTCCAGCTATGGGTAAATAGTAGGGCAGACTAGGTTCTTCAGCCTTGATGAGGCAACTAGTCTAGGGGAAGGAAAACTCTGAATTCAAACCTGTTAAACTCAGCTTAAAAAATTGACCTTGTGTCATATCCTGCCAGAGTAGAGGGGTTGGGTAAATAGGATCAACTGGATTACGTGGTTGAGTGAATTGTTAATTAAGTGACGTAAATTAGCTTATCTAATTAGTTTTGTTTGGTTTCTTTATTTAATGGCACATCAACTTTCGTGGGATATCTAATTCCAAAAGCAGCCTTGTAGAAAAACAGTAGCAGTTCTATTTAAATCCCTAGGTTATGGGACAAGGTAGTTTATATCTTTCCTAAAAGTATTAGTCCGATAGTGAACGTAATAGCACGATTGAGGTTCGAACTCGTTTACTATGATGTCGCATTTCAGCACGTTAACCACTACACTACAGGTACTCTCCTTATTTAGATGGAGAATGGTAACAAACCCGAGAAGTCGAAGACACGAAAACAAACGGTCAGAGCCACAAAGGAGGGCCAGGTGGACAGTCGAAGAAGAATAGAGAGAGATGACGAAGTGAGAAGAAAAATTATTTCACACAGCCTGTTTCAAGTGAAGAGTAACTCTTAAAATTTTATTTTTCAAGAACCACAGAGAAAATAAAGAAATAGGGTCCTGTGTTTAATGAAGTTGCTGCTTGTGATTTTTATTGTTTTTGTTCACCAGACGATCAATCGATTGATTAGTGGAATGAAGGAAAAAAATTTCTGCTATATATATATATATATATATAATGTTTGTTATATTTGTAAATAAAGCGATCAATATCAATGATAGATCATTCATATCTAAGTTTTGATATCGTAGATACAGTAAACGATGCTTAGTGACTATCAGTTTTTTGCCTTTGTGTTTTGATGATAGCGTAGATAAAAAAAACTGACAGTCACTAAGCGCAGTTGACTTTACATCTTTGCTATCACAAGTTATATATCATATTTACCCAACCCCTCCGCTCGGGCAGGATATGACACTTGGTCAATTCTTTAAGCGGAGTTTAACAGGTTTTGAATTTAGAGTTTTCCTTCTCCTAGACTAGTTGCCTCACCAAGGCTGAAGAACCTAGTCTGCCTTACTATTTACCATAGCTGGAGGGAGAATAATTGGATTCATACCTTTCCCAAGGTATTAGTGCTATGTGAAATGCAATCAGTCTCGTCAGGATTTGAACTCGTGTCACCGTGTTCATTTCCTGCGACGATAACCATTACAGCACGGGCCACTCCCAAGTTATATATATATATATATAAAACTTGGAGTGGCCCGTGGTGTAATGGTTATATATATATATATGTGTGTGTGTGTGATATCTGAAAAGACTTAGATATTTACTCGTTACAAGTTTGGTCTATAACTATAAGACATTTAAGGAGGATCAAACTCACAAGCAATGCACTGTAAGATTAGCTTGTTATTATTCGGCCAGTAACACATGAAATTAGCCTTTATATATACCAGTGTTCGCTTTTGGCATTGGTCCAATGCCGCGAGAGCATTTTGAATGAGTATGTTTCAAACTCTTGCTTATTAGAAAAACTATTATAAAATACACAAAGCAGTCAGATTAAAAATTCCCCCCAAATGAAAAAGAAAAAGAAAAATGTGAGACATTTTTACGCCAAAAACAAGGTTTAAAGTTTTCTCTTATTGGTCGAGAATCATCACGTCGTGTGTCAGGTTATTTCTAACATGCAATGTCGGGTTGCCAGCCACCAGTGGGTATTGGAAGTATGAATTTAGCCGAGATTATTTATTCACGAGTTTCACACTTTTTGGTGTTGAACCAACAAAAACCAACAAACGTTTTGTCTCATTTCTGTAATCTGATTCATACGTGATGGTATTTACTACTCGGGATATAATTATCAGACTAATGACCGATATATTATTATATATATAGAAAGAGAGAGAGACAGACAGAGAGAGACAGAGACAGGCAGACAGACAGATTATATTTTTTCTCTTTTTCTGTTCCTTTGTTTTATTTGATTCTGAGCACAATTAAAATAGTCTTATATTATTATTATTTGTATACTGGTGAGTTTTTCTCATTAACGTTCGCTGGTGGTCTTTCACTGGAGATTGAGTGACAGCAAGTCTCCTCAGGTCTCCAGGACTATTCTCAGCATCTAACCGATCTTAACAATGTCTGTGGTCTCGATTCTTAACTCCAATTCCTCTTGACACCTTTCCAAACTTTTGGGAACCATTTCAAGTGGCACAAATTCCAATTGGTATCACCGTCACCCGGATGTGTCACAGTTTTTTTGTTCTCAAGTAAGGTTCAAGTACTTGTTTATCTTTTCACTCTATGGTTTTCTGGAAGGGCAAAATCAACTAGATGGAAAATCCCTTTTTTTTCATATCAATTAACACAAGGTCTTCTGGCTGGAATAAATTTATCCGTTTTGTATCTCAGAATCCCAGAGAATTCTATGCATCTCATCTCTAACACGGATTATTGTTTGTGCACATACCATTTGGTAAGATGGTCATTTATTATTATTATTATTATTATTATTATTATTATTGTTTACTCGTTAGAGTTTTTCACATCAGCGTAAGCTGATGGTTTTTCACTGGAGATTGAGTGACAGCAAGTATCCTCAAGTCTCCAGGACTCTTCTCAGTATTCTGGCCGTTTTAAATAATGTTGTTGTTTGGATGGTCTCCACTCGGCAGCCAACTTCCAAATCCACCAGGCCCTTTAATAATCCTTTAGTTACCGTGCCAAAAGCACCAATCTCAATTGATATAATTGTCACCTTCATGTTCCATAGTTTTTTCAATTCTCTAGCAATGTTGTGCATATACCATTTGTTGGCATGATAAAATTTAAATTTCTTGTACATTCTCCAGTGGATCACCAAGCCCACTCAGTAGTATCTATTTTGCTCCTTTGAGAGTTTTTCACACCAACGTTTGGTGATGGTTTTTCACTGGAGTTTGAGCGACAGCACGACTTCAGGACTCTTCTAAGTATTCTGGCCGTTCTTATTAATGCTGTATTCTGTATGATCTCTACTTGTCCTCCAATTTCTAAGTCTTCCAGTCCCTTTACCAATCCTCTGGGGATCGTTCCAAGTGCACCCACTACAATTGGTATTACTGTCACCATCATGTTCCACAGCTTCTTCAGCTCTCTAGCAAGGTCTAGATATTTATCCCCCTTTTTACCTTCTTTTAATTTTACTCTGCGGTCTGCCGGGACAGCAAAGTTCACTATTCGGCAGGTTCTCTTTTTTTTGTTGGTCTGTAACACCTAATCTGTTGTAGCGTCTAAATAATTCTTCAATCCTACTGTGGTTATTTTGTAGGTCAATTCTAGTTTGATTTTGCTTCTTCCACCATTTTCTCTCCTGACATAGAGACGCTCTAAATCTGCTCTTGGCTGATGTATTCAGTGGCAGTTTATTAGTTCACTGACTTTAGTATCTATCCCCTAAATTTCAGTTAACGTCCAGTTTATTATAGTAAAACACCTGACCAATAAAGTGAAACGCAGTTTCTTCCAGGCAGCGGTCGTATCGATACTGCTATATGGATGCACTACTTGGACACTAACTAAACGGCTGGAGAAGAAGCTCGACGGCAATTACACTAGAATGTTGCGAGCAATATTGAACAAGTCCTGGCGGCAACACCCCACATGGCACCAACAATACGGCCACCTGCCTCCCATCACGAAAACTATCCAAGTTAGACGAACCAGACATGCAGGACACTGCTGGAGAAGCAGGGACGAGCTCATAAGGGATGTACTCCTATGGATCCCCACATATGGCTGGGAAAAAGCAGGACGACCTGCTCGAACATGCATACAGCAGCTATGTGAGGATACAGGATGTAGCCCTGAAGACCTGCCAGTGGCGAGAGAGGATCAAGGATATCCGTGCTAGCGGTACGACATGATGATGATATGTCATTACAGGTATTACCAGTGTTAATTGGTATAACTTTATTTTTTTGCATTCAATTCATTTTTTTTTAATATGGATCTTACTCTCTTATAGAATTCTTTTTTATTTTTCCTTTATTTATATAAATACCATTTAGTTTTATTAATTCTTAAATATTCATCGGTTATATTGTGTTCTGTTAGTAATTTCCGTTTTTATATCAAGGGAGATGTTTTTAGATTTTACTAGTGAGCCTTTCTTAAATGAGACTTTCGCTCATTTTTCCAGACCAAATTACGAGTATGTCGCTATGTCGTCACTAAATCTTTTTACAGTACTTAGTTAACCTTCTAAATTGTCATCTTTGTTTACATATAACTTTAAATTATGTTGAATAAGTGGTTTATTTTTTTTTCGGTAGTAGTTTTATACCCGTAGGTTGTGTTTTTAAGCTCTTTGGAGAGAGGTTTTAGAGTTATACAAAAATGAAAAGGTGAAAGTGAGCTTCCTTGGAAGATTCGATTCTTAATGTTCAGATTTTGTAGCATGCTCTTTTTATGGATTAATCTGAGGTTAATGTGCCACCTTTCCACATTGTATTTTAGAAATGTTATTATAATTGAAGATATCTTTAAAATGCTTAGAACTTTTAAAAGCCGTTCGTTGAGTACGTTATCAAAAGCATTTTTTGTCAATCGAAGCTATACTTAGATTTTACTGTTTTGATCGACAATTCACCATGACCATCTTGTTTATGAGGAGCTAATCTTTGCTGCCATATAATTTTTTAAAATACCTTTTGTTCTAACAGGAAGATGTCCTTACATTCTATGAATTTGACTTTTCTCTCCTTTAGAATCGATGCTATCATTTTATATGCCGCGGGAAGGCATGTGATTGGTCAGTTATTTTTGCATTTATGGTATCTTTTCTATTTTTGGTAGTAGGTATATTACTCCTTGTGTAAGCAAATTACGAGTTCTTTTCAGGGTTCTTTAATGATTTCTAAAAAGGTTTTCGTCATTAGTTGATGTGTGAAGGATAGGTAGTGGAGCCAAAAGTTTGTTATTTTATCTATTCCAGGTGACTTCCATTTATGTGTACGTTGAAGTGTATTTATAATCTTTCCTGTTTTAATATCATTGTACATTTGTTGTAATATCTTCGTACATGATTTATTATTTTTCATAAGTTTCTTTGATATTTTCAATGCACCTCGCTTTTTTAGTGAATGATTTCTGATTGTTCTATATTTTACTCCAAAATGATTTCAATTCTTCAATCGAGGCAGTTTTCTTTACATTTATAGTCTCTTTTCCTATTTCTTGATAGAATTTTTTTGGTCATCTTGAAATATTTTCTTATGTTTAAAGGATTTTGTTGGTTTTTCGGTTATGAATTTGGGCCTTTAGTTGGATTTTTTACTTTTTTAAAAATTTATTTTTCTTTTATTATCGGGATCTTATCAATTGATGTTTTTTCTTGTTAATCTCTTTTTCATTTTTCTTGCTTTCTTAGTCTTCACTTTGACACCCTTTCTCATTTCATCAAGTATGGATGTTTTGAGCTGATGGCCTTGGGGTCTGCGGGACAACATGTCTCCTTAGATCTCAACGATTCTTCTTAGTATTCAAGCCGATCTTAACAATGCTATGGTCAATAAAGTTTCGATTCTTCCTCTAACTTTTAATTTCTAAGTCATTGGAGACCATTTCGAGTGCCGTAACTTCAATTTGTATCACAGCCACCTTCATGTTCCACAGCTTTTTCAGCTTTCGGGCAAAGTCCAGGAATTCCTCATTTTTTCGCTTTCTTTCATTTTCACTCTGAGGCCCGCAAGAACAATAAATCCACTAAAAGACAATTTCTTTTTTTTTGTTAATATAATGTCTGGCTATCAGATTGGGGTTGACCATAGATTGAAAATAAAAGCAAGAAAAAATTTAGACAAATAATTGAAAGCTGAAAAATCAGAGGAACATGAAGATGACGGTGATACCAATTTTAATTAGAGCTCTTGGAACTGTACCCAAAGGTCTGGAGTAACTTGAGATCAAAGGAATAATCAAAATCATTTAGACCACAGCACTGGAGACATGAGGAGACTTGCTGTCACTCAGACTCCAATGAACGACTACCAGCTAAAACTGTTGGGAAAAACTCGCAAGGGGTGAAAATGATATATTCTTTTATCTAACAGTCCATGACAGCTGTTTCAGAGTCAACGCAATTATTCAATCTAAATATAATTGTATTTTACTGGAAGCTTTCATTTGAATAATTGCGTTGGACACGAAACAGCTTTCATAAACTATTGAATTAAAATATTGATCATGATTATTTTTATAATTATTTTAAATATTGCTGTATTATTCATTTTGAGTATTCAGCATAAAATGACAAATCTCTCTCTCTCTCTCTCTCTCTCTATCTATCTATCTTCAAACAAATGCATTTTGTACATATTATAAAAAACGCTAAAAAACACGCATTATTTATATAGAGAACGCGCACACAGATGCATGGTGTAATGGTTATCGTCGTAGGAAATGGACACGGCGACACGAGTTCAAATCCTGGACGAGACTGATTGCATTTCATATAGCACTAATACCCTGGGGAAAGGTATGAATCCAATTATTCTCCCTCCAGCTATAGGTAAATAGTAGGGCAGACTAGGTTCTCAGCCTTGGTGAAGCAACTACTCTAGGAGAAGGAAAACTCTAAATTCAAACCTGTTAAACTCCGCTTAAAAACTGACTTTGTGTCATATCCTGCCCGAGCGGAGGGGTTGGTATATATATATATATATATATATATATATATATATATATATATATATATATATCCTATCTATATATCAAAATATAGGTTGGTACACGTGCATATATGTGTGTATGTGTGTGTGTATGTGTGTTGGGTGTACTTCCTTTCTTGTATGTTTATGAATGTACTTATACAAATATTTTCATTCAGTCGTACGTGCAAACATGTGATTCTATAATTGCATGCCTCTCCCATAGGTTCATGTATTGCGTACAATTTCGTGCATGTGAATTATGCAACAATATATTTACCTTATTTTGGAGCGAAAATTCAAATATATTGCTCTTTGTTCTTTATTCTCTTTTAAATTTGACAAAATTCACTTGACAGGTCAGTTGGCATTTGTGGTCTTTCTTGCCTGTTTTGTACAAATTCTCTTATCAACAAAAAGACGCAAATCGGTTTGACTCAAGAAACACCAATATAGTTAAGCTTCACCACCGAAAAGCAGATCATTATTTCTTTACTTGCATAATACCCGTACAAAATGATGGTATCGTATACGTATAGTTCAACACTTCTTTCTAGGATCAGAATATCTGTGCGCCCAGCCCAAAAGCAAATTTTTGTTTCCTTGTACTTTTACGCCTCATGAGAGGTTTTACACACATACTAGAATTATACAGGGTGTCACAAAAGTTTGGGTCGAGACATTTTCTTTGTTTAAAGGCATATTACCCTTCGTAGGTTATTTAATACCAAATCCATTCTTAAAGAAGAACAGTAGCAGTACAATTTAATCCTTAACTAGAGGGATAAAGAAATTCATACCTTTCCCAAGGTATTTATATTTACCAACCCCTCAGCTCGGGCAGGATATGACACAGGGTCAATTTTTAAGCGAAGTTTAACAGGTTTGAATTCAGAGTTTTTCTTCTCCTAGACTAGTTGCCTCACCAAGGCTGAAGAACCTAGTCTGCCCTACCATTTACCCATAGCTGGAGGGTAAAATAATTGGATTCATACCTTTCCCCAGGGTATTAGTGCTATGTAATCAGTCTCGTCCAGGATTTTAACTCGTGTCGCCGTGTCCATTTCCTACGACGATAACCATTACACCACGGGCACCTTTCCCAAGGTATTTGTCCGAAATTGAATGCAATAGCGCGACCGGAGTTCGAACTCACAGGCTACGATGTCGCAGTCCAGCACGTTAGCCACTACGCTACGGGGACTCCCTCCACCCAAGTTAATAATCTATCGGAGTCGGTCCAGTGCATTCGTTGCACGAAAGATGGAAATCTCTGTATGTATCAATATCACTTATGTTGTATTTTTTATTAGAAATGTTCAACGTTCTTCTTTTCAACTTATACAAAAATGAGGCAAGGCACCCAACTCACTCCACACCACGCCTGAGGTATGGGGCAACCCACAAGTATCGAACACACTAATAATTGTCAGCTAGACGAGCGCGCTAACCACTTCACCACAACACTATGCAAGACACCCAACTTGCTTCACATAACAGGATAATTCATACACAGGCGGAGAGGGAGATGTATAATCTGGGGGAGGGGTACTCTTAAAAAATGTCCATATAATTGATCTTCTTTTTTCTTTTTGGGAAGAAATTATTTTCTCAAGTTTTAGTTTTGAGAAAGGATGAAAGGATAACAAAGATTAAAATGTTAATATCGCAAGCGATTGTAACCCAATTCGATTCTCACTAGGAGGCGTACTTAACGCAATGGTTATTGTCGTCGGAAATGGAATCGGCGACTCAATTTTAAATCCTAGACGGTGCTGTCCATTTTTTGCTTCGCGTTAATGTTCTTAGGGAAGGCGTGAATCTATCTGTTCCCTCCAATCAGCTATGGGTACCTGGTAGAGCAGACTAAACTCTTTAGTCTTTGTAGGCAACCAGTCTAGGAGAAAGAAAATTCTGAATTCGAACCAGTTTTATTCCCCTTGAAAATTGTCAAATTCTGCCGTTGGTGGAGAGGTTGGGTAGATATATACTCATTGAGTATTGTATCATTGTGACTCTTTGCCAGTTTTACCCACACTTAGTAAATATCAGTTTATCTACAATCTAAAAATACTGTAATTCTCTTCATATGCAGCTTTGCTTAGCCTAGCACTAAGGACTGAAGTTCCAACCCATCTAAGTTTTGAGAAGTTGCATTGCTGCTTAACTTCATTAGTCAGACGTGGACCGAAGTTTTTGGACTTGGCGCTTAATTTTAGTGCCCCCCTTAAAATAAACTAAACAATTTTACTTGATCCCAAATTGCTAGGGTGGTGATGATCGTAAATTGGATATGCCGAAGAAATGCTGCAAAGAGTTTCCTTTCAAGAAAAACGTGAAGGTTATCGATTTCATAAGGAAAGAAAAAAATCATACTGATCTTGCTAAGATCTACGGTAAGAACGATCTTTCAATTCATCATATAACTTGTATTACATTGGTTTGGTTTGGTTTGGTTTGGTTTTATAGCATATCAACCATTGTAGGGCATTTAATGCTAAATCCTTTTTATACATGTATATTAAATATATGAATTCTAAACACATTTTTTGACAACATTTTCAAACGAGCCTGTGCTCATTTTCTCACACACGAATAATTCTAAGAATTATTTTTTAAAGAGTTCTGCACATATATTTGTCTACACAAGACTTCCATTCTATCTTGTCTTTATCCAGTCTTTCGACTGTTTGTAGTGGAAGCTTTTGAATCATATCCCATTTTTCAGAAACATGGTTTCTTGATAATTGTTGTATATGAGATTTAAGTTTAAACCTTTCCCTGTATTCAATAAGAACACATGATGAAGTTGCTTCCTCTGTATCAAAATATTTGGCTTTGAGGTGCAGAGGTTCTTTGTTTAATGGCATATCAACCTTCATGGGTTATTTAATGCCAAAATTTTCTTGTAGAAGAAAAGTAGTAACATTATTTAAACTATAGCTGGGCAGATAAGGGGGTTCATACTTTTAGTCCGAAATTGAACAAAACAGGGTGACTGGAGTTCGAACTCACTTAATATGATGTCGCAGGCTAGTATCTTAGCCACGGGGACTCCCTCTATTTGGCCGTTTATTACGTATGAATAGGTAAAAAGTCTAAAAAGGTATATATATATATATATATATATATATATATATATATATATTCATTATGAAACACACACACACACACACACACGCACATACACACACAAATATATATATATATATATATATATATATATATATATATATATATATATGAAATGTAAGATGTCACTTCAGTCAGCAAAGGATATGTTTTTATAAGGTAAAAAAAACAACAAAAAACAAAAGCAAAAACAAAATAAAACACTGGGATGAAAATGAGTGTGAAAAAGAAAAAATAGGATCGTGATGAGCCATTCGATTAATATTTTTTATTAACCGTTACAAAAAATGTATACAACTCTAATACAAACAACTGGAAAAGAGAATTTTATATATATATATATATATATATATATATATATATATATATATATATATATATATAGTTTTTTATATTTATGATTAAAAGGGCTCAATATCATTGATAAAGAACATATATCTAAATTAGGATAGCGTAGACATTGAGTCAACGTCGCTTGGTTACAGTCAGTTTCTCGCCTATGTGATCATCGAACAATATATATATATCATCCTAATATATATATATATATATATATATATATATATATATATCATACTAACTTATATATATATATATGAGGTTCACTAGACAAATATATACATATATATGCATGTATAAACATATATATACCTATATAAATATAAATATATACATATATATATATGTGTGTGTGTGTGTGTATGTGTGTGTGTGTGTGTGTATTATGTGTGTATCTTGAAGGCCTCATATATGTACATAGTCAGCTTTCCACATTCACGGGAGTTTGTAGCGCTGGAAGAATGCGAAAGCGAAAAAAAAAATACAATTGTGATTATGTCTAACCTTCCAAAGTTTAACCAGAAAATAAAATGAAATCTTCCTTATTACTTTTTAAACGGATCTATCTATCTATCTATCATTCTATCTATCAAAGGTTTTGTAAGTGCACGTGCGTGTGCACCCACACACGCACGCACACACACAAACACATATGTATATAAAAAAGAAATGCAGATGAGAAAAGTTTTTCTATAAAAAAGTGGTGGGTGCAGTTATTGCAGTGCAGGTGTAAGACATAAAATTATTATATACATTTGGTCGCATAACAAAATATATTACATTTCTAGGTTTTGCTTACGATGTAGTCTGTTGTTGATACCGAATTCAATCATTGCACAGCATAAAACGTGTTTTCACGGTAGAATAAACAAGATTATTGAATATCTGATATGCATGTCTCTCTTATCTATTAAAATCTCTCTACATAGTTATTTGACGCATATATTTACGAATAGAATCAAGTAAAAAATAATGTACAAAATGGTTTTGTATACAGCAGGAATTCGTTGTATAATTAGTGTAAAATACTTGTATATATCTGAATATTTTTGGCCTCTTCTAATTATGAAGATAATTAAATTTTAAGCTCAATACAACTTTTTTTAATAATTTGGTTATCATGATATTAAAAGTGAAAGTGAAAGTGAAATTAAAGCAGCTTTTATATATATATATATATATATATATATATATATATATGTATATATATATTGTATTTTTCATATGTGTCTATACATGTGTGTGACTTTATCATTATTTCTGCTCGTTTTCACAAATCTGTATGTATATATGTATTTTTTTTGTTTAAAGTTCAAGTGCAAGGACCTGGTGTCAGGGATGTGTCGTCTATGGCGATATCACTGCGATAAGAGTCACCAACAGAAGCCACGATTATCAACTGAAAAAGAGGAAAGATTCATTAGATTGCAAATAATAATCACATCACTTCTCTCTCTCTCTCTCTCTCTCTCTCTCTCTCTCTCTCTCTCAGTCTGATCTATCTATCTATCTTTGCCATTTCATATCTATCAAAGTATTGTCTGTCTGCCTTTCACTCGATCTATATGAGATGATATTTAGAAGTTTGGGGGATTAGAACAGCCTAGACAAACAGAACACAGTAAGAACTTTGGAGCTAACTTTTGTGAGGAGTAAGCTTTTATTTGATCGCCGTATACTTGTCCAAAAATTTTTCTTCAAAAGATGTGTAAAATATGTGTTCGGATAAATAATTTTATGTTCATTAGACTTGATAGGGCAACCGGTCTGAATAGAAAAAATTAATTAAAAACAAAAACAAAACAAAAATAATCTATCTATCTATCTATCTATCTATCTATCTATCTATCTATCTATCTATCTCAGTTTCTTTCTTTCTGTTGGGTATCACCTACCTTTTCAGCATAATGAGTTGTTCCATCTGCCATATATGGCAGTAGCGGAGATCAGTCTGGGAATAAGCCTTCAAGTCAGACCAGAGGAGCCGTTCCTATTGTTGAAGTATATCATTACTCTATCACAAATCCTATGTTCTTATTACTAACAGTCTCTCTCTTGTAAATACTCTTTCCTGTAAATATAACTATTTTCCTCACATATCGTGGTTTGTCTTATTATTACTACTACTTGTGTTCACTAACCAGAACACAACACTTTCTTTCTTTCTTTCTTTCTTTCTCAATTTGTTCATATCTATCTTCATCAAAGGTTTAAAAACACCAGGAAGAGCATCCAACTTGAAAAATCTCTGCCTTATAAACAAACCACGCCAAATTTATACAATCCCAAAGGCAAACTCTGCTGGAACTTACTATAAAACAGAACCACGCAACTCAAAATGATAGACCGACTAGCAAACCTATACGAGTGAGTTTGAGTCTCATTGGGTGCCCCTTTCATATGGCCTTGTGCCACATCTAAGCAAAAAGCTTAGTAAATTACTACTACTCAAAAGAATAGACGCTGTGAATGAGTTAAAAAGATTTTCTTCTGCAAACCAATTGCACTTTTGTTGCTCAGTTGATTTTAACGGGACGTCAACCCGTATAAAGTTGATTTATACCTAGAGGGTAGGGAATCGCATACTATCTAGGTATTTACCAACCCTTCCTTACGAACAGGATGTGACACAAAGAGCCAAGTCTGCCCTGCTATTTACACATTGCTTGAAGGAGAATAGTTGGATTCATACCTTTCCTAAGCGTATTAGCCCCGTGTGAAATGCAAACAGCCTCGTCCAGGTTTTGAACCCAGTTCGCCATGTCCATTTCCAACGACAATGACCATTACATTACGGACACCTCTAAAGTCGTGTACATTGTATGTTTATATCAACATATTTTGTGTAGTTTATATCAACATATTTTGTGTAGTTGTTTCTTAAAAATTTTTTTGCATGCAGTTATATGATGTCAACTCTTCCTATCAAATACAAATAATTTGTACACAGTTATATGATTTCAAGTAACTAATAATAATTCTTATTAAAGAATTATACTTTCAGTTTGACTATTCTTAAAAGAAATAATTTACAGATATATGGTAATTAACTCTTCCTATCTAATAGAAATAATTTGTACGCTGTTATATGGTTTCAAGTAACTATTAATAATCCTTATTAAAAAAATTATAGTTTTAACTATTCTTAACAGAAATAATTTACGGTTTTATGACATCAAGTATTCTTATCGAATACAAATAATTCTAAAATCAATCTATTTAACCTAACTAACCCAAACCTTTGACGGTCTGATCAACCTGGGAGTAATACCAATGAAGAGGTGACTCCATGATCCCCAGATCTCTAGAACTAGAGTTTCCCAATCATACCCAGGATATCTCTTTGGGAGGAGGTCTTACCACTTTGCTGGCGATACAGTTAACGTATTCTAAGTTGTGCTTACAGAACGGGTAGTCGATTAGAGCAGCAGATGCTCTTAGCCAGGCTTTCCCCAAACAAAGAAGACGAGTGTTCGAATCTCACCATGTTGTTCCTCATTCCTCATCGTTGTAGATTGATGCCCCGAGTGAATTGAAATAATAAAAAAAGGGAACCAAAAATTAAGATGAAAGAAACAGTTGATCAAAAGTTAAGTTTTTGACAACTTGTCTTAAATACTCACTTGCGATGCTTCCGAGATAGAGAAACTGGTGTGAGCTCTCATCCAGGTTGGTCCTTGGTTACCACTTTGCATCCACAGAGTTGTCTCCCTGTCGTGATTCTTGATGAGAATCTTGAGCGATGCAACATGTGTGCCATACATGCAATACCACAATTGAAAACAATAACCACCAGACATGGGTGAGAGAACAGGAGATAACAATCGGGCTTCTTCACCTTTACGTCGTGGCGCTGAGGCCTCAGTGTAAAGAAAATAACCTGAAATCAGAACAATTAGCAGTTATTTTTTCAGCTGGCTAACTTGCTGGTCTATGACATAGTATTAAGCAAGTTCGATCTCCGGCCGCGCTATTACGTTCATTTTTGTACTAATACCTTTGCGAAAGGTATGAAAACCCTTATCCACCCAGCTATGAGTTAAATAGTACCACAACAGTTTTTCTACAAGGATAACTTTGGCATTAAATAATCCACAAAGGTTGATATGCCATTAAACAAAGAAAACAAGAAACCAACCTACCATCTATATAGCAGAAAATTGATTTACCTGTTATTTCTTAAAATATTATCTTATGAAGTTTTTATATTGTTATGTGAAAAATTTTATAAACTTTTCAAGAAAAATATTGTTTAATCTCAGTGAGTAATAAAGGGTGTCTCAATATATATGGGACCCATGTGACTGCTAATAACTCTACTGGTAATAATGTTGAGTTCTTTTTGTTTCAGATTTAAAAAATAGTATACTATAACAACAATTAATCCTCGATTAGACAAGAGGAAAAATATTTGATGTCACTACTTATTCAGAGACAAAATCATTCCAAACTGTCTCAAAATAGATGCAACCCATTAATATGATGATGATGTATTACTGAGACAAGAAACTAAAAAAATGATTGCATGTCCTGACCGCCATTGTGCTTGTGTCAGTAATATATCATTATATCATTTCGTAAGTAGTAATACAAATGGATCATCCAAAAACGGATCATCCAATCCCGGTCAGACGACCAGACCAAGTGATATTCAACAACAAAAAAGAGAACCCGCCGAATATTGGACCACAAGGTAAAACTGAAAGAAAGCGAAAAAAGAGACAAGTACCTAGACATTGCAAGAGAACTGAAAAACTATGGAACATGAAAATGACGGTGATACCAACTGTAATTAGCGAAATTGGTACAGTCACTAAAGGATTCGTACAGAGACTGAAGGACTCGGAAATAAGAAGACGAGTGGAAACCATCCAAACTACATCAGTTTTGAGATCGGCCATAATACTAAGAAGAATCCTGGAGACTTGATACTTGCAATCACTCAGACTCCAGTTGAAAACCATCAGCTAATGCTTGTGTGAAAAACTCTCATGAGAATAAAATAATAATAACCTGGAAAAACTAAAAATACTTCGGAATATTGGAAGCGGATAGCATCAAGCAAAAAAAAAAAAAAAAAAAAAAAAGATGAAAGAAAAAGTAAGAAAAGAGTATCTCAGAAGAACAAGAAAACTTCTCGGTACCAAGCTTGGCAGCAGAAATCTTATCAAAGGAATAAACACCTAGACAATCCCTCTTGTAAGGTACTTTGGACCCTTCTTAAAATGGACAAGAAAGGTACTCAGACATACACACCAAAAAAGGAAATTGACGATGCACAAAAGATTGCACCAGAGGAATGATATAGATAAACTGTGTGTGCCAAGAAAAAGAAGAAAGAGGACTCGTCAACATTGACGATTGCGTTGATGAAACAATTCAGAGATTCGAAGAATAGACGAAAAAGAGCAAAGGAAGATTAATTACAACAAACAGCCAGTAACAGCAATATTAACAGAAAGAACTTAAAGACAAATAGAAAAGCAACAATCACGAAATCTTGAAAACGAAAATGCGAAGAAAAACAACTGTAAGAACTCTTTAAGCGACAAGACCTAGTTTTAATTAGACCAGAGCTGAATAAAAGAAAAGCGAAAAGATAGACAAATACCAGGATCTTGTCAGAGATCTGAAAAAAACTGTAGAACATGAAAGTGACAGTGATGCCAATTGTTAATGGAGCACTTGAACGGTTCCTAAAGGCCTGGAAAAGAGATTATTGTAACGTGAAATCGGAGAAAGAATCGAGACCATTCAGACCACAGCACTGTTAAGATAATCTCGAATGTTTAAAAATGTCCGAAAGACTTGAGGAGATTTGCTGTCACTTAGACTTCAGTTGATAACCTCAAGTTAAAAATGGAACGAAAAACCTGCATAGAATAAAAATAATAATAATAAGGTGTCCGTGGTGTAATGGTTATCGTCGACACGAGTTCAAATCCTGGACGAGACTGATTTCATTTCACATAGCACTAATACCCTTGGGAAAGGTATGAATCCAATTATTCTCCCTCCAGCTATGGGTAAATAGTAGGGCAGACTGATTTCTTCAGCCTTGGTGAGGCAACTAGTATAGGAGAAGGAAAACTCTGAATTCAAACCTGTTAAACTCCGCTTAAAAACTGACCTTGTGTCACATCCTGCCAGAGTAGAGGGGTTGGTTAAATAGGATAGAATATAAATAATACGATTAATATCTTTCATTTACTGAGTAGCTCAACAGTTAAATACTTTTTATATTACATTATACTATTTCACTGATATTCTATTATCTGTTGGCACTGATATATCAATTAAAAAGTGTGTTTTTCTTTGATTGTCTTTAACCAGTATATCTGGTAAATAGCTATTTATTTTTCTATCTGTTGGGATAGTAAAGTTTCAGAGAATTATGGTTCCTTTGGCTTTTGCTATTGGTTCTGATTGATGTTTTTATTTTAGCATATTTGTTTATACCATTTATTATTATTTCTTGCGAGTTTTTTCTCACCAGCATTAGCTGATGGTCTTTCATTTCACCTCCATGTAGTAGCTATTGAAAAGGGAGCATTTGGTCACCCTCGACAACGGTCGCCATCTTTACTTTTTAGTTTGGATGGTCTCGGGTCGTCCTCCGATTTCTAATACCTCCAGGGATCGTTCTAAGCGCACCAATTACAATTGCTATCACTATCATACTTAATGTTCCATAGCTTTTTAGTTCTCTAGCGCGGTCTAAGTATTTGTCTCTCTTTTCATTTTCTTTGATTTGTTATCTGTAGTCCGCCGGGACAGCTAAGTACACTATTCGGCATTTTTTTTGCTAACTATTAGGAGGTCTACCGGGCTATTGGTCGAATGGGTAGAGTGTTTGCCAATGGTCCAGGAGACCGGGGTTCAGTCCCAGGTCCAGTCATACTAAAGACTCAAAAATGGTACTTGACCCGCCTTGCTTAACACTCAGTAATATAAGGTGCGTATCAAGGGTAAAGTGGAGCAATTCAGGGAAAGGAGTAGCGCCCTCCTCTACACCTCGGCTTAGTAGCTATTGAAAAGGGAGCCTTCGGGTCAACCTCGACTAAGGTCACCAACTTACTTATTAGGAGGTCTAGTCTTCTGGCAGGGATTATGGGATCCATTTTATTATTATTATTATTGATACACAGGATATATTGGAGTATACGTTTTACAGATCATCTCCTGACATCGACAATCCTGGAAAAAACAATCTGAGAACTTACCGTTACGTGAGAGTCACCAAACGAGTTATGATACCACGGCTTTTAAAAAAAAAGTAAATACGAGGGGCAAGAATTCCCGAATGGATGACAAAAAAGGACCTACCCTGATTTAGAAAGACTCCACCCCAAAGAACCATTCTAAGAAATTACAGTCCAATTAAGAAAAACAACTGTATGGATACTTCGAGTGACAAACTAAGGAAATTATATACGCGATTACCAGAACATATTTCAAAAGAGGAAACCTCAAAAGAGAAACAAAATCTCTTTTAATAGCAGCACAGGATAATGGGATAAGAATTAATTAGGTCGAAACAAAAGTTGATGCAGAATAGCATGTGTTGGTTATGTGGTGAAGAGATGAAACCGTTAATCACATAATACGTGGTTTAAAAGGAATACAAGAGTAGGCACGACTGGGTGTGAAAGGTAATCTTCTGGGAATTGTGCAAGATTTTAAAATTTGCCCAAATTGATAAATAGGTATATGTACAAAAAATCTCAAATCTGTTGTATAAATTGAGACGCATAAAATACTCTGTGGCTTTGAGATACAAGCGGACCATCACTTTGCGACAGGGAGACCAGACAAGACAGATGGCCAGACCTCAACTCGAAGACCAGACCTAGTGCAATGAACAAGAAAAAAATAACTTGTCATCTAGTGGATTTTGCTGTTCCAGTGGACCATAGAGTGAAAATGAAAGAAAGCAAAAAGATGAAAAAAATACTTAAATCTTACCAGAAAACAGAAAAAGCAATGAAATATGAGGGTGACGGTGATACCAATCTTAGCAGAGAACAGAGAAAGCTATAAAATATGGGGGTGATCTTAATACTAATCTCAGCAGAGAACAGAGAAAACTATGAAATATGAGGGTGATGTTGATACCAATCTTAGCAGAGAACAAAAAAAGCTGTTTATTTGTATAAAATGGATTTGGCATTAAATAACCTACAAAGGTTGATATGCCATAAAACACAAACAAACAAACTTTGAGAAGAACATTTTCACCAACATTTTCATGGAAAAATCTAAAACTAACCTCCTTTGACACCATTAAATGTGTGGTCACCAATTGGTCCTGTTCCTGGGGTACCAGTTGATCCAAAATGCCGTATCCAATCGAAATCATCTTCAGAGTCTTGGAGCCATGAACACAAATCCCTCTGAAAGTCGCAGGTTACTGAATGTTCTAGAAAATATTTAATTGAGGATATTTAAAGTCATATTTATTACTCTTTATTATACATTAAAAATGACTGGGGAGGTCCCCACGGTGTAGTGGCTAACGTGTTGGACTACGATATCGTAGTAATCGAGTTCGAACTCCAGTTACGCTATTACGTTCACTTCTGAACTAATACCGTTGGGAAAGGTATGAAGTCCCTTATCACCCAGCTATGTGTTAAATAGTACTACTATTGTTCCACTAGGATAGCTTTTGTATTACATAACTCACGAAGATTGTTTTTCCATTAAACCAACCAACCAACCAATCAAGCAAAAATAAGATTCTTTTTTTTTCTCGTTAAAAATGAATCGATTTGTGTTAAAAAAAAATTGTGTAGAGGTTGTTATAAAAAAATTGAACAACTTGATGGAGCAAAAGTTTTGCAATATTTTGGTTACGTGAGGCACATTTTAACGATTCCAGATGCTTTTGATGAGGCCGTGAAGGTAATGAACCAAAATGAACTGTGAGATACCGAGCTTACCTGATACTCTCCAAGTTCTACTCGTAGGATTTGCCTCATCGACTACTAGCACGGCCTCGAAATTTACGCTTTCATGCCTATCTGAACATGCTCATTCTTGCAACCCCAGCGAAATCTCTTGCGCCATCTGATTACTGATTTATCAATTGCACCTTTACTTTTGGCACAATAAATGTTTTTAGTTGCTTCGGCCCAGTTCGAACTCATGAAGCACAAGTTACCGAATTAGATTACGTTATTGACCTATGGGGTAGAGTTTTTGCCAATGGTCCGGTAGACCAGGGTTCAATCCCAGGTCGTGTCATACCAAAGACTCAAAAATGGTACTTGATACCTCCTTGTTTAACACTCAGCAATATAAGGTGCGTATCAAGGGTAAAGTGGAGCTATCCAGGAAAAGGAGTAGCGCCTTCCCCTACACATCGGTGTTGTAGCCATTGAAAAGGGAGCCTTCTGGTCGCCCTCGACTACGGTCGCCAACTTTACTTACACATTCATCTGTGCGGCTTTCAAATCACAAATCACAAACGGAGTGAACCAACTACCACGATACTTTCAGCCACAGTGCGTACCCACCACGTCTTTAGCCCAGTCGGTTGGGGCTGTTGAATATACCGACTGCATCTCTACAGAGGGATAACACCCTCTCTCCAACGCGTGTGCTGGATATGACACCAAACTATCTGATGGTGAAGCTTCAGTCTAGAGCTCTGGGGAAAGTGAACTACCCCTTCATTGTCATTATTACTAGGTCCATTCTACCCCCGGAGCAGTATTGCCGGTTAAGGTCCCATCTATGGATTGAATAGAACGGTTTAACCATTTAACTGTGTGCAAACAAAAGACTGATACTAAATTGAATTGTTAGTGTTACATAGCGACGATTGAAACGGTTTAACTGTGTGCAAATAAAACTATTGATGTCAGAGAGCAATACTTGAAGCCATTTAAGTGTGCGCAAAGAAATAATTAATACTAAACAGAACTATACGTGTTAGATAGGAATACTTCAAACCTTTTATTTGAGTGCAAAAATTGAATAATTGGTATTACATTGCAATTTTTGGAACTATTTAACCGTGTGCAAATGAATGAATAGTGTTGAATAGAATTATTTGTGTTAAATAGCAAATCAATTAATACTAAATAGAATTATTAGTGTTTGATAGAAATACTTGAAACCATTTAACCAGTGTCAAACAACTACAATAATTGTGTGCAAACAAATTAGTTCTAACTCATTTAAATGTAAGGTTCCCAAAAAATGATTCATTTACAAATCATATATATATAAACATTTAACTGTGTGCAAACAAATGACTGATGTTAAGTTAAATTGTTAGTGTTACATAGGAATACTTGAAACCATTTAACTGTGTGCAAAGAAATAAGTTCTGGCTCGTTTAAAATGATATACATATGTATAAACCAGATTTGCCATTTAATAGCTTTCAAGGGTTAATATACCATCTGTTGAGGTGTGTAGAACCACCCCAACAAGAATGGATTGATCCAAACCCATAAAGCAATCAAGCCGAAGCTTGTAAAGGACATTAATAATTGGACAGGCTCATTGGGCGCCCCATTCATTCGGCCTTGTGCCACATCGAAGCAAAGCGCTTTGTAAATTACATTAATAATTGGACAGGGCACCTCTGGTGGTGTAACGGTTAGCAAACTAGACTAGCAAACCTACACGAGTGAGTTCGAGTCTCATTGGGCGCCCCATTCATTCGGCCTTGTGCCACATCGAAGCAAAGCGCTTTGTAAATTACAATTAATAATTGGACGGGCAGCTTGGGTAGTGTAATGGCTGATAAGCTTGATTAGCAAACCTGCAAGAGTGAGTTCGAGTCTCATTGGGTGCCCCATTCAATCGGCTTTGTGCCACATCGAAGCCAAGAGCTTCGTAAATTACACTAATAATTGGATAGTGCCGCCTGACATGCGTGCCAGGGTAGACTAGCATTCTTGTTAGGTGGCTGTGTCTGACAACTACTTTAGCCTCAGAATAATCGACCTTCGGGTCATTGACCTTGTGTCAAGTCCTGTCTGGTGGGAGGCAGAGACCAACAGATAACTTCTTTAGCCTCGGGCGGCGTCCTATCAAGCTACCACCTGTTTCGGCAGAGTCAAGTTTATCGTCTGGCGCCTAAGGCACCCCTTTTTTAGGAATGTCGACGGGGCTCAAGGCATTTTTTAAACTGTCTGCACTCTTGAACTTCGGCTCGGGCCCGACTCCATACATTAAAATGGCCTTGTGCCGTATCTCAACATAGTGGGATGTTAACTAAATACACAGAGTAATTCAATACTTAGTGTATACTGAATTTCTTTCCTTATACATTTATTCCAAGAATAAATACCGGTTATCTTATAAGTATCTTTAATTGTATTATTAGGATAGAACATCGACTAGCCAACCAGCACGACTTGAACTGTATCAGTTACATGATATACGCACCGCAAACTATTATGTTTTAAAATATTGCTAAATTTTCGACTCACCCTCGTAATAATATTCCAGGGTTTCTATCAATTGCAGCTAAAAAAATATTTTCATTTCAAAACATGCTATAAACCAGATGAAGCAAAAGATGAATCAACAAATCTTACCAATGCAGTATTTTTGTTCAAGAGAAAAGTCATCAAGAGCAATATCACTTCGAAAACTGCCTCCTCTCACTCCTTCAAAAACAACCTGAAATTTTACAAAAAAAAAAAAAAAATTAAAATTAGTTATATCTAATAAAACTATCGATTATTACCAATAAAATTTATGTACTTTTTTTACTGTATTTATTCAAACGGTACATATATTTAAAAAGTATTCATATATATATATATATATATATATATATATATATATTGGTAGCATTCCTTAATTGACACGTATTCGATTGAACATTATAGACATTTTTTGTATACATATTTTTTGTTAATCCTTTCGAGTTGCCGTATCGATCTTATGATATTCGGCGGGAATTAGTTGATAAACCTTCTAGAATTAATTATTTCCTAAGTACTTTCTGCCCAACCTTGGGCCTTCATCGGGGAAGGATGTATTACAAAAGTGATGTAACTTTTGTTAGTAGATTACTGCATATATATACATATATATATAGCATTTTATGTTTTTTTTTATTTATAGGATATACATATACTTTGTAGTGATAAAACTATCTATGATAAAATAACCATATATTATAAGATTTATATATTATTTTTGGCCTGGTGAGTAGAGTGTTTGCCAATGGTCCGAGTAACTGGGGTTCAATCTCAGGTCCAGTCATACCAAACACCCCAAAATGGTACTTAATACTTCCTTAGTACTCAGCATCATAAGGTACGTATCAAGGGTAAAGTGGAACAATCCAGGGAAAGGAGTAACACCCTCCCGTACACCAGGGTGTACAGGTAGCTATTGAAAAGATACGTTTCCGGTTGCCCTCGACTACGGGCGCCAACTTAACTTTTTCTTTTATTCAATTATATAGTATATATATTTATATACTGTTCACACACACAGACACACACACACTCACACACACACACACACATACATACATACATACATACATATATATATATATATATATATATATATATATATATATATATATATATATATATATATCATAACTCAGGGGTCGTAGTCTAAATTCCATGAATTAAATTTATATATATATATCTAATATTTATTTATTTATTTATTATTATTATTATTATTATCATTATAGCTCTATCCTAGATATTGAGCACTCTTCATATTATATTGCACTTGGTGATTTAGCAACAACCAACACTGTTATAATATATATATATATATATATATATATATATATATATATATATATATATATAAATATAAATATATATATATATATATATATAAAAATATATATATATATATATAAATATATATATATATATATATATAACGTTTATTTATACTGTACATATATATTAATAACTGATAAAACTATGTAATATTATTGATAAGATTTATATATCATTTTTACAGTATTTATATAGTATGTAGAATTTTATGCTATTCATATATATATATATATATATATATATATATATATATATATATATATATTGTATCTGTTTATATAGAATATATATTCATATAGTATTTATTAAGTATTTATTTATATAATATACATATATTTGTATAGTATATATATATATATATATATATATATATATATATATATATATATATATGAAGTATTTATATAGTATTCATTTATATAGTATTTCGGTAAGCTGGCAGACCGTAGTTAGGAGTGACCTGAATGCTTCATTTTCACTAGAAACTACACTTCGGGTTAGGGAAGGACATTTCTCTTTTCTCTGGATTGCCCCACTTACTCTTGATTTGTACCTTATTATGCTGAGTGTTAAGCAAGGGGTATCAAGTACCATTTTATGAGCCTTTGGTATGACTCGACCCGTGATTATGCCAATATATATATATATATATATATATATATATATATATAAATAACATATATTCATATAGTTTTAATTTATATAGTATGTATATATTTTATACTATATATGTATATATAAATGATACTTCTCTAGTGTTTATTTTTGTGACATATATGTATTTATCAACCCCTCCGTTCGGGCAGGATGCGATGCAAGGACAATTTTTAAGTAGAGTTTAACAGTTTGGAATTCAGAGTTTTCCTTCTCCTAGACTGGTTACCATTCCTACCTTAAAGAGCTCAGCCTGTCCAACTATTTACTCATAGCTGGGAGAGATTAGTTGGATGAGCGCTATGTGAAATGCAAACAGCCTCGTCCAGTATTTGAATTCTGTTTGCCGAGTCCATTTCCAACGACATCAACAATTACACCCCGGGTACTTCCTATATATATATATATATATATATATATATATATATATATATATATATATAGCATTTATATAGTATTTATTTATATAGTAAATCTTTCTATCTATGTATATATATCTTTATATGTATATAGTATCTATCTATATATTTATATTATATTTTTATAGTATTTGTTTATATATATATATATATATATATATATATATATATATATATATATATATATATATATATATATATATATATATATATATTTAATGTCTATATAGTACTTTTTTATATTGTATGTACATATATATTTATATAGTATTTATATGTTTATAGCCGGAGTTATTTTATCAAAAACTTTAACAAAGAAATATACAGAAAATGAAACTTGACAGTTACAGATAAAACTCGGTTTTAAAAACATTAGAAAAAGTTTTGTTTAATCAGATTTCCCATTAATCCAACTCCAGGGTCCATTAAAGCAAATGTCAAATAACATCGTAATCATTTTATAATTAACTGCAAATAAAATAAATAAGAGGAAATGTTTTATAATTAACATGTAATTGTTACATCCCTTGATATGATGAGGATGAATACAAACATAGATGCCACACTATTACTATTATGTTACAAATTGAACTGGAAATTGCTTTATTTTCTTAGTTGATAAATATAGGGTAGTAATCTATAATTAACATTTAATAGCATTTAATTTAATTCTTACTTGAAATTATCATGTTTGAAGTAAGTGCAAACACTAACTTTATACTATATCTATCGAGTTACAAATTGAACTGGAATTTACTTTATTTTCTGAGATTTTTTTTGGTATTGTTGCAAAAAAAACAAAAAAACAACAAAAAAAGAAAACTAAACAAAAACAAAACAAAACAAAAAACAAAAAAAAAAACAACAACAACAACAAAAAAAAAAAAAGAAGAAAAACAGACTCTAGTCTCGCTACTCTGAACCCTTTTCGATGTGTTATCGTAGTCATTCATTGAGGCTAGTATAGTCTGACTCACAACCAGGAGGACGTTCGTTGACAATCGAATTCGCAAGTAAGGGTCAGTTTGCTTAGTTCACCAATGTGAGGGGCTTTTCTTGTGTTGTGGTTATATATACACAAAAATCAGATCATTATGGTATAGATATATTTACCGGACATTGGCATAATGGTTAGAGTGTTCGCCAATGGCCCGGGAGACCTGGGTTCCATCTCCAGGTCGAGTCATACCAAAGATTCAAAAATGGTACTTGATGCCTCCTTGCTTAACACTCAACATTATAAGGTACGGATCATGGGTAAAGTGAAAAATCCAGGGAAAGGAGTTGCGCCCTCCCCTACACTTTGGTGTAGTAGCTATCGAAAAGGGAGCCTTTGGGTCACCCTCGACAATGGTCGCCAACTTTACTTTATATTTATTGGTTATGCACCTTGGTCTCATTGCAGAGTAATGAGAAATTCTGTCGCCATAGTAACACGAGGCATCACACCGCCATTTCGACTATCGTCGCACATGGCATTGAAAGTTTCAAAAAATTGTCATAGAATATTTTTTTATATTAGTTTTCTACAAGAAAATATACAAATCAGGACAAAATGATGTGTTTACTGTCTGATGCTTGTAAAGTATTTTCTCTTTCTATTTCAGGATGGAACCCACTAAGCAGCTGCTGAGTGCTTTTGGCAAACAAAGATATATTCGTTGCACTTGGACAAGTGAAGATGAAGGTCACATAACAAAAAAAAACAAAACAAAAAAAAAACAAAAAACAAAATAACTTCTAATCACCAGGAATAGAATTTTAGACTGTCATATGTTGCAAGGTATTGCAAACTCAACCCTATAGACGAAAAAATCGTATAAACTGTTCATAAAAGTATTTAGAGGAAAGATACCAAAGGTATATATATATATATATATATATATATACACATTAAAAGATACTAAAAGTACACACACATACATACATACACACACACATATATATATATACTGTTTATATCAGCAAGCATTATAAGTATTCACACACACACACACACACACACACAAGTATATATATATATATATATATATATAAACCAAAATACTTAGATTACATGCTAATATAAATATTATATATATATATATATATATGTGTGTGTGTGTGTGTGTGTGTAAACGAAAAAATAATGTATGCAATAATATCAATGATATAGTTGATTCACTAATAGCTATTCCATATAAATATACTTTATATATATAGGGGGTCGATCACTCTGGCGAAGGAATTTTCGGCTGCTGCTCGCATAATGCAAAGCTCTTCGAATGAATTGAACTCTCTGGTATCCGATAAGGTATAAAAAAATGTAAACAAATGAACGCTGCTGCTGCTGCTGTTACTAGATAATACCTTATAATTCCCTCGGCGACGTGGTACGCTTGTTGGCCGAGCGGTCTGATACAAAGTCTAACGTAAAGTTGGGCGGGTTTCGATCCAAGCTTCAAGCGTCCTACGTGTCTAGCCACATTGAAGAGTTGTGATACAACGAAACAGTTTGTCTGTGGATGACAATATATATATATATATTATAGACTTATACTCTGAAACTTATTTCGTGTATGCATCAAAAAACTATTTATGACTTCGCTATTTTATTATTATTATCATATATCATATGATTAGCAGTACTATTTGACAACAACTTTTGTTTCACACGTTAGTACAGTGGATAGAAAATGTCGGCAATTTTTTTATATTATTTTAGACTGATGCTTCCCGCAGGAGTCCAAAAATGTAAGAAAATAACCACTCTGTCCGTACTACCCCAAACATGTTTTAGCCTTTTTCATATAGGAATAAAATGAGACATTGGCGATTGAACACCGATTACCAGTGGACGGAAGTAGCGGGCCTTTGGATAGTATAAATGGGTACCATGCTTTTTGGATGGGTTGTTAGTCGAAAGGACAATTAGTTGGTAGACATTTGTCGAAGGACAATCAGTCGGACGGACTTCAGTTAGAAAGACTTTCGTTATAGCTTGGCCGACAGTGTGAAAATAGTAACTTTTTTTTGTTTGTCTTATTTTCTGTTAATGTTTTATTTCGGTTGAATGAAATACTTATTCTTTTGTTAAGTTGTCGGTCAATTATTTTATCTTCTTTTATGCACATGTGAGCGTTACTAAAACCTTTAAAAGACTATACATATAATCATAAGCATTCTCTTGTGTATTCGACTAATGTGAGCTAAAATTGGCCATAATAGAAAAAGAAAGTGATTTACCTGAAAAGGCGAAACAGACAAGACGTTGATCCGGGTAGAATGCCACAAAGGTCCTTGATTGTTAGACTTTGTCCAAATCAAATGTGGACCTGATGAATTTTTCAGGTAGACATTCAGAGTACCCATTGATGAACCAAACATATTATAATAAAAATTGATACATTTCGGCCCGATACCCTGGAGAAAAAAAAAAAGAAAAAAAAAGAAGACAAAACATGCAATGATGTATATGGTTAACAACATATCAAATCCTAATGGGTTTTTATTACTATCGGAATTTGATTCATTTTTAAATATTTGATAATAATCATAACTATATTTTTATCATTCCATACCAATAATTTTTAGTCGCATTTTTTTTATTTGTCTATAATAATTATTTGTATGTACACATTATCAAGAAGACCAGCCGTCCGTGGCTATAGAATACACCAACTGCATCTCCGCATAGGGATTAATCCCCTCCCTTCAACAAGTGTCCTGTATATGACAATCTGATGGCGAGGCTTCAGCCTTTGAGATTTGGAGAATACGGAGTACCTCTTCTTAGCCATTGCTCCCAGGTCGACTCTGACTTGGAGTAGTAGCACTTGATAAGGACCTATCTATGAGTCAAACAGAACAAACTGTGTGCAAACAAATGACTGATATTAAATTGTGACTGTTATATAGCAATACTTGAAACATTGAAAAAAGCTCTGGCTCGTTTAAAAATGTTATCTACAAAATCTATTTACAAATCGTGTACATATTCAATATATATGTAAAGGGAGAATTTGACATTAAATAACCTACAATGGTTGAATTCCCATAAAACCAAAGCACAATATCAAGTATTCTTATTTGATACAGATAGTTCGCAGTGTTATAGGGTTTCATTTATTATTATTCAATACTAATAATTTTCAAACAAATTTGACCCATAGATGGGGTCCAATAACTTAATACAATAATTTACATAAAGTTATACTGTTTCAAATATTCCAATCTAATATTATTTATTATTCAAAAATATCTATTTGACACAAAATTTGGTTGGTTTTACGACATATCAACACTTATTGAGTTATTTAATGCCACAGTCAGTTTTTTACCAAGCAAGTTTTAAATAAGTATTCCTATTCAGTAATCGTTTGTTTGCACACAGTTATATTGTTTCATTTATTCCTATCTAATTTGTATTAAAATGGATTTGGCATTAAATAACCTACAAAAGTTGATATGCCATAAAACCCACACATACAAAATGATTTGCATACACACAGTTTCAAATATGCTTATCTAATACAAATAATTTCCGGAAATATTTATTTGACCCATGGATAGGACACTAACAGGTACTAAAACTATGTGAAATGCAGACCGCCTTGTTCAGGATTTGAACTCTTGTCGTTGTGTTCATTCCCTATGACAGTAACTATTACATAACGAGCCTAATGAGGAACAAAACGCTTATTTTGCTATTTGATACAAATATCTATTTACAGTATAATTTGCTTTTAATTCGACTTTTCTTAATCAGGTAAGAACAAACATTATACAGAAAACATTTCAGATCAAATTCACTTAAAAATTTTTTAGACAATGGACTTATTGATCAAGTCTCGTGCGGGAAACGATATACCAACTGTATTGAACGGCGGGTTGAATATCTAGAATAAGACATGACTCAACCCAATATATATATATATATATATATATATATATATATATATATATATTGGGTTGAGTCATAAATAATTTTCGTTTTAGTAAAACATAATTTATTCATGAACAATTTAACATTGAATTAATTTCAATCAATAGTATAATAGCCATTATTTTGAATCTCTTTTAGTCATTTATCACGTAGCTTACTGATTTCTCTCAAGTAGAATTCAGCTGGTTTCGAACTCAAGTAGTTTTTAAAAACATTTTCACCTGATCTTCTTGAGAAAGTTTTTCTTTATTTAGAGCATTTCCTAGAGAAGGAAAAAAAAAGATGAAAATCACTTGATGCAAGGTCTGGTGAATATGATGGACTGAGTATAACAGAATCAATCTAAATCCAATATTTTTTCCTGCTTGATTCTTGGAGAAGCTCAATATTTCTCGAGTGCGGCGATTTGTCATAGAAGATTTTCATGCTCACTTTTTTCTCCCTTTTTCAATTTGCTGCAGATTGTGGATTGGGATGTGGATGACAAGTGCTAACTAATTCTTGAGTACTTTTGCACGGGTTGCATTCCATCAATTATTGACCGATGTTAAATGAGCGTCCTGGTCGAGGTTAGACTCTTAATGATATATCACCAGAATAAAACTTTGAAAACCAGTTTTGGACTTGGCGGTCAGTAATGGCACCTTGGCCAAAAACACCACAAATTTTCTTAAATGTTTCTGTAACGTCTCTGTTGTTGTTAAACTTCCACATTACATGTGTACACTTTCAGTTTGTTCATTTTTGAGGCGTGAAATCATAGATTAAATTATAATGCACCCTCTTTCACTATTGAAATAAGAAAGTCTGATGAAGGCACTGTTTAATCAGGTAATTTCCAGTTGCGTTAAAAACATTGGAAGTTTGAAATGTATATTTACAGCTTTCAAAAACGGAGATTATTCATGAAACAACCCAATATAAAAGTTATGAAGTAAATCACGAAGACTTCAATAACTCAAGTTTGGTTTGAAAAAAAAAAAATTTAACAATTAATTTAGATGTCAAAACAAGGCCTGCATTAAAATTTTTCGTAGTATCAATTTGTTTTATTGAAGCTATTTCATGTAGTCTAAAAATGCCGCCAGAAGTTATTAAGAAAAACCAAATAATCACATTTTACTACAATAAAAAGTTTATAAAATTATCAAAAATAGATCGGTACTAATAATTCACCTTGATTATCTCCCTTGAAAACCGAAGAGGTATAAAAGTTCTTTGTAAAATCTGTCAGACAGACAAGTCTAGTCAAAGTAAAGTGTAATAAAGCTCATATATGAGTTTAATCTCTGGTTCTGTATTTACTACAAAATCAACACCTATTATAAAACAGATAACAAACACATATGATCAGTCTTTGAATCCTAACAGTTTAATATAGTGATCGTTCTTCTCAATCACAGTCAGTAATCTATTGTTCACTCATTTTGTAAAATGTTTTTCTTACTTCAACTGGTTCAATTTCCAATAGAGTAGTTTTAATTGTTTCCTGTAGTAGACTAATGTTAATAAAAAATAATACAACACAAGTGCTACAAAAATAAAGAAGTTATATTCTTGGATAGATCTGAAAACAAAGAAATGAAATTGTTCCTGTGTTAAGTCACTGTGGGCAGTAGTAAATTTTTAGCCAGCATGTTGAGTTAATTGGCTATCGTCCCAGTTAACGGTCGTAACTTGATACGGGTCGTCTGGCGTTCCAGCCAAGAGTGGTTGCGATGAGAATTTGAGACACAGTTTTATCCATCTTGCCTAGGTTACAAGTGAACTGTTTTCAAATGCCTTTGAAGATGTTTTGACTTTATAATATTTGGGAAGATCACGCACACGCGCGTAAGCTCCACAAATTCTGCTTTGCTGTTATATTGTTTTCCACCGTCATATAATTTCATCTTCACAATTGACCATAGATTTTTGAATAGATTCAGATAAGGACTTGATGGTGACCTTCCATTATCTTTTCTTCTGTAAATCTTTTATGCTCAAATAATTTACGGATAAGCTTAGATATATGAGTAGGAGGATTTTTGTGCATAAACAAACACTTCACATTCAAACTGCGAGATTGGGACTTCGACAATGCAAAGAAAGTCTTGTTCATAAAATCGCAATAGTTCAGTTTAACTCCTTTATTGACTTTGTGAATGATCCAATAATAGTTTGGTCGACCATTTTAGCCCATATCATCACGCTACCGCCTGCTTGTTGCCTTCTTCTTGTCACAGGTATCTCTGAATGGGATAGAATCCATCATTTGGCCCATCTATCTGGTCCATCAATGTTCATTCGAGATACGTCCCTAAAAATTACTTTAGTAAAGTCTATTTTCATGTATTTCTTGGCCAAATTTTGACGTTTTAAAATACTTGCTTTCGTGAGAGAAGGTTGCCAACGAAATTTTTTTTACAGATCTTAATTCTCAAAGTATTTTACACCTTCTGTCCTTCTTGACTCTCTCATTTCCAACCTTTTCAAAGACCTTAGACATGGTGAACCGAGTTCAAATCCTGGGTGGAGCTGTATATAGCTCTAATACTCTTGGGAAAGGCATGAATCCAACTATTACTCCAGCTGTAGGTAAATATTAGGACTGACTGGACTCTTTGACCTTGGTATGGCAACTAGAAAATTCTGAATTTAAACCTGTTAATCTCCGCTTAAAAATTGGGCATTGAGTCGCATCTCTCATGGAGAGAAGTTGGTAAATGCATTGGCTTGGCGCTTGAGTCAACCGGGTTTCGATCCCAGCTACGGGGAGATACTGTCTAGCCACACTGATGAGTTCTGATAGAACGAAACAGATCTGTCTGTGGATGACTATATATATATATATATATATATATATATATGTGTGTGTGTGTGTGTGTGCATGTATGCGTGTGTCTGTATGTATTCGCATCTTTTGATTTCTATTTATACGAATCTATCTATCTATCTATCTATGTTCGCAAAATTAACCATGTGTACATATAAGTGAGAACGTTTAGAAATTTCTTTAAGACTTCCTTACTTGGAAAACAGGTGTATAAATGGCTGCGTAATCCCCGGTTATTCTTGGGGACGACGTCTCGATGTACAAATACTTCCCTGAAATAAAAAAAAAGTATATATATATATATATATATAGATGAATCGAATTGAAGGGGTTGAGAAAATACATACGTACAAGAAAAAATATAGACCATTTAAAAAAATGTTAAAAAGCACGTGACATAAGCCAACCAATCAGAGATAAGAGTAGATTCTTCTTTATTGGTTATTTCAAATATCAAAACAGACACCTCATTATGAAATGCCGATAAAGTTTTCTTCATGTTTAACGTAGATATATTTGATATTGATTCAATAAATCTTTGTCATTTGTAACATACCCACAGCACAATTGGTGTGGTCGCACGGAGGACCGGTGTTCATGGTCATTGTCGGGCCGTATTGGTGTGTCCAGTCGAACGTGTCGTATTGTTCTTGTGTCCAGTTGCACAGGTCATTGTCAAAATTACAATGCTGGTGTGTTAACAGATCTGAAAAATAAAGTTTGGTTTTATTTTTTTATCTCATTATAAAAAACATCAACAAAAAAGTGAGATAAGAAATCATTATTTCACTGCTTGAATCTTTTATTGAAAGGAAGACCTAGAACGAGGTTGGTATTTTTTTTTTTGTATTTCGATTAAGTAAGATGGCCGACCGTGGTGGAGGGAGACCCGACAGCTTTCTTTTCAATAGCTACGACACCGAGGTGTACGGGAGGGCGCTAGTCCTTTCTCTGGATTGCTCCACTTACCTTTGATCCGTACGTTATAATGCTGAGTGTTAAGCAAGGAGGCATCAAGTACGATTATATGAATCCTTGGTACGACTCGATCTGAGATTGAACCTCGGTCTCCCGGGCCTTGGTGAACACTCTAACCATCATACCCATAAGGATTACTGGATATATATTATTATCATTTTACTTCTTTGAGATTTCTTCACACTAGCAACAGCTGATGATTTTCCGCTGGAGTCTGAGAGACAGCAAGTCTCCTCAAGTCTTCAGGACTTTTCTTAGTATTCTGGTGGATCTTATAAATCCTTTAGTTTGGATGGTTTCTACTCGTCCTCTTATTTCCAAGTCCTTCCGTCCCAGTACCAGTCCTTTGGTGACTGTACCGAGATCAGCAATTACAACTGGTATCACTGTCATGTTAAAGTTTTATAGTTTTTTTTAGCTCTCTAGCAAGGTTCTGGTACTTATCTTTCTTTTCGATCTCTTTCAGTTCTACTTTGTGGTCTGTCGGGACGGCAAAGTCGACAATTCGGTAGGTTCTCTTTTTTTTGTTGACTATCACTAGGCCTGGTCGTCTGGCCGAGATTAGGTGATCCGTTGGTATCTCAAAATCCCAGAGATATTTGCGTGTCTCATTCTCTAGTAAAGATTCTGGGTTGTGCATATACCTTTTGTTCGTACGGTCAAATTTCAATTTCTTGTGTGATTCCCAATGGTTAACATTTATTATTATTATTATCATTATTATTAATTTTCATTTACTTCTTATTTCATCGTTGTACTAATCAAAATTGATAATAATAACCACTGGTAAACGTTTAGATATTATCCCGGCCATATAAGTCAACCTTTTGTTCTGTAGAGAGTTTTCCAGGCTTAAAAAGTTGACTTTGAAGCTGAAATTTCGTATATATATAAATATAAATATATATACGAGGATCATTAAATAAGTTTACAGACTTTTTTCGTATGGGCACTTTTATTGATAGTACACACATGAAACTCTAGTCCCCTTCAAAGTAATCTCCTCCGGCTGCAATGCACTTGTTGTACCGTTCCAACAACTTCTGGAAGGCCCTATGGAAGTCTTCTTGTGTGAGCGTGTCAATGACCTTTGTCACAGCCTCTTTCATCTCCTCAATTGTTTCATAACGACGACAGCCTGTAAGCTTAGGGAATAACCAAAAGTCACAGGGAGCAAGGTCTGGACTATAGGGTGGGGGAAGAACTGTCTTGATGCACATCTTGGTCAAATAGTCTGTAACAAGGATGGAGTTGTGGACTGATGCATTGTCCTGGTGGAAATGCTACTGACCCGATTTGAAGAGTGTTGGCCTCTTCCGACAGAATTTCTTCCTGAACTCCCTTAAAACATCACTCAACATAGTAACCCTAACCCTAACCCTTTGGCCAATCAACTTTGGTGTATTGACTTCCTTACTCCTCCCACACCACTCATCATCCCTTACAGACTCCTTGCCTTCTCTGAATGTCTTATGCCACTCAAAAACTGATGCTCGATTCATGCAAGATGGTCGAAAAGCAGTTTGAAGCATTCCATAGGTTTCTGTGGCATTTTTTCCAAGTTTAAAACAGAATATTATTGCATATCGTTCTTCTAAAGTGTCTTCAGGACGAGATTGCATTTTTGAAATTCACCAGCTGTGACAATCAGGTTCCAGTAGGGTATATTCCAATTCCTGCTGTAGCTGTTCATTTGAACTTGAAATCATAAAAATTGGTCAGTCATCTCATAAGATGCATAGCAATAACATACTGAATTTTCAAGAGTCCAGGACAATTTTAAATGCATGTACAAAAAAGCCTCTGTGTGTGTGTGTGTGTTGGGTGGGGGTAATGAATGATTTTTGACTCTGCCAGGAAAAGAATTCTTATATAGGTATGTATGCTTTTATATAAACTAGTCTTTCGTGTTTCATTTGACAAGTTTATCTCAATCTGTTGCGGACATAGAGATAAAATGTTATGATGTTTGCATCATCAATGATTTAATAATACCATTACAATTCTTGTATTTATTGTTATAATTTAATTTAGCTGAATCTTTTCATGATGTCCAACTTTTTATCTCATGAACAGTTGAGTTCAGTTAAGTATATTCGAAGTGAATCAAAATCAAAGTAGAAAATAATTTACTTGCATCAATGTTTCATTCCAATTTATTCAATCTTATATTCCATCCTAAATTCAAAATTCTTGCAAACAATTTAGTTCCCCTCTTTAAAGGATTATCGAACTTAAACATGTTAAATATAGTTATTTACATAGCAGACTTTTGGCTTGAAACACTCTCTCACAGTTTATATATATATATATATATATATATAATTTCTCCCTCTTCACAGAGGATTGACAACTCTTGATTCTCATTAAAGAGAAAAACCGAAACATCCGTACACTAAAGGATTAAAGTAGCAAACGCTTGTGCAACGCGAATACCACTCTCTGAGTAATTGTGATTGTAGTTCAGTGACAAGACGAGTACAAGATAACTAGTTGTCATAAATACCGCAGAATTTAAAGAGTTTTTTTTTCTCATTATGATGCTCTACTAATTTGATCAGCTCTGCTCTTCCGTTGTCGTTGTCAAATTCCTCTGCGAGACCACAATACTCCTTTGGCATACTACACACACACACACACATATATATATATATATATATATATATATATATATATATATATATATATATATATATATGAACTCCTAAAAACGATCAGAATTCATAGCAGATCAGGTATGAACTATGTTTTGTGTGCGAAAGCTAATGATTTTTTTTATTATTATTAGATGGAAATAGGTACTTTAAACCATATGATTATGTATAAATCATTCGTATAAAGAACAGTTACTTCTTACAAGTGTTTACAAATACTTATTCTCATTATTTACTTGAGACCCTCTAATTTCTTGAAAAAAAAACTGCATTTAAATAACCTAACAAGCCTTGACGTGCCGTAAAACCATTTAACACACAAAGCTGCTCTTATCTTATCAGTTATGAATTATGTAATACTTTTGAAGGTTTCATCTTGAATTTTGTGCTATGACGTTTATGGAGTCTTTAACTGCTGTGAGGGAAATTGTCTACTCAGAACAGCTTAGAGCTAAGTCACCTTATCGTAATGGCTAAAGAGCTAGACTGCGACGTCATAGCAAGCGAGTTCAAACTCCAGTTGTGCTATTACGTTCACTTTTGAACTAATACCCTTTGGAAAGCTAAGAAACCCTCGTATCCTAGACGGGGATTAAATATTACCACGACGGTTCTTCTACAAGGATGGCTTTGACATTAGATAACCCACAAAGGTTCATAAGCCATTAAACAAAGAAACCCAAACTAGAAAACCTAATAAATGGAATTGAGTTCTGGAGAGTTAGGTGAATTGGACGACTCAGTTGTATTTTTCAGCTTTCCGAAAACACGCCCGAACTGTCAAAATAGTCGCTTGAACTGCATCAACCGAACTGTCAAAATAGTTACTTGAACTGCATCAACCGAACTGTCAAATTAGTTACTTAAACTGCACTCATCCGAACTGTCAAAATAGTTACTTGAACTGCACTCATCCGAACTGTCAAAACAGTTGCTTGAATTGCGTTCATCCGAACTGTTAAAATAGTTACTTGAACTACACTCATCCGAATTGTCAGAATAGTTATTTGAACTGCACAGCTTTTGTACGGTACCAGGGCGCATCACTAACTAAATAGAGTCGTATGCCATCGTAGAAGAAGACGTATATCTGGTCTTTTGTGATGGTGAGGAGGGTAAGAAACTTAGTGTTGGTAATTACAAGAGAATATACGTTGTTCTTTGAAGTTCATAGGGAAAATAATCCATAAAGGATTAAACGAACCAACGATGAGTTTACGTATTTTAGAACATAAGAGCGCTAAGACAACCCGTTCTAATGGATACCGTGTCATCGAGGTTTAGAATACCCTGACTGTATTCCTTGTAGAGGAGTAAGACATTCTCAAGGGGCGGGTATGACATTAAACTTCATCTGATGGCGAGGCTCCAGTTCTGGAGATCTGAAGAGGATAGAGTACTCCTACATTGCCATTACTCCCAGGTCCACTCTGACCTAGACTGGTAATACCTATTAAGAGTTCTATCTGTGGGTCAAATAGAGCTGTTTAAAAATTATTCGTATTCAATAGGACCTAGTAAAAAAAAAAAACAACAAAGCAAAAACAAAAAAAAACCCAACTCTTATGAAACCACACACACAAAAAAACATAACTATAAACGCACAGAAAGTACGATTCTGAAACCTCCAGGCATAAAATAACCCTGGACGGGTTTACATGCCGTTAAAACCAATCCATCAACCAATTACTGAACTAATGGAACAGTAGCAGAAATGGTGTTTATTGCCTGGCTTTTCAAGGTCATCATCCTACAAATGGTAACATATCAGAACTTTTTTCAGAAACCCAAACGGAAGTGTACATCTCGACAGCCATTGCTTTTATGGCAAAGTTGGACTGAAATTCAACCTACTGCATGCATCCACTTCTGGGACGAAAAACCCAGTTACGTGACTCTCAGCATATCTACTCTGTGCCACCCGTGCAGCATATAAAAAAGGCTAATTTGGCACAACGGCAAATAGGATCCCAGCAGCAGGTAAATAATATGTCCAGCAAGCGGTTTAACCATCCGGCACGATAATCCACCTGTAGTCCGACTGACCACTGAGCAACAGTAGCAACAACATTAACTAAGACGCAATCCAATCTAGACTGCCAGCATGACGTAGTAGCCGAAGTCTACTCCAGTACATTACGCGACCAGCTACAGTAGGCAATAGCGGCTAATTACTCATATGTCCTCACGTGAATTTTACACGTAGTCTTTCTCAAGTATAACTTTGGTACGATATATATATATATATATATATATATATATATATATATATATATATATGGGGGGGGTATATCACGCTTTGGTGCGTGATATACCTCAGAACTAACAAACGCACGAAATACCAAACGAATCTCAATACATGAACTAGCCATTACCGAGAATAAATTCTTTCTTTTTATCTTAAACACGTCTCATTGTTGTTAGTTCTGTCGGGGGGGGGGCTTAAAATCCACTGACTGTGTATTTTACCGAGAGTGAAGACATCCCTGAAAAGAGGTGACACTAAACTACA
Source organism: Sepioteuthis lessoniana (assembly GCA_963585895.1). Lineage (NCBI taxonomy): Eukaryota > Metazoa > Mollusca > Cephalopoda > Myopsida > Loliginidae > Sepioteuthis > Sepioteuthis lessoniana. The sequence continues at coordinate 71,661,362 of OY757924.1, read as the reverse complement.
TCGGATGATGAGACTCCAGTTCAGGAGATCTGGGGAGTGTGGCGTACTGTACTACTTAATTGCCATTACTCCCTGGTCAACTTTGACGCAGAGTGGTTGCATCAGTTAGAGTCCCATCTATGGGTTAAATAGAACTCTTATCAAATTATTAGTATCAGATAGGAATACTCGATATCATTTCAGCTAAAAATAGTTTCTCTTTAGAATACTTATTTGAAGCTTTAAATGTTTACGAACGACTATATTTAGTTACTTGAAATCATGTAATTCTGAGTAAATTATTAGTATTAGATAGAAATTCTTGAAACTATAAAACTGCGTAAAAGTTTGTATTCGATAAGAATACTTGATATATAACCCTTTGCAAAAACATCTTAACGAAACAACGGCACAAAAAATATAAATATAAACGTACAATGTATGCAATTCCCTAAACTGTAGGTATAAAATTACCAGAAAAATGTATTAAATGTATTAAATGAATTAGAAATGTATTAAATGTATTACAAATTTATAAAAAATGTATTAAATGTATTAAAAATTTATAAAAGTGTATTAAAATGTATTAAGATTAATTTAATGTATTAGAAATTTATAAAAAATGTATTAAAATGTATTAAATATATCAAAAATTTATTAGAAATGTATTAAATAAATTAAAAATTTATAAAAAGGTATTAAGATGTATTAAATGTATTAAAATGAATTAAATGTATTAGAAATTTATAAAAAATGTATTAAATGTATTAAAAGTTTATTAAAAATGTATTAAAAATGTATTAAATGTATTAAAATGTATTAATAAACTAAAACTGTATTAAATGTATTAAAAATGTATTAAAATCAATAAATTAAACAACTAATTCTTTACTTAGTAAAGTAATTACCGAAAGTAACATTTTCTTGAAAATTAAGATGTGCCATAAAGTTCACGGTTTTTAATTTTGATACTAAATAAGTAAAAGAAAATAGATCATAGAAATAATAATATAAAGAAATAATAGAAAAAATAGATCATCGAAGTAATTTTTACATTTTCAACGAAAATACAAAAGGGAACACTGAACTACAGACTTGAAACAGAACTCAGCCCACTCAATTGAGGCTGTAGAATATACCGACTGCATCTCAGTTGAGGACTAAAATCCCTCCAACGAGTGTCTTAGATATGACACCAAACAATCTCATGTTGAGGCTCCAGTAATGGTTTGGGGGAATGCAGAATACTCTTTCATTACAATCGTTCCAAGGTCCGCTCTGGCCCGAAGTGGTAGCATCTAAAAGGGTCCTATCTATAGGTCAAATAGAACTGTTTGACAATTTAAACGGATTACAAACAAATGACTTATGAAAAATCGAATTGTTTGAAATTGAACTGTTTAATCATTTAATTATGTGTAAACAAATGACTGATGTTTAATTGAATTGTTAGTGATACATAGCAATACTTGGAACTATTTAACTTTGATGACTTATGCTTATAAATCATATATATCTAATATATATGTATAAAGAGGATTTGGTATTAAATAACCTACAATGGTTGATATGCCATAAAACCCAACCAAAACCAAATCATAGATATTTAATATATATGTATAAAGAGGATCTGGCATTAAATAACCTACAATGGTTGATATGCCATAAAACCCAACCAAACCAAATCATATATATCTAATATATATGTATGAAGAGGATTTGGTATTAAATAAACTACAATGGTTGATATGCCATAAAACTCAACCAAAACCAAATCATAGATATTTGATATATATGTATAAAGAGGATCTGGCATTAAATAACCTACAATGGTTGATATGCCATAAAACCCAACCAAACCAAACCAATCCTTAAAACAGAATGATTTAATTGGTAACATAATAACACGAACATTATCTTGAATTTCATTCATAAAACAGATATTTAACGATATGACTTTACTTCCACAAATATTTCACTGTCCAGATTTAATCTAAGTGATGTCTTGGCCAATCAATTCTACGTTGGGAGTGTTGTGTGTGTTGGGGGTTGAGGTCTCTTGGCGTAGTGGCTAACGTGCTGGACTGCAACATCGTAGTAAGTGAGTTCGAACTCCAGTTATGCTAATACGTCCACTTTCGAACAAATACTCTTGGGGACATGTATGAACCCTCTTATCTTCCCAGCTATGGGTTAAATAGGACCATTACTATTCTTCTACAAGGATGGCTTAAAAAACCCAAGAAGTTTGATATGCCATTAAACAATGAAACCAAACTAAACTATATTGGAGTCAGATAAAAAAAAAACATTATCGGCCTCAGTGCTCCTACAGCTGTAACCACACACGTGGATGCCAGAATTCCTTCACATCAACATATTGGTAGGTGCGCGGTCGATAAATAAGAAACTAGTCGGTTATAGTTTACGTGCTCGCCGGATTTATTGAATTTCGTTCGTTATTAGCAAACCTACACGAGCGAGTTCGAGTCTCATTGGGTGCCCTATTCATTCGGCCTTGTGTCACATCGAAGCAAAGAGTTTTGTAAATTACTGAATTTCGTTCGTTATGGTGGATTCACATGTGTGTTTGAACAGAAGTTCGTTATTGCAAGGTTCGTTGTAGCGAGGGTTTTAAAGTAAAGTTATATGATCAAAATTATTTTATTTTGATCTCAGAATCTAAGTACCGTATTCATTCGTGTATAATATGCACTTGTGTATAACACGGGCCTTTAAATTTTGGCGACGATTTTTTTTTTAATTTAAAAAAATGAGCGTCTTGTACACCTTACGCACTGACTTTTTCGAATTTGTGGCTGCTAAATTTCACATTTGTTCGACTTTTTATCCGGACTGTATTGAGTTAAAACACAAATTCATCCAGTTTATGTATTTTTTGAAACAAAACATTTACCCAATACTTAGAACAAACATACAGACATGTTCGCAAAAAATGCAACAAACTTGTAAAGAAAATAAATTCACTTTTGGAGAAACAAATTTATAAACAAACAGACATGTGGTTATTTCTCCGTGGTAGCATAAAACAGAAGTGTTTGCTACATATTAGTTAGTTTGGATTATAGATCTAACATTCAGTCATACTGTTCTGAATATGGTGATATAAGTAGCTGAATAAAAAGGTAATATTTAGTTCTTGTGTATAATACGCATAACTAAATTTTAGGCTTGAACGTGTGGGGAAAAGTGCGTGTTATACATGAATAATTACGGTAATGTACACTTCCATTGGCCTAATGAATAGAGTGTTCGCCAAAGGTCCGGGAGACCGGGGTTCAATCGCCAGGTCAAGTTATACCAAAGACTCAAAAAATGGTACTTGATGTCATCTTGCTTAACACTCAGCATTAAATGTAAGGATCAAGGGTAAAGTTGAGCAATCCAGGGAAAGGAGTAGCGCCCTCTCTTACACCTCAGTGTAGTAGCTCTTGAAAAGGGAGCCTTCGGGTCATCCTCGACTAAAGGGAGACAACTTTACTTACTTTATTAGCACTTTTATGTTGTTTTTTTTTTGTTTTGTTTTATAAAATGAAGAGTGAACCCATTGAACATCAGTGATTATTCGGATCATCGTCAAGTTGACTATTTTTCTCTATTTGTCTCTATTAGACGAAGCTTTTGGATAATCCTCTTGACGACATCTAGTGTCCGCTCAAAGCTGATGTATGTATGTCTTTGTTGGTCAGCCAATGCTGGTGTCTCCATGCATAGGAGTTCATGTGAGAACTCGCTTATGAGTTTTTCCTTACTTCTCTAGTTGTATCCCGCATGTCTCGTTCGTTTTACTACTAATAATAGCATCCCTGGTAATCCTTACTGGCATAATGTTTAGAGTGTTCGACAAAGGTCCAGGAGACTGAGGTTCAATCTCCAGTGAAAGACCATCAGCTAACGCTGATGTGAAAAACTCTCAAGGAGTAACTATAAAACGAAACGTATAAAATCTTCTGTGACTTTGAGATACAAATGGATAATGCAATCCCAGTCAGAAGACCAGAGAGTGTTAATTAGACAGAAGAAAAATAACTTTTAGAGTTGCTGCAGACCCCACAGATTAAAAGTGAACAAAAATACCTGGACCTTGCCAGAGAAATGAAAAAGTCGTAGAACATAAAGATGACGGTGATACCAATCTTAGTTGGAACCCTTGGAACACTCTCAAAGGTGCTGGAAAAGAGACTGAGTAAATTGAGGATAAGAGACATCCAGACCACAAATCAGCGAGGACACTTAGAAGTGTCCGGGAGATCTGAGGAGATTTGCTCTCGCTCAAACTCTGGAGAGAAAGATCAACAGTTTGAGCTGGTGCGAAAAACTTGCAAAGAGAAATAATAATCTCTGTAGACTTTGAATAAACGAGTAAATTCGAAGTTCTCTGAAAGATGCCAACTAAAACAGACACCAGAAGAAGGTCGAAACGTTGTGACTATGGTGGTACCAGTACGAGTACTTCTGTGAATAATAAACTTTAAATATGTCTGCTTTTTAACTCAAATAAGAAATGGATAGAGTGACAAAAAAGAAAGAATAAACGTTCTAACTAGGTGAAATATATTTTGTATATTTCATTTAATAAAATCGATACATTCGGCTATAAATCATTACTGTATCAACTACCGTTACTGCAAAGTAAAATCCTTATATATATATATAAGCGAAGAGAAGAATAAGTTTGTTTTGAGCGGGAAAATCCATAAGTCTGTGAATTCTGGCGCCATTGATTAATCGACCGTTCTCTGAATGTTTCTTCAAGGATTGAACAGACTTCTGGTTATTATTGATTTCGATTCTGAAAATGACTGAAAATATGAAACCGAGAAATACCGGTTTGCGATTGGCCCGGGTGATGCAAAGAATCATTATTCTTCAAGGCGTTTTTGTAGTCCTTCATTATAGAGCAACTTGTGAGTAGGACGTCATCGATCGCCATGTCGCTGCGAAAACTAGAACCGGCGATTGCTTCGAAGATAATCTATAAAGAGAAAAAAAAGGAATATCGATTAATGCACATAATACGAGTTGTACTTAAAAATTCTCGAAGAAATCCAGAAGAAAATGACGTTTTTTTTTTAATTATTTGTCTTTACATTACTTGTTTTGATTAATTAATTTATTCATTTATAATTTTCTCAAGAATTTTATAATCTTAGAAAACTATGTACCAAATGGGTTGAATTGCGAATTTAATGTTTCATGAATGAATTTCATGATTTGGAGTAGGGAAGCTGCAGCCTTCTAAACCATGAAGTACGGCCTTCCACGAACTTTTCAAAAGATTAAATAGAATTCGGCTAGTGGAGTATTTCCTTAGAAGCATATGTGGCGACGCGGTTATCGTTGTAGGGACTCTCTCTCTCTCTCTCTCTATATATATATATATTTTAGGCCTAACAGTAGTTTAGAAGAAAAAGTAAAAGCCTAAAGCTGCCTATGCTACCACACACACACAAAAAAAAAATTGTCATTTGTAAAAACTCTCAACGGTAGTATAGAAAAAAAAAACAAAAAAACTAAAAAGCCTATGAAAATGTCCAAATACCGCAGCAAAAAAAAAAAAAAAATTCAGTACCAGTAAAAGTCAGACGAAAGTACCTTAATCTTGGACTTTAACTAAGTTAAAACTTAAGAAAACTTACCCACACCCCCTTTTTCTTTTTTTTTCTTTTTTTACGTACACATGGGAAGCAGCACGATGTACGTAAAGGTATTTGAATAAACCCATTGATGACCAAACTCAATACCTAAACAGGTCCTGGATGTGAGTTGGACGACTTTACGCTCAGGATCGTTAGTTCGATCGGGGAACTACTGCTGCTCCTCTATAAGAGTGGCTTCTATAGAAGAGAATAAAACAGCCATCGAAAGATAACCATGACCCACACTCAAACCACATACACAAACCGCATCGCTCTTCGCGCGGGTAAAAAAAGGGGCGCGTCCTGCTGGGGTTGGAGCCCTGGCCTCAATGTTCGAAAAATCAGCTACAGAGCTCAAACGACCAAAACTACTAAAATGCAAGCAAACACTACAAATAGCGACATTTAACGTAAGAACCTTAAATAGAATAGGACAACTACCAGAGCTAATCGCATCGGCCGTAGAACATAAGATTGACATAATATGCATACAAGAACACAGATGCACGCACACCGAAGATATCAAATATCACGAAACTGGCAATGGATGGTCGCTCGCCACTGTATCCGCATGGAAAAACTCTGTCAACGCCGCAGTAGGAGGGGTAGGATTGCTTATAGGACCTAGAGCATTAAAAACGGTAAATAGCATTAAGAAAATACAACCTAGAATGATGGCAGCTACTTTTAACGGCAACCCCAGAGCAACAATCATCTCCTGCTACAGCCCTACCAATGTTAGTGAAGAAACTGAACTAGTCACCTTCTACGATGAGTTATCCTCATTAGTGCGTAGCATCCCGAAACACAACATGTTAGTCATTGGCGGAGACATAAATGCCCAAATCGGGAAAAACGGAAACAACAAATACAGCCTCCACAACACGTCAAATAGGAATGGGCAACATCTAACAGATTTCATGATAGCATGCCTCAATACAAACTACCAAAAAAGGGAAGGCAAACTATGGACATATACGTACGCGAACAATACTAAAGCTCAGATAGACTACGTCCTTATAAACAAGAAATGGAAAAATAGTGAAATGAACTGCGAGGTATACTCCTCTTTCGAGGGTGTGTCCACCAATCACCAAATAGTCACGGCGAAAATACGGCAAAGCCTACGAAAAAACGCCAAACGAACAGCGACCACCAAACACTATGACTGGGCCCTTTTGAACAACAGAGATATAAGAGATAAATACGTATTAGAATTAAGAAACAGATTCGAAACACAACAAGAAAAGACGGAAAAAAGTACACCAAACGGCGTATATGAAAATTTCGTCAATGCACACCTCGAGGCAGCAGCGAAATGCATTCCAACAAAACTTAAAACTAAATATAGAGTCCCATGGGAAACTTTAGCGGTGAGAGAAAAACGTGCACTAGTGAAAACAGCCTCCAATATCAATTAGCAGGCACATATATAAAGGAACAGACAGAATACATTCAAAATCAGATAGATAAGATTGTGGAAACAGCACTTCGAAAACCTACTAGGAAACCCACCGAAAATAACACATGAACCAATCACCAGAATAATTAGTAAACAATTAGACATTAAACTAGGACCGTTCACACAAGAAGAACTCGACTCAGTTCTCAGAAAAATTAAAAATAGGAAAGCTGCAGGGCTGGACGAGATTCCCCCAGAAGTATGGAAGACCAGACAATTCGACGACATACTGCTCCGACACTGCAACGCAGTATACAATCAAAATCCGAAAGATAGATGGATGAAGGGATGCATACTCCCCTTCCCTAAAAAGGGGGACCTCAGATTAGCCAAAAACTACCGAGGCATAACACTTACATCCATAGCAGCCAAAATCTACAATGCCCTACTACGAAACCGCATAGAACCCAAAATCGACTACATACTTAGGAAAAACCAAAATGGCTTCCGAAGAAATAGATCCACGACCTCACAAATATTAAACCATCCGTAGAATCCTTGAAGGTGTACGGGCAAAAAACCTACAAGCGACATTAATATTTGTCGACTTTACCAAGGCCTTCGATTCCATTCACAGAGGAAAGATGGAACAAATCCTACTAGCGTACGGCATACCTAAAGAAACCGTAGCAGCAATAACGATTCTCTATAGAAACACCAAAGTAAAAGTACGATCACCAGATGGAGACACAGAATACTTCGACATTGTAGCAGGAGTACTACAAGAGGACACGCTGGCCCCGTACCTCTTTATCATTTGTCTAGACTACGTACTTAGAACATCGATTGACAAAATCAGAGAGAATGGCTTCGAGCTGACGAAGAAAAGAAGCAGAAGGTACCCCGCAAAAACAATTACCGACGCCAACTACGCCGATGACATAGCGATACTGGCAAATACACCCGATCAAGCCGAAACACTACTGCATAGTTTGGAACGAGCAGCCGCAGGCATAGGCCTCTATGTTAATGCACACAAAACGGAATATATGTGCTATAATCAAACGGGGGACATCTCCACTCTAGAAGGAACCCCTCTTAAACTAGTTGACAAATTCACTTACCTAGGAAGCAGCGTCGAATCAACCGAAAAGGACATCGAAACGAGGTTAACGAAAGTATGGACAGCTATCGATTATATGGAAATCAGACCTAACCGATAAAATGAAACGCAGTTTCTTCCAGGCAGCGGTCACATCGATACTGCTATACGGGTGCACTACATGGACGCTAACAAAACGGCTGGAGAAGAAGCTAGACGGCAATTACACAAGAATGCTGCGTGCAAAATTGAACAAGTCCTGGCGGCAGCACCCCACAAGACACCAACTGTACGGCCACCTGCCTCCTATCACGAAAACTATTCAAGTTAGACGAACCAGACATGCAGGACACTGCTGGAGAAGCAGGGACGAACTCATAAGAGATGTACTCTTATGGACCCCCACACATGGCCGTGCAAAAGCAGGATGACCAGCACGAACATACATTCAGCAGCTATGTGAGGATACGGGATGTTGTCCTGAAGATCTACCTAGGGCGATGAACGATAGGGAGGAGTGACGAGAGAGGGTCAGGGAAATCCGTGCTACCAGCGCGACATGATGTTGATGATGATATATATATATATACGTACGAGTGTCGTTCCAAAAGTTCTAAGCCACATCTAAAAAAACAATTATTGCTGAATATTTTGTTGTTGCAAAATACTACCACTTTTTTTTTTAATTATGAAACAAGAAAAACTAATTCAGATTTCTGTCTTGATTTTTGTGCAGGTGAGGTCCATACAAAGGTGATAAGTGTCACGACAAATCTCAAATCTGTGTGAAAGTTAGAACTTTTTGAGCGACCCTCGTATATATATATATATATAATTCACTTTAACCAGTCAAAACTATTTACTACTCATGGTACGTAAATGGAAAAATGGTCAGTGGTCAGGAAGCTCGAAATGAGTGAAAATGGGAATATGAACATATGTATTTACCCAGCTGCTCCGTCACGGACAGGATTATTTGACACAAGGTCAATTTTTAAGCGAAGTAATGCTAGTTTCAATTAAAAGTTTTCTTCCTAGAATGGTTGTTTAAAAAAGGCAGAAGAAATCAGTCTGTCCGACTATTTATCCATGGCTAAAGAGAGAACATCTAAATTCTTGCTTTTACACGAGAGCATTGGCATAAAGTAAAAAGGTACCAGCTTCGTCCAGGATTTGAACTCGGGTCACCGAGGCCATTTTCTATGGCAGTAATCACGGTAATCACGCCTCCAAATTGGAATATGAATTTATGGGATTGGGTTTGATTTTTTTTTTTTTTTTGTTTTATGGCATATCAACCATTGTAGCTTATTTAATGCCAAATCCGGTTTATTCATATATATTAGATGTATATGATTTGTAAACAGAAGTCAACAAAGTTAAATAGTTCCAAGTATTGCTATGTACCAATAGAATCAGTTATTTGTTAACACACAGTTCAACGAACAAACAGTTCAATTTCAAACAATTCAGTTGAGCATAAGTCAAATTTAAATTGTTCCAAGTATTGCTATGTATAACTAATAGTTCAATTAAACATCAGTCATTTGGTTACACACAGTTAAATGACCAAACAGTTCCATTTCTATCAACTTAATTTAGCATAAGTCATTCATTTGCACTCAGTTTAAATGTCAAACAGTTGTTTTTGACCAATAGATAGGACCCTATCAAGTGCTAGCATTCTGGGTCAGAGTGGACCTGGGAGCAATAGAAGTCCCAAAAGACCTGGCATTACTGGAGCCTCGCCATCAGATTGTTTAATGTCATATTCAGGACACTCATTTTTTGGGGGGCGTTACCCTATCGGCAGAGATGCAGTCGGTGTATTCTATAGCTCCAACCGACAGGACTAGAATTTATGGGAGAGTGATTTAGATTCTAAAGAACAATAGAACAGTTGAGTTTGCGTTTGTCATATCCCTTTTGAAAACATTTACGAGGGAGTCTGTTCCATATTTCGGCTGTTCTTTGAAAGAAACTGTTTGTATGGAACTTGCATCGCGAAAGACATGGAAGTAGCTAGAGAAAAGTAACCGACAATTAACATTACACCAATGGAGGAGTGGTTGAAGAGATGAAAATATAGATGTATATTTCCTGTTAGTGGGTGTTCGAACCTAGGTAAAAAGCTAAAATTTCTAATGTTGATTTTTAAGATAAAAATCCCTTCTTAAGAGATTAGAAATGCAATGAAAGGGAATTAGATTCGTCGTTGCATTAGCGGCATGCGTAGTTGCTCTGGGCAAGTTTTAGGAATTTGTAAACGTAAACGAGTCTCTGATGGCGAGTGGCAGACCAAGAAAGATCGTAATATATATGTGAAGAAATAGACAGATTTAGAATGTAGAGTTGAAGTCAGTTTGTGGTCACCAAAGTAAGAGGTGGAGAGAGAAGATAACTTTTAACACAGATTAACTCTCAACTTTAGAGATTAAAGAAAATAATAAATATTTTCCGAACACATGAAAAAGAGATTCGTCGTGTTCCTCTTCTGTCTTTCCTTCCACGTGGACAATCACACCATAACTGAAGCAAACGGCAATTCTCTGAGATAAATGGGAATTGTCTCTTCGCCGACAGCAAATAATACAGATAGTTTCTCGTGAGTATTTTGCTATGCATCTATGACAAATTGTGTTATATTTTTGTTTAAACAGATCCTCAAATCATAAATTCGGTCTCTCCTAGATGGTGACCACTCTTGAAATACCTTAATATTATTACAGTACAACATAAATTCTATCTCTCACCTCTACAAGGCCACTAGTTTTACAATACCTTGATACTGTTACAGTACAACCTATATTCCATCTTTCACCCCTACAAGTTCATCACTCTTTCAATGTTACAGTAAAACAAGTTTCCTTGTCTAGTGCTACATCAAGCTAAGCGTAAAAAATTCCGATAATGTAACTTTTATCTCTCTTCTTTTTCAAAACAATTTTTATTACCTGAAAGTTAATCCTTGGTTTAATAACTAGGTCGGCAACGTGCCAGTTTTTCCCCTGATTTCCTTGGCTTGAGAAAATATTTGTCTCTTGGTTTCGTTCTCGAAGATAGACGCGCAACTCTCCCATACTGTTTCCATACATATGGTACCAAAACCTGGAAAGAAAACAAAACACCACATTTTGTCTTTAAGTCATACAATTCTTTTCAGTGAAAAATAAATTGTTTTCTATGGAATTAAAAAAGAAACAGTTTCAAAGACTTGTTTTGAAGAACTCAGAAATTAATAAATTCTCTGACAATCTGCATATAAATAAATAAATATATATATATATATATATATATATGTTTGTGTGTGTGTGTGTGTGTGTATGTGCACGCGCGTGCGCGTTTTGTGTGTGTATAAAAGATTACACTGTACCTCTCTTTATATATATATATATAATGATGCTTCTATTTAACATGAACTAAAGGATTCTAATTAGCATTGCATAGTTATCTTCCTTTTATCTAATACTTGGATGATGGGAAACTTATATTTAGCGCCAACAAAGACTCCACAAAATCATCATTCATTCGCAAATTGGATTAGAAAGGACTTTACTCTCTAAGGTCATTGAAAGTGTACTTGTCTCATAAAAAATATTTCTATGGGAATTTTAGTAATATATAATGTGTGTGTGAGTATACATGAACACGTGTGTTTAGGTGTATCTTTTCTCTGTATGTGTGTATGCGTGTGTTTCTACATGTGTCTTACCTGAGACACATGTCATGAGCGAATGGGTGCACAACTGATGATATTAGCCTGGCTTTCTGGTCAGGGATAACAGGTGATGAACTCTCTAAGTAGAGGTACGAACCTTGATGTAGTAAAAACAAAACAATTAGAAACAAATAGTTACAGAAACAATAACGAAGCTTTGGTAAAATAACAAAAGATTGATAGAGAAAAAAATAATTATAGAAAAAAAGGAAAAAATAAAATTAAAATAATTTAGGAAATATTTGGAAAATAAAAATAATAAGATTGGTAACAAAATAACAATAATAAAAAAGTAATAAAAATAAATAAATAAAGATTAAAAAGAAAAAAATTAAAAAAAGATGGTTAAAACATAAAGTAAAAAAATAAAGTATAAAATAAAAAATTAAAAAGAATTACGAAATAGAATAAGATAGATAAATAAAAAAATAAAAATTGTAAAGGAAAATTTTTTAAAAAGATTGGCAAAATACAAAATAAACAGTAAAGTAAAAAAATTTATGAATAACAAAACAAAATAAAATATATAAATAAATACATAAATAATTAGAAATAAAAAATTAAATTGAATTAAAAAAGATAAAATATTGTCAAGTAAAAATAAAAGTTAAGTAAGAAAAAAAAATAAAGTAAAAAATAATAGGTGACCAAATAAGGAAAATAAACAATAAAATAAAGGAAAACAAAAATAGAAAAAAAAGTTTGGTAACAAAATAACACAAATAAAATAAAAATAATGTAAAATATTGTAAAGAAATAACAAAATAATAATAAAATATTGGTAAAAACAATAAGAAAATAAATAATGTTATTTATACGACAACATAGTGCAGTGCATCTCATATAAAATAAAAGCTTAGTTTTTTGTGAGACTTGAATTGTCACGTAATGTTTTCTCCCATTCATCTCTGCTTGAAGCGAATATTCGGTGGGAGTGATATTTAGTGAGTCAGAGACAATTCTTCGTAATTCCAACTCTGAGAAAGACACAAGCACTTATTTCATTGGCTCTAGAAAATCAAGTGTAAATAGAAAATTGCTCTCAAAAACATAATCAACTTCTTAAAAACAATTGGCCTCCTATTAAAGATATAGACTATGTTACCAACACCTTCGACCATCAAGTTTATACAAACAAAAAGCTTTGACATTTATATACACTCACACATACATATCAGAATTTAACACTCAATGACCCTTAAGAGGCCAATTTGCCATAAAACCCAACCATCACCAACCTAAACATTTGCCTTTACAAATCATATATATGATATATATGTAAAAAGGCTCTGGCATTAAATGACCTATAGAGGTTGATGTGCCATTAAATCTAACTAACCATCCAGCAAATAAAACGAACACCAGATTTTTAAAAACGTAAGGAGATTTGTTTTAGAAGCCAAGGGAAAAAAACGTTCATTTTGCGTCTTCATGTTGACGGCTGCCACTATTGGGGTTGAGCTACATTTTATAAGAGAATGAATCTTTCCTCCATCGACTGATTGCCTAGTCGGCTGGGGCTGTAGAATACACCGACTGCTTCTTTACAGAAGGGTAAGACCACCTCCAACGAGTGTCCTGGATATGGCACTAAACAATCTGATGGTGAGGTTCCAGTAATGCAGGAGATTTGGTGAATGCGGAATATCTCTTTACCATCACTCCCAGGTTCACTCTGGCCCGAAGTGGTAAGATTTGATAGGGTCCTATCTATGGGTCAAATAGAACTAAACTACGTATTTACGCTAAACTGAGTTGTTTGAAATAGAACTGTTTGACTAAACTGAATAGCTTGAAATAGAAATAGTTTCGACAATTAAACTGCGTTGTCTCGCTAAACTGAATTGTTTGAAATAGAACTGTTTGTTTGAATAAAAATGGATTTGGCATTAAATAACCTAAAAAGGTTGATATGCCATAAAACCCAAACAAACAAACAAACAAACAAACAAACAAACATCCATCGACTGAAGAAAAATCACCTCACGTCTACTATACATAACTTCTAACATCCAGAATAAACGAGAGTGGGATCCTGCAAGAACGTGTTTGTCTTCTCTTTTGTCGCCGAGATCAAGTGAAAACCTTTTCTCAGCTTTTCTTCGTCTCGACAACATTCGACTCGATCAATAATGTTACATCATCATCATCATCATCAAGTCACGCTAACAGCACAGGTTTTCTTGACTCTCTCTCTCTCTCTCTCTCTCTCTTTCTTTCTCCATCCGTTCCTATCGTCCATCACTCCTGGCAGCTCTTCCAAACTACATCCTGTGTCCACGCAGAGCAGATGTAAGTTCTTGCTGGTCAGCCAACACTTGCACGTCCATGTGTAAGCGTCCACCGTACAACGTCACTCATTTGTTCGTCCTTGCTTCTCCAGCAGCGTCCCTCATGTCTTGTTCGTCTTACTTGTTTGTTTTTTGTGATAGGGGGTAAGTGGAAGTACAGCTATTGTTTTGTCGGGTGTTGCATCCAGGATTTGTTCAAAATAGCTCGTAGCATCCTTGTGTAGTTCCCATCTTCCTTTTTCTTTATGCGTTTTGTTAGCATCCATGTGGTGCATCCATTCAGTATTATGAACACCGCCACAGCTTGGAAGAAATCCCCCGTTTTATTTTATCGGATAGATCAGATTTCCATATGATCGATAACCTATCGAAAGAAGAATGTTACACTTATGTTTTACTATGAGAATTTAGTCATACCTTTTGATGTTCCCATCGTGTGGTCAGCGTTTGGGCCGGTGTTCATGGTGGGAGTTGCTGAATGAGTCCATATCCAATCCAAATCATCCGAGGAATCTTGTCTCCATCCACAAAGATCAACCTTATCAAAATTACAGTACTGCACTGACTGAGCTGCAAGAAGGAATAGACAGATAATTCTTAAATCTTTGCATTTTCTTGTAATTAGAAAAATTTGGTCTATATATTCGTAAGAAAATTATTGAAAAACACAACCTTTATTTTATTTTATTTTGTCTCTCTAAATAAACTTAATACAAAAACTTAATACTAAAAACCAAAAGAAACGAGAAACTTGACTGATATATGTTTTCTTTTATGTCTCTTCTTTCTCTCATTTTCAGTTTCTCTTTCGTAACAACTTTCTTTCTTTCTTTCTTTCTTTCTTTCAAATGATTCGAAATGATTTCAGGCGATCGATTCTTCAGCGTTCTTGACTTACGTCAACATCTTGAACACAGACAGAATTTCCATTTTTCAATCCTGTTCATTTTCAGCATCTCTTTGTATTCTTTCTCTCGTTTTCAATTTCTTTCTTTCTTTCTTTCTTTCTTTCTTTCTTTCCCTACTTTGTTTTGTTTCATATTAACATGATAATTGGATTTCTCCTTATTCTGTGATGAGACCAAATTGTTAGACTGATCTATCTATCTATCTATCTATCTATCTATCTATCTATCTATCTATCTATCTATCTATCTATCTATCAGGGAATGCTGGGATAGTAACGCGATTCATGAAATGTATAATAAAAGATAACAAAATAAAGATGTTCCACTAAAAATACGAGGTTAGAAACAGTCACTCATTTGTGACAAGATGACCCCTGCTGGTTGTATCAAGTGCATTATGTTGGCTGATGTCATTTTGAAAGATCTGCAATATCTTAAATCCATAGAAAAGCAGAAGTTCCGATCCATTCGAAAATAACCCCGTCATTTGCAAGGGAAACTATACTAGTAACATAAATTCTATAAATAAGATGTTATTCAACATAAAACTTAATGGCCGCCATCAACAGTCTTTAAGTAAGTTCATTATAAAGTTTTTATTCTACCTTATGTCATATAATAAACCCGCCCTTTCCCCACTACAGTGTCGTAACTGTAATATTACGAACGGGCGCCGTCATTGATTCGCGGCGGTCTCAAGGTTGGAGAACGCGAGAGTACATCAGCTGTCATCAGTCATTGGGTACAAGGGTCTGACGATCAAAAATGTCACAAACCTCGCTCGTGCAGGCAGAGTGACTTGTAGAGTCCAAGCGTGATTTTAATATAATCACGCGTGAACTTTCACGTGCTACATTACTGTTTTCACTGGTGATCATCAAGCCTTCGGGAACCTTCGAATTGATCCATCAAATCATTATATAAAGAAACCAAGTAGCGAGATTTTGGAAGTTCAAGACAGGTTTCCTGGCAGTTTCAACAGAGGTCCACGACGCCCCGACCCATGTCATACCCAGCCTGTCGGCAATTCGACTGATACGAAAGTATCAACAGGCCAACGATAACTACGCCGCCATCATCGCCAAGAAGAGGAGAGTGAACCTTTCTACGTACGCTAGCTGAAGTGTGCTGAGGAAAAGGAGACATTTGATAGCGACAAAAAAAAAGGGAAGGCGAGGAAGAACGCTATTGAACAAACTTTTTTAACTACAGTCCGCTGTAGTCCTGAATAATAAAAGCAACTACTATTTTCTTCCTTAAAATTCGGGTTTTGAGTGTTTCTTTTCTGCGATTTCAGTTCTTTTAGACACAACGTTTTTTGGTCCTATGCAACAGTAACCAGTCAAAACTCCTTTTATAATTGAAACCAGAAGTATTCTTCTTGAAAACCATCGCTTATATGGCAAAGATAAACGAAAATCTCGATCCGCTCTGCACATCCATTTTAGGGACGAGCGCGAGAAAAATATTATGGGTAATAAAATATTTTCCCACCAATCAGCGACCAATACGCGTCTTTCAAGCAAGTCAATTTCTGGGCCGATCCGAGCTAGTTTGACAGTATATAAAAGTGTTGATTTGTGTAATGGTTATTGTCGCAGGAATTGGACACGGCGACACGAGTTCAAATCCTGGACTGATTGCATTTCACATAGCACTAATACCCTTGGCAAAGGTATGAATCCGATTATTCTCCCTCCAGCTATGGGTAAATAGTAGGGCAGACTAGGTTCTTCAGCCTTGATGAGGCAACTAGGAGAAGGAAAACTCTGAATTCAAACCTGTTAAACTCCGCTTAAAAATTGACCTTGTGTCATATCCTGCCCGAGCGGAGGGGTTGGGTAAATATGATAAAAATGCTGATTTGACCCAGCAGTCAGAAGGAAACATATCCTCATAGCTGCCATTTTAAAGAGACGTCATACAATGACTAAGGAGCAGCAGCCTTCAAAGAGAATTCGAATGGTCACTAAGCAGCAGCAGCAGCAACAGAAGCAGCACTCTTTAAAAAGATATCAAGCAGTGAATTCGAAGAGATCCTGAACGATCACTAAGTAACAGCAACTTCACTGAAAGACGTAATAACCAAATTACATTACGCGCTAATAGCATATCAATCAATTATAAAGTTTTTTCTTTATTTATCTTATGTACGTCTCGTTTCCCTTGTCGTGTCAATTTCCACTCTTTTATTGTTAGCGCAAGTTATGGTACCCAAAGGCGACGACAAACGTACAAGCCCTATCTTCACACTTCGGTACAATAGATTGACCAACGCCTGCAATAGAGTACAACCAATTCTCCTTATTATTTTCCTGCATATGCTACATCAAAGTGGCCATAAAATTATTTAGGGTTTGACTTACGTAAGCACACTGGTTGGTTACCAGTCCAATCACCTGTATCTTTACAGAATCTTTCACTGCTGCCTGCAAGAAGAAAACCGGCTCGACAAAAGAAGAAGACCATTTTACCGACGGCGTAGTCATTGCCTTGTTTGAAGCCGTGTTTCGGACTAACAATTGCTGGACAATGGGTAATATCTGCAATGAAATGTTTAATTCATAAGAATAAGACTTTGGAGATTAGTATGAAAAAGAAGCGGGCATAAAAATATCCAGCATGTAGACTGTGTAGCATTTACTAAGAATTGAACTCACAACAGTTATAATACTTTGGGAACCTTGCGTGGTGTTATAAAATAAACTCCGCAACCAGAGTTTTAAATTCTATATGTGGCTGTTTCTGTTTAGCTTCACATTAATTCTCTCAGGAAAGGTATGGATTTATGTATCTTTTCTTCTAACTTTAGGTAAATAGTTGGGAAGATTGGGCTCTTTAGCCTTGGTAAGTTAACCAGTCTATAGTAATAAAACTTTGAGAGAAAAGCTTGCTCAGAACTAACCCAGAATGAGGTACTCTTTTTCGAATGATAGAAACTCGAGCGTGAACTAAAAATAACAGTAAAAATATTAGAAAAATGATTTACATCAAAAACATTAAAATAACAGATTAGCATGAAAACTCTTGGGGGGGGGGGTGCCCGTGGTGTAATGGTTATCGTCGTAGAAAATGGACACGGCGACACGAGTTCAAATCCTGGACGAGACTGATTGCATTTCACATAGCACTTATACCCTTGGGAAAGGTATGAATCCAATTATTAGGAAAACTGAATTCAAAACCTGTTAAACTCCTCTTAAAAATTGACCTTGTGTCATATCCTGCCCGAGCGGAGGGGTTGGTAAATATAAGCATGAAAACTCTTTGGAATTAGCGTGCTCAAACGGGCTATTTTGAAGAACAATAGAGAACTAATATATAGAACAATATGTGCGTATTTCATCCGTTGAGACACGTTTTTGTAATCTTGTTAGTACTTTTTTATGTATATTATGAATTTATCAAATATTTCTATTGGATTCTCCTGGTATAAGGTGTACACAAAATCGTCATTTCTATTTATGAATGTTCCCAACAATAGCAGACACTTCCGGTAAAAATTTACCATTGAGTGACAAGAATTGAAAGCATTTAAGATCGTTTACAACTATCCTCTTATGGAATTGCTCGTTGAACTTTCTGCCAGGAAGACCTCTCCTTTTTTAATTAACATCAGAGGAAATTTACAGATTAGGATTACCAACACAGGAATCTGTGAAAAACAGAACAACTGAAGCCCTACAATGGTAACAGGGATTTTTTAAATGTTTAAATGAGCTTTTTTGTCTTTATTTTCGTTTTTTAGAGTATCTTGGATATATCATGTTAATTTTGGATCTTAGTCAGTGGAGACTCGGCAAAATATCTTCCTTGTACCAACCAATCAAATAAACTAAGGATTACTATCACTAAATTGGAAAATAACTTGAATCTTATTGGCCCAGTAGGTAGAATGTTCGCCAAGAATCCGGGAGACCTGGGTTCAATCCCAGGGAGCGTCATACCAAAGTCTTTAAAAATGGTACTTGATACCGCCTTGCTTAACACTCAGCAATATAAGGTACGTATCGAGGGTAAAGTGTAGTAATCCAGGGAAAGGAGTAGCGCCCTTCCTTACACCTCGATGTAGTAGCTATTGGAAAGGGAGCCTTCTGGTCGCCCTCAACTACGGTCGCCAACTTTACTCTTACTTATTACTATTAGACAGGGATACTTTAAACCATATAGATGCATGCAAATTACTTTTAAAAAATCAAATGTTCTGGGTATGACACGAAACTACCTCTCAGGTTAAGGCAACAGTTAGGGAGATCTGGAGAGTATGGAGAACCCCTTTACTGACCCGGAAGGGGGACTAACAGTTAGGGTCCCATCAAATAGATCTGTTTTTAAAATGATACGTATTTGTTAGGAATACTTGATGCCATATAACTATAAATTATTTCTATTAAGAATAGTCACCTGAAACCATATTTGTTTACCAGGGATCATTAGGTTTGTTTTCTTTGTTTAATGGCATATCAACTCTTTTTAGGTTATTTAATGCCAAAGCCATTCTCCTAGAAGAAGAGTAAGGGTACTCTTTAACCCATAGCTGGGAGGTTCATACCTTTCCCAAGGGTATTTGCCCGAAAGTGAACGTAATAGCGCGACTGGAGTACAAACTCGTGTACTACGATTCCGCAGTCCATCGCTTTAACCATTACACCACGAGGACACCCTCAAGGGATCATTAGTTACTTGAAACCATATAACTATGTGTAAATATACGACCATTATAGAATAAATATAATTACTTGAAACCATATAATTATAAGTGTTATATAGGAATACTTGATAATATAACTGTGTTTAAATTATTAAATATAAGATAGAGATACTTGATATCTGTGCAAAAACATCTTAAGAAATAACTACACAAAAGTTGTAAAATATAATATGTGCAATGAATGTGATTCTTTAGCCTCTATGCATAAAATAACTCTATGCCTTTAAAATAATCAATATTAACCACGATTATATTTTGAACCAATTTTCTCTTGTCGATTATACTGTACTCACTGCAATTGTAAAGTTTATTTAACTTGAAGATGTCTATCTTGCTTAGATGTTTCCTCTGTCCAATTTCAGCGGTCGTTGCTATTTTGGGAATCATCGTCCATTTACTTCTGTCGATTGCGAAGGCGTTCAGGGCATAGTGCATGATTGATCCGTAATCGTAAGGCGTGTCCAGCGTGTCTACTTCACCATAAGTCATCTTTTGAAAGTTCTGTGCATGAGCTGATAGAAGGAAAGAAAGAAAGAGGGAAGGAAGGAAAAACAAGTACAGTTTTAATCTCAAGATTGCTCAGATGTAAAATAAACATACAAACTCGAGGATGCACTGCTAAAATTCTTTTTTTTTTTCATACGTCTTGTATTACATTTCATTTTATAAAATATCAATTCGAGCAAAATTTAATGTTCCATATAATTTAAACCGTGAGAAAGGATAAAAAGTATATATAATTTCATGCAATTCTTGAGTGTAATGTATTGCTCTAACTTGGTAGGTGGGAAAATTCTTTTGGTATATATATATATATGTGTGTGTGTGTGGGTAAAGAGAGAGATGAACAAAAGTGATAACACAGACAGAAATGTCTTTTGTTATAATTCAATTTTAATTGTTCTAAACTAATTTTGACCTCAGCCCAGTTGGCTGGGGTGGTACGATACACCGACCACATCTTTACAGAAGGGTAAGACCCTTTCAACCTGTGTCCTGGATCTGCCACTAAATCATCAGATGATGCTTTTGGGACTGAGGAGTATCCCTCCATTGGAGCGATAGTACCAGTTAGGGTCCCATAAATGTATAAAATAGAACTGTTTAATTATTTACTATACTTGGAACCATCGAGTTATGTGCAAAAATGATGGTTAGATTAAACTATTAGTCTTACAATACATGGAACCATTTAACTGTAAACAAACAAAATTATTAGTTTTAGATAGCAATACTTAGAACTATTTTACAGTGTACAAGTAAAACTATTAGTGCCAAATAGTAACACTTGAAATCACCTTATCGTGTGCAAATAAAACTATTAGTGTTATATAGCAATACTGTAAACCATTTAATTGTGTCCAAATAAAACTATTTGTGTTAGATAGCAATACATGGAACATTTAACTGTGTGCAAATAAAACTATCAGTGCTAGATAGCAATAATCTAAATCTTTTAATCGTGTACAAATTAAACTTTTAGTACTAGATAGCTTTGCGCTAAACCATTTAACCACGTGCAAATAAAACTATTAGGGTTAGATAGCAATACTTTAAACCATTTAACTGTCTGCAAACAAATGAGCCCTTGCTCGTTTGAAAATTATTATCTATAAAGTATTCGTTTACGAATCATATATTTAATAGATGTGTATTATCAGGATTTATCATTAAATAACCAACAAGGGTTGATATGCCGTAAAACATTACCAACCAACCAACCTAATTTTGACCTTAGTTCATCGCCAGGAGAAAAGATTTTGTGAATGAAGTTTTTAAAATAGTTTTTAAAAACAGTTGATATGCTACAAAACAAGTTACGAAAAATGGACAGGTAGCATACCATGTCCATTCATTGAATAAAATATATATATATATATATATATATAATTTTCATTTTTACACTTATTCTCTTATTCTGACGGTGTGAAAAAACGTAGATGATACATTTATAAATAAAAAAATGTTACACAAACTGATATCTATGAAAAAATCCATATAAAAAAGGAAAAGATTAAAAACATTCATAGTGCTTGAAAATAATCAACCAATATCGCAAAGCCAAGTCAAAAGAAAAAGCACCAATAGAATATCTTAAGCTAAACATTAGAGTGCTCAATACATTAAGTAGAGCGAAATTTGATTACCCACTTCGTAGATTACTTCTTGCTCGGTAGGTATTTGTATATATATATATATATATATATAAAGAAATTTTTTACTTATATATATATATATATATATATATATATATATATATATATATCCTTCTAGCTACAGCTAAGTGTTTTGAGGTGTTGTAAGCTGATGCTACTTTTCTTTCTTTAAAAGTTATTTTGAGTTTATTTTTGGTCTGATTTTTGAAATTCCATATGAGTTTAGAAGGTATTGTGGTGTATTTGTGGTGTATTTTTTAAGATCGTGAAATGTTTTTGTGTGTGGCTCTTCTGTCTCCAAGGGCCTTCAGATACTCCAATAAATTTTTTGGTGTTTTCTTTAGATCTTACGGAGAATTAGTATACGGTGTTTAATTATTGGCAATTTCCAATTAATGGGCAATTATGTTTTATTACACAATTACTGGCAGTTTTTTTTTTTTCGTGTTTGCCAAGGATTTTCAAATTTGGCTTTTTTATTAATAGTTGTATGTTTTCAGTGGAGCTCTTGTTAAGTTTATGCGTATTTCGATAGAATATTTTGTGTAATATTGTTTTATATATGAGCAGAGAAAACAGAATGAAAATAGATGAAATTATTTCTGCGTAAACTAAACATTTGAAGGCACACAAACTCATGCACATTCATTTTTATATTATAGATTAAAGAATCCTTCTCACACTCATCAATGTTGTGGCTTATGATTGTGATGTAGAGGTCTCGGTCAGGACGAGTGTGTTCGTGCCAAAATCCCAATGCGTGCATCAATTCATGAATGATTGTTCCTTGGCTTTCACAGCCATTTCCGATTGACACATCCTGTGGACCGCCGCGTCGACCCACGGGACTATAACATCTAAAACATAAAGATAGATTATAAATCGATAAGTATCTTTGATGTATGGCGTGGTATACAAATGTAGACTACTATTGAGTATAGGAGTTAATTTTCCGAAATGTTTATATATATATATATATATATATATATAAAGAACATAATGACTGAATATCCAAAGAAAGAGTGCTAAATGTACGGCTATTTAATACAAAATAAAACTTCCGAGCAAAAAATATATGTTTGTTTAAAAAACAAAAAAATTAGAAATAATATTCCATTTCCATAATAAATCTATTTCGCTTTTTGAAGCTCGTCAGATGGAATTCAAAATTCCATCTGACGAGCTTGAATTAGCGAAATAGATTTATTATGGAAATGGAATAGTAATTTACGAAGCTCTTTGCTTCGATGTAACACAAGGCCAAATGAATGGGGCACCCAATGAGACTCGAACTCACTCGTGTAGGTTTGATAGTCTAGTTTGCTAACCATTACACCACCAGAGGTGCCCTTTTCTACCTAACCCCTCCGCTCGGGCAGGATATGACACAAGGTCAATTTTTTTAAGCGGAGTTTAACAGGTTTCAATTCAGAGTTTTCCTTCTAGACTAGTTGCCTCACCAAGGCTGAACAACCTAGTCTGCCCCACTATTTACCCATAGCTGGAGGGAGAATAATTGGATTCATACCTTTCCCAAGGGTAAATGAAATGCAATCAGTCAGGTCCAGGATTTGAACTCGTGTCGCCGTGTCCATATCCTGCGACGATAACCATTACTCCACGGGCACCTCCATTATGGAAATGGAATACTATTTCTTAATATCTTGTTTTTTAAACAAATATATATATGAGTCCGCAATAAATAAAAAAAATTAATTCTCAAATTAAGAAGCCTCATCTCAAAAGGATCCCCAATAAAGACAAATATATATATATATGTATATATATATATATATATATATAATTTGCTATATCTACAAAGAAGAAGTGTTTAATAACGATGGAAGAGCATTTTTAGATTTCAAAAGCGTAGAAACGGAGTCAGTGGTGCTTAGTGACTCTTAGTTTCTCGCCTATGCGATCATCAGACCAAAATCTTGGTGACTATCAAAGAAACCCCCATTAACTTTGTGTCTACCCAATTAAAACCGAAATCTTTCTGTCTGTCTGTCTGTCTCTATATATGGGTGCGTGTATGTATTTGTGAGTGTGTGTGTGTGTATGTGAATCAAAGAAGTATAGAAACTGCAATATGGAATATTTCAGATTTTAAAATTTTAAATCTAAATGAGTGCGAATGTACAGCTGCAGAGCTTATAGCATAAAGAGACCATGTCTAGACGTCTACATGAAGTCTCAAAGATAAAGAATCATGAAGCCAGTTTTGATATCTTTTAAACGAAATGTTTTGGACGAAATATGGGACTGTACAAGTGCAACCCCTCAATACTCGCCAGACCCAAATCCAAGCGATTTTTCTGTTTCCCAAATTGAAAGTTCCTTTGGGGTTTAAGATTTGAAGGCATGGTGAATATTTAAAAAAATTAACAGATCAAAAGAAGAGTTTCAGAGGAGCTTCAACCAAAAAAAAATCTCGCTGGAATAAATGTGTTGAATGCTAAGGGTTTGAAAAAAATTGACATATCATTTATTATTCATTTCTATCTCGGTAGGGACAGCTTTTTTGAAATACCCCGAGCTTGTCACCCAGGGGTTCAAAAATAAGAGAAGGGAAGTTGAAAAGCATTAAATGTTGCTGACTAGGACAGTAGTAGTCAGAGAATCTTGGAAGGGAAAGGAAGAGAAAGAAATAAAAAAGGCGAATAAGAACAGAGAAGGAAATGAATTCTCAGCTTTTAACTAACAAAATCAACTATATTTCAAAGCCAAACAAACACTTTGATCCCAGCACAAAAATAATTTATTTCAAAAGAAATAAATTTAACACATAACGTTCCTGTTGGCATTGCACTAATTTTGCCGTGCACAGTTGAGACAAAAACATAACGTTCAATTTAGCTCAAAAATGAAAAAAATAAATAGAATAAAAGAAAAGAATTGGGCAAGCAAACTGACTTAATAGTAGTCGGACAGATACAATAAAAAGTTGTACAAAACGACAATTTCTCTCAGAAATAGCAATATGGTTTCTGAATGCAAAGTTACCTTTTTCGATTTTGTTTTGTTTAA